>CM029407.1:12445000-13667500 GCA_017139565.1 Luffa aegyptiaca | reverse complement strand
AGAGAAAAAAAAAAACTTCGCCGGCAACGTCCGACAACGAACGGACAGTAGAAGGAGATGAAATTGAAGAAGAATGAGAAGAAGAATAAGAAGGAAAAGAAGAAGGAGAGAGAAAGAAATAATAAGAATTAAAAAAATAATAATATTTTATTATTTTTAATATATTTATATTTAAAAAATAAAAAATAATTTTTTTAATAAAAAAATAGTGTCATGTCAGCAAATCGTGAGTTTTTAACGGAAAAATGGATGAAGGGACTAAAATGAAACTAAAACCAAACCTCAGGAAATAAATTATTGAGTTTGAAAACTCAGGAACCAAAATGCAACTTAACACAATCCTCGGAACTAAAATTGTATTTTTCCCTCAAAAGAAAAATTGTACATGGTAGAAATTGGTTAAGCATGTAAATAAGCAAAATAATGCCATTTTCTTTTTTTTTTTTTTTTCTTTTTAATTCGCGTGTCGGTCCAAAACAAAGAACATAGTAAAATGGTAACCACAAATTACAAAACTGAAGATTTTTTTTTTTTTTCACAAAAAATGTGAATATTCCCCAAAACAAAACTGGTCCTACATTGAATTTATTGTTCATAAATTTGACTTTTCAACATATAGGTTTAATGGTACTACTCTTGCTCAATCCCCTTGTTTCTTTTTCTATATAATTTCCATGTCATCTTTGTATCTGCCATCTAAAAAAGAATTGTACCACAAATTTTGCATGCCATAGAGTGGGGAACATGGCCACACCCTCTTCTTTTGCCCTTCTATTTATCTCTACTCTCCTTTTCTTTTCTTTCTTTTCCACGCCGACGGTCGCCTTAGACGATCCGTCGCTCGAAGTTAACCCTAACGTAAAACATACCAACACTTTCTTTTTTCACTATTGGCATACTCCTCCACCCCCACCTCCGTTGCCGCCGCCGCCTCCTCCTCCTCCGCCTCCACCACCTCCTCCTCCTCCGCCTTTTTGTGCCACACCATCACCACCACCACCTCCTCCACCTTTTTGCCCCACACCATCACCACCACCACCTCCTCCTCCTCCGCCTCCGCCACCACCACCGCCACCGCCACCGCCACCGCCACCGCCACCGCCGAGGTCGCCATTTAGAAGCAAAAGGGTTGAAATCGCGTACAACACCATTCAAAATTTCAAACCTAGAATCGAGGATGACCCAAAAAAGGTTACAGAGACATGGCAAGGGAAGGATGTTTGCAAGTACAAAGGATTTATCTGCGACAAAGTTCCGGATTTTAGAACCGACGCGGTGGCCGGAGTGAGCTTCAACAACTTCGGCTTCGGAGGTTCTAAGCTGATTCTCGATGGGTTCATCGACAAGTTGCCGGACATCACTTTCTTCCATGCAAACTCGAACAACTTTTCCGGCACTATCCCGGTACTCAAAGTCTCCGATCTCAGATTCTTCTACGAGCTCGATCTCAGCAACAACAAGTTTGCCGGTGGCTTTCCGACCGAAGTCCTCAGCGCCACCAATCTCACCTTCTTGGACATCCGGTTCAACAAATTTTGCGGTCCGGTCCCGCCGGAGCTCTTTGATATGGACATTATCACTGCAATCTTTCTCAATAACAACAAGTTCAACCAGAACATTCCGGCCAACCTCGGCAACACCCCTGCTCGGTATGTCGCCGGAATTTCAGAACTACATTTTTGTTTATGCAATTTATTATTTACGTACCTCATTTTGCCATTGGTCTTCTGTTTTTTGTTTTTTTTTTTTTTTTTTGGATCGAGAGTTTTTAAATTGTGAAATTAGCCAAAAATGAGATTTTGGGTATATGTGAGTTATTAAATTTATTCTATTTTTGAACCTTAAATCTGTAAAACTATTTTGATCACTTTTTTTTTTCCTAAAAGAACCATATTTTCTTGCTACAATACTAAATTTTTGACCCACAAAAGAGAGAAGATGAACATTTTTCATTTTTATTTTAAAAAGAAAACCTAAAAAGAACTTAGTGGGGTGGTCAAGAAAAAAAAAATTACTACTTTTAGTCTAAATTTTAACTATTTTGATCTCTAAATTTTCAAAACATCTATATTTAAAAAAAATCATTTTTGTCCTTTATCAATCTTTGTTAACTTATAACAAATAGATGTAGCAACCATCGCCTAAATTGACTAGGATAAGTGTAAAAATAATAATAAATGGTAAAACAATAACAATACCTAACAAGACTACCATATCTCTAGTGTTTAGAGGTCAAAATAAAACAAATCTACCATTTGAACAACACATCAAACACAAAAAAAAAAGCACAACCTCTACCGTTGGAAAATATTGTATGCAATAACTATTAAGAAACAAACAATACTTGGCTGCACAAATTATCAAATTTGTCAGCCCCTAATAACAATTTCTCTCTCGTACATCCAACCGTGCAAAACTACCTATCTTATTGCACCAGCAGCATATGGGTGTATCATACCCACTCCATTTAAATCTTGACAATTAAGAGAGAGAAATGTAGAAAGTGAGAAAATTTTTCTATCTCTCCTAATTGTCAACATTTTATCGAAAAGGTACCTGACGTTCACGAGCAACGAGTTTACCGGGCCGATCCCGAAAAGCCTCGGCATCGGAAAAGCAAAGAAGACACTAATCGAAGTCCTGTTCTCGAACAACAAGCTCTCCGGCTGCTTACCAATGGAGATCGGACTTTTGGAAAACACCATCCTGTTCGACGCAAGCAACAACTCCCTGAGCGGCCCAATCCCTCACTCCTTAGGCTGCTCCGCCAAACTGGAGCTTCTCAACTTCGCCGACAACCACTTCTCCGGCGCCGTTCCGGAGGTGGTCTGCAAGTTGCCGAACCTCCAGAACCTGACCCTCCGCAACAACTTCTTCACCCAAGTCGGCCCCGTCTGCCGGAGCCTGATCACCAAGAAGGTTCTCGACGTTTCTGGAAACTGCATCTTGGGGCTGCCGTACCAGAGATCGGAGGAGGAATGCACCCATTTCTTCACCAACGTTCATCAGTACTGTCCCGACGAGAAGTCGATGAAGTACGTCCCTTGTAAAGGGAACTGGTACTTGAATCGAGATCCGGCCGCCGTGCGCCGTCGGCCGGCGAGGAAGGTGACGGAGATGAGGACTTATGCGGCTCTTCGCCCGCATTAAATTTGCATTCAATGTGGTTTCTTTTTCTTTTATTTTGTGTGTTACTCTGTTCTCTCTGTGTGTGTGGAAGTGGAATTATTGGGTCCAAAGAGATTGGTCGCTTTCATTATTTCGTCCCCAAATTTTACATATATATTAAGATTCAGTGAAAATAAAGATTTGAGGTCGATGTTTGTATTTAATAGTTATAATTAACTATCATAATTTGTTTAAGGTTTCTTTGTTTCTACTTTGAAGAAGTACTTAAGATTAAAGTCTTAATGTAAAATGTTAACTTGATCCTATATTTAGCTCGAATTACTGTCTCTCATGATAAATTTGAATCTTACCTCTTATTTTCTCTTAGTGAATACATGTCAAATTTAAGCATAGCTCAACTAGTTAAGTTAACTACGATGTATTTATCTGAAAGAGAATTTGCAGTGGGTGGCAAATAAGAATTATATAATTGCAAATATAGCACAATGTAAAAATAAAATTGCAAACATAGCAGAATCTATCAGAGTATATTACTGATAGACACGGATAGATTCTGGTTAATTAGAATCTATCTGATAGACTTCGATTATCAGAATTTATCAACGATAGACTCTGATTAATCAGAATCTATCAGTCTACTGATAGATTCTGATTATTCAGAGTCTATCAGTGTCTATCGCTGATACACTCCAGTTAATCGAAACCTATCAATGATAGTCACTAATAGATTTTGATTAATCGGAGTCTATCAACAATAGACACTGATAGACTTTGAATAATTAGAGTCTATCAGTGATAGACACGAATAGAATCTGACGACAGCTTTTTGGTCTTGTACAATTAATTTTGTTATATATGCAATTAGTTTGCAACTGTGTTATACTTGCTATTAATTTTGTCCAATTTGTCATCTATGCAACTGCCCCTATCTGAAATTTGCAGATTTCCATCCAAACAACACTTGGCTACATATCATCAGTGAGAGATAAAAATTTTTTTTAAAAAAATCATTTTCTACGTCTCTCTTAGTTGTCAAGATCTTAATGAGGTGTGTAGGATGATCCCTACACCCTTTATATAGTCAAGTATTGTTCTTTTCATTCTCACATTACTAATCTAAACAACGAAAGAAAATGTACCATAAATTAACTATAATGTTTGATAACTGAATTTGTCACATACACTAGCTCGTAAGTCTTTTTCACTTGTATGTGAATATTCAGTAGAGTAATGATCTTAGCAAACCACATTTTCGTCCGACCAATACTTTTTTAAACTAATTGATAAATCAAATATTACTAAACTTATACCTCTCTAACACTAAGTCTCAACTACTAATTAATTTATATTGATGATGAGATCTATTTGAAAATGTCCTACGAGGAGCATTTAAACAAAACTTATGCACTTAAAGTTTTCAGTCCAATAATAATTTAACAACATATAATAAAGAAAGTCCTAAATTTTTCTAGTGTCCATAAGCTTTTCTAAATTAGTATTGATCATTCCTAAGTCTTTGTGCTAATTCTCAAGCCTAGGTAGTAGGTAGCTGAACATAAATGTAAGCAATGTTTAGAAAACAAATCTCATAGTAGACACCAAATACAATTAAATGTGAGAGTTGTAAAGCAAAAGTAGATAGTTAGATTGGTTGAAATAAATATGCACTGCTCTGTGAGCCAGTAGGAGTTAGATATTATTGCTAAATGTCTTGTCCAAAACAGCTACTTGATGAAAATCAATGTGGAAAACCATGTGCCATGTTACTTAACTATGAGGGGGAGCCCCACAAATTATGAGAATCAACTTTTTCTTTCTTGCCTTTAAAAAAAAATTAAAATAATCATTTCTTTTGTTCACGCTACGAGAATCTAACATCGTTTGCTAAACATACCTTTTACTAGATCTACTATGCGTGTGAGTGTTTTTTCAATCAAATCTGTAGAATGTTTAGATTTAGTCTCATATGTTTTACTATCTTCGATTATACATTCACTATGGGTGAATATTAAGATCGTTAACTGACGATAGACTAATATAACATGATATACTTGGTGAGTTAGAAAAAAAAATTTAAGGAATACGAGCTCGTGAGGGTTCCAATTTTTTGCCCCTATATGTTGCAACATACAATATCGCTCCTACTTTGGCTAATCATCCAAAGAAAGACCAACTTTATTGGTGATTGGGTAGAAGAACCCTCTGTGGGTGTTTGAAGTTGTTTTAAGGGACCTTTCCCTCCTTTAAGGGGGTGAGGTTCATGTAAATGAGGTTGGTACTATTCCTTTCTCAGTTGGAACAAGTTACAAAGATCAAATCCTTTGTGACATTCTTGATATAGATACTTGTCACGTCCTTTTTAGGAAGACTACGGCAATTTGATGTTCAAGTTTGCCAAACACATATGAATTTCATTGGTTAGGGAAGAAAATTGTTTTACTATCTAATACTAAAGACACTTTTAAATCAACTAGTACACTAAATAACAATAACAGGGAGAAAGAAAAATTAGCCTTTTGTTTACTGTTGTAGACAAAAATGAGTTTAAAATCAGTGATTTCAAGGAAGGCATAGTCTTATCAATAGTGCAAAATAATAAACAAAGCAATACAGAAAAGTTAGGATAACACAATCACTATTCTCTTAGAAAAATATAACGACATAACTGGTGATTTAAAGAATTACCACTATTACGAGACATTCAACATCAAATTGATCTTATTCTCGGTTCTTCTCTCCCTAACTTACCCCATTATCACATGAGCCCAAAAGGGTATTAGATTCTTCCCGAACAAATTTCAGAATTATTAGAAAAGGGACACATACGTCCTAGCCTCAAACGATTCAATCCCTAGACTTTCAAATTTAATATAGATCAATTAGCAGGGAACTTCTTTATTTCAAAAATAGACCTTAAAAGTGGATACCATCAAATTCATATCTACCTCGGTGATGAATGGAAAAATGGCATTTAAGACACATGAGGGCCTATTTGAGTGGCTTGTAATGTCATTTGGGCTTTCAAAGGCCCCTAATATCTTCATGGTCTCATGTCACATGTTTTATGAACATTCATCAATTATTTTATAGTAGTCTATTTTGATGATATCTTATCTTATAATAGTAAGAATGATGATGATCATTCACTACATCTAAAAAAGTTATTCACCACGTTACAAGATAAGAAAGTCTATGTCAGTCTTAAAAAATGCATATTTATGGTTCATAATATTCTGTTTTTCTAGGATATATTATCGGTGGAAAATGTATTTCAGTTGACCCACATAAGGTTGATCTTGTGTGTGGTCTTAAACAATGGAAATACTATCTTATTAGTAAGGAATTTGTTTTATTCACATATCATTTCTCTCTTAAACTTGTACAAAGTCAAAGAAATATAACTAGAATGCATGCTCGATCGTTGGATTAGTTTGATCCAATGTTTCGACTTTGTAATTAAACATAAATCAGTAGTGATAAATTAAATAAGGTTGTCGATGCTTTAAGTTGTAGAGCAAATTTATTAACCATTGTTAAAGGTGAAACAGCGGTATTTGATTCTTTACCTGACACCTATCAAGAGGATCCTGATTTTTATTCTATTTGAGATGAGTGTTTGAATCATCTCGATGATGTTGATTTTAATATATTTGATGATTTTTTATTTAAATAGAATTTATTGTGTATTCCACACGTCACTAAGAGAGAAATTAATTAGAGATGCACATTCAAGTAGTTTTGCTGGCCATTTTGGGAGTGATAAGACACTTCAGCTTTTAAATACTCAATTTTATTGGCCAAAATTACCTAAGGATATTGCTCATTTTGTCAAAAGATGTTTTATTTGCCCAAACTTCTAAAAGGGTCTGTTCAAAACATTGGTTTGTATACTTCCCTACCCATTCCTTCCACTATTTGAAAGGACCTCTCTATGGATTTTATACTTGGTATATCTAGAACGCAACGAGAATTTGATCTGGTGTTTTTAGTTGTAGATAGATTTAGTAAAATGACACATTTTATACCTCGTAAACAAACATGCGACGTTGTTAATAAACATGGTAATAAACATGGTAAACGAAGTCCAACCAACTTCGCCAGATGTTCATCATTGGATTGTCCAGATTCAAGACCTGTGTAAATCTTTTTCTTCTTTCCATATTTTTATATAGGTTTTGTTATGAATATTACCACAGTTCGCACACAACCAAAGGGCGGATTTATGGGGCTTTTTTTTTCTAATATATATAAATATATCCATTATTATACCAAAAACATTCATCTTTTACTATAAAATACTTTTTGACCTAGTGGTTTGCTCCTTTCGTTGAAAATGCTAGATTGCTATATATCACCAAATGCAAAAAGATGAAAAGAATTGATGCAAAATGTTTGTTTCAATCTCCAAGTTTTCAAAAGGGCTAGTTGCATCGATGGAAAATTGGACCAAATTAATAGCACACTCGCAAACTAATTGCATATATAGCACAATTAGTTGTAAAAGAACAAAGAGTCCATCAAAGTCCATTTAGCCCGAATATTTTTTCCAATCAGTTGACAGTTTTTAGCCTGTAAATCCTAATCCCTCATTTTCGCATTTCAGTTGAGAAAATCAGTAAGTCTTTTTTTTTTTTTTTCAAAAAATCAGTTCTAATCAGCTCATCTCGTTTCTCTATTGATTTATGTTGATTGATGTTTTTTCAACCTCGGATAGACTCCAATAATTGAAGTTTTTTTTTAAACAATTATGGGAATCTATTAGTGATAGTCACAGATAAATTGTTAACTCCAACAAACTTTGCTCTAGTCAATTCAAAACAAGTTAATGGCCCGAGACTAGTTCGTTGGGAATCACAAAATCCCGAGGATTGGCAAAATATGAACAAGAAGATATTCTTGGCAAATAATGTAAGTTAGTTTTATACTTTTTGTTTAATTTTCAAATTTTGTATACATGTGCAATTTCAAAAACTCGGAGATTAGTGTCTATCTATCACTTATAGATTTTGATTAATTAGATTTTATGTATAGATTTTGATTAATTAGATTTTATGAGTATCTATCACTAATAGACTCCAATTAATCAATGTCTATCAATGTCTATCTATCACTCATAGATTTCAATTAATTGGATTCTATCAATGTCTATCACTGATAGAATTTGATTAATTAAAGTCTATCAGTGATAGTCACTAATAGATTTCGATTAATCGGAGTCTATTAGCAATAGATACTGATATACTCTGAATCGAAGTCTATCAGTAGACTGATAGATTCTGATTAATCAGAGTTTATCAATGATATACTTCGATAGATTGTGTTATATTTGTCATTCTTTTTACATTGTATTATATTTGCAATTATAGAAATCTTATTTGTCACCCACTGCAAATTCTCTTTTCAAAAACTAATCATTTTAGTCATCTCAATTATTTTACCAATTGATATTTTGTCTATCCAATACCCATCTTAACGGATCTATATAGCTCTTAATACATGCCAAGATCAACATAGTTAAATATATTTGAGTTCTAGTTAATATATAATCAAAGTTGAATTACCCTATATGTTAAGTAATTAATGAAAAAAATGATAACAATATGAAAACACTTAATTAAATAAAGTTTAGAGTGATTAAGATATATACTTTTGAGATTCATATTCAGAAGTTTACAAAATGAAATAAATATTTTAAAAGTTTAAGATCAAAATATCTCGTATAAATTCAAAATTATGCTTTCCAATATCTGATTTCAATTAAATTTTACTTCGATTTATTTTTAAATAATGGATAGTCAAGTTTGTCTGATACTATATCGGTTTTCTATTTTTGTAGGATAGAGAATGTTTTGAAGCTATGACCTCTCCCTAAGTATCTTCCTTCGCTCTCTTGTGGATGGAGTTTCCCCTTCCTCGCCCTTAGGCTGTTTTCTTTTTTTATAGTCCATATATTTATTAAAGTTTCTTATCAAAGGAAGGGAGGAAGAAGAACCAAAAAAAGAAAAAAAAAATGTCCAAATTAAAACCAACATCAAACCTTATTAACTAAAATGTAAAAATCTACTGTTTTTGTAAAAAATACATTACTGCAGATGTACAAATTTTCTGTTCTTTTTACATTGGAGATTGAGACTAAAACTGCAAACTCACTGTACAAAAAAAAAATCTGATAAGAAATTGAATTGAATCTCTTCTTTCCAAGAGATGAGAAAGGGGGAATGGGGAAGGGATGGCGATCCAAATACACTTCGAGCAAAATCTTTCCACCTCGACATTTACATTCTAATAATATAACTAAGGATACAAAACTTATAAACAAAAAGAATGATCCTATTAGAAAAGACCCTAACCTTCTTCCATGGGACGTTTCCCACGAGTATCGTGTCCTCGACTAACTGTAGAAGAACCAGAAGCGATTTCGGTTGCGTTTGCGGTTGCAGTTGGGGTTATAGTTCCAGTAACGGTATTGGTTGTTGAAGCATAGGTATAAGATGCACCCGAGGTTCCAGCATTGGAGGACGATGCACTTGTTCTACGAGATCTTCTATAGCGAGAACCGGGTATTCCTGGTCTCGTCGGTTCCTCCAAAGTACCAGGTCTCTTTGAAAGGATCAAAACTACACGTGGCATGGTCGGCCGTAGTTGTGGATCGCCTTGTGTGCAGAGCAATCCTATCTGAATGCACATTGTAACTTGGTCAGGAACAGCTGATGATGCTAATGTTGGGTCCATGATCTCCAAGCTCCTGCCTTTCTTGTATAGCTTGTAAGCCTGCAGCAAAAGTCACAACTCAGTAAGACTTTACAGATTAGAAATTCTTGTTTCAAAATAGTCTTTTCTTTGGCCTTTCGGTCGATCAAGAACGACGCGAACCAGCCTACATTTTAAATGGTTGTTTGACATTAAATTGCTTTGTTAGTGTGACCAAGTTCCTATGGAGTTGTTTGGCTAACATTTCTATGGATAGTTTACTTGTATGCTTTAAACTAAGATAAAGGGTGAGTATAATTCACTAAATTAAGCCCAAAATGTAAATTATAGAGCTCAGACTCGTGTTCCGATTCTCATACGTGGATCCTCTAAATGACTAACAACCTATGGCAGTTCAAATATATTACCTAATCAGTAGATTCTGTATCTAGGACTTGAGTACTTCTATTGAACTAGTTATCCGTTGATTTTTATCATAAAGCTAAGGCTTAACCTTACCCAATCAAGTAGATTATCGGCATCCACAAATGAACTAAATGACGAATTACGTTGGCCGCTGATGAGTTCCAAAACCAAAACGCCAAAGCTAAAAACATCGGCCTTCGCTGATAGATGTCCGTGCATTACATATTCGGGAGCCATATATCCACTATTCATACATGGAAATAGAAAATTAGTACAGCCCACCACCTAGGATCTAGAAATTTGACTAGTTGTTACATATAACAAAGAAACTTACTTTGTACCAGCAACACGAGTATTGACATGAGTTTGATCTTCAGGGAAGAGACGGGCCATGCCGAAATCTGCAATCTTCGGGACCCATTTGTCGTCCAACAAAATGTTACTGGCCTTAATGTCACGATGGATAATGACATTATGTGAGTCTACATGAAGATATTGCAAGCCTCGTGCTATGCCAAAGATTATTTCATACCTCCTCTTCCAATCAAGTTCTTCTCGTCTGCTGGATTCTGCTTTGACACCAAAAAAGCAATTATTATCAATCACAGTCCTTCGAGGATCAAGCATATCATATCAACAACAAAATAATAATATAGAGTTCAAAGAAGAAAGGACAACTTCTAGATCGGTTGGATGTATATTTTGTTTTCTTTTTAGGTAGGAAACCGAACAAATGAAAGAATAAAAACATGCCCAAAAGAAACGGGAGTCTAAAGCTAGCTACAAAAAGAGACTCCAATTCAAAAGAGCAAGACCAGGACCATCAATAAAAAACGGCCTAGTGACCGAGAGTGTTAGGTTAGACGAATATTTTGTTGCGACTAGTTTTAAGACCTCTGCAATTTATTTAACGTGGTTTGCATTGCAAAATATTTCAACTTTAGGAGTTTAGGTCCAACTAAATTTTGGAAATTCAGCTAAACTTGTACTGTCAACCATCAGGCTTAGGGATTCCTCATCCCTAAGGCTTTAGGCTGTTCCTCCTTTTCTCGTTAATATGATGGTATTGTTTCTCATTCAAAATCAAATTATAATAATAGAAAAAAGAAACTAGATGTATAGTGCTCTATAATAGTCTAGCTAAACAGGACGACAACATTTTGACTTGTGGACAGCTAAACACATGAAAAAAAAAATGGTAATTACAAATTGGCTATAGTATGAAATTATATTTTGCCTGATCTGCATGAAGATGGAAATATTTGGTGATGAAAATTTAGATGAAAGAATTTTTCATAATAATGTTATCAAATAGACAGCAAGTACTGCCAAGTAATATAGCGATGTAGTGAATTAATCTACCGAATTACACAAAATATCAACTTATCACTGAAAAGTTCAAAATTATGCTTGTCAATACAAATGCAAATAAAAACTGAGGTGAACGGGAACTGTTTTGTGTTTGCACATCTTCAGGCCAAAGAGCAATTAGAGAAATGGAATTTTGAAAAGAACAGAGTTAAATTTGAATAAACAAACAGTAAGAGAATGAAGATGTCCAGAAATTTCTTTCAATGACAGAGTATATTAGTTCAATCTTCAATGGAAGAAAGAAATAAAATTGGCGAAAGAGAATTTCTAAGCAGTACTTACTAAAGAGAAGCTTGTCGAGGCTCTCATTCATGACGTATTCGTAAACCAGAAGTTTCTCTGAACCATGCACACAGTATCCCAACAAATTGACGACATTTCTGTGCTGCACACGAGCCAACAACTTGGCCTCGGTCATAAACTCCCTTCTCCCTTGTTTCGAATAATGTGATAACTTCTTGACTGCAATCACTCTTCCATCTTTCAACTTCCCCTACAAAAAACCAAGAAGTAAAAGGAACTTAGATGTTATTTGAAATGATGTTGAAAAAATTACTCAACAAAAACAAGCTTGGACAGTGAATTGTTTAAGTTGTTATCAATTGAACTAACCTTAGAACAGCAGTTACCTTGAAAATAAATTCTAGATATTCTGAACTAAATCTAAAGCATATGAATGATGATCAAGAATTGAAATGAGTGCACAATTGTACATAGCGTTGTAAAACAATTTAAAAGAACTGTTCCACGTATAACACACGAAACAATGGTGCTCGTCTACAAAGATCCTTTCTGCAAAATGGAAAAGATCAGAAGCCTAAATATTATGGAGTTCCTTTAATTTGACATTGGCTAAATATATGTTTTAGTTTCCAAAGTGTTCAGTGGTTTTCAATTTAGTCCATTACATCATAACATGTTTCAATTATATCATTCTCATTGCTGAATGTTAAAGTTGGACAACGATGCACTTACATGACATGTCTTTGTGAGTTTGCAGAAATTTAGGGAGAAACTAAACTAAGCCACCAAAGGAAAAAAAAAAATCGAAAATTTATAACAATTTCTTAGAAATTTGAGAAAGAAATTAGAAACTGTCCTATCTTAGAGCCGTCTAACTCCTCTCCTAAATTTCTGCAAACTCACTAAAGATCATTTCAAGTAAAACATCTTCAACCAATTTTAATATTGGGCAACAAAGGGTATACTTGAAAAATGTTAAAAATATGAGGGACTAAATTGCAGAAACTTTTTAACAATAGTGACTAAATTGAAAAAACACCAAAAATACTAAGGACTAAAACATGAATTTAACCTTTGATTCTTGACAGTAAACAAGTTCTTCTGAATTTCACGATTTTTTTGTAAGTGCAGAGGCAGAATAAACCAAGGAAAGTAATAGTCTCTGCATTTCTTATGGAGCGCATATTCAGGCAGAAAAGTTCAGCACAAACAACGAGAAAAAGACGCTGCTAGAATAGATAAAATTAAAAAAAGAATTGCAGAAAAGGGCAGCAAGATTAATTAAATACTTCCAGGTAGTCCAAATCGTTGTTAACAGCGACAAATTCGATGAAATAAAATAAGCTCAAACGGGAAGAAAAAATAGAAAAAAACAAAAAGAAGAAGAGTTTCGATGGTTGGATTCACGATCAGGAGATGAATTTTGCAGTCAATCGAAATACATTTGGATCTAACCTTGTAAACCGGACCAAAACCGCCTTCGCCGAGCTTGTGATTTTGATGAAAATTGTTGGTAGCTTCAACTAAGGTTTCGAACGGAATAACCTTCTGTTCCTTAGCAGCAATCTGCTCCAAATCCTCCTCGCCCTGGCTAGCTAATCGAACAAATTATCAATCGGTAAAGGAATCAGTATTGAAACGATCTTCCCTAATTAGAAAGGGACCAGAAAGAAGAAGAAGAAGAGGAAACCAAGTGAATTATTGGCAGCTACCTCTTGAGGAACCGAATCTGAATGGTCTCATGAGGCTCTGTAGCAAACTCTTCGACTTCGTCATGCTCGTCTAGGCCATGAAGTTGGAAACGGCGAAAATGGCCGAAATCAGGTGGAATTGAATCGGAAAAGTTTGAGGAAAGTTGAGATGAGAAAATCAAAAGGGGCGGCTGTAGCTGACGGGATTGGAAACAGAGAAATTGGGAAATGAATTTCGATCTTTGTTGTGGGAATATAAAACGAAGATGAAAGCAAAGAAACGTACGAATTGACCCAAGAGACTCACTGTTTGACCATAGAAAACTCAAAGCCAGGCCAGCTTGCAGAAACACGACGCTTTCTTCTCTTGAATTTCATCTACACTTTTTTTTTTTAATCATTTTTAGAATTCAAAAATATCTTTGGGTTAAATTTTAAAAAACACTAAATTTTGTGAAAGAAAAGAATTTAGTCACTAAACTTTTGTTAGTTGGGTTAAAAATCATTTTTGGTCTCTAAATAACAATTTAGTCCCTGAACTTTGATTTGTAACGATTTAGTTCCTATACTTTCAATTTTGTAACGATTTAATCCCTGTACTTTCAATTTTGTAACGATTTAATCTCTGTACTTTAATAAGTAACAATTTAGTCCCTGTACTTTCAAATTTGAAACGATTTAGTCCCTATCATGAAAAATTAATGTAAAGATTTGATGAAATTTCTTACCTAGATAAATTATTAATTAAACTAATTTGGGACCTAATATGTTTATAAGTTACAAAGTTTAATCATTAAATAATAAAAATCGACATTTAATTTTGATGATTTTTTTTTTTTTTGCTGCAATGTTTAAATTGTCACAAATTTGAAAGTATAGGGACTAAATTGTTATAAAATTGAAACTACAGGACTAAATTGTTACAAATCAAAGTTTAGAGACCAAATTGTTACTTTCATGAAAGTTTAGGGACCAAAAGTGATTTTTAACCATTTAGTTATTATATTTTTAATTTTGTAATAATAATAATTTAATATTTAAATTTTAATATATAACAATTTAGTACTTCTCTTTAAAGCAACTATTTAAGTAATGGCGCTTTAAAATTGATAATAATTTAATTTTTATAGTGAAAAATTTCATCAAAATTAAAAGGTTGATCTCATTACATAGTGACTTTAACAATATTGTTCATAATAGAAGGTAAATCATTACAAATTTTAAAAGTATGGAGACTAAATTGTTATAGTCAAAGTGAGCATAACTCAGTGGTAATTGGCATATATACCATCGACCAAGAGGTCAGAGGTTTGAATTCTTCATCTCCAAATGTGTACTAAAAAAAAATTGAGAAAGAATTATGCTAATGACACAAACAAATTAACCTCAAGCTTCTTTTTCATATTTTTTATGTGCTTTGGAAACTTTCTCAAATTCGCACGTGCGAACCTTGACATTTTCTTCCCCATGTTTTTTTTTTTTTTACTGTTTTATGTATGTTAAATAGTAAATTAAGTGGTCCAAAAATATGGTAATTTATTGACGTAATCATATATGTAATTTGGGTGATTTATTATATAAAGTGTGACGTGTGAACAAACAGAGATGGGTCTGAAAAAACGTGTGAACAAAGAAAATTAAATTTAAATTTAATATTAATGAGAAAAAAGTGCACGCGCTCTCCTTAAAAAAAAATTTAAAAAAAAAAAAAAACAAAAAACAAAAATTTGTTGTTTTTGGCGCCTTATTGTTTTTTTCTTTCCTTTCGTCTCTCTTTTATTCTTTTTCTCTCACTTCTTAGTTCTTCCTTTTTTTTTCAAAAAAAAATGGTATTGAGAAAAGTTGTTTTTTTTTCATTGAAATATTTTTTTTATCTCTCTAATTTATTTATGTTTTTATTTAGAGAGATGATGTGACAAGCTCATTTAATTACAAATATAACATCATTCTAGATTTGCAAAAATTTTAAAAAGGAATACGCTTAACACGAGTCTCTATTCACAATAAAAGACTGAAATAGTCTTGCAATATGCAAACTATCAATGTCTATCAACATATATTAGTTACAGACTTTTATCAATGATCTATAAGGATAGAAAAAAAAATTAGAAATTAACATTTCGATTAAAAATATTTATTTTTTAAACCTTTCAAACTCTAAGTGACTATAATATGTTTAGCTAGGAATCAAATGCTTAAACAAATGTGTTTTAAGGGTAGAAAAAAAATTCTTTTGCAAATGGTTATTACAATGAGTCCAATTGAAACTTGTTGACGCAACTGGAAATCATTTGTTACTCTGAACATTAGAGTTGGGTTCAAATATCCAAGTTTAAGGGAAATCCACCTCAATCAATCCATGATATATATTTATTAAACTTCGAGATTATATCACAAATTTTGAAATTTTCAATTTAGGACATGTTTAGAAGTGATTTTAGAATGACCAAAATTACTTTTGTTATGTGTTATAGGTAATTTTGGACCACTCCGATAGCAAAGAATTGATGAGGACAGCTCAATACCGGCCCAAGAAGACAACCAGGAAACGGAATCAGGAGAAAAAATGGGCCAAAGGGTCGGGCCAAAGCCGAAGGGATCGGGCTTTTGGCCCGACCCCCTACTCGGCCCGCTTGCGAGGGCCGAGTTCCTCCGACTCCGCTGCTGCCTCTAGTCGCCCCAGTTCCGCCTGGTTCGTCCCAAAACGCCTCCGAATTCCTAAAAAACCCTAGGAGCATGAGCAGGTATTTAAACCCCTCTTCGCCACTAAAGAAGGGATCCCGAACTCTATACTCTATCCTCCCCTCTTGCTCTCTTGCTCTCATCCTTCCGATTTCTGACTTAAGCATCGGAGGCGGTGTGGCAAGCATCACACCGGTGTGCAGGTTTTCTGTCTTGCACACCACGTCTTCCCCCTCTCAAACAAATTTACCGTTGGTGGCAGGTAAAGGTCAGGTGAGTTTCTCCCGACCAAATTTGACCATCAACATTATGTTTTTTTTTCCTTACCATTTTTAGTATAATAAACTAATTTTAGTTGTTTCAAAATCACTCCAAAATATGTTGTTAATTTGATTAGTAGAAAAACAATATTCTTCTTATAGCCTTGAATTTGTGTAACGCCCATAAATTGGGATTAATTTTTAAAATCCCTAAGTTGGAATTAATTTGGAGTTTGAAGGGAAATTCTCAAGATTTAAGATTTGGAAACCATTGGAAGTAAAAAAAAAAAAAAAAAAAAAAAAAAAAAAAAAAAAAAAAAAAAAAAGTTTAATCTTTGAGTTTCCTTAAAAAAAAAAGGACTAATGGGGGCGTTTTTGTAAATATTAAGAGGATGGAGTAAAACCCTAAGTTATCCCCTTTTTATTCTAACCGCACGCAGCCCAAGGAGAGCAACTTTCAGCCTCCATCTCCTTCTCCTTCACGTGCAGCCACCAGCAACCCTCTTCTTCCTTTTTCCTTGTACCCGATCAGCAGGCATTCTTCTCCTTCGATTATAGGCAGCGGCGGCGCGACATCTTCCGGCGACAGCGCGTAACGACGGCGGCGAAGCAGAGCAGTCCGGCGAGCCCTCGGTGGTGTTTCGACTCGTGTAGGCGGAAGGGGCGGCAGTTCTCCGTGGGTTTCAGCGGCGGCGTCTCTCGGGTTCAGGCAGCGGAGTAGCAGCAACGGCGGCGACGGCTTCGGTCTCAGCGGTGACGTCCGTTTTCCGGCGAGTTTGGGGTGGCAGCAACGTTTTCGTGTTTTATTCCGGCGAGGCAGTGTTCTTGGATATTTTTTCTTCTAGTTTCGCATCTCTGTCTTCTCCAGTGAGGTGCCCGATTTCCAGCGGCTGTAGGCTCTCTTTTCTGGCGTTTCTGAGCGAGATTAACCTTGGGTAAGTTGGATTGAAGGTCGTTTTGATTGATTTCAACTTTTAGTCGAATACCCACTATTTATCGTCTTCTTTCAGCAAGCTCTTCATTCGTAATCGACAAGTTGGAGTAGTGGGTCTAAGAATTTTAGCGTTTGTGAGCGATTCTGCCTTTGGCTTGCCAAAGTTCTTGAATCAAGAAGTTTGAAGAGGATTGATTTGGCGATATTCAAGTCAAGGTAAGTGAACTTACTATTGAACCCTTTTTAATTGGGTGCACATACTTGATTTTCTAAAATATTCGTTTTTATGAGTTGTTCTTGAAATTTATTATTATTTATTAAAAGCATGAAAGTTGAGCATATTTTAATTATGCATGAGTTTATGATAAGTCATTGAAAGCATGAAAATTATCATTATTGTTCGTATTTGTAAATGTTTAAAATAGTTGAGTTGGTGGTCTCTTGAAATTCCATTAAAGGAATTAGTTTAAATTATTTATAAGTGTAATTCAGCGTACATGAAATTGATGTATGCTCAGAGATGCCTACGCAGGGCTTAGGGACATGAAATTGATGTACCTAAGTCGAGGGTTGTGAAATTGACGCCCTCGAGGTTTCGTGAAATTGACGGCCTCTGTAGGAGACACATGAAATTGATGTGTCTAGAATATGTATGAAAGTGATGCATATTCTCTCTCATTAGAAGTACACATGAAATTGATGTGTTTTAGAATATGCATGAAATTGGTGTATATCCTAAGTTTACAAATAAAGTTTAGAGCCACCAAAATTGTATTTGATGTTATTTTTAAAATGTTTTTTAAAGCGTGACCCAATCTCAATAGTAGGGTCACTTACTGAGTATTTAAAATATTCATTCTTTTCAAAAATATTTTTTTTCAGGTAAGGACAAGGGCAGATGAAAGGCGATTGATGAGAAATCGATAGATGGCCATGGGAGGACTCGAGTTCATGATTTATTTTATTCCGCGTTAAGAACCATGTTTTACTTTTGTAAATTGTTTTAAGAAGATTTTTAGAGGCCTTGTACATTTATGTTTTAGAAATTATCTAAGCTCATTTAAAATCTTTGAAACAAGGGATCCCGAATAAAAGTTTTTCTTTAAAGTTTTGTTTAAATTAGTGTGTTTGTTCCAAATTATTTTCATAAAAAAATGCCTCCTAAGCATGCATTGTCGTAACGGTTCCTTTAAGACTTATTAAGAAGTCGGGTCGTTACATTTTGAAATCACTAAAATCACTTTTGTCAAGTTCGAAATCACTCTGAAATATGCATTTAATCATTCAAACCCAATTTGATGTTTGATTTTATACTTTTAAACGTGATTTTCATACCATCAAAATTTATTTTAAATCGATTCGTTTAGTTGCATCCATGGCAATGGTCAAACTCTAGCATAATTATATGCTCCCCAACTACTTTTAAATTAATTCTACTTACTTTCACACGGTGGACTTTAATGTTTTGCTCTCAAACTTTACCCGACCTTGTGTACTTATTATCAGTGAGAATGTTAGGTTGGGTTTGATTCGTGATTTGAAAAATATTTTCGAAAATAAAAAATTGAATAGAAAACGAAAATAAATTTCTTATTTCTACTATATTTGAAAACATGTTTAGTTTCAATTTAAAAACCTTAAATTCGAACTCAAAATTTGAAAACTATATTTGGTTATGAATATTAAGATATAGGAAAAGATTAATGTGTTTGGTAAAATTCTTTTTTTTTTTTTAAGGAAAAGTTAATTTGTTATGATTATTTTTACTTGATTTTTATTCATTTTTAGATAGATATTAGAAATCAATGTTTTGATGGAATTGATTCTTAAAAAAATGTTTGAATTGAAACTATAAGAAGAAAAAATATAAGATAATTGTATTGTATGAAGCTTTTGATTTGTAGAGGGTAGGAGAGTACATCAAAATAGACAAAATTATGTAAAAAAATAAAAAGTAATTTTGTTTGACGGATCAAAAGTAATTTTGTATTTTTTTTCTTTAAAGTCGAAGAGAATTTGGATATCAAAAATAGAAAATATTTTTTATAGATAATGCAACATTGTTTGATGGAAAGAATGATATATCACATGTTTTTAAAGTTGTATCTCGTGTTTCCATTATTTTGAAAACAAAATTGAAAAACAATGAAAACAACATTTTATCGTTTTTGAAAACAGGTTATTTTTTTTAATTGATTTCATTCCTCCATTTTAGTAAACACCATCAATAAAAATTCATTCTTATTCCTAAATTTTCATATTCTTGAGGTAAATTGGGCCAAGGACCCTATTTTTCTTTTTCTGTTTTTTTTCTTTTAACAATATGAAGGGTATGGGAGTTGAACCTCTAACCTCTAGGTCGATAGTATACATTTTATACTGAAGACCCTTCTTGATACAACCTTCTATGTTTTTTGTTTTTTTGTTTTTTTTTTTGGTTTTTTGTTTGTTTGTTTTTTTTTTTTTTTTTTCCTTTTGCTTGTTTAAAAATCACTCTTTATTTGGTAGATTTTTTTAATATAGTTGAAAACCTTTTTAATTTACTAGTATGATATAAAAGCTATATGTATAAATTACTTACCACTTTTTAAATAATTTTCTTACTTTAAATCATTGAATCCAAAAGGAAAATAATATTCCTACAAATAGTAACCAAACTTCAAAAAATGCTAATATCTACAAAAATATATAATATATTTTTCATAAACAGACTTTTAGATATTAATGCAAAGGGGAAAAAACTTTAAAAAAAAAATTATACTATATATACCTCATGTCTCTATCTTTTTTTTCTTTTTTTTTCCAACAATATGTGAGGATGAAGATTTTTTTTTTTTTTTTTTTTTTTTTTTTTGAAACTGTGTGAGGATGAAGATTTGAAACTACATGCGTCCTTCTGATAAATTGAACTATATAATCACGTAAATATTCATGCCTTTATATATACACTAAGGGACTGTTTGTTTTTTGGTAATTAAGATAGATGGAATTTTCAGATGTCTGAAATTATATATGTCTGACATATTTAGATAACAATGTTAGTTTTGCAAGGAAATTTTTAGGGATGTTCAGGAATATTTAGATAACCATGTTTGTTTTGTAGGATTTCTGGACGAAAATGTCTTAAAATGATGTATTATTCCAACAATTCTCTTTCCTATCTTCAAATCATTTATATATTAATATAATATAATTTAAATTTATATGACATTTTT
Source organism: Luffa aegyptiaca (assembly GCA_017139565.1). NCBI lineage: Eukaryota > Viridiplantae > Streptophyta > Magnoliopsida > Cucurbitales > Cucurbitaceae > Luffa > Luffa aegyptiaca. The sequence goes on along the minus strand of CM029407.1, from coordinate 13,646,859 downwards.
TACTTTAATAATTTAATATTGTTATCAATTCACTTCGTATTAATTTTATATGTTATTTTGTAAAAAAAAATAATTTATATTGTATTAAGATTTGTATGAAAAAAATTAGAATTAAATATTAATTTCAATTTTAACTTGAAATACTTGAACTTATTTTGAGAGAAGACAATTATATAGTTGATAGCATTTTTTAGTGGATTATATTTATAAATTATTAAAATAGAGAAAGTTTTGAGAGAAATAATTTCGATTTGTGATTGTATTTTTTTAATAAAAAAATATTGGATAATCATTATTGGAAAGGTAAAATAAATAAAAAATTTCACTTCAAATTTCAATTGAAAATCGGTTCAACTTTATATTATACAAATTAAATGGAGTTTATTTTATATGTAAATGAAACATATAAATATAGTTAGTTTTATATAATTGTTTATTAGTGAATGAATACACTAATTTTTTTAAAATCTTAAAATTAAAAAATTGAGAAATAAAGATTTATTGATGAAAGAAAATATAAAAATGAATGACAAAAATGTCAATGCTTGATTCCCTTAACATGAGAATCTTAGAAACCCATGTATTAGGAGGGACGATGCCTCTCGTGTGGGCATGCTGCCCCTAGAATGTCGGATGCCTGAACATCTTACATTATCGTTAAACAAACGAGGTAATCCAGATGTCCATTCCATGAAAATCTTGGATTATACCAACGACTCCTAAAAAAAAATAGTTGTGTCAATATCATCCTCAGCTAGAATTTGTAAGATCCCATAAGGAGAAAAATGAAGTCAAACTCCATTTCAGCCATGGTCCTTTTTGTTCTCCTCATCTTCAGTGGTAAAATCATTGCAATTCTTTAATATTCTATTCAGTAATTATCACTTTTTTTTTTTTTTAAGATATCACAGTCAGTTAGATTACCTAAATCATTTTTTAATTTCTTTTATAATTTTAAAAGTACCAATGATATCCTATTTTTCTAAAACATTATTAGTTATAGACACAATTATGACGTTAAAGTATCAAAACCTATTCATTCATATGATCACTTAACTGATACCTGTTTCTCAACTCCCCCCTATGCTCTCTTGTAATTTCTTCAATTTATGAGAAGTTGTTTAAATTATCTCTATAGCTATCTTTTTTTTTTTTTTTTTAATTCTAATAAAAAAAATATATCTCTCTCGTGCACCCACGCTTTATGATTGTGATTTTCCATTGATAAGTTGAGGTGAAAAAATTCTATTGAACAAATGTCAAGGTGAGTATAGTTTAGCGATAATTGACATGTATTCTTGATGATCAAGAGGTCAGATAATGAAGTTGTTTGAATCTTTTACTACTATCTCTCTTATCAAAATTACCTCGTTTTATTTGATTTAGCTTTTTTTTCTTTCTTTTTTTTTTAGAGTTGAATTGCAGTGGGTAAAACTAATGTAATGCAAAGCAATATATGTTTTTAAAAAATAACTAGTTTTTTACCACGTGTCATGCACGGATATTTGTGTTGTGTTTTATAATGTAATTAAAGTTAAAATGTCATCCTTTTCAAAAAATTAAAAAAAAAAAACACAAAAAGTTAAAATATCCTTTTGGTCCGTGTATTCTGGAACTTGTAATTTCATTTTAGTTCCAGTATTTTCAAATGTCTTTAAAAAAAAAAAAAAAAAAAAAAACTCAAATGTCTTATCTTAGTCGTCCTTATGCTTTCAATTTTTCTCCAAGCTAGTTCCTACAATTCATTTGTGGCATTAAATTTTGCAAAAAATAGTTAGTACTCATAAGTCTTTTGTCTAAAAATTTGGTAAACATATTCACATTAGATCTTTTTCTAAAAAAAATTATTATTATTATTCTTTTGTGGATAAAAATTAACTTCAAACTAACGGTAATGACTGTCATTTTAAGATATATTGAAAGTACATAGACCAAATTTGAACATTTGAAAATATAAGGACAAGAATGGAACAAGGCTCGAAGTATAAGAACCAAAATGGTATTTTAACATTTAATTAATAATGAAATATATAAATTTTAAGCATGCATGTAATTTCAAAATAAAGTTTTATATATATCAAATAATTGTCAACTTACCAAAGCGAGCATAGCTCAACAATTGGCATGTATCCTCGATCAATAGATCAAAGGTTCGAATCCCCACACCCCCAAATGTTGATGTACTCAAAAAATAAAATAAAATAAAATAAATAATTGTCAACTTGATGTATATTGTCATCATCGCGACTACTGGAACAACTTTCATTTATGCCGCCCATTTCGAGATTAAAAAAAATATGTGTTTATAATATAGTGCACATGGGAAGAGATAGAATTGTCTCATCTTATATATGAAGATGTGAATAATTGACAAAAGAATTTGTCTATTTTTATACAAAGCTAAGGAAGAAGAGGAAAGATTTTATTGGATTTTGAAACAATTAAAAGATAAGAGGAAAAGGTTTAATTCAGTTTTGATTTAATGACCATTCATGTTATTTGCGTGGGCATGTGAAAACATTTTTATTTCTACGTGAATGTGGGTGTGGATGAGTTTTTTTTATTTAAAGATACTATTTATGATATTTTGTGTGGGAATGTGAGAGATTTAATTTTGAGTTTTATTTGCATATGAATGGAGGATTTTTTTTTTTTTTAAATTTAAAAACCTATTTATGACAATTGTATGACATTTAAATGTGGGAGAGTGAGAGAGAGATTTTATTTTATTTATTTTTTTTTTTACAAGGTTGAGGATTTGAATCTTTGATCTCTTGGTCGAGAGTACAACTTTATGTCAGTTGACTTGAGCTACACTCTTGTTGGTAGTGAGAGAGAGAATTTGGATGGGTGGGAGAGAGAGAAAATAGGTGGAAGAGAGGGAGAAAGGACAAAACATAGACTTGAACTCAAAAAACGAAAAACTTAGACCCTCTTTGATAACTATTTGATTTTTTGTTTTTGAAAATTATGCTAGTTTTCTTCTAATTTCCTTACCATGATTTTCATCCCTTGACATTTGAATTCCTAGCTAAAATTCAAAAACAAAAACAAGTTTTTGAAAACTAATTTTTTTTAGTTTTAAAAAAATTAGTTTTGTTTTTGAAAAAATGGGAGGAGATATGAAAAAAAAACAAAAAAAAAAAACTTGTAGGTGGAAGTAGTATTTATAAGGTTAATTTTCAATATATACAGTATAGATATAGATATAGATGTCAAAGAAAAATGAGGGCAGAACGTTGCTTTCTTTATTTTATATTTTTGAAACCGAGTGAACGCGATTAGGTGTAGTGTTTGGTTTGGTTGGGTAAAGTTATTTCTCAAAATCCAAAATCCATGGGTTCAAATTCTCAACAACTTTTTAGAATCGTTGATTGATTATTTAATTTTAGAATGTAAATATATAAATTAAAATATGAACACTTGACAAATAGTCATATGAAAATGAAAGGACTGATTTAAATTATATTAAAGGGAAGAAGAAAAAAAGGATAAGTTGACTGGGTGAACTGAGGGGCAGAAATGGAATAATTCAAACGCCGTGTGGGAGAGGGAAATTTTTTATATTTTATTTTATTTTTCTCTCTGAATTGAACAATAAAATAAATATGTTTTTTATATTTGAAAAAATACAAAAACAAATCATTTATGATATAAAAGTTGTTTTGTTTTGTTCGTGGAATTTTCATTGTCCTTAATACTGATTTTTTTTTTATCTATTTAGATGTCATGTTGAAAAATATATATCTGTTTTTTAGAATAAAAAAAATAGCTTTTAGGCATTGAAAACTTGTTTAGAAGGATAAGTTTTTTAAAAAATATTTATAAAAACTAGAAAAAGAAGGAAGCATTATTTTTGCTATTATCATTCATTTTATTCATGTAGTAATTGTGTTTGATCTTTAATTATCTTTTAAGGGTAATTTCATTAAATGTAATTATATTTTTAAACTAACAGTAGGAAAAGAAAATACTAAAATGAATTATATTTTTCTAAATAAATTTAAAATTGAAAAAAAAAATTTTAAATTACAAATTTTTGTTAGACATGGTTACATCTTCCTAAGAAAGTATTAAAAAAAACATTTTTTTCAAAAGAAAATATTTTTTTAAATAAAAAAAATCTAAAATATATTAGAGGTCAAAATGAAAATATAGATTCTAAAGCTTGAGGTCAAAATCTTAAGGTCCGTTTGATAACCATTTGATTGTTTGTTTTTTGTTTTTGAAAATTATGCTTGTTTTCTCTTAAGTTTCCTACCATGGCTTTTATCGTAGTTAAAGTTGCATTTGAATTCCTAGCCAAATTTTAAAAACAAAAACAAGTTTTTGAAAACTACTTTTTTTTTTCTTCCAAAATTGGACTTGGCTATTGAAACCCCGGTAGAAGATTGATACTAAAACTAAGAAACTTATAGGTGGAAGTATGTGTGTATAAGCTTAATTTTCAAAAACCAAATTGTTACCAAACGGGGCCTAAGATTTTGAAACTTAGAAACCAAATGAAAATCAAATTCAAGCCTCAAATTAAAAACGTAGTTACTTTCAATTCTAAACTCTAACCTCTTTTAAGAAAATTTTAAAAATCAAGAAACTTGTTTTAATTGAAAATATATTTTTTATACTATTTCTTAATTAATAAGCTATAAATTATCTTATTATGAGTATTTAGATCCACATTATTATATTTTATAATATACTTGAGGGTTAAGCCTTATTTTGGTTTATCAAAATATTCATTTTAATTATTAATTAAACTTTTTTTAAAAAATTGATCATTACAATTTTATTATGCTACCATCAAAATATAATACTAATCTTAGTCAACCCTCACGACTCTAATAATACTCCCTACTGTTAGTTTCGTCAATTTGACATTTATACAACATGTTAAAGCCTTGATAGAGATATTCTTGTCAATATTAATTATCTATGTATATATATATTGATCTTTTATAACATATTAAGTAACTCGTTACACTAATGTCAAACCTTATGACTTATAAAATTATCGACGCGTTGACAGATATTTTATTCATTCGTATCGAAACCGAAGTGCTTCTCTCTCTGTGGAAATTAGGAGATGGGAAAAGTAGTCAAGGCTTGAGAAGGAAGCAAAGGGAGTTTTGTGTGGTGAGAACATTAATGAGAAAAGGGCAAAAATATAGACATGGTCTTGGCACTTTATTGCCAAACTAAATATTGAATTGGAATGGGTCCCCTTTTGTTTTGTTTTGATTTTCTCCTACTTACACAACTTTTCCACATTGTTTTTTAAAAATTAAAAAAAAAAAAAAATTGAGTACAATTTCCACATTGTTTTCAAACATTATTAAATGTGTCCAAACTTTTATGTCGTGCTTTTATTTACACGTGGCACACTTTCTTTGGACGTCGTATATTAACTAAGCATTTAATATAAAGTATATGAGAAAATTTCTAATACTATGGTAGTATGGAAAATTTTCTATACTACCTTCATTCATTGTTTGTCGTGTATTAACTAACTATTCGGAATCACGAGATTTGGACCCCCCCCCTCCGAATTTTCTGAAGATAAATTCGGATGCCTCTTGGAATGAAGCTGCGGGCGTTGGAGGAGTCGGCTGGATTATCCGCGATTCTTCAGGATCTCTGGTCCAAGCGGGGTGCAAACGGTTAAATCAGAAATGGAACATCAATTTACTGGAATTGGCAACGATTAAGGAAGGATTCATTTCTTACCTTTCGACCGATTACTCTAGGAGTACTGCTTAATTTGATCGTGGAAGTTGATGCCCTAGATGTAATCAGAGCTCTGAATTGTGAATGCGAGGACATTTCCGAAGCCAAGGCGTTTTTGCTCGATATTGAAGATTTGGCGGCTAGCTAGAGCGGGAATTTTCTCCTTTGTGAAATGCCCAAGAGCGAGCAATCAAGTGGCGCATTCCCTTGCGCGTGCAGCGGCGGGTCTCCCTCCGGTGTCTTCTCCGTCGACCGTTGATGTCGATGGTTTTTTTGAGCTTTCTTTCCCTTCCATGCTGGAAGAAGCTATGTTTTGTAGGGATGTTGTTATCCCCTGTTGGCTAACCTCTTTAATTGAAGAGGATATTATTGCAACTAACTCTATTCAGCTTTAATTGAAGTATTTTATTTTCAAAAAAGAAAAAAAGTATGGTGTGGGACCCATATAATAAAATATTTATATCATTAAATGACGTGTCAAATGTTGAATAGAGTGAGTAGGTATATTGTAGTACTAGAAATTTTCCCAAAGTATATGTTGAAGGTTAAATGAGTTGGAGCTACTATATTTGGCTAAAATTCAACCTATTAGGAATTATGTTTAGCTAATTTAAATTAAACCACTTATTTTTTACCTACTACAAAGACAAGTTTAGTACAACTAAAATAATATAATGTCACCTCATCAACTCTTTCTATTGTGTTTAAGAAAAAAAATGTTGAACCAAGCCATTAGAATCGAGACTAAATTGTTGTGTAACTCTATCTATATATGGTCGTACATCATTAAAAAAAAATATACATATTATTTTAAGAAAGAAAGATTATATAGGCATGTCTCTCTTTGGTTTATTTACTTAATTAAATAAATTACATATGATAAATCAAGGGTTGGGCTTCACAATAGACTCAAATGCTTATTAAATAATTATGAAAATTAAGGATAAGAATTTAAATAATTTACCTATAAAATTTGAGAATTGACTTACACATTTATGGGATAAAATATACTTTTGGTATCTGAATTTGAACCTGGTTTCTATTTAGTCATTTTTTAAATCTGCACTTTATTTCTAGCCATTTCTAAGGATCTCCCTTAAAACTAACACTTATGGCCTGGGATGTTTCAAAACTGACATGCCCTAAGATTTGAATTTGATTTCTAATTGGTCACTAGAATTTGAAATTTGTCCATGATGAGTATAAAAATTATATAAAAAAATGTCCAACTCATTTTCAAAAAATGCATATCAACAGAGTTTACCTCAACATATTAACCTTTACATCATATTTTGTTGGGTCAACTAAAACTTAATTTCATTCAATGATCACTATTTAGAAATGAATTTCAAACTTCGAAAACCAAATATGCCACTTTTATGAAACCTCAAGGACCAAACTGAAACTAATTCAAAGGAATAACATGTCAGTTTTGAAAACTAAAAGTCCAAACATAAATTAAGTTTAATATGAGGGATTAAAAGTATATTTTAGCTTTAGAATATATGATATTAAGGAATTTAAAACATTTGAATGAAGTAAGAAAGTTGAGTGACTAAAATAGAGTTTAACTTATTTTCAAAAAAAAAAATAGAGTTTAACTTTAGGGTGTGTTTGGTTTAACTTTTCAAGTGTTTAATTTTGATAAAAAATTATTTAAAAAAAATTTCTAGTGTTTGGCAACCACTAAAAATGACTTATTAAAAATATGAAATAAATCATTTTGAGAGAAACACTTGAAAGAAAATTTTTTAAAAAGAGTTTTTAAATAATAATAATAACTTGTGTATAAAAACACTTATGAGGATATGTAACCAAACATATGAGTGTTTAAATTCTAAAAAAAATTATACAAAATGTTTTTAAAAGATGCATTCTTGAAAAACATTTAAATTAAGAGGTATTCCAAACGGGCCCTTAGTCTCATGAATAAAAACACCTTCCTTTCCGGAAGAAGAAATTATTAAAAAAAAATACGAAGAAGATGAAGATGAAGAAGAAAACTTGATTATTAAGGCTCTGTTTGAGTTCGTGATTTAAAAATTGTTTTTGAAAATAAGGAATTCAGCAGAAAATGAAACAAATTTCTTTATTTTCACTATATTTGAAAACATGTTTGGTTCGAATTTAAAAACTTTAAATTTAAATTCAAAATTTGAAAACTGTATTTAATTATGAATTTGAAAATACAAGAAAAGATTAATATGTGTATGGTAAAAAAAATTAATTTAATATGATTATTTTTTTTATTAACCATCTTAATAAATGAATACTTTATATATATACATATACATATATATGAATGTAAATGATGTACAATTAAATGAAGCCTAATAACAAAAGTTATAATTTGTTAGATGAATTTTGATTTCTTGAGATACAGGTGGTTCATTTTATAAGCAGAAGAATAAATCTACAAGAGAAAGGAAAATAAGTCTTTTTTTATGAGAGAAAAGAAAATAAATTCTTCTTTTTGTTCATCTTTTTTTTTTTTTTTTTGTGAGTTATTAAGTTGGTTACTGATTTAGAAAAAAAAAAAATCTAAATTTCGTTTAGGAGAGAGAAGACATTTACTTGATTTTTATTCATTTTTAGAGAGATATTATGAATAAATGTTGGAATTGATTCTTAAAAAAATTGCTAGAATTTAAATAATAAGAAAAGGAAAAGATTCAAGATAGTTGTATTGTATAAAACTTTTGATTTGGAGAGTGGGAGAGTACATTAAAATTGATAGGAATATATAACAATATCAATCAAAGCATCACTATCAACCATACACACTATTTACACAACAATAATTTTGTATTATTTAGAGTCTTAGAAAATTTGGATATCAAAGATAGAAAATTATTCGTGATGCAACATTGTTTGACGGAAGAAAGGATGTACTCCGTGTTTTTAAAGTTGTATTCCATGTTTTCATTATTTTGAAAACAAAATTAACAAACAATGGAAACGAAAAAAAAAAAAAAAAAAAAAAAAAAAAAAAAAAAAAAAAAAAAAAACCATTTTCTGAGTTGTTTTCGAAAATAGGTACACCAAACACATTTTTATTGTTTTCCTTGTATTTTTTATTTTCGAAAACATAAACAAGAAACGGATCATGAACCAAACAGTTCTAAACTATTTTTTCATACATGCCAATTACCACTGAACTATGCTCGTTTTGACTATGAAAATTGAAGCTAGAATGTAAAAGTGGTTGAACTATTATTATTGTTACACATTCATTGGTTTAGATTATAATTTCAAACAGGTATATGCAAGTAGATATTAAAGAATAATTTATTTAGGAAATATATGATTTTGACATTCGTTTAAAGATGAAGACTTGATTTATAATCAAGGTATCCACTCTTCATATATTAAATGTTAAGAATATATTAACTAAAATTTCTTTAAAAAAAAAAAGAATATATTAACTAATTAAACTTGTCTCAGTTTCCTTTTCCTTTAATGCAAACTTGTCTCGGTTTAATGTTTTAATTTTTTACCATATATTTGCAATTTTGGAAATTGCACTTTATATTTATTATTATTATTATTATTTGACAATATGTGGGGAGGGGGATTCGAACCACAAACCTTGTAGTTATTAATGCAACTTTATGCTAGTTGAGCTAAACTCTTGTTGGCACTTTATATTTAGATAAAGGTTGAGTTTTTACTTTAATTTAATCAGGTTAATTTTAGGTCTCATTTGATTTAATAATCATTTGGGTTTTCTATTTTCTATTTTCTTTTTCTCTCTTTTTTCTAAAAACCAAAAGGCATACCTATGTTTTGATTACAATTTTTTTCTATTTTCATAAAAATAGAAAACCAAATATGTTAGAAAACTATTTTTGTTTTGTGTTTTAAAAAAAGTTCAATAGATATTCTAGATAGAAATTTAGAGGTAAGGAAAGAAAAATTCAGAGAGAGAAATTTTTTAGAGAAAAATGTTAGATAGAGAAAGGTTAGAGAAGGATAGACATATGTGTTGGACAACTATACTTTGTATTTTTAATTAAAAAAAATATTTTTTCAAATTAGAAAAAGGGAAACTAAATAAATTGTCAATCCACCTAAAAAAAAAAAAAAAAAACGACATACTTTTATCAAAACATAACTTGTAGAATTATAAGCTAAATAACTTATAAAATACACTTAGAATATAATGATGATCATAATAGGTTATTTTTTGTAACGGTAATTGACATATATTTTCGATTAAGAGATCAGAAGTTCAAATCTCTTATCTCTAAATGTTGTCGAATTCAAAAAGAAAAAAATGACCTTTTTTTTCATGCATTTGAAGGCACTTTTCTGGTAATTATATATTCTCTTAAAAATAATTTAATAAAATATATTATTATATTGAATAGATAAAATGGATAATTGTAGAAAATTATTCTTCTCCAGCAAACAAATATTAAGTTCTTGGAAATTTTGGGTTGCGCCGCCATAAATGCCCAAGTCAGAATCCAATTAATGGTTTATTTATTTTTAAAAAAGACCATTTACGTTTTTTTCTTTCTTTTTCTCGAAGAAAAAAGAAATTTTTTTTTAAAAAAAAAAGAGTATTTAATTTAAGTCAGCGTTCTAAACATTTTTTCGAAATACTGACTTTTGGATCTTCACGAGATGAAGCTACGCGTAAAGTCATTAATATGTGAAAATAACGTGGTTTTTTTATGGATTAAATTACTCGTTTAATCGTTGTCAAAAAAAAAAAAAAAATACTCGTTTAAACGTCAATAAAAATATAGTTCAACTGTCATAAAACTTGTATCATCGACCAAGAGGTCAGAAATTTAAATTCTCTTACCCATATGTTGTTAAAAAAATATATATACTTGTTTAATCTATCCAAGTTCATGTTTGTGTTTAATAGGTCTCTACAAATACATTTACAAAAGTTCTATTTGACTTTTTAGTTTTTGATTTTTGAAAATTGCACGTGTTTTCGTACCATTTCTTTATCAAGAATCCTATATTTCTTAAGAAAACATTTTAACATTGAGTCAAATTCCAAAAATAAAAAACAAGTTTTTTAAAATTATTTTTTTTAGTTTTTAAAATTTGATCTAAAACCAAGTAGATCAAATTTTAAACAAGTATATATATTTTTTTTAGTTTCCAAAAATAAAAATTTGATCCGTTTCCCGTCGGAGACGGAGGAGGGAGGTCCCTCCTCCCTCCCTCGTTCCAGATCTGGAACGGAGGAGGGAGGTCCCTCCTCCCTCCCCTTTCTCATTTTTTATTTTTTTTTATTTTTTAAAAAAAAATAGTGAAGAAAAAGAAGAGAAGAAGAAAGAAAAGAAAAAAAAAAAAAAAACAGTCGTCGACGGCAGCGGCGGCGAGCGGTGGCTGCCGGTCGCCGGACATAGGAAGAAGAAGAAGAAGAAGAAGAAGGGAGAAGATGGAGAAGAAGAAGAAGATGAGAGAGAAAGGGAGAAAGAATAAAAAAAATAATAAAATATTAATATTTTATTTTTTTAATAGTTTTTATTTAAAAATAAAAAATAATAATTTTTTATATTAAAATAATAGTGCCACGTCAGCAACCATTAAAAGTTAACCAAAAAATTGACGGCAGGGACCAAAGTGCTCCTTATCTCAAACCTCAGGGGTATTTTTGTTGAGTTTGAAAACTCAGGGACCAAAGTATCACTTAACCCAAATCTCAGGGACCAAAAGTGTATTTTTCCCAAAATTTTAATATAAATAATCCTTTTCAATTATAACTTAATTGAAATGTGTTGTTTTTAAAATTAATAAAAAAAACATAATAACAAAATATATCTTTCTTTACTATTTTTAAAATTAAAAAAGAATTAAAAAATAGTTAAATACATCAATCTATAAAATATTTTATTTTAAAATTAATTGGAATAAATAATAAATTAAAATATTTTATTTTAAAGTTTGAAACCCTCTTAAATACAAAATTGAAAGTGTGTAGACTAAATACGAGCCTATTAGATACAACTCTAAAGCATGTTTGCGTGGAGGGAATGGAAAATAAAAATGAAAATGAAATTTTCTAAAGCATGTTTGCTTGGAGGGAATGGGAAATAAAAATGAAAATGAAATTTTCATTTTAATCCCAAGTGACATGATTAGTTTTACTAAAATATATGCAGGAATGGAATCAATTAGTGAGACCTACCATCAATTTGGAAATCCTTGTCTCATAAAAAGTTAATCTTATTTCTCTCCTAAACCATCATCAAACTTATTTTCACTCCTTATTCTGGATGCACCATAACCTTTTCCTTTTCGAACAATACTTGGCTATATATCGATATGTAGGGATCTTCCTATGTACTCCGTTAAAATCGTTACAACTAAGAAAGAGAAAGGAAGAAAAATGAGAAAACTTATTTATTTGTATTTTTTTTAGTACATCAACATTTGGGGGTCAGGGGATTTGAATCTCTGACCTCATGGTCGAGGGTACATGCCAATTACCGCTGAGCTAAGTTCGCTTTGGCAATGAGAAAACTTTTTTATCTCTCCTAATTGTCAACATTTTAATGGTGGTATGTACAGAGCCCTATATACCGGTGTACAGCCAAATATTTTCCTTTCCTTAATTACTTTATATCCTTACTCTTTCTCTATCATCTGTAAATCATATCCACAACCTTATTGTTAATTATATGGCATTCGTTTTGTAGCTGAAAAATTCTAGGCTAAGTATAAATTACAATTTTAGTTTGTTAAAAATATGGTTTATTATTCCATATCTTAAACTAAAAAGTTTCAATTACGTCTTAAACATTCAATTTTGATTAATATGTTTTTATATTAACAATTTTATTTGATTTAATTTACCCCTAATTATTTAGGGGTCGTTTGGTGTAGGGTTTTGGAGATAGGAATGGACAAGGGTTTCTGATACCCTTGTTTGTTTCAAGGTTTCTGTGGTGAGCTCCTGGGAATAAAGCATTCTCAGACATCATTTATGCCCATAGCTATGCCCTTGCAAAAGCATGGGTTTTCTCTTTACCTATCTCTTCTTTTTTATTTTTGTATGTAATTTTATTTTGAATATAGTTAATTAATTACTAAATTAAAAAATAATATAATAAATTATTTAATTAGATTAAATAAATAATAATTTGTCAAGAATTTCAAGTTTTTTTTAAACAAATACTTAGTCCAAGTTTATTAAATGGATGCAATTACATATTTACTAAAATTATAATTAATTAGTTAACATTATCGAAAATATATTTAATTATTGAATTAAAATTATTTAAATGAATTTAGTATAAAAATTCATTTTTCAATAATTATAATTAATTACTTATTGATTATTTATAATCAAATTAATTATTTTTTGGGATTTCTTTTTAATAAATAAATAATCATATTATTATTAAAATATTTATCTAATTAATTTTTATGGATACAAATATATTAAATTATTGTAGTTAAGAATATTTATTAAAAAAACATTAATTAAATAATTTTAATAAGTTAAATTAACATTATGTCATGATTATTAATTCATTAATTTTTATTAATACTTTGGGTTAATTTTGATTATTTCATTGATTAATTTATTATAATTACATAAAGTTTACATTATTAATTCTAAAAAATAAATACATACATAATTCGTTCTCATAAAATTTTGATGACATTCTCATTCACAACCAAACACATCTTTTATTCCAGCAATCTTATTCATAGGCATAGAATTTTCAGGCATCCTTTATTCCCAAACATCTATAAAACCTTAAACCAAACGGCCTCTTAGTACTACGTGATATAAAAGAGTAGACCTATCAGATAAAATGAAGGTGGGTGGAAAAGAAGTTGCATGGACGAAACAACAAAGAATGAATTCACACATTTTCCAAATTACAAAAGTAAGGGCCCCATTTGATAACCATTTAGACTCCGTTTGATAATCATTTGATTTTTTGTTTTTGGTTTTTGAAAATTAAGCTTATAAACACTACTTCCACCTACAAATTGTTTTGTTTTTCTAAACCATTTTTTCCATGTTTTCAAAAACCAAGCCAATTTTTTAAAACTAAAAAAAAGTAGTTTTCAAAAACTTGTTTTTGTTTTTGGAATTTGGCTAGGAATTCAAATGTGCCCTTGACAAAGATGAAAACCATAGTAGGGAAATTGAGAGAAAACAAGCATAATTTTTAAAAACCAAATGGTTATCAAAATGGGGCCGAATTTTCAAAAACTTGTTTTTGTTTTTGAATTTCGCTAAAAAGTCAAATGTGTCCTTAACAGATATGAAAACTATTGTAAGGAAATTGAAAGAAAACAAGCATAATTTCAAAATCTAAAAACCAAAAATCAAATGGCTATCAAACGAGACCTACTTTTTTTTCTCATTTTTGAAAACGTGGAAAAAAGTAGATAACAAACCAAAGAAATTCATAGGTGAAAGTAATGTCTACAAGTTTAGTTTTCAAAGCCAACAAGAGCATAACTCAACTGGTATAAAGTCGTACTGAAAACCACGAGATCTGTGGTTCGAATCTCCCCAATCCCACATGCTATAAAAAAAAAAAAAAAAGTTTAGTTTTCAAAAACTAAAAATAGAAAACCAAATGGTTATTAAACGGTGCCTAAGTTTTTTTAGACTAAAACAAGTTTTTGAAAATTATTTTTTCTAGTTTTCAAAAGTTGACTTGGTTTTTTGAAAACATGAGAAGAAGGTAGATAACAAAACCAAGAAACTTGTAGGTGCAAGTAGTGTTTACAAACTTAATTTTGAAAAAACCAAAAACTAAAAAACAAATAATTATCAAATTGTCAAAATTATTGAATTTCTAAATAGAAGTATCTAAATCTAATTTCAAAATCTAAAAGTGCTTCTTTTTTCCCTTTTCTTAGATAACTTAGGCTAGATGTTAAATGGACACCAATCTTTTAGGAAATTCTTAAATTGGTCATTAAATTTTTACCTTCAGAAATTTTCTATTATATGTCCTAAAAGGAATCTACTAAAATTTGTTAAGGAAGGACTTGTTGCCTTAAATTATTGTTTCATTACATCTAAACATATGGACAAGCTATTTGGGCATATCAAATGGATTAAGAGATGGATAGTGGCAATAGGAAGGAAAGATTTTGTCGGTGGATAAATTGGGTTCGTTCATGTGTCAAGTAGCATACTTTTTTTTTTTTTTGAATTCAACAACATTTGGGGTGGAGAATTTCGAACCTCTGACCTTTTGGTCGGAAGTACATGACAATGTTAGTAAAAAAATAATTTAATAATTCACCAATTTTTTTTTTACCAAATGTTATTAAAATTAAAAATTTTATCAAATGACAACAAAGGTCCGCATGAGAATTTGAAAAGATTAATGACTAAATTTAGAATTACACACAAGTTTTGAGACTATTGCTTATGTTTTGCCAATAATTTATTACTAAATTAATTAATTAATTAAACTTATAATATCACTCTTTTTAGCTGCAAATAATTTAAATTGAAGATATAATTCATTGCCATGGTTCTCAATAGTCAAGACATCTTTACTTCTAAAAAAACTATATTTATAACTTCAATTAAAAAAGAGTTCATCTTACTTTTTTTTTTCTTTTTTTTTTTTTTTAATAAAAAAGAGTTCATCTTACTTAGACAAGTGTTCCATGTAAAATAAAATTCCCAACATTCACAGATATCAAATTAAACAATAAGTTTATCTAAATTTGGAATAGTTAATTCAGACGTGATAAGACATAAAGAGAAGAATTTGTCAAAAAACTACAAGACAAGGAGGACAGCTCGGGCTGCCATAAATGATTTATTAGGCTAATTCAATACGGCAAGTAATTGATGTTCACCCTTAATTTTAGGTTTGTGATTGTTACCTATTCAAATTTCGGGAGGAAATAAAGATTTTTCTCAGCCAATACAGAAGAAAGATTTTCCATTCTAAATACAAAGATGAAAATGTAGACTCCCTCCATTGGATTCTGCCTGTATAGCACGTTGAGGTATGCCTAAATTCCTGTTCGATCTTTCCTGCCTGCTAACGTTGCGATCGTTCTTTTTCGATTTCTTGTTCATAGATAAGGATCATAGCACATATAAAAGATCAGTGAAATGTACAAAGGAGGCCATGCAGAACAGTGGAAGGTCTGAAATATGATGAATCGATGAATTATATACGTATGCATAAAAATTTTAGCCGAATTCCATGAGAAATGCACTCGCAATCAGCAGAATAGGACAGAGTTCCGAAGAAAGTCCAAAGCTAACTTGAAAAGGTCATGAATTTCATTCGCTACCTTATTACACCTTTCACTATTCACTCTCACTGGAAGTTTCAACCCAAACAAGTGTAGCACGCCCCAAACCAACCGTTCTTTGCAGCTCGTTCAAGAAAACCGACCCTTTACATCCCGCCAAATATGATGAAACCAAATCTGTTGACTAAATTACACGTTGGAAACGGCACCACGCGCACTCTACAGAAGGCCTGTGCTTCCGAATGGATTGTTTGCGGGTGGAGGAACTGCATGGTGGTTAGGAGCAGGGAATGCTCCAAAACCTGCATCACCAAAAGGATTTGTTGGGTCCATTGTAAATGGTTGTTGCTGCTGTGGGAAGGTAGGTTGGTATGGACCAAAAGGATTAGCCTGCTGCTGAGCCATTGGAGCCATTTGAACTGATGGAGGTGGAGCGATGGCGTTTGAATATGCAAACGGATCTTGCACCTCAAATGGATTTGGCGCAGGCTTACCGTACACTGGCTGTAGAGAGGCTCTATATGCACCTTCATCGTATAAACTGTCAAGAGTGAGTGTGTCCAATCCACCAGCCTGGTTCATCATAGAACGACAACAAAATTATCAATTTGATTGAAGAATATGTCACCAGTGTTTACGTACACGATAATTATATTCCTAATGCTTTAGAAATCAAGGACTTAGTTGTACAACCTATAGAACCTGTTCAAGTAAGGTAATTAATTGGAAAAACTCATTCTCAAAGTGGACAAGGGCAGAAAAGAAGCATAAAATCCTTGGATCTTCATTTCCTAATAATCCCTTTGAACTTCTAAGAATCTAATTCGGAAATGTTCCACTAGCCAAATCAAAAACTTGCTTAATCTAACAAGAATTTAAGGCAATCCCTGAAAGATTCTTTACAAGGCCCTAACTGTGTCAGTTTCATTCCAGATGAAGATGTACGTTGGAGATAGAAATTGTTCGAAATTCAGTCACATTAAAGCCGACCCGTTGCCTTACCAAAAAATAAAAAAATAAAAATAAAAAAAGCCTACCAGTTGCCGCTCATTAGCTGATGAAAGGTTACTACTTGGAGTGGTGACTAAGGCTAGCTCCCAACCAGTAGGATCGAAATCTTTTGTCTGAGCACCATTGGATTGAAACGTGGGTGCTGCTGCATCTGATACAACTTACAAGGTTCAATATCATTAAAACAAGTGGTTAGGAAAATTTCTCAAGTAACCCAACTAAAACGAAAGACAGAATTTACCGCCAGAAGGAACTATAGCTAAAGCCAAAGCATTTCTGTCCTCAATTGCAGATACTTCCGTGGTAGCAAGACTCAATCCCTGAAGAATCCAACAAGCAAAAAGTTTTATTTATTTGTTGTGATTTTGTAAAATGGGAAGGATAGTGGTAAGAGGCATTATCCTTTATTACAAAAAAAATAAAAATTAGTGTATATATACCAATAAATCTCCAGTCTCTAAATGGCTTTCAGGAGCAGGAGCTGGTGCTGGAGGTGGTGGTGGAGCCGTCTCAACAGGAGTAATAGAAAGATCATCTGAAGGAGAAGCCTCTGGTTCATCAGTTGGTAAGTTTGGATCTTCGGAAGGAGATTCTTCGGGCTTGTAAGTAAGTTGCAGCTGTCCAGGATGAGAAAATATGAATTTGAGCATTATCAAACAGAATTTCTAATACACACAATAATATGCTTTAGGGCACAAACAGACAAGAAAAGAGAAAAGAAAGTCATGGTGCCCTAATACGTAGATTCCAAACATGAAAATAAATCCAAATAGAAAATTCTCACAAATGCTTGAAGTACAACCCAATTACTGGTACGGGAAGTTATCAAGAATATACTAACCAATGGTTCATTTGGTACTGTAACCACTCGTGGTGCTTCCCTAATGTACTCTTCCATCGTATTAAGAAATGACTGTGGAGGCTGAAGTGGATAACAAGGCATGAAGTAGTAAAGTATAAGTTCATACCGTAGCTTTAAGAAGATACGAAACATGAATCACTGTAATACAATCAATACCTCTCTCAAAACAGGAAACTGGAAATTCCGAGCAAGTTCTAACCCTTTGCAAATATCATAGAAATCTGATAGGCTTCCTGCCTGCAAGGTAAAGGCAAGACAAATAAGCCTGTAATAACTATTGGTGTACCTCAACTAATATAAATAAGGTCGAGAGACATTTGGAAGGAAAACAACCAAAGAAATAATAAACAAAAAGAAAACATTGTAAAAGATAACTACCATATTTAGATACAAAAATGAGTTCAAAAGTACCTGTTGGCCAGCTCTTTTATAGATATCAAGGGCTTTAATAGCTTCATGTCTTGGCATCTCAAAAAACTGTAGGAAATGAAATAACTTTATTGTCAACAATGTACTGAATGTATCTTTGTCTAAAACTCTTGCTTAAGATATTTACCTTGTCAACGAGATTTATAATTCCATCATTAATAGCACAATAGATTTTAAAGCTCTCTTTCAATACCTGAAAATAGCATGTCATGACATTATCAAGACCGGGAATAAAGCTTTGAAAAGTATCCTTTGAGAGCAGGAAGAAGAAGAAGAAGAAGAAAAAAAGAGAGAGAGAATGTTTTGAACTCTTTCCCACTTAACGCAAGATATACATACAAGAGCAAAAAAAAAAAAAGGTCTTTGCCCATATATACTGCATTACCCTGTCCTTACATATGAAAACATGGAGAAGAGGAAAGGGTGACCCGTGAAATAATAAAATCAAAGATATCCTAGTTTTTTTAATTTCACCATGTGAATAAAATACCCCTCCTCACAGTCACAACAAAGTAATGAATTTGTTCAACAGCAAACTGCATCCATTGCTAATCCAAGCCTTAAACAAGCAGCAATTGACTTTGATTGTAATTTTTCATTAATTCAATGGCTAATTTGTTTCTTTGTCAATAAATGAATAAATGAGATTTGTGATGGTGCAAGTTACTTGTTGGTTGAAAAATACTTCACCTCACAACAACAACAAAAAATTTGTTTAAGAGCTTTGAAAGAATTGATAAAATAATACCATACAGCTCAATGTTTAGAAAAGTCCACAAAGACGCACGCCTAGGCCCAAGGCAGCCTATGCGCCTCGTTTCAAAGAAGCGAGGCTCCCTTGATGAAGCCTACTTGAGGCCCCTGCCTCAAGCCTGATTCCCTACTTTTAAAACACGAATTCTAATTTTCAAGGAAGAAAAGCATGAATATTATTACAATCTTGAATAAAAGCTCTATTTTCTTAAACTTTTCATCATCTTTATTCATCATATTATATTTCTTCATAAAAATAAAAAAAATAAAAAAACAAAAAAAAACAAAAAAAATAATAAAAAAAAATTACATTTTTCTATCGTGTGCACCTCATAAAAAAAAGCCCACGCCTAAGCCCCGAAAGGATATTGCGCTTTAGTGCGCCTGGAGCCTTAAAAAACACAGATACCTCTTCATCCTCTCTCATGAGGAGTTTGGGTTCCTTCTATATTTGAGATAAGTTTACCTCATAATGTGACAGCATTCAAGCATATTTTTCCTTTTTAACACAAGAGTCTCTTTTCATTAATTTAGTGAAAAGATATGAAGTATCATTATATTCACGCTAGGAGCTTATAAAAAGGCACTCCAACTAGAGCTTGTTACACAGGAAGAGAAGTTACAACATGAACAAAGAAATTTAGTTGAGGACTTCCACGAGTTCCTTCCCTTGGTTTTGAATGAAGACAATTGTTCCTTTCTAGCCATAAATCCTAAGCCATTGCTTTTATGCATTCAACTATAAAGTTTTTCCTCTCTACTTAAAACCATCATGGCCTTAGCAGTTGGCAAGGTTACTTTCTTCTTTTGGCAAGATTACTTTCTTCCCCCTCTTTTGGCAATGGTTGAAAGAGGGGGATGAAAATTCTGCATTTTTTCATAGATGGGCAACAGCCAGGAAATTTTTTTTTTTTTTGAGAAGAGAAACAAATTTCATTGATAAATGAAAGAAAGGGAGATAAAACTCCTAAAAATTACAAGAAAGAGTTCCAATTGGAGAGTAAAGAAGATAGACTATAGTCACTAAACGGGTGTTTACGTTTACACCAATATAAAGCATTGAACAAAACCAAATCCAAAAAAGCAGCAAAACTTATTGATTCACCCCTGAAGATTCTGCCATTACGTTCACACCAAAGGTACCAAAAGAAAGCTCGGTTGATGGCAAGCCATAGACTTTTCTTTTTACCATGAAAAGGGTGACCCACAAAAACTGAAGAAAGAAGATCAAAAATAGTTCCCGACAGAACCATATTCCATCCAAAAGCTTCCACCATTATTGACCAATAATTAGATGCAAAGGAACAATGAGCAAAAAGATGCATTGGGTATTCCGCATTTGCACAACACATGATACACCATGAGGGGGAGAGGAAGAAATCAGGCATTTGTCTTTGGAGCCGATCATTTGTATTAATACCACCATGGCTGAGTTCCCACAAGAAAATTTTGATCTTCTTTGGATACTTGTCCTTCCAAATCATCGAATAAAGATTGTTTCTAGTTGGACCTTTTGAATGGATTAAATCTTCCATCAAAGATCGAACTGAAAAAATATTAGAGGAATCGAGAGGCCAAGACCAAGAATCTTGAGCATTCCGTAAAATGACTGATGAAAGAAGATGCGATAGATTAGCCCATTCCAAAACTTCCTCCTCATTAAGATTTCGACGAAGCCCCAAATCCCAAGCTTGGGATGCCATGAATCATTCCAAAAAGAAATATTCATCCCATCTCCGAGAAAAATAAAGCCTTTATTTCGATGCTCGAGTCTGATGATGGGCGACTCCTGACTAAGGAAGATGAGATTGTAGAGGATATTTTGAACTTCTTTAGAAAGATTTATGATAATGATACCAAGCGAAGATTTGTTCTTCAAGGAGTGGATTGGGCTCCAATTGACAGCATGTGTAGCAACAGTTTGGAAGAAAACTTCAGTGAAGCTGAGATTTATAAAGCAGTCAGTGATATGGGAAACCTGAAATCCCCCGGCCTGGATGGTATGACAAGCGAATTTTGGAAAAATCATTGGAACATTTTGAAGCATGATTTAGTAGAGGTGTTCCAAGAATTTTTCCAAAAGGGTATTATTAACAAAAGAACCAATGAGACTTACATTTGTTTGATTCCTAAGCAGAAAAAGGCCACCAAGGTGAGAGACTATAGACCAATCAGCCTTGTCACTTCCCCTTATAAGCTGATTGCTAAGGTTTTGGCCGAGAGGCTTAAAAAAGTCCTTCCTTTGACCATTAGTGACTGCCAAGCAGCGTTTGTGCAAGGGAGACAGATCCTTGATGCGATCCTTGTGGCTACGGAAGCAGGGGAAGACTATAGAATTAGAAAGAAGAAAGGTTTGTTGCTCAAACTTGACCTTGAAAAGGCTTACGATATGGTTAATTGGCAGTTTCTTGATGAGATTTTAGCTTTGAAGGGCTTCAGTCAGAATTGGAGAAGGTGGATAGCCGGCTGTCTTAGAAACACTAACTTTTCCATTATGATCAATGGTAGACCGAGAGGTAAGATTGTGGCTTCTAGAGGGCTTCGTCAAGGGGGACCCTCTTTCCCCTTTTCTCTTCACTATTGTTGGAGATGCGGTTTGTAAGTCTGTTAAATTTTGCCTTGAGAGAAAGATCCTTAGGGGATGGGAGATAGGGGTGAATAAGGTGGAGTTGTCCATGTTGCAATATGCCGATGACACCTTGATTTTTTGTCCGAACAGTGAAGCTGATTTACAGGGCTGGAAGGAGATCATTTTACTGATTATGGAAGGCTCGGGTCTAAGACTTAATCTCCTAAAGTCTTCCCTTATAGGCATCAACGTGGATAAAGATGAGCTTGATTTGTGGGCCACCAAGTTTGGATGCCATTCTAACGAGCTTCCTTTTAATTACCTCAGTTTTCAACTAGGAGGTAATTATCATAGGCTGTCTTTTTGGGACCCTTTAATGGAAAGACTTTAGCAAAAGCTAGGCAAATGGCAGAAATTCCCCATTTCAAAAGGAGGAAGACTCACCTTGGCACAAGTTGTCCTTAATGCCCAATTTATCAATTCTCCCTCCTTAAAGCGCCAAAAACTACCATTAAAAGTATGGAAAAACTCATCCGGGACTTTATTTGGAGTGGGGGTGGGTACAAGCCGGGTGTTAATTTGGTTAAATGGGAATGGTCTTCTTTGCCCACTCAACAAGGAGGTCTTGGTGTAGGAGCTCTTGCTCAGCGAAACCAGGCTCTCATGTGTAAATGGTTATGGAGATTCACTCAGGAAAATAATGCCCTTTGGAGGAAAATTATTGAAAGTATCTATGGGACTTCCCATTGCGGATGGAGATCCAATTCTTTGAATGGTAAAAAAGGGAATAGAATTTGGGTTGACATTGCCTCGAATTATACCAACTTTGAGCGATTTACTAAGTTTATTGTCAATAGTGGTAGAAGTATCAAGTTTTGGGATGATAGATGGTGTGACGAGCAGCCCCTCAACTCCCTTTTCCCTGACTTATACTCTATCTCCAACAAAAAAGAGGCCACTATAGCTGAATGTTGGTGCATTGCCTCTCAAACGTGGAACTTAGCCTTTAGAAGAGGCCTTTTCGAAAGGGAAATCCGCAGCTGGCTGGCCTTGGTGGATAAAATCAAAGATGTCTCCTTGATAGATGAGAATGATCTTATTTGCTGGAAATTGGAAGGGTATTCTACGAAATCTCTCTTCCTCTCAATGACTAATGCCTCTCCTAGAATCAACCAGCCCACTAGTAATCTCATTTGGAGACACAAGAGCCCAAAGAAAGTGAAAGTTTTGATGTGGTCCATAATGTACAGAAGCTTAAATACTGATGATATCTTACAAAGGAAATTTAGTAGTTGGTCGCTATCTCCATCTGTTTGCAAGATGTGTATTTTGGCAGAAGAAAGCTTAGATCATTTGTTCCTTCACTGTCAGTTTGCGGGGGCTGCTTGGAATTTTGTGGCTAATTTGTTGGGTATCTCGTTTTGTAAGCCTAAGAAGATTGAGGGGTGGCTTCTTGAAGGGCTGAATGCGTGGAATCTTACATGGAAAGTGAAGATTTTGGCTAGCTGTGTGTTTCGGGCTACCATATGGCTCTTGTGGAGAGAGAGAAATGCTAGAACTTTTGGGCTACCATATGGCTCTTGTGGAGAGAGAGAAATGCTAGAACTTTTGAGGATAAGAGTGGTAGTTTTGCTTCTTTTTGTGATAATGTACAAAATACGGCATCTTGGTGGATTTCTTTACATAGGAATTCTTTTTGTAATTACAGTCTGCTAATGATTATTAGCGATTGGAAGGCTTTCCTTACCTAGTTGTCGGGCATGGGTTCCCTCTACCCATGGCCCTTAGGCTTTTATCCCTTTTTGTCATATATATATTTCTTTGATGTTTCTTGTCAAAAAAAAAAAAAAAAAAAAAAAAAAAAAAAAAAAAAAAAAAAAAAAAAAAAAAAAAAAAAAAAAAAACCTTAACAGTTGGGACTTGGGATTTAGCAATTTGGTTCTCTCTGGACTTTTTGAGCAGATAAAATACTTCCTTGACGGATTGGTACAAGTACAAGCAAATAACTTCAATTTCTTTGGGGGCATTTTCCTTTACAAATAGAAATAACCAAGGAAATTGTGCCACCTACTGCATGTTTGGTGTCCAGAAAGTCCAGATGAGTGCTACAACCAGATTTTCCCATCTGGGTGTCTTGTAGCTGATTTACTATCAAACACATGAAAAAGGTCCTCAAAATCCCTCATTAGAATTCTGTAAACGGTGAACCTTAAAGTTAGTTTCCTACCCCAAGGATCCTAATCCCAAGCACTTCTGATTGTAATTTACTTTGAATCTGAAACCAAAGTGGCTATCCCAATAAAAGTCGGTCTTGAATCCTTTATATCTTTCCAAAGCTGATTTTTCACTTTGTTGGGTGTAGACCAATTTAAGGAGGAGAATTTCTAAATATACCACATTTATGAAGTGTTGCTCCAACGATGCCATCCCAAGACTGCTTTCCTCTCTCTTTTTTTTTAAAAACAAGAAACGAAAATTTTCGTTGAACAAATAAAAAAAAGAACTAATGCTCAAAAAATACAAACTCCACAAGGGAGTGAAATAAGAACCAAACTGGAAGAAAAGGAACCAAAAGACAACCAGAAAGGGAACAAAAGCCCGAAGAGAAACTTCAAAAAGACCAACAATAAACAAAAAAAAGCCAGCGAACACATAACAAAGACATCAGAGAAAACTAACAAAAACAGAGCCTAAGAATCCACTCACAAACCGAGAGACAACCCACTGAAAACACAATAAAGGCCAACAAAAAAAAAAAGAAGAAAACACCACCAAAGCGCCAGGGAAGCTCTGAAGACCAAAGGGCAAAACAAAGAATCAAACACTAATAGCAAGCATTCAAGAACTCCGAACACGATTGCCATCTGAAATCATGTGAGTAATTTCACGTAACTCAAGACAACAAGCTTTCAATAAAAGATGCAAATTTGCTCGGCACTGAGGATGGAGGATCTTGTCAGTTGTCACATTTCTGAAATAATGAACCTAGGTCTTCAAGAAAAGAATCTTCAACCTCAATATCAACAACTTAATTTTCCATATGCTAAAAGATAGAATCCACACTACTTAGATGGACATCAGATTCATCATCTGTATCCTCAACACAGAGTTTGAGAAGATGTGGGGTCTTTTGTCGAAACAATGGTGCCTTTGGTGAGGCCACTTCCGAATTCTGTTGGAGAGGAGACCTGTAGAATGGAAGAACAGGAGAGGATAGATATAGCAACCAGCTTGCTTGACGGAGGAGACCAAAAGACTTGAGACATTTCCTTCAATATATTTGGGTTCACAGTATAAAACTCGGGGGTTGGAAGAAAAGAACAAAGTGGAACTTTTCTTCGAGTATAGGACAGAGGATACACGGCAATAAAACAATCTTTCACTTCTTTAACACTTGGAGACTTTGAAGACTCAAGAACCCCAATGGAATCATCAAAAGGCATCTTGGTGGCCTCAAAAGGCAGACTGCTTTCCTCTCTTTCGGACCACCTAGTTCCTCTTTCATAGATACTTGAATGTTACATAACTCATTTGGTTAGGGGAAGCTTCCATAACCATTTAATGAAAACAAAAATGGACAAGAAATATGTGTGTATACTAATATATTTAATACTTCAAATATAGAAAACATAAAACATGTAAATTGAAATAAAAAAAAATCAATATGTACTTCACCAACACAATACAAATTAAAAAGTTTGCAATACAAACTAAAAAGTAAATATCTAATAATTTGAAAAAAAAATCTATTAAAAAGATGTTAGGCCTTACTTCTTTTGTTTTTTTTTTTTTTATAAGAAGATAAAATAAAAAAAATTAAAACAAAAGAAAAAAACATAACTGATGCCACCAGTGTGTAGTGCGATTTGAAAAACTCTCACTTCCTCAATACGCAATGTCAATTAAAATGAATGCTCCTCTCTCTCCCAATTGATTTCAAACCATTTGGACAAGAGACAATTCCACCTCTCTCCCTCTCTACACAATTCCAACCAAACAAGATAACTACCCCTCTCTCCCTTAATCGATTTTATTTCGGAGTAAGCTTAGGGTGCCAACTGTTGTTTCTACGAGATTTTAAGTTTTTGCTTCGTCCAGGGCTAATGAAAAGCCAGAGAGGTGATTTTGATTTCATGAGAGTAGTATTTTTTTAACCCAAAAAAAAAAAAAAAAAAAGAACATCCGGGACATCAAATATGTCTTAAGCGTGTCTAGGTGTATCTGAAATTATAAAAAAATTATTAAAAATAATACTTCATTTGGCATGTTGGACACATGTCTAGAGTGTCTATATTTCTTGGGCAACTGATGGTCCCCTGGTCTTCGTCCTCTTGTAGCACACTGGCTATCAGCTTAAAAATTGAAAAACTTTGAGCAATTGACATTTCCAAAGCAGCCATATACAACCCAACATTTCTACCACCACATAAATTCGATCTGCTACCAAAATTAATTCAACAAGCAGCCAATTCTCACAACTTAATTTGACTCCTTAGGTCAATTCAACCAATTTGAGAACTAAAAGGACATCATCAATCAAGCTCTTGTCATCAATAAATATAAAGAGAATTTAATGCCTGATATGCACCCTCATCAAATACCTAGTCCAAAGTTTTTCCCCAACTGCCCACAAGAATCACAATTCACCATATCATATTCTTTTTGCAAATCTATTTAGAATATCCGTCCTTTTTCCATATCACTTCTGATAAACCTCGATTTATTTAGGAAGAGTTTTGGCTAAGCCAGAGGAGATTTGAGAGCTCCCCACTCTTCCAAACACTTCTAAACAGAGTCACAAAACCAGATTACACAAAACATATCCTCTCTCCCTCACATAAACGCCTCTAAATCCCATGCAACAAGCACCTGACTACAAACTTTCTAACTAACAATAATATTCTTTCAGGCCCACAAGATCACGACAACGCACTCACAAATGAACAAAGCAGCACATGCCCGCCCCCCAACCCTTACTCATTACAGTTCTCTCTCATCCTCTCTTTCCTACGTGTATAAAACTGAGTGACTTGGGGTCTATCAACCTCCTCAACAGCCTCATTTCAAATCAGGAATGAATCCATTACTTGTCTTTCTTTAATAAAAGTCACCAGGTTAAAAGATATTGTAGACCAGAAGACACGTTTCAACCTTTTTACCAACACTTTGGATACCACATGTAGACACTAGTAAAAAGATTGATTGACCAATGATCTCTTACCCTTGTTGCCTTCTCTTTCTTCTGAATTAACGAAATAAAATTCTATTTTATGCAGTAATTAACGTGTCCCTGCAATCTTGGAACATTTCCACCAATTACGGTTTAATACAATCTCGTTGTAACTTGTCTGATATGGAGCCTTATAGTTGCCAATTATCTTCATTGCCGCTAACAAACCTTCCTCAAACGACCTTAGCCAACTCCAAATCATTGGAAATGGGCCCATTGACCTCCTTTCAAAGAAACAGGTTCAGAATATGGAATTTTACAAATTTTAACTAACTCAAGGTCTCAGTGGGGCTTTGTCTTCTACAAAACTGACTTCCTCGTCAAAAACTAAATCTATAATAATAACTGCTTTTTTTTTTTTTTTTTTGAAAAGCTATAATAACTGCTTTCCTAGATTATTCAACACTAACAAAAGCTTCATAATTCAAGAGTCAGACGTTTTGATCCATCTTCATATTTTGATCTGAGAATTTAGCACATGGTCATGTTAAATACTACAACTTCAACAAAGAGCACCTAAGATAAGTTTAACGTTTTTATGAATGGTACCACATGAAGGGTCCTCAAGTAAATAGGAAGATTCTAATAGGATAAGTGGAGGTATGTCTCTTTCTTAGAACCCTTGCATTTCCAACCATTACGACCTTGCATTTTTTCTTATCCAATGAACATAAAGTGAACTGGTAAGGGGAAGAAAGTCTTCTTTTCATGAAGTTTAGCATGGAATATGTCATTTTTGTTTTCCCCCCTTACAACATTAGGCCTAGCCTTCAAAATAACTTGAACAGAAATTTCTTTATTAAGAAAAAAAACCCTTTACTAACTACCCAAGAAGCTAAAACAAAGAGGATATTGTCCATAAAAGATAAAAAATAATGATCAACAGCAACTATAAAAATAATAATGACAACAATAACTATTAATAACATTCCCTGCTATAATAAGAACGGTATCCTGGAGCTGAGAATAAAAATTGGAAAAAGTCAGCATACCAGTGCCAGGGCGTACTGTATAACATAATTCCCAATAGCTGCTCCTTCAGGCTGTAATTTCAACATCAAGTAATTTTCATGTTTAATGAAGGTCAAAGTAAGGAATTTTAAAAATTAAAGTGATAATCTAAAAAAGAAAAGTTTAAAGTATCAAATGAAAGTGAAAGGTTCACAGGTGTCAAAGAGATACCCTGCAGCCAATAAGACGATACAAAAGCTGTTGCAAAGCAGGCAAATGTTCCAACAGTTCTTCACTGTCCAGTTCCCTGGTTCTGCTATAGCCCTGCCAATGAAAGAAACCATGATTAATGAATTCCAAGATTCTATGAACTGGGGTCATTCATTAGACACTCCAAAAAATATAGTTTAGTTTGTACTTTTTTTATATCAACCTCGGATGCAATAAGGCCATGCAGTGGACATGTCCAAGACATATTTAGTAGAGAAAGTGAAGAAAATAGAAAATAAGAACAAAGGTTCGCTTTGATTAAAAACCAAATATTATTACACAAGGAACAAAGAAATAAAACAAAAAAATACAAACCTGTAGAAACTACATCAAAAAATAAAGAAAAAGAAAACAGATAAATCCACTAAAGTCTAAACATCATTACGAAGTGGTATGAAAAGAAGACACTCAGAATATTGTATAAATGAATGTCCTGGTTGCGACCTCTAATGTACTTTGTGAAAATCATTTACTGGATTTTGTCCTTAGAGAGTACAACATCATACCAAACATGAAGCCCATTATTAATGGGTTAGCTTAGGTTTGGTTGTGGCCCGTTAAAATTGTAAGCCCTTGTATTTTTCTTTTGTTTTTCTCCATGAAATCTTGGTTCCAAATTAAAAAGAATGTTGAGATAAAAAAGGAAAAAAGGGCAATGGATGGCTTGAGTAAAAACAAGGAGCTAACCATGAGGACTTCGTGGCAACCTTCTTTTGGAAGAGTTGAAACATCTTCAAGCAAGACTTTAAAAATATGTTCCAAGACATTCTTCAAAATGTGTGGTGTGGTTGTTGATAAAACATATATAACTCAGTTGCCAAAAAAGTCCCAACTGACAAAATTATTGCCTGTTCTTTTTTATAGGGTTTTTTTATCTTAATAATAACTGAACTTTCATTGATAAAAAATGAAAAAATACAAGGGCATCCAAAAAAATCAAACCCACAAAAGGAGGCCCAACTAAAGAAATGGACTCCAATCAAGTAAAATAAAAACCTAACGAATAATTACAAAACTCAATTTTGCACTCCCAGCACTATTTCCAAATGTTCTTCAAATTCCAACCCCCAATTTGTGAACGCATACCACCCATCACATCATTATTGCAAATGAGCAGTGAACCATTAGAGATGTACTAATGTAGAAAGAGGAAAGAAGTCCTTTTCAAATTGAATTTAGCGAAAGCTTTTGGTAAGATTAACTGGCAAGAAGTCCTTTTGGTTGATGGAATGTATGCTGGGATTTAGTCTTCCAGGAAAAACCAGTGTTGTGGAACTGTGCTGTTAGAGCCATACTGTGGCTCACTTGGAAAGAAAGAAATCGATGGATTTTTTAAGATAATGAAGTTAATGAGAATATTTTTTTTGGTCTATTGTACAGAATACGTCTTCTTGGTGGTGCTTAAACCACAAGGACATCTTTTGCAACTATAGTCTTCTAACAATGTTAATTGATTGGAAGACTTTTGTATTTCTTGGGCGAGAGATATCTCTTTCCCCAGCCCTTAGGCTGTTTTTTGTGATTATTCTAAGCTCTTGTCTCTTACCAAAAAAAAAAAGGAAAAAAAAAAAAAAAAAAAAGATTAACGGGGCATTCTTGGATAAAACTTTTTTTTATATAAGACAATTTCATTCATCTATGAAATTCACAAAAAGGATGGGGAATCTAGGAGGATTACAAAAAGCTTTCCCGATTGGTTGTAAGGGAGGTGTAACTATAGAAAGCAAAAGGATTAGACAATTTACATCAAAAAAATAGTATAATGGCATAATAAATAATGAGGTCGAAGAACACTTTAAAGGGGTGTTCATTGTCCAAAAAGACTCTTTGGGTTCTTTCCTTCCAAAGGACCCAAAAGTGCATCCACAACAATGCTTTGGCTGTCTTAAAGGGGTGACCCAAAAGAACAGTGGTGAGAAGATCCTGCACATCCCTAGGATGCACCAAAAACCAACCAAAAACATTTTGGTTGGTTTTCTTGGATAAAACTTTTAAGCCAGGTTAGAATCTTTATTGCATATTGAACGAGAAACCAAGGGGTAAAATTCAGGCTCAAAGGGGCATCTACCTAGATGACACTCGATTCCCTTTCTTTTTCATTATTGTTTCCAATTGTTGTAGTTGGCATTGATGATACCAGTGAATTCCAGTAAACTAAATCAGCTTCCATCTAATGAGAGGCAACCCCACTCATAATCTATGGAAGAGAACTCTATGGTTAAATTAGGATGTTTATAATATGAAATCTATAATCACATTATTTTTACTGAGCCAAAAAGGATATGCATCTTTCATAGTATATACCTAAAAACTTCCTATAACTCACTCAAACATGTACACCATGCAAGGAGGTCAGGTGAATTAACAAAATTCTTCAATACAATACCTTCTCCTGACCTTGGGCAGGTCTTGGCAGGCGTTCAGATTCGATGTCATACTTTAGTATCCTGAAACATTCAAGTCGCTCCTCTAAAAACAACGCATATGTACGTACCCATGCAGAGCAATCCCAAGCTATTAAAAAGATATATGTATCAGTCATCTATTATTATTGACTACACTATTAGAGTATCATTTGTATGGATCACAGGAAAATAAGGGAAGAGGATATCAAAAATTTTACCAATAGGACTTGAATCATCCTTAAAATTAGACAGTTGAAGAATTCGGGCTCTTTGTGTAAAATTCAAAAGTTCTTCCCTAAATGTTGGATCGCCCTCCCTCAAGGTTCTATGTATGACTATTAATGTTTTCAAAGCTACCTGTAAAACATGAAGAAACTTATATGGTGGATACAAAAAGAAATGAAGTCAAAAAAATCAATAGGCAATCAAAAAAAGGATATAAAGGGTAAATTGTAAAATAAGTCTGGATAAAAATTAAAATCTGAGGACAGCAAGTAAGCTGATGAGCATTGTATTCTGACATTCATTCCACTGATGATCATGGATCACTCGATATCATAGTTTTATCAAAGTGACTAACTCAACTAATAACGGATAGAACCTAAAGGTTTTGTATTTTACCATAACATATGAAAAATAAATTTATCAGAAACACTGCCAAATTTCCGGAAAAACGCACATTTCCTTTCAAATGGTAAAATTAAGAATCAGCAAAATAAAATTGCACATCGCCGTTTTGCTTGTGGACTGTCACACTCGAAACACAATGCAGATAATGAAAGTAACAAAATCCAATGCAGATAAATATGAGTATTAAAGAAAAACCAGTTACAACAAGAACATAACCAATTCAGAAGAGGGGATAGCTAAAGCCTAAAGGACGCACAAATTTCTTAGACAACAGTTCTCATCCAGATAAAGAAGCCTGATGCAAAAAAGGGAAAAAAAATACCAAATTTCACAGAGGAATTCAACCCAAGGTGAATAAAAATTCGTACCGTCCAATTACGCGTCTTGGACAAGCGTCGAGCGAGGGCATGAATGCAATAAGCAACATCAGCACGGGGTCTAATTGCCGATGTAGCAATCAGAATTTCTGAAACGAAAACAGAAAATCAAATCAAAAAAAGTAGATTTTGGTTCATGGCAACAAAACGGATCTAGCAACAGCAGTCACTCACTCCTGAGATGTCTCTCTTTCGGCGGGCACTCGACGTGGTTAGTAGCTTTGACTATTGCCACATCCAAATCCTAAACTCAGACAAGAATCCCGCGCAGAATAAGATAATAGCAAAAACGCACAAATCGGATCAAACACCGATCGACAAAATCCAAAAAAAAAAAAAACGAAAAACGAGAGAGAATTAAAAAGGCAAAACAATCCAAGAATACCGCGTAATCGCTGTTGACATGGGCAAGGCCGACTTTGGTAGAATCCTTGAGAGCGCCATAGGCTTTTCTCCACGTCTGAAGCGTAGCCATATTCTTGTAACACTCTCTAGATCTCTGTCTCTCCCGCTAGAAATTAGCAGTGTTACGTGTTTCGCAGGCCTGAATTCTCTGATTCTGTGATTCTCTCTCTGTGATCCAACGAAGAACAAGAGGAATTCTTCTGCGGAGAGGAAGATCGAGTGGTGGCCTTTACTTTTCTTTTTCTTTCTTTTTTTTTTTTTTTTTTTTTTTTTAATAATTTTACTTCTGATTTTGTATAAAACAGATTCCAATTTCTGACCTATGTTGGGGATGGCGTGGATGGCCCCATGGTTTGGTATATCATACGTGTCATCATCATTATTTTTCTATTTTATTTTATTCTTTTTTAAACCTTTTTGTTTTTTTGAAGTTTGTTTTTATAATGATAATTAGTTTTATTGGGCATTTGTATTTTGTATATAGAAATGGTACTAAAACTTTGACTCTGCTGCTCTTCAAACTATGAATATTATATCAAAACTTTTTTATGAACTTAAAAGGGCAACTTGAATTTAAATGGTAGATAAAGGCGTTGAAAGATTTTTTAATCCTCTTATAGGTACTTTTGTACCATCTCGATTATCGAAGAGAGGAGAAAGTTACGATCCAATTCGGAAAAAGCACCAAAAGATCGGGTACGAACCATATAAAGAAGGGGCAACAAGAAAAATTGTTAGGATTTAATACTAGACTTGAAAAATGGCTAATTATGTTTAGAAATTAAGTAATGGCTAAACGTAATTTTTATTATGATATTAATAATTAGAATGGACAAAAATACCCCTAACGTATACTTTTTGGAAAGGGAAATACAATCTATAATAGTGGAGTATAATAAGGAAAGAAAATGGGAAAAATACACTTTTGGTCCCTGAGGTTTGAGTTAGGTTTCACTTTGGTCCCTAAGTTTTCAAACTCAACATTTTTACCCCTGAGGTTTGGATTTCGTTACGCTTGTGGTCCTTCCGTCTAATTTTATGTCTAATCCTAACAAATTGCTTACATGACACCATTTTTTATTAAAAAATTGTTTTTTTTGTTAATTTTTTAAAATAGAATAATAATGAGTTAATTAAAATATTATATATTTTTATTATTTCATTTATCTTTTATCCTTTCTTCTTCTTCATCAAACCACCGTCGGACCCACTGTCTGCCATCATCGGAGATGCCGCCAGAACCTATACAGTCGTCGGAATCATCTTCCCTTTCCCTTCTTCTCGATTTCTTTTCCCTTTTTTTTTCATTACACTGACCAAAAGAGGGAGAAAGAGATGATCGTCGTGGGTGCCCATATTTGGGTTCGTTTCGCCAACGACGTCGCCATCGGAACCCGTACAGCAGCCAGAATCGCCTTCCCTTTCCCTTCTTATCGTTTTCTTTTCTCTTCTTTTCGTTACACTTTTCTCTCGCAAGGTGGATTTTGCAGATCTGAGTTCGTGTGGGTTTTCCAAATCTGAGTTTGTGTGGGTTTTCTAGATCTAAGTTCCAGAGTTTTTCAGATCTGGCACTCGGCTTCTTCTTCTGAGTTGGTGTCGGTCTTCTTCTTCTGAGTTGGTGTGAGTTCGCGTGAGGTTCCGGCGATAGCTCCAGCTATTTGGGTTTACTTCGTGCAGTTGTGCGGCTTCGACGACGGCTTCGACTGTGTGTGTTAACTTCGTGCGGTCGTGTGTGTAAACTCGAGACCTTCCTTGGATTATTTGCTCTTGTCACATATTGTAGGAAGTTGGATTAAAGTTGTTGTTGTTTTATTGTTGAAGAAAAATGGCAAAGCTTATGGTTGAAGTTGTTTTTGATAATTTTGGAGTTTATTTAAAGAAAAAAGAAAATAAAGGAAATAAAGAAAAAAGAAAAGAAGAGAGGAAAAGGAAAAAGAAAAAAAGAAAATGAAAAGAAAGGTCATTCCAACTCATTCTATGCTTAGTGGTTTTAAGAAAGAATCCACCACCGCCTAAGTCATTTCAACCCATTTTCTTCATCATTTTCAATCAAAATTTCAGAACCATTCGAGAGAGAGCTTGAAGGAAGAAGAAGAGGAAGCTTGCTGGAGTTTTGAGGTTGAAGAAGAGAGGGGAAAGCTCATGCAAGTGCAACCATGGCAGAATCTTGGTTCAATCTGCCCATCTCTGGTTTTTAATTCGGTTTGAGCTACACAAGAAGAATTAAGAAGTGAGGCCTGACTTTCTTGAAAGTTAATTCATTTTCTAACAATTTTTATGAAGAAAGCTTGCGCTAATTCTAATGTTAAGTTACTGATTTTTTAAGATAAAAACAAAGCACAGAATTTTAGCGCAAATCTGAAGGGTCTCTGGTTTTCTCTGGTTTTTCGAACGTCCCGGAGTGTACATGTTGAATTAGAAACTCAATTTTGTATGGTTGGAAATATTATTCAATTTCCTATAACTTTCATGCAGAACTCGTGAGCCAAAAATGACTGGAAGTAGGTTTAATTTCAGGAGAAAAGTAGAGGGTGGCAGAAAACGCGAATTTGGAATAGTTGTGTTCGGGGGGTTTCTGGACAAATCCATTGGAGATCTCATTCTCATTCCTTCATGTAAGTTGTAGAGGGTTCCAAAATGAAGAGTTTGATATAAAGTACACTAATTTTGGTCAAGTATTGAGGAAGTTATGAGTGTTTGAAGTTAGGGTATTGAATATGGAAAATTCTGGGAAAAGTGTGAAATGTGTTTTTATTTCTAAAGTTTAAAATTCATGAGAAATATCTTTTGTACAAGACTATTTATGGTTCTGATGCTCGGTTTTGGTTTGTTTGACAGGCCAAGAGGAAATAGGCCGAGTCTACGGCCAGGGAACTAGCCCAAGGCTGTGAGTGACAAAACAAATTTCGAAAATGATTTATAAACTGTTGTTTATGATTAATTGGTTTACATGCTTGAATCTGAACTTATAAATGATACTGAAGGGGATGAAAGCCCCGGCACAGCGGAAGCGCATCGAAAGGACCTTACGACGTATATTAATTAATATCAAAATACCGTTACGAAAAGGCAAAACGAAACTTTAAACATTCTTTAAAGCCGCTGTAAAACGCTATAAACATGCTGAAAACAACTAGAAAATAAAATTACGTTTATTTTCATGTTTTTCTAAAGAAGCGGAAAAGAACCGTTACAAACATATGTTGTAGACTTGACCGTTCTTCGCCAACAACGCTTCAACGAGCAAAACCGCAGCAGTCCCCTTTTGATTTCTTCGTTGGAATTTTCTTCTTCAAATACACAATAACCACAGAGGTTACACCGGTATGTCTCTAAGTCTAGGAGGCAATAGACTGGTGGGAGTCATTCACTAAGAGGGAGGCTAGAGAGAATGCAAGAGTCTTGTTTTGTGATTCTAAGAGCAAGAGGGCTACTAAACCATTAGGTCTAGTGTTCTATTTATAGGAGAAAGGCCATGAATAAAACATTCACATTAAATAATAATTAATCTTTTCCATATTAAATCAATCCATGATCAATCAATTCCATAATTGATTAATCTTTTCCATAAATGACTGAATATTTTTGTGTCCACGGATATCGACCAATAACGGCAAGTTAGTCATTCACGAGTGTTCGTAACTCCAGTTGGGTCAAATTACCGTTTTACCCTTGAGTTATCTCTACCTCCTTAAGTACCAGTGCTCCTTTAATGAACAACATGTTTGTGGTCCAACCATCAAACATAAACCCATCTCGGGCCAGTGAGAGGGTATGGCCCTTTGTTCAAGACCCGGAGACACACTTAAGGGAACCCTCATCTACTTTCTCAAAAGTCGGGAAGGAGTGAATTCCATCTTGTGTGATGATTATGTTCCCAGCTCCCCACTTGGTCTTGTTCCCAAAATGGTAGGCTTATTGAGTCGACGTACTGACCACTCTTACCCAACAAATCAAAGGACAATCACTCGTGAACAGGAGTCCATAATCCACTCAGGATTTAGACTAAGTTGCCTAGGTCATCCTAGTGAAATAGAAACTTAACTAGTTAACGGTGTTACAGCTAGCGGTTACTATTTTGCAGTTCGGTCTTATGCAAACTCATTGCATAAGATACCCCCACTCGCATGTCTACTACATGGACGTTTTGGATCAATGCGTCTGTATCAAATACAAAGCGGGTCGTATCAAATAGTGTTACCAGGATAAGGTACCCAGTCTTATCCTTGTACTATAGACCTTTTAGGTTGTAACTTGAACATCGATCCCCATATACTAGTTCAAGTTACATACAAACAACATTGGATCTTAGTTTATTGGATTTGGGTCAAATTGTGCAATATTTAACAATAACAATTTATTGCATAAACTCAATAACACCTTATTAAAACAAGTATACAATTTGTTTACATTCACTATCTACGAGTTTTAGGGCATAAAACCCAACATCCTCAATGTCATCATTAGGTATGACAACCTGAGTTTCAGCTAAACCCAAGTAGCGATCAGGTTGTAATACAACTCTCCCACTTCGTCGAGGCATTCTCAACATTTGAGAAGGACGAGACGAATCTGAAGAACTAGCTCCTTCATCAACCCTTGTTGAAGGCCCAGCTTCGTCAACAACTCTTGGTGACTCTTCAGTAGCTTCTCCTAATACTAATTTACTACGTGGTTTTATGATCCCTCATGTGGTCTTCCTCCAAGAACGCGTCATTTGTTGATACAAACACCTTGTTTTCTTGTGGGTTGTAGAAAAACCAACCTCTTGTTTCTTTAGGGTAACCAACAAATTGGCACAATCTTGAACGTGGTTCCAATTTCTTAGGATTTGTCACAAGCACGTGTGCTGGACAACCCCAGATACGAAAGTGACATAAACTAGTTTACGTCCCCTCCATAATTCAAAAGGTGTTTCAGAAACACTTTTCGAGGGAACATTGTTCAGGATGTGTACTACAGTCTCTACTGCATATCCCCAAAACGAACTAGGCAATTGAGCATAGCTCATCATCGATCGAACCATGTCCAACAAGGTTCTATTTCTCCTTTCTGATACACCATTTTGTTGAGGTGTACCAGGGGCTGAGAGTTGGGATTGGATTCAATGTTCTATCATATAATCTTGAAATCTTTGATCCATGTACTCTCCACCTCGATCAGATCGAAGTGTTTTAATAGTTTTACCTAACAGGTTTTCAACTTCAGCCTTAAACTGTCCCATTAGGTATAAGTAACCATATCTAGAATAATCATCTATAAATGAGATGAAATATTCATACCCTCCTCGAGCCTTTACATTCATTGGACCACAGAGATCCGAATGTATTAACTCTAAGGGCTCTTTGGCTCTGTAACCTTTTCCAGTAAAAGGTCTTTTGGTCATTTTGCCCTCGAGACAAGATTCACAAGGTGGTAGTGAATCATCTTCTAACTCATTTAGAAGTCCATTCTTTACCAAACGATCGATTCTATCGACGTTTATATGACCAAGTCTTAAATGCCAAAGATAAATATTGTTACTTGTTGGAGAAATTCTTTGCCTTTTTCTTTGAGTTTCAGCAGTTTTAAACAATTCGTGATTTAAAAGTGTTTTGGGGGAGGTTGGTCTTAATACATACAAGTTATTTTCTAATTTGGCTGAACAAACAAATACAACATTCTTATAAATGAATGCTTCATTCATATTAAAAGTAACTGTATACGATTGTTCAATCAAACATGAAATAGAAATTAAGTTCCTCTTAATCTTGGGAACAATTAACAAACTTTCTAAAAGTAAGAATCTATTTCTGAAAAATAACTTCGCAACTCCCACTGCTTTAGCTGAAACGACGTCTCCAGTTCCGACCCAAAGAGTCATTTCACCATCTTTCAGCTGCCGAAAGGAATTATTTTCCTCAAAAGAAGAGCAAACATGATTAGTTGCTCCGGAATCAAGTATTAAGGCAAACTCATCATGCTCTATTAGGCATGTTTCTAAAACAAGTAAATCAAATTTACCTTCCTTTTCCTTCTTTTTGTCAATGAGGTACTTTGGGAAATTTATTTTCCAGTGTCTATCTACATTGCAATGGAAACACTTGCCCTTATCATTAGCAGCAGTAGTGGGAGTTTTCCCCTTATTTTTTTTATTCTTTTAAATCTTCTTCGAAGAAGAGGCTACAAACTTAGTTCCAGAGGATGAACCCTTATCGAACTTTCTTTTAGAGTGGACAACATTTACCTCTCCTTCTACATGTCCCTTGCTTTTAAGAAGAGACTGGTAGAGCTGTAACTCATTCAGGAGACTAGTCAG
This sequence comes from Luffa aegyptiaca, assembly GCA_017139565.1. NCBI lineage: Eukaryota > Viridiplantae > Streptophyta > Magnoliopsida > Cucurbitales > Cucurbitaceae > Luffa > Luffa aegyptiaca. The sequence continues at coordinate 13,608,718 of CM029407.1, read as the reverse complement.
GTTGAATACTATCTTATTCATCATTGCATTGCTGTGAAACTGTAGGAAACTCTTCGGAAGAGATTCCAAGATAAATGCTACCTGACTGCACTCATCTATGACCGCCCCGTTTGCTTCTGCCACGTTGAATTGGACCATCATATCCAGGACATGTTCCCGAACAGAAGTGCCCTCTTTCATGCTGCAATTATAAACGTACTTGAGAGCGTCATGGTGGAGTTGATAGGACGGTTGTCCAAACATCTCCTTGAGAGAGTTTATAATCTCCCCCACTGTAACTATGCCTTCATGTCTCTTAGCCAAAACTTCAGACAAGCTGGCTAAGATATAGATGCGGGCCTTATCATTGGCCTTTGTCGAGCGGTCATAAGCATCCTTCACTGCTTGGGATGCATTACGAGCAGGGGCTGGAGGACAATCCTTCGTTAAGACGAACCGCAGATCATCGAATATAAGAAATCGTATTCAAGTTCAATTTCCAGTAGCGTAATTTTCGCCGATTAATTTCTCATTTTTAAGCAGAGAGGCTATTAAGGAAGACATTGCTGAAATTTAACAAACAATGACCGTATCAATTATCTTTGTCTTAACCCATCATATAAGCAAACAATTGTACACAATCCAATTAATTTAGCAAAACAAGCAATCATAAAACCCTAAAACTATTGATTTAGTATTGCAACGATGTTTCAGAGGTTTAGAATAGCACCCACCGAAGGGTGATCAACTATTCCTCCTCTGAAATGAAACAATTTTTCAGCCAAATCTAATTCCAGAATAACTCATATTCCTATAGACATTAGCCACCATTGTTCGGTCAAGGATTTGTTAACACATTTAACTCATCCTCGTAAGTGTTACCCTCCCACTTTTAGATCTCAGAGGCACGCACCAACAAGCTACCGAAGGGTAAGACAACTGTTGGTAATTAGCCTAAGAGTCCTTATCTTGTTCAGGAGTTCACGGTGTTTTGAATCCTATGATCAGGCCCTCCGAAGGGATGGTTGCGCCAGGGCAACACGCAGGCGGACCATAGGACTCTCACGGTGCAAACTAAGGGCAGAGACCGAGGGATACGTTGACACGTGTCTCGCTCCCACTTACTATGGACATTTTCCCCATTCACCTTGTTATTGATCCACGCAAACACTTTCCGAAGGGAGGCCGCGCTTAAAGCGACATGAAGCCGATCATGGACCTCACGTTGTGAGTATAGGGACGTAGGAGCAGAACTTGATTTAAATCTCGTTTTGTAATTTTCCTCCCACTAAAATGTCCTACAGTTTATTTAGGGTTATTTAACTTAGATAAATTCGGCTAAGTCAATCTATCTAAGTCTAATCCTATTATAACTCTTATGGTAGGGATTAAATTGCAATGTTCCAGGTGAATTATACTCATTTAATAAACCCAGCAAAATTGCAAGTTAACATGACTGTGGTTAATTCAACTCAAGGTTTGGGTTAGTTCCCAGGTAGGAGGTGTTCCATAAACCGTCATCTTAAATACCCCCAGCCTTAGATAGAACTTCACCGAGAGAGTTCCCTTATAACCTTAGAAATGTAAGGTCTTTACTCTAAAGATCTAGGTGTATTAAACTCTTTTAACAAACCTAGTGACATTGCATGCTAACATTTGACTATGATTAATTCAACTCCGGTATTCCGGGTTAGTTCCCAAGTAGGAGGTGTTCCGTAAACCGTCAACTTAAATATCCCCAACCTTAGACAGAACTTAACCGGTGGAGTTCTCTTATAATCATAGTAATGTTTTTCCTACTTAGTCAATTAAAACGATTTTTAATTCTAAGAAAGGAAATAATTCTAATCCTATTAGAAAATGATCTAGGTCTAATAAATTTTAAACAATTTAAAATTAATTAAATTCATCCTATGATCTTATGTTTGCATGCAATTCTTGATTATAGATTGACGATTATAGATTGACGATTTCTAATCATTCACATTAAAACTATTTCAAATTTTAATGATTATTCCTATAATCAAGAATCTAAGGTTTAATTCATTCAATAATCTCATTCAAATTAAATAATTAAACCATACTAATTGCATCGCATGAGAAATAATATAACAATTATATTAATTACTATGGATGTTTCTGTTGGGTTTTATGCCCTAAAACTCGTAGATAGTGAATGTAAACAAATTTTATACTTGTGTTTAATAAAGTGTTATTTAGTTTCTGCAATAAAATGTTATTGTTAAATATTGCACTATTTGACCCAAATCCAATAAACTAAGATCCAAGGTTGTTTGTATGTAACTTGAACTAGTATGTGGGGACATACGGGGATCGATATTCAAGTAACAACCTAAAAGGTCTATAGTACAAGGATAAGGCTGGGTACCTTATCCTGGTGACACTATGGATACGGCCCACTTTGTATTATGATACAAACGCTATGATCCAACGCGTTCATGTAGTTGACATGCGAGTGGGGGTATCCTATGCAATGAGTTTGCATAAGACCGGACCGCGAAATAGTTAACCACTAACTGTAACACCGTTAGTTGGCTTGGTTTCTATTTCACGAGGATGACCTAGACAACTCAGTCTCAATCCTGAGTGGATTATGGACTCCTGTTCACGAGGAGTTGTCCTTTGATTTGTATGGGTGAGAGTGGTCAGCACGCCGACTCAATAAGCCTACCATTTTGGGGACAATACCGAGTGGGGAGCTGGGAACATAATCACACAAGATGGAATTCACTCCTTCCCGACTCTAGGGTAAGTAGAGGTGTGTTCCCTTAAGTGGTGTCTCCGGGAATTGAACAATGGGCCCAACCCTCTCTATGGCACGAGAGGGACTTCTGTTTGTTGGTTGGACCTCAAACAGGTTGTTCATTAGAAGAGCACTGGGGACTTAAGGACAAAGATGTAAACCAGGGGTAAAACGGTAATTTGACCCAGCTGGGATACGAACACACGTGAAGGACTGACTTGTAGTATTGGTCGATATCCGTGGACACAGAAATATTCTGCAGTGAGAAGAGTGCAGCTGAGGGTCTTTAGTGGAATGACCCACAGTTAACGAATGGAGACTAACTTGGTTAATGAGTTTAAGCCGATTAGTCTCGTATCGTTGGAGCTTCTGATCTGTAGGTCCATTAGGTCCCACTGGTAGCTCGTAAAAAGACTTGAAGCAAACAAATATAAATTGTAAATTGAAAGTGTTCAATTTATTTGGGGAATCGTATAATGTATATTGATGCATTATAATATAAAGTTTATGAAACTTTATAATATAATTTTTGAATTAATTTCAAAAATTAATTCTTGAGAGAAAATATTTGAAAGAGTTCAAATAAATTTAATATGAATTGGTTTCATATTAATTTTAATAAAATCCCTAAGATTAAATATATGATATTTAATTGGGTAATTAATTAATCATGGAATTAATTAATTATTTATTAAAATTAGAGACCTTTTCCTATTAGGAAAGAAAATATTTGAAAGAGTTCAAATAAATTTAATATGAATGTGATTCATATTAATTTTAATTTTAATAAAATCCCTAAGATTAAATATGTGATATTTAATTGGGTAATTAATTAATTATGGAATTAATTAATTATTAAAATTAGATATTGTTCAGATAATAGATTTGAACTTATTCCTAGACCTTTTCCTATTAGGAAAAGGTCTTGGCCTTTACCTATATATAGGACCCCTGGGGTGGGGTGAAAGGCATCCCATTGTCTCTCCTTCTCTCAGAGATTTCTCCCAAAAGACTCCCACAAGTCTCCTGCTTCAAGAAGTCTTAGAGATATACCGGTGTAGCCGATTGGTGGTGTTCGCACAAGAGGGTTGCTGCGTTTTCAATCTTATTGGCAAGAAAAGGCGAATTGATCAAGGCTTTCTACAAAAGTAAGTTTTCTATGAAATCCTTGATCACTAGGATCAATCTAGTTGATCTTTTAGCATGTTTATAGCCTATGTACAGCCCTTTAAATAGAGATTTATTGCTGTAATATTTTGCAAATTGTATTGGTATTTCAATTAGAATCTAAGACTCTAAGTAGGTTCGGTAATACTTTCCGCTGCGTGGGGCTTTTATCCCTTCAGTTTCATGCTTCATGCAATATTGATTTTCTTTTTAATATAACATTTATAAGACAATAAAAAAAATCAATCAAGCTTGCTGCATTCATCACATTAAACATAACTATTTATATTTAATCTAAGTAATGACATGCTTCATGCTTTATTATTTTCATATAATTAATATACACTTATATTAAAAAAACATATGAAAATAATTCCATGCATTTAAGACATACATTATAACAATTTATAATATATAAATAAATGCATGAGCATGTTTATAACCTAAGGTGGGATTAAATATTCTATATGACATCCATCAAATATATAAATAGCAATTGAACCGGTTAATTTCGGCCCCTAAGATAAAATAAAACATTAAATTACAATAATTTTAGCTAAATTCTATCCTAAAATCCTTCTGCAACTCCAAAATCTGGTATAGACTTCACGAACCGACCCGAACAACTTCGAACCGGCCTCCAAAATCACGAACCAAGCCAAAATCCAGCTGAATCGGACCAAATCGGTCCCAGCCCAGCCAGACCGTGTGAACCGGACCGCCCTCCTGCTTGAACCGGCCGAATCACGTCCTCGCGAAACCCTAACGCGCGCCGCACATCGTGACAGCGTCGAGACGCTTGGGCGGGTTGATCTGGTCTTGCCATATGCGAATCAAGACAGCGTCGAGACGCTTGAAGAACAGCGTCTCAATGTTGTTGCATCTGGAGCAATTCATGGGCAAAAACAGTAGCGATTTTTGTCTTTTTTGCCTCAGTTTTTGTCGCGATTTCTCTGATTTCATCTCATAAAAACCTATTTTAGACCTGGACTTACATATGACTCGCTTTTACATAAAATACCCGAAACATCGGGCCCTTACATGATCAAAATCACATAAAAATAAAATATATGGCCATAAAATTAACCTAAACAGTTCAATGCAAACCGAACATACATTATGCATAAATCCCCCCTATTAGAGCCTATTGCAAATTTTAATATCGATTAATAGGGACAGCGAAGGCTATGATGCCGATTGAAGGGGATGAAAGCCCCGGCGCAGCGAAAACGCATCAAAAGGACCTTACGCCTATATTAATTAATATCAAAATACCGTTACGAAAAGGCAAAACGAAACTTTAAACATTCTTTACAGCTGTTGTAATCATTACACGTTTGTATTTAACGCTTTGATTAAACAAATTTATATGTTTAAGGTTTATCATGTGTTCTAATTTGCGGATTAACAGTTTTAAATTTAGTCACTCACTAGGCTCCATAGCTCACTCTTTCAAAATGTTTTCCCACTTTCTAGGTAGAGATCGAGCTCCCGGTGCCTTATAAACTGTCGTAGTCTGCTAAAAGCTCCCAGATCAAGATCCAGTACGTGGGTGGAGTTGTACATCGAGTCTGTTTATCTTGTAAATGTATTTATAAGGATTGGATAGTTTACGGTTTGTGTAAGCTTTAGATGTTGTGGTTGTGTAAACCCTAGTTGAATATGTTTTTTGCTGTGATGTCTCTATCAGGTTTATTTTCCAAAGTGAGTTAAGTCAGGGCTGCGTTTCTTGTATGTCTAAAGGTTATCAGGGTTCCGTTGTGTTGTGTTGCATGTAAAGTATTCCATATCTAAGATTAGCATGTTTATCAGGTTCAACGGTTCAGCAGGGTCAACAGGTATCGTTAGAGGAGGACGATGTCCGTTGGCTTCACGCCATCTCCCGGACTAAGCTAGTAGGTAGTTCGGGAGGGGGTGTGACAGTGTGGGTTCCAGCGGTGGCTCTGATAGTGGTCTGAAGAAATGCGGCAGCTTGCGACGACTTCGACAGTGGTTTGTGGTGGCTCTGGTAGTGGTTTGCAGTGGCTCCAACACCAGCATTGGTCTGAAGAAGAAGAAGAAGAAGAAGAAGAAGAAGAAAAAGAAGAAGAATAAGAAGAAGGTGACAACAGACAGTGGTTCGACGGCGACGGCAGTGGCGGTGGTCCAACGACAGAGGCTGTCAGTTGAATTTAGGGTTAGAGAAGGGTGTGAAGAAGAATATGGAAGAAGATGGAAAAAGAAAAAGAAAAGGAAAAATAATTTTTTTTTAAAAAAAGTATTTAATATTATTTTATTTTAAGAAATTAATAAAAATAAATATTTTTTTTAATAAAATTTAATGCCACGTCAGCAATCTGTTAGTATTTGACAGAAAAATTGACGGAATGACTAAAAGTGTAACGAAATTCAAACCTCAAGGGCCAAATTGTCGAGTTTGAAAACTCAGGGACCAAAATGAAACCTAACTCAAACCTCAGGGACCAAAAGTGTATTTTTCCCAAAGAAAATCTAATTTTAAAAACAAACTAACCAACTAAATCAAAACAAAAAAGAAGTAGCGGAAGATTGAAACTGAATTTGACATCTTCACAACCTTGGATCAAATCTATAATCGTAATTAACATCATTTAAACAAGAATTCTAAATTCTTAATTTTGGAAAAACTTATGTTGAACTATGAATATTCACTTTTTCATGCAAAATCACTCAATACTTATGTGTATATAATAACACATACATGGAAACACAAAAGTAATTGTATACAAACATGCAATAAATACGACAACATATATCTATATACATGTATATACAAACAAGCAAATCGCTTGCATATGGATAAGGGTATATATCTCTGGCATCTCTATGTACATATGAGTATATACATTTAGTTAATACAGTAACTCAACATTACCTGGTTCTCGTCATCTCAAAACCGATGAACTGCTCCATCAATGCATCAATTCCTTATGAATTGAGAAACACAAACATCATCCTTCCTCGAGTTGCAATCCTTAGTGGATTTGTTCTAACACTACCTTTGTGTATATTGGTATCTACATGCTCAACATCCACAACAAAAACTTCTTTGTTAATGTGTTGATTCCATGAGTTAATGAACCCAAAATCTTTCTCCCCTGGGGTTGAACTTGCTCCTAAACCGTCGTTGTGTATATTAATATCTGTATCCTGAAATCCTTCATCTGTTGTTTGTATTTTCCGTTGAATTCATGCTTGCATCGTCCTTATGGATACTAGTATCCACACTTTCAACATATACAACAAGGCAACAATTGTGGTACATCTCGTGATATACCCCATTGAGCATCCAAGCAAGATCTTTGTTCTCAGAAAAGCTTATAATCCGAAACTTGTCTTCACCATTCATAGATCTGTGAAATTTTCTTTCGAGCATTGTTGCCTTCTAGACTGGGTTAAAAATATGATAAAAATGATCCCTAGAATACTATGCAAATGCACATAGTCTGCAGCAAGTGAGGTCAACTGCTTCATATAAAATAACTAATGAGGCTCATTGAGGGATATCTTCTCTGCATTCTTTCATTTTCTTACTTTTGGATGCAGAGGTGCTAGATATATACATTGTTAGTTGCAAAGGAGGTAGTGGAAGAATATAGATGAAAGAAAATAAACGGGTGGTTCTTGAAATTAGATATTGAGAAAGCCTTCGATTGCATGAATTGGGATCTTCTGGATGAATCCTAAAGCTTAAAGAATTCAATAGATTTGTGGTTGTGTTAGATCCAAAATTTTTTGTTTGCATTAACGGTACCCTTGTCATATTTTGGTTTCTCGTGGAATTAGGCAAGAAAACCCCTTTTTTCCTTTTCTTCTACTTATTATTGATGTGTTAAGTGTTGTTATTAAAAACATGCATGCCAAAGGATTGTTTGAAGGATTTCTAGTGGGCCAGGATAATATTCATGTTTCGATCCTTCAATTCAATGACATTACACCTACATTGTATTTTTGCAAGTATGATGACTCTATGCTTGACATTTTGATTCAAACTACTAAGCTCTTTGAATGGTGTTCTGAGTTGTTGGTTAATTGGAAAAACCTGCTTTATGTGGGATTAATGTGGAGGATTCGAAGTTTTTTTTTATGCCTATTTTGGAAAAACGTCTCGTTGAGCATCCCAAAAAGCTTTCCTTAGGAAGCTTGATAGGTGGAAGTGTTTTAATCTTTCAAGGGGTTAAAAGGAGAATTCTCTCCAATAATCAATCAAAACTTTATTATGAATCAAAAGTTATGAATACAATAGGGCATGTAGAGAATTGGAAAACAAACTAATCATAACCCTAATTAGACAAGGAAATTGTCCCAAGATACCCTAATTTACCCTAATTCTACTATATTTTTATCTACTGCTTTCTTTTTCACTCCCATGTGGATTTTGTATCTTTTGAGCATTAGTCTCTTTTCATTTCTTCAATGAAAGGTTTTGTTTATTGGTTAAAAGAAACATTAGATTTAGATGGCCACTGCATAAGCTTCTACCATCATATTACACTTTTATCTTATTTTGAATATGGTTGGCGTTTCTACGAATTAGTGACTATTAGTTTGTTGACCTAATATCTCTTTAATAATGGAATTGCTTAATTTTTGCTTTCTCATCATGTAATCTAAAATAAATAAATAAATACAAATAAAAAAAATAAAAAAAAAAATAAAAAAATCTCATCTCATATTTGGTAAGATTAAGAATTGGTTTAAAAAAAAATTTCATCTCATCTTTAGTAAGACTAGCTGAAAACACGTGCGATGCACGTGATATTTTACGGTTTTATTTTTAAAGTATAAAAGATATAAAAATAAATTCAAATTTTCTAATCACTAATTTATACCATGCAATACATTTTCTTATTGTTAAAATTAAAGATTTCAAATTAAAAAATAAAATTACAAGTTGGGGCAAGTTACTTACATTAGTTACGTTACTACAATTTCTGCTTATTTTACTGTGTAGCAGTCAAATCTCATGGCACCTTACTTCCCTACCTCCAACTACAAGTTGTAGTTCAACCGAAATGTAAACTTATTTTCTTAAAAATATAACCAATAAATATTGACCCACAAAAGCACAAGTATCTCCCCCTTGTCACTCATTCTGTTGCACCCCAACATAGAAGTCAAAGGAGAGATAGAATTACAAAGCTAGATTTGTTTCCAACTGGGTTCAAAATCGATATGTATATAGATACAGAATATCATGAAGATGTAGGGGCTGTTTGGAGAGCTGAATTGGTTATAATATCTGGTGGTTATAATAATCTGGGGATTATAATAGTCTGGGGGTTATAATAATATGTGTTTGGGGTGCAGATTATTATAGTCTGGGATAAAATAATCTGTGTTTGGGGTGCAGATTATTTTAGTCTGGGATAAAATAATTTGTGTTTGGGATGCAGATTATTTTAGTCTATGATAAAATAGTCTGTGTTTGGAGTGTTGATCTGTTTTAACATGGGGTTCTGAATCAAATGTTCAAACTGACTGTTTTCTTTTTCTACTTTTTTTTTATGATATACGATTCACTTTGATTTAGGGTTATGTTTTTTTTTTTTTTTACAAAACAAAAAAGTTTAGGATTTGGTATAGAAAAATCATATTAGTTAACTTTTAGTATTGCCAAAATAAAAATTGTAAATGTTTAGTTCAAAAATCATATTAGTTTTTTTTTTTTAATCAATAATCATTTGAAATAAACTTGAGTGTGGTAAATACAATTTCGTTTGAATGTTCTTTTTTTTTTTTAAGTTGGTTAACCTTCGATGTTGTCAACGACTTTTCCGACAACCTTCGATGTTTTTTTTTTCTTTATTTTCATTTTTTATAATTTTCAAAATGAAAATGAGAAGAAATATGAAAAAAAGAAAAAAAAATCGGTGGTCGGAAAAGTTGTCGGCGATCGCCAGAAAAGTCGTCGGCGGCTGTCGGAAAAGTCGTCGGCCGACAACGGCCGGCGGTCGTCGGAAAAGTCAAGGAGTCGCATGGAAGAAGAGATGAGAGAGTTACTGTAGAAAATGGATAGAATAATCGGTTGGGTTGAATGATGGTTACTGTAGAGAATGGATAAAATAATCGGAGGTAAAAATAACCCACCTCACCATTTATTTTTGTTGATGCCCTAAACACTGAATAGGTTATAATAAAGGGGGTTATTATAACCTATTCAGTGCCCCAAACACCCCCGTAATTTTTTTTTTAACTTAAATGTAGTTTAGTAACGTTCTTAGACAATAGTGTCGATTATTGCTTAATTGTTGGAGGATGAAATACTAAACTGTAACATTGTCTAAATGGACTATATTTATATTTATGACCGTGTTGCAAAAAAGATGAAAGATTAAGGAGCACAGTTGGTATATATTTTAAATGTTATTTACTTAATTAAAGAAAAAAATTTAAAAATTTGATATTTGTTTAAAATCAAAGGGATGAAAAACTAAAATGAGAATATATATACGAACGTGGAAGAAACTTTTTTTTGACACTTTTTATCCTAAGTTATTTACCAAGTATCTAAATTGGCCTTTTTAAAAACCTATTAACATTTTAAAAAGAAAAAAAAAAATCTTAACCCACTATTGTAAATTGTGGTTAAATATTGGCACCCACCTTCCTAAGTTGTTGCTAAAGATCAGAAAATTAACCGTGAAACTAAAAAATAATAAATAATGTAAGCAAATAAAAGGGTTAGAGATATCAAACAAATTTATTGCCACATATCATAAAACGACAGATTAAATTAAAAACTAGAAAGTGTGTTAAATATGTACAAAAGAAACCAAAACATAAATAAAGATCAAATATTTTTTTGCACAAAAATTGAGTCTCTCTATCTAGACAGTGTGTATATATATATATTGAGTGGTCTAGATATATATATATATATATATATATATATAGTAAAACCAATGTATCAATGCCAAAAAAAAAGAAAAGGAAAAGAGACATCGAACTTACCAATGTATCAATGCCATAAAAAAAGAAAAGGAAAAGAGACATCGAACTTACATCTATTTCTATTGCTTGGACAAAGTGGGATTGGAGAGGCATTGTTGGAAGTTTCGAAAGATCACGTGGATGAAGGAAAATATTTTTTCTAAAATTGCTTTACAAAGGATCTAACAAAAACGAAAAACTGAAATGCTTTTGAATCACTTATTCATAATAGACGTTGGAAACTCTGCTTCGTTCATGGTCATGGACAAAATTAAATATATCAACATCAACATCTAATATGAGGTGGCCATCATTAAACTCACGTGAGTTTGATCAAATATTCAATGGTTTGGCCCCATTAATTAGCTCTTGTGTTTATGCCCATTCCACCGAGCAACACGTTGTCCTGAACATTTCAGCAGCCGCCATCATCTCTCTCCTTTGGAATTTCGAATTATAATGGTCTTGGTTAGCTATTACGCTAGTATATATATAATGAATGAATGAATGAAAATATAAATGAACCCAATGGAAAGATTTGACATATAATTATTCTCAAATTAATAAAAAAAAAATATTCTCAAATTAATAAAAAAAATCCGTAATCCTTACAAAATTTAAAAAACCAATATGAAATTTTGAAAAAAAAAATCTTTTTCCTATAAAAATATAGGAAAAAATAAGAAAAAAACAACTATTTATGGTTAAAACGAATTCTGTTTGTTTTTTTTTTTTCTTTTTTTTAATAAAAACAAATAGAGTATTTTTTTTATCTTTTATTTTTTTTAAGCTATAATATATTTAAATTAATTAGTTTTCAATTTTCGAAATCAAATTTCGTAATTGTTTTAATTAAAAAAAAAAAGAAAAAAGAAAAATAATTATTTTAATTAAAAAAGAAAAGAAAAAAATAATTATTTTGATTTCAAAAAGATTAAAAAATAAATTTCATAATTATTTTAATTAATTAATTAGAAAAAGAAAAAATATAAAAATTTCATAATTATTTTAATTAATTAATTAGAAAAAGAAAAAAATATAATTTTTTTTATTTTTTAATTAATTAATTAAAAAAGACTAAAAAAATAAATTATGTAACTGTTTTAATTAAAAATATAAAAAAAAATTAAAAAAAATTAAAAAATATTTTTCGTAATTATTTTAATTAATTAATTATAAAAAGAAAAAATATAAAAAAAAAATTAGATTTGGTAATTTTTTAATTAATTAATTGAAAATAATAAAAAATAAAATCTGTAACCGTTATAATTAAAAAATATATATATAAAAAAAGAAAGAAATAAATGAATTTTTTTTAATTGTCAAAATCTAACATTATTTTTTTGAAAAAAATAAAATTTAATAACCTAGAATAATATCTTATGGTCTCTAGATTAAATTTTGCTTTTTATTCTTTTTTTTTTCTTAATATTCTTTTTATCTTATGAAATTTAATAACATAGATTAATATTATAGTCTATATATCTTATTTTATGGTTCGTAGATTTGATCCAAAATCTAATCAAATTTGAATTTGAATCTAAATTTCGTCTATAAATATTTCACGTTCTTCCATTGGTTTTCACATTAAGGAAAATTTACAAACATGGTGAAACTCTTGCAACTTCTTCGTCTAGAGTCGGTATTTACCTCCCACACTCAAATACCTTTGTATTTGATTTCTCACACTTTAATTTTGTTATGTGATTTTATATTCAAAATATCCTAATGTATATATTTTAAATTTTTAAACATAAATGTATATATATTTTTTTAGATTTGCCATTTTTTTTTGTTGCAGCAGTTAATGTATAATCACCTCTATTGTTTCTTTTGTCGATTTTCATCACCTCCTTGCTCAATCCACTAACAAGTTTTAGATACCGGACATCTAGGTAATATAGGACTCTGCACTTTTTGAAGCTAAGACAATCTACTATCAAATTTAAGTACGCTATACTTTTTATATTGCATTTACATGGTTAAATCAAATTTTGTAATTAAAACTGGTGGACAATGAGTGATCAATGTTAGGGACGAAGTGTTGCAGGGAAGGACGAGAAAGAGTATTGTGAGATTTCAATGGAGAATATAAAAAATAGAAATAGTTAATTATGAGTTCGATGTAGATATGTAGCAAAAATAGTTGCAATTTCTTATGATTATATTATAAGCATTTCCTCTATAATTTTTACCAAGCCCCTCCATTATTGATCTCACTTTTGCTCGACTCAAATTTATTTTCCTAATCCTTGAATCCATCACCGTTCTTCCAATATCCCCATGCTTGGATATCATATGAAAGTTTGATTTTGAAAAATATTCAAATTTAAGGTTTTTTTCCCTCTAGATTCTAAAGTTTAATTATCTCATAATTATTATAGTTGAGTTGTGTTGATTTGATTTATTGATTGACTTTAAAATTTTTAGGATTTTTATATGTTTTTAAATACACCATAATGTTAGGATTTAGTTGGGATGATATTTTAATCGATTAGATTATCTCAATTAATTTTTCAATATATACTTCAATTTTGAATGAGTTTAACTGATTTGGTTGTTTTAGTTTGATTTTTTTATATGCTTTTTTTAAATATGTCATGATTTTAGGATTTTTCTTTTTCGATATGTTTTAAATACATCCTAATTTTAGGATTTGGTTATCTGATTTGGTAGGAGGGTATTTTAGTCAATTATATTATCTCAATTAATCTATTTATTTATTAGTTATCCAAAAAGTCATTTGACCATATTTCAAAACGATCATTTAAATTTAGCCATTTATGTCATTATCCCATCATAAATTCATTCTCATTCACACCCTCCCATTCTTATATACCCCTATCAATCCTTAAGAATTTGGTTTTCATAACTATTTTTTTATGTTTTTTTCAAGTTATTGAAGATTGATAACATTTGTTAGACTTATTTCAATAATATAAAATTATGATTGTTTTGTGATTATGTTGGACTCAATTACTTGCTGAACTTGAGTAAACTTAGGTTTCCAAAAACATATATTATATGTCATGATGATTATGGAAAACAATAATTTTTTTTTTAAAAAAAACAATTCATACCATTAAACTTTAGAGTGGTATAACTTAAAACTCCAAACTAATAATAAGTGTATAAAAAAAATAGCTTAACTATTTTCATGTTAATTTATATCTTAATAGCTAAACTATTTTAATATTTTGATTTTCCAATTAATTAATTCCAGTTATATAATAAAATAAAGTTTTATATATCAATCACATATTACATTCATTCTCTATACATATAAACTTTACATATATTATTGTGTTATTTCCTATAAATTGGATAGTTTAAGTTAAATAGTTTCACAAATACAGTTATCCTACTATTTTTTTAAAATAATTAATTAATTTCTATAAATTTTGTTAGCAAGGAAATATGGACGTTGATAGAAAAAGAAAACTATATTTGCCTCCCAAATGATGTTGTCGTTACACAGGTGAAAGCGAAGATGATGTAATATTAAAATTATTGAATATTGTTTATCCTGATCTTGGAAAAAATGCTACTTCGACAAAGTACATAACAAATAGGACAATTCTTTCAACCACAAATGAATATGTTGATCAAATAAATGAGAAAATGATTAATCTATATCCTACAAAAATAGAAGAATTTGTGAGTTTTGATGAGGCAATTGACGACTCACATAATTACTACCAAAAAGAATTCCTCAATTCATTATTGGCAAATGATGTTCCTCCTCACAAATTGATATTGAAAACATTGTCCAATCATGTTATTGAGAAACTTAGACGACCCACCAAATGACCTATGTAATGGAACTCGAATGGTTTGTCATGAATTTCACAAAAACGTTATTTATGCAGAAATCGCAGCTGGACAACATGCAAGAAAGAAAGTTTTTCTTCCACACATACCAATTATTTATTATATTATTATTTTTCTTTTACTTTTTTGTTTCCGTATTCTTCTTTAATTTTTAATTTCTATTTTTTAATTTATGATTTTGTTTTAAAAAACAATAAATACATAATATTTCAAAAATATTATCTTTAATTCAATGCTTTGTTTTTTTCAAAAAGGTATTAAGTGTTTTCCCCCTAAAAGTTGGCCAATGTAATTATAGAATAAAACTATTGTAATTAAATTTTGTAACTCACTTAGTCATTTATTTTAAAGAACAAACACTATCAAAATTAAATAAAACAAAATATGTAAAATCAAAATAATCAAGCAAAAATATGGAATCTAACTTAGGTTTTAAAATTCATAATTAAAAACTAAAGAAAAATTTTATGACTACAACTTATAGACTTATAGAATTTTTAAGCAAAAAAAAATTTAGGTATGTCAACTTTTAGGAAAAAAAAACACTTAAGTACCTTTTTCAGAAAGCAAAGCATTAAAGATGAAATAAGTTTTTTGAAATGTCAATGTATTTATCATTTTCTAAAACAAAATCATAGATTAAAAAGCATAAATTAAAAATTAACGAAGAATATGAAAACAAAAAAAATAAAAAATAAACGAAAACATAAAAATAAATAAATAGAATAAAGAATAAATATGCCAATAGAAATTAAAAATTAAAGAAGAAAATGTAAATAAAAAATAAAAAAAGAAAAACATAACTTGAATCTGCCACAGGCGGATAGTCATTTAAAAAAAATATTTAAAAGAAAATCATGAATCTGCGTGTGTGAGATGCAAATATTCATGTCTGAATCTGCCTTTTGCATGCATGAATTGTATTAAAGCCAACGAATCAGCGTGGTTTTCCAAAATCTTTTCAAATGCATCAGTTTTTCCAAATTTCTTTTTTCAAAAAATACAATAACTATCTAATTAACCCGTACTCTTTTCTTTCAAATAATTGGAACAGTGAAAAATTTGTGGTTTGGATGAGCTATAAAACGAACAATGATCAACAAATAAATAAAAAATAATATAATGTAAATAAACCCAAATTGAGGTGCAACATACAAATACAACTGTTGAAGGATAAATTTTGACCAATCACAAATTGCCACGTCGTTACATGAAATTAATGGCGAAATTATAATTAATTAAATTTGGGACCAATTATAAATTGACATGTGTCCCAAATTTAATTTGAAGACAAAGTTGGCCAATTATATTTTTTTTTAGAGCCAAATTTCTATTTGATCAATTAATTAAAATTAAATTATTTTGATTAAATTAATTAATTTGACCAATTAATTAAACAAATAATAATTATTTGGATCGAAATTGGGTCATTTAAATATTTGGGTCATATGGTTTTGGGTCAAATATGAACCAGACCCAAGACTAAATAGTTCAGCCCAAGACCAATAGAGCCCAAACCCAAGTTGTTGGCCCAAAAGTCACCAGGGCCCATCCAGCGGGAACTCTATAAATAGAGGGGTTCTCTTCCATTTTGGGGGGTCAGAATTTTGAAGCTCCAAGCCAGAGTCAGAGAATTCAGAGAAACTTCATCAAGATTGAAGACTGAAGACTGAAGACTCCTTGAAATCCATAAGTTTCAAAGTGCTGAACACTTCTTGAAGATTGAAGACTCCTTCAAGATTAGAAGACTTCAAGCTTCAAGAATCCATTGAAGCTTCAGACTCGAGATCAAGCGTTCCAGCCCTCGAGTGAAACACATCCACACACAAGAGAGAGAATCAGAGAATTAACATTAGAGATTGTACATCCACACGCATACAAATATTAATACAAATATACGTTTATTCCACGTGTCTCCATCTTCGAAGTTACGTGTGAACAAATTGGCACGCCCAGTGGGACATCTCTACCTCTCATCTCTTTCTCTTGTTAAAAGATCCAACCAACGTGATGGCATCAAAGAAAGCTCCCGCGAAGGTTACAACATCAAGCGACTTTTACACTGGTCCTATCACTCGTAGTCGTTCCCAAGGAATTGAGATCAGGGAGGATCATACTCCTCTTGCTGTTGCAAGCAGGATCTCAAAGCTGATTGAAGAATCCTCTAAGGATAAAGTTGCAGTCAAAGACAACCCGCTTTTCGAATCTGTTGTTCCAACATCTAAGCAGCCAAAGGATGCACTAAACCCTGATGTGATGTCTGTCATGATGGCTGATGTAGACCAGGATGAAAGAATGGCAGAGATGGAAAGAAAACTCAATCTCTTGATGAAGGCAGTTGATGAAAGAGATCTGGAGATTGCCTATTTGAAGAACCAGCTGCAAAACCGAGAAACGGCTGAGTCTAGTCAGACCCCTACTGCAGGAAAGAACGATAAGACCCCTACTGCAGGAAAAAATGATAAGGGGAAGGCTGTCGTGCATGAAGACCAACTGCAACACTCTGCGTCAGTTGCCTCTTTGTCTGTCCAACAGCTGCAAGACATGATCATGAATTCCATCAGGGCTCAATATGGTGGACCCACTCAAAGTTCTCTCTTGTATTCTAAACCTTATACAAAGAGGATTGACAATCTGAGACTGCCTTCTGGGTATCAGCCTCCCAAGTTCCAACAGTTTGACGGAAAGGGCAACCCAAAGCAGCACATCGCCCACTTTGTTGAGACGAGATTTGCTTGTTAAGCAATTTGTCCGAACACTGAAAGGAAACGCGTTCGATTGGTACACTGACCTGGAGCCTGAGACAATTGACAGTTGGGAACAGATTGAGAGAGAGTTTCTGAATCGCTTCTAAAGTACGAGGCGAACAGTTAGTATGACGGAACTCACGAGCACAAAGCAACGAAAGGGTGAGCCAGTCATCGACTACATCAACCGTTGGAGAGCCTTGAGTCTCGACTGCAAAGATAGACTCTCCGAGGTATCCTCTGTTGAAATGTGCACCCAAGGCATGCACTGAGGACTTCTTTACATCTTGCAGGGGATAAAACCTCGGACCTTTGAAGAATTGGCGACTCGCGCTCATGATATGGAGTTGAGCATCGCTAGTAGGGGGAACAAAGATCTCATAGTCCCAGACATGAGGAAAGAAAAGAAGGAAGTCAAAGGCACTGAGAAACTTACGAAGAGTGCCACAAAAGAATCCATGGTCGTCAACACGACCCCGTTGAAATTTTCCTCCAAAGGAAAAGAAAGTAAATCCGATAAGCGAATGGAGACAGGCGAGAGACGTCGCCTAACTTTAAAAGAAAGACAAGAAAAAGTGTATCCGTTTCCAGATTCCAACGTCCCAGATATGTTGGAACAATTGTTGGAGAAGCAGTTAATTGAACTCCCCGAATGCAAACGACCTGAAGAGTTAGGGAAAGTCAATGATCCTAACTACTGCAAGTATCACCGAGTCATTAGCCATCCAGTGGAGAAATGTTTTATTTTAAAAGAGTTAATCCTTAAGTTGGCTCGTGAAAAGAAAATTGAGCTGGACCTTGATGAGGTGGCTCAAGCGAATCATGCAACAATAATGGCGAATGTGGGGGATCAAATTCCTTTAATTTCCTCATGTGATTATGAAGAGGGGCTGATTCAATTTGGGACCCTTGATCCCGTAGTGGTTCAATTCCGAAAAGAAGCCACAATGAAGGGGTCCCAAGAAAAATATAATTCCATTGAAGATGAGAACGAAGGCTGGACCCTTGTCGTTCGTCGCAAAAAGCAAAAGCAAAGTTAATCACGGAAAGAGTCCCACTTATTTCGAGACAGTAAAAGAAAGGTTAAATCTGAAAGGAAGAAGGGAAAAAAGAAATCAAGGAGGTCAAAGCATGTCGTGGAGGAAAATGAAGATCTCTTTTGCCCTCCACAACCCATAACTTTGGCAGAATACTTCCCAAGGTGCTTTCTCGATGATGGTCAAGGAGAAGCACTTGAAATCGTCACTTGTCACATTGTGGACGTGGTGGAAGATGATGATGTCCCTGCTAGTTCCTCGGGAACGGTGGCAGGTCCAGGAGACTTATCCTCCTTCAGCATAAAGGATTTATTGTCACTTCCTCAGGAAGCTAAAAGTGTCCTTATTAATGCATTGATAGAATCCGATGGTACAAACATCCCAACCTCCGAGGCACGCACATGTGCTTCGTGTTGCATGACTATAGGATTTTCCGATGAAGATTTGCTGCTAGGGTCAAAGCCTCACAATAGACCTTTATTCGTCTCGGGATACATCCGAGAACAGAGGGTAGGTCGGATCCTCATCGACGATGGATCAGCTGTCAATATAATGCCTAAGTCAACCATGAAGCAATTAGGCATCTCGATGGAAGAATTATCAAACAGTAAATTGGTGATTCAAGGTTTCAATCAAGGCGGACAACGAGCGATTGACAGATACGTCTCGAGCTCATCATTGGGGATTTGAAGGCCGATACTTTGTTTCATGTGATAGATTCCAAGACCACTTATAAGCTGCTATTAGGTCGTCCTTGGATCCATGACAATGGAGTGATAACCTCTACATTGCACCAGTGCTTCAAGTTCTATCAAAATGACATTAAGAAAGTTGAAGCTGACACTAACCCATTTTCAGAAGCTGAATCCCATTTCGCTGATGCAAAATTTTATATGAAGAGCGACAACACAGGGGAAACTATACCTACAGAAATCCCCTTGATAAAAAAGAATGATAAACTCGACTTAGAGCCACAAGCAGATGCAAGGAAGGAAGTTGTTGAGGATGTGAAGGCATGTGACCTGAAAAAGGGTGAAACATCTACAAGCCTTGTGAAACCTAAAGTTGTAGAGGATGAGAAATGTTCACCTGTCCTACGATACGTCCCTTTATCTCGGCGTAAAAAGGGTGAATCACCTTTCACTGAATGTCCGAAAAGCATAAAGGTCGGTGACGTTGAAATTCTGAAGGAAAGTTTCAC
Organism: Luffa aegyptiaca; assembly: GCA_017139565.1. NCBI lineage: Eukaryota > Viridiplantae > Streptophyta > Magnoliopsida > Cucurbitales > Cucurbitaceae > Luffa > Luffa aegyptiaca. The sequence goes on along the minus strand of CM029407.1, from coordinate 13,589,041 downwards.
TATGCCTCTTACAAAGATCACAAAGCAGGAGGTTAAGAAACCTGAGGATGACCAGAAAAAAAGATTTTGCCTGACAAACGGACTAAAGACGGGTTCGACCCCAAGGCATACAAACTTCTAGCTAAAGCGGGTTATGACTTCACAACTCACACTGAGTTTAAAAGTCGAAGGGTTTTTTATGACAGATCTGAGCTCTCTGCAACGCAGAAGAAGCTTCTAAAGGAAGGCTATAGTCTACCTACGACGAGAAAAGGACTTGGATATAAATCGCCCGAACCGGTTCGCATAACAAGAAAAGGGAAGGCGAACGTGGCAGACATAAATCATATAACAGTAGAGGAGGTTGATGACTCAAAAGAAGAAGAGAGCGTCGACCAACGAGCTTCTGTTTTTAGGCGCATCAGGCCACCAGTTGCTCGTGCTTCTGTCTTTCAGAGGATAATTGTGAATGAAATAGAAAAAGAAAGTGCACAACTTACCAATAGCTCCACTCGATCTTCAGTTTTTCGAAGGTTAAGTATGCCTGCTGGTGAAGAAGAGAGTACACTTTCAACTCCGGATGTCACGCGACCTTCAGCTTTTCGAAGGTTAAATATGCCCGTTGGGGAAGAAGAAGGTACATTTTCAACTTCAGATGTGACTCGACCATCAGTTTTTCAAAGGTTAAGTATTACCACGAGAAGAGACAAAAAAGAGCAGTCTGCTTTGTCGACTTCTCACCGACTTCAATATGAAGATGCGATGAAAACTGAAAAGATCATGAAGGCCGATGGAGAAATTCGCAGTGCAGTTCCTTCACGAATGAAAAGAAAAACCCTTGTTACTGTCGATACAGATGGTTCTTTGAAGGTAAAGAGACGTGATGTTGTCATTACCAATCCTTCAAAAGAAGATAGTGACCAGGAAGAAGAACAAGCCTCTTGCCTTCATATCACTGTTGAAGAAGAAACAGAGGTCGAAATGTCTGAAGTAAATGAGGATGAAGCACCTTTATCACTTGAAGACGGCAGCGAATCTACAGTGAATGAGCTTAAAGAAGTAAACCTGGGTACGCCAGAAGAGCCACGCCTAACTTTTATAAGCACGTCACTTACTCCCGAAGAAGAATGTGAATATATGAGTTTACTCGCTTCATATAAAGATATCTTCGCCTGGTCATATAAAGAGATGCCTGAACTTGATCCAAAAGTAGCTGTCCATCATCTCGCAATTAAAGAGGGGTATCGGCCAGTCAAGCAGGCTCAACGACGCTTTCGCCCGGAACTTATCCCTCAAATTGAAATAGAGGTCAATAAGTTGATAGAAGCAGGATTCATCCGTGAGGTGAAATACCCCACGTGGATAGCCAACATTGTTCCCGTTAGAAAGAAGAATGGACAGCTTCGCATTTGCGTCGACTTTCGTGATTTGAATAACGCATGTCCGAAAGATGATTTTCCACTGCCAATCACATAAATCATGGTGGATGCCACCACAGGACATGGGGCTTTGTCTTTTATGGATGGATCATCGGGTTATAACCAGATTCGAATGACTCTTGCAGATGAAGAAATGACAGCCTTTCGAACTCCAAAAGGGATATACTGTTACAAAGTGATGCCCTTTGGATTAAAGAATGCTGGTGCTACTTATCAACGTGCTATGCAAAAGGTCTTCGACGATATGCTGCATAAACATGTCGAGTGCTATGTTGATGATCTTGTTGTTAAGTCAAAGAGACGACAAGATCACTTGAAAGATCTAAAAGTGGTATTTGATCGTTTGAGAAAGTATCAATTGAGGATGAACTCTCTCAAATGTGCATTCGGTGTTACTTCTAGGAAATTCCTTGGATTCGTTGTTAGACACCGAGGAATCGAAATAGACCAGTCAAAGATTGACGCCATTCAAAAGATGCCAAGGTCTAAAAACTTACATGAGTTGAGAAGTATGCAAGGTCGTCTGGCCTACATTCGAAGATTCATCTCTAACTTAGTCGGTCGATGCCAACCTTTTCAAAGGCTAATGAGGAAAGGAGAAAAATTCGAATGGGATGAGGCATGCCAAAATGCTTTCGAAAGCATTAAGAAATATTTGCTTAATCCTCCTGTCTTAGGAGCCCCCATAGCTGGAAAGCCATTGATACTATACATCGCTGCTCAAGAACGATCACTTGGAGCGTTATTGGCACAGGAAAGTGAGAAAGGAAAAGAACGAGCCCTTTATTACTTAAGCAGGACTCTGAATGGTGCTGAGATAAATTACTCACCCATTGAGAAAATGTGTCTTGCTCTTTTCTTCGCTATTGACAAGTTAAGGCATTACATGCAAGCTTTCACAGTGCACTTGGTCGTGAAAGTTGATCCTGTTAAGTACGTTCTATCGAGGCCGGTTATTTCTGGACGCCTAGCTAAGTGGGCCATCTTACTATAGCAATATGACATCGTTTATGTACCTCAGAAGGCGGTTAAGGGGCAGGCATTAGCCAACTTCTTGGCGGATCATCCAATCCCGTCGGATTGGAAGTTATGTGAAGACCTACCTGAGGAAGAAGTCTTCTATGTTGAAATCACCGAACCTTGGACCATGTACTTTGATGGCGCAGCACGAAGAAGTGGAGCAGGGGCAGGAATCGTTTTTGTTTCGCCTGAGAAACACATGCTCCCTTACAGTTTCATGCTTGGTGAATTGTGCTCAAACAATGTTGCTGAATATCAAGCGCTGATAATTGGCCTCCAAATGGCCTTGGAGATTGGCATAACATATATAGAGGTCTATGGTGATTCAAAGTTGATCGTCAGTCAACTCTTACTCCAGTATGAAGTAAAGCATAAAGACTTGAAGCCTTATTTTATCTATGCAAGACAACTGATAGAAAGGTTTGATAGTATAGTACTGGAGCATGTTCCGAGATCAGAAAATAAAAAGGCAGATGCTCTAGCAAATTTGGCGACTGCCCTAACAATCCCGGAAGATATGTCGATGAACATCTCACTTTGTCAGAGGTGGATTGTGCCGCCAGTAGAAGATGAATGCCAAGAAGCAAATATGATTTCTGTTTTCGCAATTGAAGAAGAGGACTGGCGACAACCTATTATAGATTATCTTCAACATGGAAGACTTCCCACAGATCCCAGACGTAGGGCCGATATACGAAGAAGGGGCGCCCGATTTATTTACTACAAGGAGACCCTTTATCTTCGTTCTTATGAGGGACTCTTCCTTCGATGCCTTGGAAAGGAAGAAGCAATGAAGGCATTAGAAGAGGCACATTCAGGTGTTTGTGGCGCCCACCAGTCGGGTCCAAAACTCCAGTTCCAGTTAAAAAGAATGGGGTATTATTGGCCTACGATGATTCAAGATTCAATGCAGTACGCCAAAAAATGCGAAGCTTGCCAGTTTCATGCCAACTTCATACATCAGCCACCAGAGCCTCTTCATCCGACTGTAGCTTCATGGCCTTTTGAAGCTTGGGGACTTGACCTTGTTGGCCCTATAACACCCAAGTCTTCAGCAGGACATTCTTACATTCTTGCAGGGACGGATTACTTCTCAAGATGGGCTGAAGCTGTCGCATTGAAAGAAGCCAAGAAAGAAAATGTTGTGGATTTCGTCCTAACTCATATAATTTATCAGTATGGTATCCCTCATCGCATTGTGACAGATAATGGAAAGCAATTCTCCAACGGCCTAATGGACAAGTTGTGTGAGAAGTTTAACTTCAAGCAATACAAGTCCTCTATGTACAATGCCGCGGCAAATGGGTTGGCAGAGGCATTCAATAAGACATTGTGTAACTTATTGAAGAAAGTAGTCTCCAAGACAAAGAGAGATTGGCAAGAAAAGATCGGTGAAGTGTTGTGGGCTTACCGAACTACTCATCGCACTCCTACAGGGGTCACACCTTATTCTCTCGTCTATGGGGTAGAAGCTGTGCTCCCGTTAGAAAGAGAGATTCCCTCATTAAGGATGGCTGTCCAAGAAGGGTTGACAACAGAAGATAATTGCTAGGTTGCGCCTTCAAGAGTTAGAAGCACTTGATGAAAGAAGGTTAGAGGCTCAACAAGCGTTGGAATGCTACCAAGCACGAATGTCTAAAGCCTTCGACAAGAATGTGAAGCTTCGATCATTTCAAGTGGGTGATCTTGTACTTGCTGCGAAGACCCATCATCACGACACGACATACAGGGAACAAATTCACACCTAAATGGGATGGACCCTACGTCGTCAAAGAAGTCTACACAAATGGAGCGTACAAGATCGTGGATAAAGACGGATTAAGAATAGGCCCGATAAATGGCAAATTTCTTAAAAAGTTTTATGCGTGAAATGTAATGCTCCATATCGCAAGAGCCTAAACTGCATGATACTCCTGGCCCGCATGAGTTAAAAAGGTGAACGACCAAAAAAAATATATAATAAAAAAATAATCAAATTTGTACCCTGAACTACGTTATGACTTGATCCCGTTTATTAATGGGTACGTAGGCAACTTAAAGGAAAACTTTAAGCTCAGTCCATAAAATAAAAAAAAATCATCATTCCATTATGCGAAACAAGTCTGATGTTGGATAAAAAATCTTACCTATTACAAAAAATGGAAAGATCTTCGATAAAAAAATATATAACAAAAAAAGTCCTACAATGATAAAAATAATGAAGTCTGATCATGGTATCCACTTGTAGTTCTTCAGCTCTTCTTGTGCATCTTCCAACATTTCACAAAGTATCGTCAGAGTTTTAGCATGAGCATCAGTAAGAACAGGGGCATCTTCAATACTACTTATAGTTCCTCGCAGTTTGGAAGCCTCGAGTTGATGTTGCTTTAAAAGATCATCCTTCTCGATAATCGACTTAGAAATCTCACATCGCTTAGCTTTCAGAGCTTCAAGTCTAGCTTCCAATTCTTCTTTTTCTCGCAATGCTTGCAGATGTTGTTGCTGAAGTGAACCTTTCGCTGTGAGTAGTTCACTTTCACTGTATAGTATATTCTCCAAGCTAAACTTAGTCTCTTCCAGTTGGCGATTCTTACTCTCCGAAGTTAATTGAGAAGAAAATGACGACTGCAGCTGGTTATACTTCTCTACCTTCTTGAAATACGCGCTTACAATTTCTTTAAGAGAATCCAAGCCGGGTACACGAATCTCAGAAATTGTATGAAGTATTTTGACTGCCTCTTGTTTAAGACGAGGTATTTTGTCGAACGGAGTGCGTATGATCTTTTGGTGTATGCTCTCCCACAGGGCAAGGGCAGACTGTTTCCTATAGTTGGAAATAACATCGTCAGCACAGTAATCAGAGATCTCAGACGCAGCTGCCTGGGTCGTTGTCTTCTTTTGTTCAGTAATTTCATCAATTACAGGATGACAAGATTGAATCACGACTCTATCCGTTGACGCTTTAGAATTGCCCACATGCGCAGCTACAGAGTCAAAAACGTCTAGACTCACAAAAGAAGGAGGACTATGATGCCCCTCGACTTCTATAAGGGGATCATTTAAAGGTGACTGCAAAAAAAAAAGGGTAAGCAATGATGATGATAATAATAGTAAAATATTATAATGAAGAGGGAATGAAAAAAAAACACTTACCAGTGGTGCAGGGAGTTCAGGAAATTGTGATGAGCTTGGATCTCCATCAAAATATTCATCTTCACATACTGATGGTTGTTTGGACTTTTTAGACCTTTTCCAATGATGATCGCCGCTACTGCTCTGACTACCATCATTTTCCTTAGAGCGAAATTCACCAGGTTCAAACATGCGAATCCTTTTGCCTCCATTGTCATTACCAACCTTTTTGGGAAATTTCTGCTTGGGAGGAAGAGGAATAGCACTAACCACCAATTTATCTCTGCCTTCTTCAAGATAATTTCCATTTTTTGTCAACCACCAACTCCTGTAGCATTGGGTAATTTGGATGTGTGGCTTCATCGCGTGCGCAGGGAGATAAACTTGAGACAATGTTTTTGCTCGAACACATATCATCCAAAGGCGCAATACATTATCTAAGTTGGCTTCAGGAACTCTTCACTTAGATCGTTTGACACGTCTTGGTAAAATCCAAATTGTCGGCTAAATCGACAAGAATTATAAGATTCGATGATCATCGAAGACCCACATCGGGAAGATAAGAAGCATGATCGAATACTTATAAAGAATGATGAATGCCAAAATGATAGTTGGTCATCATCTGTCAGAACCATGCCTTTGTTGCGGGGAGGGAGATTCGCATACCACGATACATATTTACCTTTATGAATATGTACACAAGCTTCAAAATCGTCGAAGTACTTAGCTCCACCCTCTCCAGAAAACTCAACCATCATCGGGCCCCTAACTTTTTCTGGAACTGCATAATGCGTGTTAAAATAATAAGCAAGCCAAGCATAAACATAATGCACTGGAAAACAAGCCTCTGAACGTCCTGCTGAAGGAGACGCTTTATAAATCTGGCCCAATCCATGATAGATATTAGCCAAAACAGGGACAGCAAGACTAAAAGCATAACCTTCTGCCATAAGGCTTGCAACTTTGAAGACCTCAGGACGAAGAGAAACCTGCTTGTTGGGAAACACAAATACACATAACCAACAAGAAAGAAAAGCAGCCAAGTAAGTTTTTTCTATCAAATCGTCTTCTACACCTAGCTCATGAAAGAACTCAAGTTCTGTCTCAGACCAGTCAGAACATTTGATAGGAACTCCATTTGGATTATGAGTCGAACGAGGACGACTAGCTTTCTTCGCTTTTCGAGGAGGAGGCTTCTCATACTTCAAATCTCTCTTAAACCAAAAAGAAATCCATGAACTAATGGAAATCTGGAAATGATCACGGTTCTGAGAGGCTATATGATAATAAGCAGCAAATAGATACTCACAACTTTTCGGGAGGCCTTCGTTGTTTTGGTCAGATGACGCTAACAATTCCTTGCAGCAAGGAATGACTTCATCATAGAACTTCCCTTTAATGGAAAGGCCCCCTAATCTCCACATGTCCCATAAGGAGATAGACAATTCTCCAGACGATGTATGAAGAGTATTTGTTGAAGGACACCACGCTTCACAAAAGGCTCGAATTATATTGGTGTTACGATCATAGGTGTACAAGGAAGTCATCACAGCATCAAGCAGACGAGCCTTCTTAAGTGTCGGCTCATTGCGAGCAACCACGATTTCCAACCATTCCCAATAATGGCGAGTGTAACTGAATTCTCCATGGACTTTAAACGATGAACTCCAGCGAGCTTTACCCTCAATAATTTGACGACCTAGTGTTGACTCTGGATTCTGACTTGGCGCTTTATTATGTATTGGAGATTCTAGGAACCACATTTTCAGGGATGATTCTTGATTTAAGGGTCTTCCCTCAGACCATCTAGATAGGACTCTAGAACTATCTAAGGAAGGCTGCAATGTCCTAAAGTTTCCATGCACCGCCTCTCCTACATGAAGAATGACTCCATTTTCAACAGGTTGATCTCTATCCTTCAAGATGACTAAGCAGTTCTTCTCAGGATCAGGATGCTCAATGAAATACACCATGATGGAGATAAGTTTTTCTACACAAGAAATTTTTTTTGATGTCAATCTTGTCCAATAAGCTATGAAAGCAAGAAAATGATGCATAAATAATCAATCATAAAAAAAAGAGTGAGGCTGATGACGACCGTGGTGACCACCCCTGCAGGAAACTACAGTCATCAAAGTGACTAGTCTAGACAGGTGGTGAAATCACTGCAAGTGAAGCTGATGACGACCTTGGTGACCACCCCTGCAGGAAACTACAGTCATCAAAGTGACTGGTCTAGACAGGTGGTGAAATCACTGCAAATGAAGTTGGTGACGACTGCTGCACGATACTTACACATTCGAGCAAGAAACAAATTGCAATAAAATATGTGCAAAAAAAAAAGTAGGAGACAATAAAATCTACAGCACAATCAAAGCAGTTCATATATACACATCCAATAAGGACACCGATGGAATATATACATATTCAAAAAAAAAAAAGTTTTGAATATGTATATACCTTTCAAGTGGTGGACAAAGATTGATGTTGTGTCCTAGGAGATCGTCGAATAACTTTGTTAGTTCCAAATCCTACAAAGAAAAGACAGTAATTAGCAAAAAAAAAAAAAAAAAAGGTCGGCAAAGTGAGTAAAAAAAAAGTGGCAACAAGGCAAGTAAGGAAAAAATGTTACGGAAGATCAAGTTAAAAAAAAAAAAAAAAAAAAAGTCAAGAAGAACAAAAAAAAAAAGAAGCTGCAAAAAAAAAAAAAAAAAAAACCCAATGAAGAAAATCAAACGTTGCGGCGCATTCAAATAAAAAAAGATGGAGCTGTGTGTATGGCACTTGTCCTAACAAAAAAATCTTTTAGATGCATATCGCTGGCGGCAAAGTTTGAGATTGAATAATGAAATTTGTTAAGTTTTGTGATTAGGTGGGATTTGAATGAAAAAAAAAATGTTGAAAAGAGTTTTATGATTATGAAGATAAAAGTTTGCGGCTGGGGCATTCACTTAACCTAAAAAAATTAATTTTATTTTTAAGTGCAAGACATGAAGTGGGGTTACCAAAAAAAAAAAAAAAAGTGTATGTTGATGTTGGTGGCTGCTGACACTGAATATACACATGAAAAGAAATATACAACTTGATACAAGAAGTCATGAAGCCAAAGGCAAGAAAGAGGAACACATGTGTGAGTAAAATTCTGGTGGACGACAATTTGGAAAAAAATAATAAAGAGCATGCATGTGTTACGCGAAAACCCAGCGGCTGAAGTTGAAGCATAGGAGAAGAATTGAAACAGAAGCTTATCGATTGAAAAAAAAAGAAGGAATTCTTAAATCAATTTTGACTTACCGGCGGCAAAATTATAAGCTTCACGCTTACACCAACATTTAACAAAAGCGGTGGTGAGATTTTAAAAAGTTTGTTGTGGTAGTGTTTGTTTGTTTTTTTTTAAAAAAAAAAAAAAATTGATACATAAATCCAGGCGCACAATCCTAACCGGCGTCACTATAGGAAAAAGAATCTTCTTTTAGGTCTTGCAACGGTGCGGCAAAAAAAAAAAAAAAAAAAAAGGTTTTCTTAAAATCGCCGCCGACACTTGTATCCGTGGGTGCTGTGAACAAGCTGAGGTTTTTTAAAAAAAAGGGGTCTAAACCTTCAAAACATGGTTTTATGTAATGTCAGTCGTCCATTCAAATTGAAGTTTTTTTTAAAAAAATTAATACAGGTTTTCACAACTTCAAATTAAAGCTCATGGACTTTCAAGTTTAAAACTAGGCCAGTAATAGCAATTAGGTGTATATACATATATGTGGAAAAAAGCGGCAGTAGCTTATGGACAAAAGAATATATATTCAAGATTGATTTTGACTTACCAATGGCGCGAGAAAGAAGCACGAAGGGAGATTATTGCTCGAGCTCAAAGCCTACACAAAAAGATAAGATACATGAGCATTTGAAGTCAAATGAAGGAAAGAAAAGAAAAATTGAAGAGAAGAGTTTTTCTCAATACCTAGACTTCTTTCTTGGGTGGCTTTGTGTCTTGACCTATGCAACCTATTCTATTTATAAAGAAAGGGATTAGGTCAAACCTATAAGGAAAAGGTATTATGAGATTTGATTCTAAATTGAATCTTATCTTTAATTAAAAACCTTATCAAATTAGGAATGTTTATTCAAATCCTAATCCAAATGTGAAATTTGAATCAAATCAATTTGAAAATAAATTCAAGTTTGATCCAATTTTAAAGCAAAAGATAAATTGGATGGATTTCAAATTTAGTTTGATAAAGTTAATTTGGGTATAGTTAAATCCTTACCTAAATCAAATTCAAAGTGGTGCTGTTGTAGGTGCTAGCGCCTCTTTCATATGTATGGATTTTGAAGCCCCTTGCTGAACTAAAGGCCATAAATGAAGGAATCAAGTTGGCTAGTAGACTTGAATGCCCTAAGATTGTGATCAATTCAGACTGTCTGCAAGCGATAAAATTTGTGTCTAAAGCCTCTATACCTTGGAGTGACGTGGAGGCCCAAGTGGGGGAGATCTGGAAACAAAAAAATTAGCAAACGGCCCAATCACAATTCTTTCCTAATTCAATATTTGTTCATCATTCGTTGGCAATTTGTGATTGGCTCATTTGCTAATTTGTTCAAATTGGCACCATCACGTTGGCGGCATGATAGATGTGTAAAAAAAAAAAAAAAAAATCAATCAAATTTTGACCAAATTTCATATTTTGATTAACACGTCAAACGGAGTCAAAATTTCTTTTTTCAAAAAATACAATAACTATCTAATTAACCCGTACTCTTTTCTTTCAAATAATTGGAACAGTGAAAAATTTGTGGTTTGGATGAGCTATAAAACGAACAATGATCAACAAATAAATAAAAAATAATATAATGTAAATAAACCCAAATTGAGGTGCAACATACAAATACAACTGTTGAAGGATAAATTTTGACCAATCACAAATTGCCACGTCGTTACATGAAATTAATGGCGAAATTATAATTAATTAAATTTGGGACCAATTATAAATTGACATGTGTCACAAATTTAATTTGAAGACAAAGTTGGCCAATTATATTTTTTTTAGAGCCAAATTTCTATTTGATCAATTAATTAAAATTAAATTATTTTGATTAAATTAATTAATTTGACCAATTAATTAAACAAATAATAATTATTTGGATCGAATTTGGGTCATTTAAATATTTGGGTCATATGGTTTTGGGTCAAATATGAACCAGACCCAAGACTAAATAGTTCAGCCCAAGACCAATAGAGCCCAAACCCAAGTTGTTGGCCCAAAAGTCACCAGGGCCCATCCAGCGGGAACTCTATAAATAGAGGGGTTCTCTTCCATTTTGGGGGGTCAGAATTTTGAAGCTCCAAGCCAGAGTCAGAGAATTCAGAGAAACTTCATCAAGATTGAAAACTGAAGACTGAAGACTCCTTGAAATCCATAAGTTTCAAAGTGCTGAACACTTCTTGAAGATTGAAGACTCCTTCAAGATTAGAAGACTTCCAGCTTCAAGAATCCATTGAAGCTTCAGACTCGAGATCAAGCGTTCCAGCCCTCTCGAGTGAAACACATCCACACACAAGAGAGAGAATCAGAGGATTAACATTAGAGATTGTACATCCACACGCATACAAATATTAATACAAATATACGTTTCTTCCACGTGTCTCCATCTTCGAAGTTACGTGTGAACAACAACAAAAGAGATAGTGTTTAACTGAACAAAATAGATAATTACTCAACTTTTTCAAGGTTGGAGTTAAGTAGAGTAAGAGTGGGCGATTGAAAAGATGGAAATGGCCTATGGAGAGATGTAGGAAGTAGTCGGATTATTGGACAAAGGATAGAGAGAGAGTAGAGAGAGAAAGATAAATTGACTAAAATAGATCAAATTTTTATATTTTGATAGTTTGAGTGTTTAATTTTAAATTTATCATATAGTTTATGAGGGTTTAATTTTTTTAAAGAAGTTTTGACTTTACAAACCAATTTATTTAACATGTATTTTTTTATTATTATTTAGCATAATTATTGTTACTCCATTTGCTATGATAAGTTACATATATATTATATTATATTAAAATTAGTTATATTAGAAAATAAAAAAAAAATCATCATAGAAGTAGAAAAAAACAAAACTAATATAAGAATGTATATACAATCTTAATTAATTTTAAATTAATTTTACTTCATAATAACTTAGTCAAATTATTACACGTGCATCGCACGTGGTAAAAATCTAGTATAGATAAAAGCCCCGTGCAATGCACGAGGTTAAAAATCTTTAAAACACAAATTTTTATAGATAAATTTAAATGTTGAATGAATATATTTTTCATTCAGTTTAAATAGTAAATATTTCATTTATAATATCTTCCAGTCAAGAAAGTTTTTTTTTTTTTTTTTAAACTTCGTCTATGGAATATTATTAAAAGCAAATAAATTTGAAGAATGTAATTTGTTTTTTCAAAGATTTTGTAGAATCTCTAGTTTGAATAATTATTTAAAATATTTTGTAATATTTTAGAAACATGTTTTCTTTATTTATCTTTTTTATACTTCCATCTATCTTATCATTTGTTCCTATATTCTCTACTAATTCACAAATGTAAAACAAATATTGTGTTCATGATCCACCTTCATGAACACTCATGGAGACTTCAAAGATACTGTCTTAAATTGTTAAATTTTCATTCGGTTTCCAAAACCATACATATCTATCTTTATTAACTATGACAACCCATTTTATAAATTAACTACGTTTGAACTAAGGCTATCTAAGTCCTACATGGGTGGGTGGTAAAAAACATATATGAGAGATAAACAAGCAATTAATATATATATATATAAAAAGTGGAATTAATAGAATCTAAGAAAATTGTGACATATACTAATTTTAATATTTCATAATTGTGAACAATAGATTTTGGTTATAAAATTGATGACAATCCAAACAGTCATCATTTTCTCATTTTAAAAGTTGATTTAAAAAGTTAAGAATAATTATTCAATATCAATCCTAAATCCCAACTAACAAGTGAATAAATTTATTAAGGTTATTCTACTTCTTTGTATAATTATATACGTTAATAATAATTAATCATATAAATACATGAGACCACAATATGAAATAATATAAAATTCATCAAACCACAAACACAACCAGTAAAATCAATAATAAAAAATAAAATCTCAATACGAAATTTCATGCAATTGAAGAAAATTTTTTTTTTACAAAAATAATATTTCATCAAAATTCCTTGATGAAGTGAATTTTATACAAAGATAAAGTTGTAGTGTGTTTTGGGTACCAAACACAATAGTAAAAGACAAATTAATTGCAATCTACAATTTTATGGTAAAGTACTTACAATTTTTACCCATTGAAAGAAGTATAATTCTATTGCGGATGAATGATGAAAAGTATAGTGCAATTTTTAAACATTTTAACTTTCAATTTCAAACCACAATTTTTTAGAGAGAAATTAATTGCAATTTCATACACAATCTTTAAATAAAATCAAATAACCAACCACATGAAAATAAAGAGACAATGAGTATGATAATTGACTAACCTTTCTCATCCATTTTGAAATAGGTGATTGAAGCCCGCGGGTGGAACCGATTGTCTGAGTGAAAAAAAAAACACAGAAATAAAGGATGCTATAACTACTAAATAAAGGAAATTCATGAAATAACAACTATGGAATCTAAAGATACAAATAATATAACTACGAAATTCATGAATCTCAACATTATGTTTTTCACAAAATCAATTATCTATGAACAACACATGGAAAACAATAAAGGAAGAATTAATTGAAAAGAAGTATACTACATAGTTTAATGTCTTTTATACATGGATCGTATGCATCTATTTGATGTATAACTACCTTCACCAATAGTCGTGTCTCGTGAATATTAATTGCATCAATTGGAATGAACAAACATACGCTCAAAGAGTCACATCGCATCAAGAAAGATCAAAATAGGAATTTACTAAAAAAGTAGGGGCAAAAGAGGAAACAAAAGATTATCCCTTCTTAGCCCCATTTAGGAATTTACTAAAAAAGTAGGGGCAAAAGAGGAAACAAAAGATTGTCCCCTCTTAGCCCCATTTATATATAGTATAGATATAGATATAGATATAGATATATAGTATAGATTTAGGAATTTACTAAAAAAGTAGGGGCAAAAGAGGAAACAAAAGATTCTCCCCTCTTAGCCCCATTTATATATAGTATAGATAGATATATAGTGTATATATATATATATAAAATATAATATATATATAATAAAAAAATAATAATATACTACTATAGACTATAGATATAGATATAGATTAAGAATTGATTTAAAAAAAAATCTCATCTTCATTCCCGTGTTTAGGTTTTCTTTTAAAAAAGAGAGATTTTTTTTTTTTTAATTTTAGTAGATCATTCCCACATTTATGTTTTTTTTTTTAAAAAAAAAAAATCATCTCATCTTTGGTAAGATTAAGAATTGGTTTTAAAAAAACTCATCTCAAAATTAAGAATTGGTTTTAAAAAAAATCTCATCTCATATTTGGTAAGATTAAGAATTGGTTTAAAAAAAAAAAACCTCTTTTTCGTTTAGTTTTTTTTTTCAATTAAAAAATCTCATATTTGGTAAGATTAAGAATTGGTTTTAAAAAAAATCTCGTCTTCATCCTCATGTTTAGGTTTTCTTTTTTTTTTTTTAAAAAAAAATCTTTTTTAATTTTAGTAGATCATTCCCACGTTTATGTTTTTTTTTTTAAAAAAAAATCATCTCATCTTTGGTAAAATTAATAATTGGTTTAAAAAAAAACCTCATCTTCATTACCAGGTTTTTTTTTTTTTTTTTTTTTTTTTTTTTTTTTTTTTTTTAAATCATATTCATTCCCACGTTTATATATATATATATATATATTTTTTTTTTTAAACTCTTTTTTAATTTTAGGTTTACATAATCTGTCTATATATGTAGTCATTCTACCATTTTTTTCCTCTCCATATTTTCATACTTCTCCTCAAACCATTTCCATCACGTTTGAAATCATGTCTTCCAAGGTGATCCCAATCAACAATATTCAACTTGGTCAAAGAGAATGGACGATTAAAGTCCTCATTCTAAGAAAAGGAAAAATTGAAGAATTTAAAAAACGTGGCGGTGATGACCAACACATTTTAAAGATCATATGAACATGTAATTATAAATGTTTTTTTTATTTGTTTAGTTTTCATATACCAATTTTATTTCTAATAATCATTTATTTTTTTCTAACTTTTCAGGGTACAAAGATTTTCAACAATACTATTGAAAAATTAGGTCACAAATTAGGTCACATGCTTAAAAAAAGATAAGACTTGTATTATAACAAATGGTAATATAAAGTCAATTAACAATCAATTTGTAAATGTGCATGATAAATTAGAATTAACATTATCTGCTGCCACTGAAGTTACTGAAATTGACGATTCAATTCGTACTGTGTCAATATTCGAAGTTTGAGTGAATTTTCTCCCAAAGAATAAAAGAACATGCCGTTTTTTTTAGATTTATTTATATGCATTGATATTAAATTAATATTACTTTTATTAACCCTTAATTATTTATTAATCATTAATATTATTTATTGTTTTACCATACAAACTTGATTGGGATGGTTATTTCAATAAAATATACTTCACAAATCAAACAAATGCAATCAACCAAGTTTTTGCAGGGAGGAGAGGTTATTCTAATTAATAGATATGTTTTACCTAATTACTATTTTTGCATAAACAAAACTTTTCGTTTTCTTATATATATATATATATAAATTTGTAAAATAATATCAAAATTTTTCATATTTTTATATATATTTGTAAAATAATGTAGAATACATACCGTCAAAATGACACTGTGGGGAGATCTCGCTAAATTTGAAGGACGAGAGCTAGATGACAACATCCATGATTATGCGATCATCATTGCTTCAAATCTTAAAACATCACTATATGAAGGTATTGATTTATCACAAATTATTTTTTTAATTGCTCCAGACGATTAGAATATCGAATTTTCTTAGATTTTAAATAATTAATTTCAAAATAGTGATTCTACAAAATCGTTGGAAAAACAAATTACCTTATTCAAATTTCCTTGCTTTTAATATTATTCCATAGAAAGTTTTGTTTTTTCAAAATGTTTTGAATGGACATTTTTAAAAAATAACATTTTGAGGGAAATGTTTTCTTGATAAGTTTTAAAGTACATTACAAACTTAAATAAAAAAAAAATAACTAAAAATATACTATTATGTTTCATTAAATATTCACGTAAATAATAAAATTAGAATTTAATAGTTTGTGGGAGAAAAAAGTGTAATTTTTTTTTCGTTTACTGCGAACAATTATGAATGAAATATTTACTATTTAAACTAAATGAAAAATATTCATTCAACATTTAAATTTCACCATAAAAATTTATGTTCTGAAAATTTGTAATCACGTGCATTGCACGTGTCTTTTTAACTAGTTGAGGCAAAAGGATACAAATTTTACAATGAAATGATAAACTCTGCACAAAAAGTTTTTCCACACGTGCGTTGCACGTGGTTTTCTTATTTTAAAATTTAATTTTAATAATACAATTTGAAAGTATTTACAAATAATAATTATATCATTTTTCAAAAAAAAAAAAAATTATATCATTTGTTAATTATGAATTACAATTTTGAAAGTATTATTGGCATTCACTCTTGACCAAGAGGTAGAAGTTCGAATCTCCCACCCCAAATGTTGTTGAACAAAAAAAAAAAAAATCATCAAATAAATGAATAAGAGGCTTACACATATCAATTTTTTTTTTTCAAATAATTATAAGAACTAAAAATATGTTTGGTGGTTCCAAAAATCTTGCATTTCTCTATATAAAAATAACGAAAGAGGATAAAACACACACAAACACATCCATAAAAAATTAGGTACGACAATAAAAGAGAAGAAGAAAATGAATTAAGAAATCACCTCAAATGTTTGGAGTGGTTTCAATCTTTTATTACTATATTTTAAATAATAATAAAAAAAAAAGAAATAAAGAAAACGCACGGATAAGTATACCTATATAAAAAAGTAGATGCAACAAGAAAGAGAATGGATTAAGAAATGACTTTGAATGCTTGCCCTTTAGGTTTAGGTTTTGGAGTTGATCTAGTTTTATCTATTTATTTACAAACACATAAAAAGCAAGAGGGATGAGTAGTATATGGTAACCCAAGAAGATGAAGATTTATAGGAGGGAGGGGGAGAGAAATAACAGGGGAGTGAAGTTACTTCCTTTTTCCAGGAAGATAAAAAAAATAATTAAAAATAGTAACATTCAACCCACAAATTAGGAAAAAAATTTGTTGCATACTATAACTAAAATGTTGACAACTATGAGAGATAATTTTTTTCAATACTTACTATATAAAATGTAATGTTTATTTTAAAAACAATATATAAATGTAATCGTATGGTTTCTTATTTTTGTGATTTGAAGGAGAAAATAAATTAATATAATCATATACTACAATTTTTTTTTAGTACAACAACATTTGGGGGTGGGGGTTTGAACCTTTGACCTCTTGGTCGAGGGTATATGCCAATAAATGATAAAATAATTATAAATAATAATAATATATGAAAAAGAACCATTAATATTTAGTAACTTTTCAAAATAGGAATAACAAAAAGTTTCTTCCACATTCGTACTTTTTATATATTATAGATTATAGATTATAGATAGATAGATATAGATTATAGATATAGATATAGAAAAACGTCCTGACTTTTTAAAGAGAAAAAAAAAATAAAATTTGAGATACACAACGAAAATATAAAATTCATATTTAATTTTAACATTGATTCAATTTAGAAAACCAAAATAATAAATAAAAAAGGAAACAATTTTAAATTAATTAAAGAAGCTGGACAAAATAGACAAAGCTTTTCTCTCAGAATGAAATTTTTGTTTGACAACCTCTTAGAACGAAATTTTTTTTTTTTTTTTTTGAAAAGAACCTCTTAGAACGAAATTAAATCTTCAAACATGATTAAATCTACACATATTATTGAAAATTAACATAAATCAGAAATCAGAAAAGGTTAAAAGGAACAAAAAAAAGTGTTTCAAAAAAAAAAAAAAAAAAACAAAAAAAAGGGAAAATCTATTCAACCCCCAATAAATTTCACGTATGTTTTTTTTTTTTTTTTTTTTTGGAAAATAACTCAGCCCACTTTTTTAGTAGGGGTTCGTTTTCGCGCCGCTTGCCTCCATTTTTCTTCTTCTTCGTTTTCGCGCCGCTTCCTCAGTGCCTCTCGGTGTTCTTCTTCGTTTTTCATCTTCTTCTTTTGCATCTTCAGTTTCACGCCGCCGGCGACCACGACTACTTCTCATTTTTATTCTTCTTTTTCTTCACGTCGCACACCTCTCGACAAGGTCAGTTTTGTTTTACTTTTACACTTTATTTTTCCCTTTTTTTTCTCTTTGAACTCTGGTTTTTTAGTTTCAAAACAGAACTCAAAAGCTTTTTCCGGCTTTCTTCCCTTCTTACTTCTGCAAAAGCTTCTCTAATGTTAGGTAAAGGTTTAGTAAGGTTTAGTAGCTAAAATTCTACCACGTACCTCATATAGTTCTTTGTTAAGGCCGAGTAGGAACTTGAACACTCTCTTCTTTTCAATAATTTCCTTATATTTTGATGCATCTGAACTGCAATCCCAACTATATTTTTCGAATGTATCTAGTTGTTGCCAAAGACGGCAAAGCTGAGTGAAGTAGTAAGTGACTTGCATATCACCTTGCCTTATCTCATGAAGTTTTCCTTCTATTTCAAATGATTCGGATGTATTTTCAAGGTCAGAATATGTTTCACGAACAGCACTCCAAATCTCGCAGTACTGTAAAGCAGAAAATTTTCTCCAATTTCTGTAGTCATAGAGTTGATCAGCCAAGACATTACCATGTTGTTTTCTGCTTTCCATATCTTGTAATTTTGATACCATGTTGTTTTCTGCTTTCCATATCTTGTAACTTTGATCTGTGATGGCAGGAGTTGAGCACTTGTCGGATAGGTAGTCTTCCTTTCCTTTTCCACAACAAACATCATTACGGATTGTGACCATGAAATTGTGACCATGAAATGTAGTTCTTTCCATTGAGCTTATGATTGGTTATTTGTAAAGCTATTCCTTCTGATGTAGTATTAGAAGAGGAAGAAGCCATTGATTTGTTGTTCTAATGTAGACAAAGAGAAAAAAATAAAAAAAAACCTCAAGGAAGGCTTCTGGAAATACAAAACCTGGGCTGGACAAAAAACCCACTAGGAGAGCTTTTGGAAATACAAAAAACCCACGAATTCCAAACTTGTCCTTTCCTGAAGAACGATGGGGTATTGATGGCTGAAACTGGAAAGATGGTTTCGTAATTTTTTTTCTTTCGAAGTCCAGCGTCTACGGGAAAAATGAAGACCAACGACGACGTCTTCGGACACAGGAACACCACCAAAGATTGCTTCTGTTGTGAGCAAATTAGAGGGTTTGGACATAAATCCTAATTTTCCTTAATCCTTTGACGCGAGGTAAAGGAGAAATATTTTCTTGAGAGCTACAGTGGCTCTGATACCATATAGTTAAAGGCTAAAATTTTCTTTAGCATTTTTCTGTACTTCTTCCATATTACAGACCTAGGATTTAAATAAAAGGAACCTATACAATTATGGAAACTAGGCAACGATAAAATTAATACAAGGAAAGAGAAGAAAAAGAGATGATACATATGGAAAGAAGAATTAAAGGAGAATATTTACAAATAAGGAAAGAGGATAAATCTATGAGAATCAAGGATATGTGCCTTATCAAGGATATTTACAATTAAGGAGATGATATGTGCCTTATCAAGGATAATTTGGTTCAAAATTCCTCAAGTCCTAATCCTAGAAAGGTTTTGAAGAGATCAAGTGAGGCTTTCCCCCTCCATTATTCTCAAAAAATCAAAAAGACAAGGTTTTGAAGGTTTTGAAGAGATCAAGGTTCATCAAGGTCCCTTTATCCCACCTTCAGTTTGCGGATGATACGATCTTCTTCTTTTCCGAGAAAGAGGATTCCTTCTTGCTTTTGAATCACATCTTGGCCTTCTTTGAATCTATGTCTGGTCTGAAAATTAATAGAGGAAAGTGTCAAATCTTGGGCCTGAACTGTGAGGTTAGTAAGGCGAGGAGATGGGCAGAGCTTGATGGTTGTGATATGAGTTCTCTCCCTTCTTCTTACTTAGGTTTGCCATTGGGGCATAACCCGAGATCTACGATGTTCTGGGACCCGGTGGTGGACAAGGTTAGGAAAAGACTTGCAAGTTGGAAGAAGAGTTTTTTCTCCAAAGGAGGTGGACTGACTCTCATCCGCTTTGTGTTAAGTGGGATTCCTATCTATTATTTCTCCCTTTTCAGAGCCCCATGCTCGGTGTGTAAGGCTATCGAGAAGCTTACGAGGGACTTTCTGTGGGAAGGAGTGGATGAAGGCAAATCTATGCATTTGTTGAGCTGGGACTTAGTGGGGAGGCCTTTAAATCAGGGGGGGCTCGAGGTGGGTAACTTGAGAATTCGTAACAAAGCTCTGTTGGCAAAATAGCTTTGGCGCTATTACTCTGAGTCCAATACCCTGTGGCATAGGATTATTGTTAGCAAATACGACCCTCATCCTTCTGAATGGGTGACGGGGGGAACAAAGACACTTCTAGAAACCCTTGGAAAGAAATTTCTCATGAGCTCCCTTCTTTGACCTCTTTTATTCGGTGTTCTGTGGGGAATGGGGAGGATGCATATTTCTGGGAAGACAGGTGGGTGGGGGATAGACCCCTTTGTGCTACTTATCCTCGGCTTTATCATTTATCTTCTATGAAAAATCGCTCTGTGGCTGAGGTTTTGAACCCTTCAGGGAGCTCTCTATCCTACTCCTTTGGCTTCGTGCGTTCTTTATCTGATAGAGATACTACAGATATCCTGTCTCTCCTGTCTTTGATTGAGGAGACCACCTTTTGTATGTCGAGAAGGGATTTTCCTTTGTGGAGTCCCAACCCTTCCATTGGCTTCTCTTGTCAGTCTTTCTTTCATTGTTTGCTAGACCCTTCTCCCATCGATTCATCCATTTTTTCCATGTTATGGAAGGTGAAAGTCCCAAAAAAGGTGCAGTTTTTCATTTGGCAGGTTATCCATGGACGAGTTAATACTCTTGATCGGCTCTCTAGAAAGATCCCTTGCTTGATCGGGCCTTTTTGTTGCATTACCTGTCGGATGGCGGAGGAAGACCTTGATCATTTGTTGTGGAATTGCAGTTTTGCTAGGGTCGTGTGGGACATGTTTTTTTCCTCGTTTGGTTTGCAGTTTGCCAGACATAGGGGCCTTAGAGAGATGATCGAGGAGTTCCTTCCCCATCCCCTTTTCGTGAACAAGGGAATTTCTTGTGGCAAGCGGGGATTTGCGCTATTATCTGGGGGCTTTGGGGTGAGAGAAACAACAAGACGTTTAGAGGGTTTGAGAGGGATTCGGGCGAGGTTTGGTCCCTTGTTAGATATAACGTTTCTCTGTGGGCGTCAGTGACGCGCTTATTTTGTAATTATTCTATATAGGTCTTATTATTTTGGATTGGAGCCCCTTTATCTAATGGGGTCTCCCTCTTTTTGTGGGCGCGTTGTTTTTTTGTCGCCCTTGTATTCTTTCATTTATTCTCGATGAAAGCCTGGTTTTTTATCAAAAAAAAAAAATAAAAAAAAAATAAAAAAGACAGTTTAAATTAATTCGATTCTTGAAAGTTCCAATCATAACACTGATACAATTGAATAGTCTTGCTCTAGGTTGTTGTCTTGTTGATTCCTGCTTTGTCTGATTAAAATTCATCCTCTTCCAATCATTTCACACATTCAATTATTCATTCAAATCATTCTTTGACAAAAGGTGTTTATGTTCCTTCCTCCAATCCAGTGATCAAGGTATTTCTTTCCTACTCATCTCCTATTGATTCTGAGGATACTGTTAGTAGTGCCGAATCAGAATCTCAGTTTTTGAATGATGAAAATAACAGTTTTGTGGAGGAAGATTCCCGTGCTACTGTTTTTGATGTAATTTTTGAGGATAAGGGAGTTGATTTTGATGATCAGTTGAATTAACATTGAATTTTTGGTCAAGTCATCCGTCTCTGTTCCAAGCAAAATTTTCTCTCTCATTGAAGGTTGTGATCTTCAGTTGAACGAATGTAACAACCTGTATTTTCCAACACAATCATTCTTACAATAACGTCGGAAGCGAATAAACAAAACTTCTAAAAAAAGAAGGCTTACAACCCAAGCCAAGTCCAACATTTAAAAAAAAAAAAAGAACTAAACAATAGCAAGTCCAATGAATCCTACATAAGCATACTATATTAGACAAGAGAATTTGTTGGCTTTATGCTCTAACCTTTTGCATTCTTCTGCTTGGTGGCAACACTTGGTTCTTGCTGCATTTATGTATGCATGTATTTGATGATCAAGTCCGTCTTTCTTTAATCAACTATCTCGGTTTAATTATGGGGTCTGTTCTGTTTTGCAAGATATCGATGGGAATGTGTCATTTTGTATTTTTGGATTGGATTTTAATTTGATTTATGGGTTATGTTCTTTTGCCCTGGAATTTTTCATTTCAAGTGTTATTGATTGTTTGATCGTGTAACAGGGACTGGTTGAAGCTGGGAAGACGGGAGAGTTGCTTTTGGAATTCTTTATATTCGTCACTTAAATTATCAATACTGGGCATACTTTACACCATTATTTTTGTGAATAAGTTACTTGCTAACTAATTATATATATTTACTTCATCACAGATTTTTTAATTAGGAGAGATATTCAGTTTTCAATGGCCATTGATGGGAGTTTTAAACTTGAGTCCGCATTGGAAAGGTTTCTTTCCCGTTGCCCAGCTCTTGCACATCTCTCTCCATTTGATATGTTTACTAAAGAGGTATTTTGTTTCTCACTTGTGCATGCAATGTTTGTTAAAGTGTCGATATTAGATTAAATTTACCATAACTCATCAACTTAAGCGGTTGGATTTAGGGGTGATTAACATGGTATCAGATTAGAAGATTCTTTGTTCGAACTCCTACAAATCATTTCTTACTCAATTCATATTGATTTCCACTTGTTGGATCTTCTACAAATTTAAGAACCACAAGACCACAAGTGAGGGAGAGTATCAAAATATTGATATTAGTTTAAACTTATCGTAACCTATTGACTTAAGCTTTTGGGTTCAGTGGTGATTTAACATTGTTTTTTAGAACATGTGTTCTTTTCTCATTGTCTGATATGTATTGTCAGAATGGTATGTGAAACAGAGTAGTAACAGAGTAATCTCAATATCTATACTTTTGACTGCTATTTAATGAATGGACACTATAACGCATTTTCCCCTGATTGATATGAGAAGTTACTTTTAGGAATTGAAGGATTTATTTCTCTGCCTCTAATTATGTCTTAATTATCCTTTTTGTACTCTGGATTTTATAGGGATATGCGGTGGCAGAAGAGGAAGTCTTGAGTATTGCAGCAGAGCTGTTTCTGAATCCAAATTATTCAATATGTATATTGGGTTGTTTCTGTCCATTAGCTCAAAAGATCTTGGACAGAGTAATAGGACTGTTAAGACTTGTGCCCAATTTGAGATCAAACTCAGATATCACAGACTCTGAAATTCACGAAGAGGAGCTGAATGAAGTTGTCAATATAATTTCATTTTATGACAACAGAGGGAGGGGGCTCGATCTTCACGAGCTTGCTTGTCTAGCATTCTGTCGTGCTCTTGATTTGGCCCCCTTCTTATTAGGGTTTGTCACTTAATCTACTTAATTATTGCTTGTAGCTTTTATCGGTTCCCAGTTGAATCAATTATAGGATAGCTTGCTGCTTACCTAGTTCCAGTGTAATTATATAATTGAATAACCAGTTCGTTATGTTGGTTTCCTGATCTTAATTCTTTTGAATTTTTCAATAGGGGCGCACCATGTGCTTCTTTCCTCTACCTCCACCACAATTTATGCGAATCACAACTTTCATGATTGTGGGTGGCCATGAAAGCATTTTCTTTTAATTCCTTGAAAACCACAAATTGGTGATTTCTTTTTAATAAGATCTTTAAGTGTGGCCATCACACATTCAAGTTTATGTACCCGTTTTTTAAGTATTTTTGAAGTACTTGGGTTATGGATATCTAATTGTCTTACCTTCCTTCACCAATGGTTCATTGAACTTGTCTAATTGCTTTTCCCTGCACGTAGTGATAAGTTCTTCATGTTTAAACAATACTTGGCTTCATGAATTCTCAGCTTCTTCTCAAAAAAAAAGAAAACTTGGCTTTCTAAGGGAGTAGGCGAACTATGTGTTTGTGGACTTGCTATCTGATTTCAGTTTGGATTTGTTTAGTTTGATGTGTGTTCATGTTTTCCATAGTCGATATACTCTTAAAATATTTTATTTCCTATTTGCACAGGACTATTTTAGATTATTTCAAGTTTGCTCCATGCCCTTTTCAACGCATCGTGATCAAAGGAACGAGTTTTGAGGTTTATAGCAAGGTATCTATTATGAATGCTTGTTTGTGTATTTTGGGTAAGGGACAAATTCAGCGTATGCATACACTTACTTTGATGAATTTTATTAAAAGAATCACTTACCAAAGTCCTTTGGAGTTTTGTGGCTAGAGTGTCATCGTGGCTTATTTGGAGGGAAAAAAACCAAATAACTCTACCAAAGAACTTTCAGAAATAGGAAGACTTGATTTCTTTTGCGACCACTGTATAGTTCATGGCCTCTTGTTGTAGTGCTCTACACTTTTTTTTGGGTAATCATAGTGTGTTTTTTTTTTGACCTGTAATTGCTCTTTTAGATGAGATAATTTTCAATCCCCCTACCCATAAGATGTACTCTCCTTTTCCTTTTGTCTATGACTCCTGTTGATTATGTATATATTAAAAAATAAAAAAATTATCCCAACGTCCATAATTTCTATGCCTGGCTATTCAACCTGCTTCAAGCATGTAATTTGTACAAAATTTTACTGCTATATCTTTGAAGAAGATAAGTCACCTAGTGATTTTCCCTTATCTAGGGTGGATTGTTTGCTATTCGGTTGTCCTACCGCCTCCTACTGGTGGAGCCTGAAACTTTTACTAAACTCTGGGATTGGTCGTGTTTCCTGGACTTCATGAAGCAACTATCAAGCATTGACCGACACCATTCAGAAGTTTCACTCTTACCTGATATAAGATGGTGTGGGATACAGATACTATCAATTTTGCTTAAATTGGGTTATGGAGCAACCACAAATATGTCTTCTGGGTCTGAAGAAACATTAGATTGCTTACTGCGGTTTGGTCTAAACCTTGGTGTTTTCCGCAATATAAAAAAATTACATCTACAAGCTTCATGTTGCCCTTTTCATTTGCAGATGGGAAGATTTTTGTCAGGATGTATCCTTGGAGAAAGCTGGCTCCTATATTGAGTTATTTGAGGAAGAATGGGATTCTCAAGGCATAAGAGCTGATTTTAATTCAGAAAACTGCCTGCTTGCCAACTCTAGCTTCTGTGGTCCTGCCCTCCTCTCGAATCATGATGAGATTGAACGACCAATGAGAAGTCAACGACTTGCTACGTGGTAGCTCTATGATACTTTAATATAGCTACTTATTTTTCACTGGCTGGCAAGAAAGTAGAAAAGTTTTCAATATTGTGATCCTCTATTTTTTCATTATCACTAATTTGCAATAATTTTAAGGATTCCTTTTTCTTTCTTTCTTTCTTTATGTTTGATATAATAATTTATTTCACATAGGGGCAGGCCGAAAGCTGATGATTCTTTTGTTTTGACATCATCTATAAAGAAAAGTTATGA
This sequence comes from Luffa aegyptiaca, assembly GCA_017139565.1. Lineage (NCBI taxonomy): Eukaryota > Viridiplantae > Streptophyta > Magnoliopsida > Cucurbitales > Cucurbitaceae > Luffa > Luffa aegyptiaca. The sequence goes on along the minus strand of CM029407.1, from coordinate 13,563,581 downwards.
GATGGTTATGTTGGCATTGAGTCAAAAGTGGCCAGTTCTTTTGTATGGGCCCCCTGGAGCTGGGAAATCTGCTCTCATAAACAAGATTGCCAGTGATAGCCATAACCAAGGTAGTAATTGTTTTTACGGTTCAGTAGACATGATTTCCTTACATATTTCCGTTTTAATATGTACATCTTGTCTCACTCGGGCCCTTTTTCTTGGAATGGAAACAGGACAATTTATTTAACAATGTGTAATGCTGTTCAAGCTCACATCTACTTCATGTCTTTCAAAAAAAAAGACAAAGTATATACACACACATATACACATACTAAACAAAATTGTCAACCGACAATATAAATATATTCTGTTTTGTTCCTACGTTTTATGGCAACTTTTCTTATCACTCTCTTAGTTTTATGGTAACTTATCTCTCTCCTAGACTTAGTGAAAGCTTGGTTTTTTTATAAAAATAAAATGGTAACTTCTCTTAGTTTTGTATTATTGCTGAGACTGGCTCATATATGAATTCCCTTGACTGTCTTCACCTTTCTTGAGCATTAGAATTTTGCATCTAATTAACATGGGGACTGTTAAGGAAATCAATCTGTTGTGTGGTTTATGATGTATTTTATTTTGATAATTGTTAAGAATTAGTTTATAGATTGAAATAGGAGATTAATGATGATGAGTTCTTGTTGGATTTCTTGGTCATTCCAGAGTTCTAATTAAATCAGGATGCTTGAATTATAAATAGCTTTAGGTCCTTAATTTTTTAATTAAAATATTTCTTGATTCTTGCTTTGTTGGAGATTTGAGCTTCTAGTTTGCTCCCCACTTTATTATTTTTCCTCCCCTCTTATTTTTATTCTACCCTTAGAGGTCCTGAGTAACTTGCATTGAATATTCTTTAACACCAGACGACTTTCACAACTCCTTTCTAAAGATTGCATGAATAATCTCATGTGATGATTTTTTCTGTTTTTCTTTCTCTTAGTTCTCTTCATCCACATGGACGACCAAATTGATGGTAAAATGTTGATTGGAAGTTACGTTTGTGCGGAACGTCCTGGTGAGTTTCGATGGCAGCCTGGCTCACTTACACAGGTGTGTGTGTGTTTTTTTTTTTAAATTAAGACACATATTCATTCTGCTATTCATATATGTTTGTCATTTACTCATTTCAACTTTTCTATTTTTTTTTTGTTTTCCAGGCTGTTCAGAATGGACTCTGGGTTGTTTTTGAGGATGTAGACAAAGCGCCATCGGATGTGCAATCCATTTTATTGCCATTACTAGAAGGTGGAAACACATTTTCAACTGGGCATGGGGAGGTATTGTTTTTCTTTTTTCCATGGATTTTGATGTTCATTCTGATTGCTGACACTATGTTTGCAGTTCTTGTTGTTGTTGTCCTTATTTTTTTTTTTGTTTTTTTTTTCCGTGAATATGGTCACATGATTGTAGCATAAGATTCTTGGATATAGTTAGATTGGTTTGGATCATTAATTTTGGATGTTTATATAGTATAGTATTTTAATAATCTATTTACTTATTTCCATAAATATTGAATAAAAGATGCTAGTTTAAAGTAACATTTTGTTTTTAGTAATGAGTAATACTTCAAGGACCTTTTTTTCTTTCTCCAGATATAGTGAGTAATAATCTTTTTTTTTTTTTTTTGACAAGAAACAACAACGATATGTATTAATCACAAAAAAGGCAAACAGCCTAGGGGCCAAGGGCGGAGGGAACCCTTGCCCAGAAACTAATACGGCAAGTCCTCCCAATCACTAATAATCATTAACAAGCTGTAATTACAAACAAAATTCCTGTGTAAGGATATCCACAAGACGCTGTATGCTGTACATTTTCACAAAAAGAATCAAGACTACCGGATGTGTCTTCAAAAGTTCTAGTGTTTCTTTCTCTCCACAAAAGCCAAAGGGAAGCTCTAAACACACAACTAGCCATAATCTTAGCTTTCTTTTTGAAGTTCCACGCCTTCAAACCTTCCAGAAGCCAATCGTCAACCTTCTTAGGTAAGCACTACGAGACACCCAACAAATTAGCAACAAAAGTCCAAGCTTTTCCGACGAAGTCACAATGCAGAAGAAGATGATCTAACTCTCCTGCTACCTTCATACACATTCTACAAACAGAGGGAAGTAGGGTCCACTGCTTAAACTTCCTTTGCAACTTCTCATCGGTGTTAAGACTTCTATAGGCAAGAGACCAAAGGAAAACTTTCACCTTTTTAGGACTCTTATGCTTCCATATCAAGCTGCTGATGGATCGATTAATCTTGGGAGAGGAGGAAATTAAGGACTGAAACAGGGGCTTTGCCGTGTAGGATCCAGACTTATCCAACTTCCAACTTATCTGGTCACCTATGGACGGTGTTTATTTGAATTTTGGGCTTTATGTGTGGGTTGTTTTGTTTTAAGTTCTGATTACTCTTTGCAATTGGCGAGATCGGGTGTAAATGCCCTCCCCTCATCCATTCCTATAGCTTTTCCTCCCTCCTTTTCAATTGGAGAGATCTTGTGGAAGCTGGGGATGAAAAGGAAAAAAAAAGACTAAAAGGTATTGTTTTTCTTTTAGACTTTTAGATGGGGAAGAGGGTGATTTTGACATTTGATGTTTTACTTTTAGACTTTTAGTTTTTGTTCACTCTTGACGTCTCCCTGGTATTTTGGAACTACTAGAAATTGATTCTTGTTTGATGTTTTTGCCATGTTGGTGCTTTTACTATTTAGTATTAATCTATCAGGATTTCACATTTTGTGTAACTATATTTACTATATAAATTTATGCTCTCTCTATATTATTTATTTATGCATATATTCATTGCGCCTCGCCTTGCTAGGGCGTTGCCTTTTTGTCGCCTCTTGCCTTGAGGTAATCAAGGGGCTTGTAACCTTGAGGTGCGCCTTGCGCTTTGAAAACATTGTGGCGAGTGAAGTTTTCTTTTGGCTTTCTTTCTGAAACTCTCCCTTGGCCATTGAGGGGGAGGTTAGCTTATCTTTGTTTCTTTTTTACCTATTTTTCTTTCATGGAAACTTGTTCCTTATCTTGAAAATTGTTGGGTACATTTGCAGGAAGTAAGGGTAGCTGAAAATTTTAGACTTTTTGCTACCATATCAGCCTTTAGACTTGATCAATTTCGCAATAGAGAAGGTTTGTGCAACTAATGTAGCATATCATTTTGATATCCTTATCAATATTATTTCTGCCATTTTTTGCTGTATAAAATTTTATACCTTGTCAACTTGTTGCATTTGATATGAAACTTTTAGAACCATTATGAGGAGTTACAGAACTATTGCTCTAGTGTGCCTCGCTCTTTAAAGAACGCTTGTAGGACGAATGATGTTATTGAGTTTGGTTGTAGAGCATTGTATTTGATTTTGGGTTGTGGTTGCAATGTGGAACAATCACTCTGGGTCTCAGTTTTCTCCATCCTATCTCTCGGACTCTTTGGGTTTCAATTCTCTGAACTCTCTCTCTCTCTCTCTCACATACTCACACACTTGTTATTGAAAGCCAGAAAGGTGAGGAGTCCTTGATTTAACTTATCCTAAATATCTTTTATTGTGCTTTCTATTTGGATTTATGTACTATAGACATGCCTTTGCTATATTACGTTTCAAGTGATTTGTGAAGTAGCTGTCTTCTGTTCCTCCTTTCCCTTTTCCCCCCTCTTCTCTTCTCTCTTTGATAAATAGATCCGCATATTGTTTCACTAAGGTTTTGCATATTCACGTGCATTGTTTTGTTGATTGGAAAAGTTCTTAGAATTGATAGCTCTACCTCTCTCTCTTTTATTTGGCTGCAGGTGGAAGTACAATTGGTATGCTTTGGAGGAAAGTGATGATTGGACCTCCAAGCAATGAGGACTTTCAGAGTATAGTTAACATTCAGTATCCAATTCTTGAGTCTATTGCTTCAAAATTAGTTGGTGAGTTATAATTTTCGTACAGGGATATCTGAACCATGCTAAATTGCCTATATGTTATATGTGGTTGATCAATTTCTTTTCTTATATATTTGGTAGAAACCTTGGAAAAGGTGAATTCTTATACCCAACAACTTCTTGGATTCCGCTGCGAAGAATCTACTTCAATAAGTTATCCTAATCGGTTCTCATTAAGGTATTTTTAAAAAATATTTTTTGTATGCTGCTTGGTGTTATTGGGATTTAACTGGTTTTTATGCGTCTTCATGACAGGGATCTTCTTAAATGGTGCAAACGCATTGCAGGTTTAGGTTTCAGTTTTATGGGTGGTGGTATTTCAGCTTATCAATGCCAGTCCATTTATCAGGAGGTTTGATGCTGTGATTTTTATGCTGGCTTTATCTTGTTATGAAAGTTGTGTTGCCATAGAAAATCGGTAAACTTGTGAGTTGATTCTAGGCAGTTGATATATTTGCCGCTTTCTCAACTTCGGCGGAGAACCGGTTGACTATCATGAAGGAAATAGCAAAGTTATGGTTAGGAGATGCTTCAGTACCTGGGACCCTATACCCTCAATATAAACCTGCAATTCAGGTTACTTTCACTTAACGTTTCATGTTTTTTGTCTTTGTTTTTATTTTTTATTTTTGCAGAAGCTTTTTAAATGATTTAGTGCATTGTATTCATTTTTATTTTCTGAATGACATATACTTTCTTCTGTTTTACATTTTTGCAAATATGTTGCAGGATTCACCCACAGATTTAAGAGTTGGCCGAGTTGATATTCAACGAGTTCATCCAACTGTTAAGTCTATTTATTTACCTTTATACTTCTATATTTTTATGTTCTTTGCTTATTTTTATGTATACTGCGCAGTTGAAACATAAAATCCAGCCTTTTGTCGAGATTCGTAGTTCTGTGCATGTGCTTGAGAGAATAGCTTGCTCTATTAAGTATAATGAGCCTGTCCTCCTGGTTGGTGAAACTGGTACGGGGAAGACTACACTTGTGCAGAGCTTGGCAAGAAGGATTGGTTATAAGTTTACTGTCTTGGTATATTGCTTCTTTATCCATTTTTAGTTGTCCATTTTTTCACTTCTTCAGTAGTTCTAAATTTTGAATCATTACTGTGTTGTTTCAGAATTTGAGCCAGCAAAGTGACGTCGCAGATTTGTTAGGTGGTTTTAAGCCTATTGATGCACAGTTTATATGCTTTTCCCTTTACAAGGAGTTTGAGGATCTCTTTTCAAAAACATTCTCTCTTAAGGTATCCTCAATTTTTGAGGCTCTCCTTTTGTGGTAGTCTTATATTGTATTTCTTAATCGACTCACTTGTTCTATTTAAATATTTAGGTCAATGGGGATTTTTTAGCTCGTTTGCAGAAGCATTTTGTAGATAAGAATTGGAAAATGCTACTGGTTGGGTTTGAGAAAGGTGTTAAATTTTTCAAGAAGTCAATTGAAGCGGGGCGAGCTAGTTCTGATAAAAAACGGAAGAAGCCATTTGTTGAAGATTCAATTAAAGCTTGGGAAATTTTTTCTGTGAAGCTTGAAGCTGCCAATGGGCAGATTGACGCTTCATCTGGAATGGTTTTTTCATTTGTTGAAGGAGCTTTTGTGACTGCACTTAGAAATGGAGAATGGATTTTGCTTGATGAGATTAATTTGGCTCCTCCAGAGACCTTGCAGCGAGTTATTGGAGTCCTTGAAGGGGATACTGGCTCACTCTGTTTGGCTGAAAGAGGTGATGTCACCTATATTTCCCGACATCCAAATTTTCGAATATTTGCCTGTATGAATCCTGCAACCGATGCTGGAAAGCGTGATTTGCCTGTATCTCTTAGGAGTAGATTTACTGAGTTATTTGTGGATGATGTGTTAGATGATGAAGATTTGGCTTTATTTGTTAATCAGTTCATGGATGATTGCCAAGGTAGTCGGGAACTAGTAAATAGAATTGTATGTTTCTATAAAGCAGTAAAAAGGGGATCTGAAGAAAGCCTACAAGACGGTGCTAATCAGAAGCCACAATATAGTTTAAGGTCGCTTTACCGTGCTCTAGAATACACCAAAAAGGCTGAAAGACGTTTTGGCTTCCTTAGAGCACTATATGATGGTTTTTGTATGTTTTTCCTGACTATGTTGGATCATCCAAGTTCACAGATAATGAACCAGTTGATGTTATCACATCTGTTGGGGGGGAAATTACCTCCTTACCTATCTTTTGATGCGTACTTATCCCCAAAAAAGGACATTCATTCTGATCTTTCTGAGAGCTATGTATTGACTAAGAGTGTCAAGGAGCATCTTAGGAACCTGGCACGTGCTGTGTTGATTAAACGATATCCTGTTCTCCTGCAAGGACCCACTTCTAGTGGGAAAACTAGTCTAGTTAAGTACCTTGCTGCACTTACGGGTCATGAATTTGTAAGGATCAATAATCATGAACACACAGATTTGCAGGAATATCTAGGCACTTACCTTACCGATTCTTCTGGCAATCTCGTTTTTCAAGAAGGTATGCTAGTTAAGGCTGTGAGGAATGGCTACTGGATAGTTCTCGATGAACTTAACTTGGCTCCGTCTGATGTGCTTGAAGCATTGAATCGGCTACTTGATGACAATAGGGAACTTTTTGTACCTGAACTCAGGGAAACCGTACAAGCACATCCAGATTTTATGCTCTTTGCCACCCAAAACCCTCCCACTTTCTATGGTGGTCGTAAAATGCTCTCTCGAGCTTTTCGCAATCGTTTTGTGGAGATCCATGTGGATGAAATACCAGAAGATGAGTTGAGCACAATAGTAGAGAAGAGGTGTGAAATCCCCCAAAACTATGCTAAAAAAATGGTAGATGTGATGAAGGAATTGCAGTTATTCAGGCAAAGTAGTAAAATATTTTCTGGAAAGCATGGATTTATAACACCACGAGATTTGTTTCGTTGGGCATATCGTTTTAAGGAATTTGGATGCTCATATGAAGATTTAGCTAGAGATGGGTATTATCTTTTAGCAGAGAGATTACGTAATCTGGTTGAGAAATCTGTAGTACTGGATGTTTTGGAAAGAAATCTCCGAGTTAAACTTGTGCCTGATGACTTGTATAAGCAGGTATTTTTATTGTTCTCTGCTTCTTCCTGTTATTTGTTTATGGTCTCGTCTTGGTGGCCAGTACGAATTTTCAATAAAATGGATCCCTCTCTCAACTGAATAAACTATATTTACTTGTAAGAAAGAAATTACGAAGATTAAAACAGTTTACATGTATGTATGTTTTAGCTATAGCATTGCCTCCTTTTTTCATTCTTATCAGCACCCGTGCCCTTTTGATCTGGAGGGCCCAACTTTAAGTCATCAGGCTGGCTTTCGAATTATAGTTTTTCCGAGCTCTTTCATTTAGAATTTTTTTTTTTTATTATTATTTTTAAATATAAGACATCGTTTTTTCGTTTCTTTTTTTTTTGGGAGGGGGGGGGGGTTGTTATATAATAGTGGTTTCTGATAATTGTTATATGATTAACAAAAACATTTATGAAAGCATGAATGTTTTGTGGTGACTGACAAAATTGAATAATAGTATATCATAAACATGCATAATGTAGTCTGATGTTACATACTTTGATGTTTAATCATGTGATTAATGTGAACTTATGCTTAATGAAAGGCATCCACAATTCTTTTCCAGGACCCTAATGGAGGGGAGTTCTCATTTAGGATGAGCGATGGTGTGGTAATTTCAAGGATTCTTCCAAAGTAAGTGCTCGAATACCCCATTCCCAGTTTGTTCTGGTAGCTTATGTGAGTCATTTTTCTGACTTTTATCTTTTAATTGCAGTATTACCTTGACTAAGAGTATGCAAAGATTATGGTTTCTTGTGGAAAGATGCTATAAAAATGGTAGGAACCGTGAACCTGTTCTCTTGGTTGGTGAAACTGGGGGTGGGAAGACAACCATTTGTCAACTTTTGAGTGCTCATATGAACAAAAAATTACACATTTTGAATTGCCATCAATACACAGAGACGTCAGACTTCATTGGGGTGTGTAGTCTATTACAATCCTTCTACTTCTGCTTTTGGGGCTTGAATTTTATGACTTTTTCGCTGTTCCTTAATCTAATAACTATGAACTTTTATTAGGGATTTTACCCTAACAGAGAAAGATCGAAGGTCACGTTACAGTATGAGAAAGAAGTTCAGGAGTTGATATCAAAGATATCTGAGTACAATCTTGGGATTGTAAGTTCTTTTTTACCCCTTTCTTTTTGTTTGTACTTCTGTTTTATGTGAAGGTTATCTAACACAGTTTGCTTGTGTAGCCTATTTCTTCTGATATAGGTCAAATGTCTTTAGCCCTTGATTCGCTGGACCGGATCATGAAAGTTCTCAAAGAAGGCAGGGGGAATTATGATAGGCTCTGCATAAAGGAGCTTGAGCATATAAAACAGAGGCTTTCAGAGTTGCATAAACAGTGGCAGACAATTTTCACCTGGCAGGATGGGCCGCTGGTGCAAGCAATGAGAGATGGTGATATGTTTCTTATAGATGAAATTTCTCTTGCTGATGATAGTGTGCTCGAAAGAATTAACAGTGTGTTGGAACCAGAAAGAAAACTGGTAATTTTGCTGTGCTACATATTTTTTTTGCTTTGTATTACTGTGCTATTCTAAGATTATCCTTTTAGTCGTTTTGTGTTTGACTTATGTTTAATGAGCATGAGCATATTTTCGTTTCATATAAAAAATTGCTGGATTTTTACCGTTGTGCCCTTGTTCTAGTGTATAATGTGAAACAGGTTCTTAATCCTGTTATAGAAAAGGTCCTTCTTGGGCTTCTTACTGCAATTCAGTTGCAGATAATTTCCATTATTTTTATTGTTCAGGATTAGATGCTTTGTTGTACTCTGCAGATTTTGATATCTTAAATAGCCTTCCTTGAGCTATATTTACTTATCTGTACCTATTGTAATACTTACCTAGTTGTTTTGAATATTGCACTTTTGTTTACATTGTATTGAAAATTTGTAGGCTTTGGCTGAGAAAGGAGGAGAATATCTGGAAACAGTGAGCGCTCACCCTGAGTTCTTTCTCTTTGCAACAATGAATCCTGGTGGTGATTATGGCAAGAAGGAGCTATCTCCCGCTCTTCGTAATCGTTTTACGGAGATATGGGTTCCTCCTGTTGGGGAGCTGGATGAGCTCAAAAGTATTGCCCTGACTAGGTAGGTTCTTATCGTACTTTTATTATTGTAGCAAAATTTAATGTAATCTTCCGTGATTTCTACCAGCATATTTTTTACAGGATTTCCAACCCTAGAGTTACATATCTGGTGGATTTAATGCTCAGTTTTTGGGAGGTATGTTCCTTTGCTTTATGGATGAAATTTATTCTTTTGGGGCTACGTATTTCTTTTGCTTAGCGTATTTGTAGGTTGGTATTAATTTCAAGTCCTACTCATCTGTTTTGTCCCAGCATCTTTTTCCAAGAGTACTTTTTTCTTTTGGTCTTTTGAAGAAAACAAATTTTTTCATCAATGAAATAAATAAATACAAGAGTATCTTCATTTAACAAAAGAAACATCATCCACTCGACAAAGTAATTACTAATTACATGGTTCAAAACCCGTGAACTTGAACTAAAAGCCAACCTTCTAACAGTTGCAGAGAAAGCCATTTCCAGTAGTACTATTTGTCGACTGGAGAACTCAGTATCTGTTTTTGTTTCATTTATTTCAATTATAATTATGAATATTTATTATATAAAAAGAAACAACTTTTCATTGATACTGCAAAAAGCGTTCCTTTTTTCTTTGAAATTATAAAAAGAAACAAAGAGCCTCCTTTTAGAGTATAAATTTAATAATGAACACCAGAATAGAGACAATAAAGGATCAAAGTCCCATACTGAACAACAGATAAAGCAGCAAAGCTAAAAACTCCACAGAGCCATTGCAAACTATCAGACAGGGAGCTTCAACTTCTAATTACCAGACACTTTTTGGTCAGAGGCTTTATTCCCGAATAATTCCTTTTTTTCTCTTTTCCCAGAGAAACACTTGAAAGGAGGCACGAATGAGAAGAGCAAAACCAATACCATTTACCCAAACAAAACCTTGGACCTTGGGAACAATTTATCTGCTGAAACCCCAACTAGAATCTAAAAACCCCACAGAGCTGAACAATGAGCTTTTACCTACTGCAAAAATCTCAAATAAAACCCTGACACTAGTAATAATTAAGACACTAGTAATAATTAAGAAACCAATCTATAGCCACCCTTCGGAACAATTTTCTCTGTTTTTTATCTAAATGTTTGTAATTGGTTCAAAGTTGAGCTCTCCTCTTACTAATTTGATTTGGGGTTGTAAGTTGCCAAGTAGTATTTCTTTTCCAATTGTCAATTGCCTCAAAGAGCTTAAACATGCTATGTAGTATCCAAATATGAAAGTAAGGTTTTTTTTTTTTTTTTTTTTTTTTTTTTTTTTTTTTTTTTTTTTTTTTTTTTTTTTTTTGTTTGTTTGTTATGGGATAAGAAACAGAAGACAGAAAACATATCAGGAGAAAGACAAAAGAAAACAGCTTTAGAGGCAAAGAGGCGAGGTGTCACAATCGCAAACTTTCGAACTCGGGACGAGCGATTGTGCGGCACTTGTCCTAACCCGGCGGGCAAGTCAGCCGTACAAAAATCGCAAATCGCGGACAACTTCGGCGTAGGGTCTAGCCTCCACTCACGTTTTAGGAGAAAATTGGTTTTATAAAACGTGAGAGAGAAAAAGCATTGAAAACATCTTTAAAAGAGAGCATTGAATACAAGGATGCAAGAAAGCTTGATTGCAAGAAAGTATACAATGCTTGGTAGGGGGGTGGTTTGATGACTACTTGGTCCCCCCTATAGTACATTTTGAAGCATATTTGATCTGGCAGGTGTAAACATGAAAATCACGAGGAGTCATACGCCTCCAAAACTAGTTACAATGAAAAGGAAATAACAAAACTAATTACATGGCATTAAAACATGATGGGTGAGGATGGTTTGGACATGCGGCCATAGGCACAGCTCGCCCTGGACAAGCATGCTCAAGACATTCTCCCCCACTTAAACTGTTGACGTCCCTGTCAACTGGCGTCGCTTGAAGTCTTCAATCTTCTGTGTCCAGGCTTCAAGGTCTTCAACTCGTTCCCAGCTTGTTTCCTCCGTAGGGAGGTCCTTCCATTTGACAAGGAATTCTTGGATCCTCCGTACGGGTCTTCCAGTCTTCCTGACGCGCTCGTCAAGGATTTCTTCAACTTCTTTGGCTTCTTTCTGTCTTAGATCAATACCAGGTCGAACAACGGCATTGCGACGATCATCATCTGGATCGGGGTAATAGGGCTTTAAGTTGCTCACATGAATTACTGGATGAATTTTCATCCATGCAGGCAACGCCACCCTATAAGACGTGGTCCCGATTTTCTTGAGGACTTCCACAGGTCCTTCATACTTTCGCACAAGTCTCTGGTCTTTTCGGCTGCGGAATCGAATCTGTTCGGGTCTCAGCTTTATAAGGACTTGGTCTCCAATTCGAAATTCAAGGGGGCGACGCTTCCTGTCCGCCCACTTCTTCATGCGCTTGGAGGCTTTCTCTAGGTAGGCTCGAGCAATGTCAGTGGTCTGTTTCCACTCCTTTGTAAAATTCTGGGCCTGAGGATTCTTCCCTGCATAAGGATGATCAATGATATGAGGTAGGGAAGGTTGTCTGCCGCTAACGATCTCAAAGGGGCTCTTTCCTGTAGACGAACTTGTTTGGCAATTGAAACAAAACTGAGCCACATCTAGCAACTGGACCCAGTTCTTCTGTCGGGCATTAACAAAGTGGCGTAGATACTCTTCAAGCATGCAGTTGAATCTTTCGGTTTGACCATCGGTCTGTGGGTGATAGCTTGAGGATATGTTCAAACTCGTCCCCAAGAATGTGAATAGTTCTGTCCAGAAGGTGCCGATAAAACGACCATCTCTATCACTCACAATACTCGATGGAATGCCCCATAACTTAACAACATGCTTGAAGAATAGTTGGGCCGTCAACTCAGCTGAACATTGCTTAGGGGTTGCCACGAAGGTTGCATATTTCGAAAATCGGTCAATGATAACCAAGATTGCTTCGTGGTCCCCTACCTTCGGGAGGTGAGTGATGAAGTCCATGGAAACACTCTCCCAAGGCCTGGATGGAACTGGCAAAGGTTCGAGGAGCCCCGACACCTTTTCTTTCTCGACTTTATCTTGCTGGCATATCAGACAAGTCTTCGTGTACTGCATAATGTCGTCTCGCATATTTGGCCAGAAGTACCCTTTCTTCAGAAGGGCGTACGTGCGTTGCCATCCAGGATGACCTGCCCATAGAGTGTCGTGACACTCATACATCAGTTTCTTTCTCAGGTCTCCTGCTCGGGGAACATATAATCGATTCCCTTTTGTCATCAGTAAATCGTCCTCGACCCAAAACTGTCTGGTCTTTCCGGCTTTGGCTAAGGACACGACAGTTTGGGCTGAGGGGTCTTTCAACAACTGTTCTTTGATGATGTCGCGCATGGATCCGTCAACCTTACTGGAATGAATATGAGCGAGCATGCACAGGGCCGCATGCTCACCCTTTCGACTCAGGGCATCTGCTGCTTGATTGTTCTTTTCTTTCTTGTGTTCGAATCTAAAATCAAACTCAGCCAAGAATTCTTGCCACCGCGCTTGCTTTGCGGTCAACTTCGGCTGATCGAAGAAGTGACAAATGGCAATATTGTCGGTTCTAACCACGAAGCGTGATCCCAACAAATATTGCCTCCAGGCTCTCAGGCAATGTACAACTGCCAACATCTCTTTCTCGGAGACAGTGTATCTCCTTTCAGCACTATTTAACTTGCGGCTCTCGTAGGCGATAGGGTGACCTTCCTGAAGAAGTACACCTCCGAGAGCGAAGTCGGACGCATCGGTCTCAACTTCAAACGGCTTCGACACATCCACCAATCCGAGGACAGGACCCCTCGTCATGGTGGTCTTCAGCTCTTCAAAAGCCCTCTGACATTCATCTGACCAATGCCAGGTTACATCTTTCTTCAACAATTCTGTTAGTGGAGCAGCTCGTCGGGAAAATCCTTCGATGAACCGACGATAATAATTTGCCAAGCCCAAGAATGAACGAAGCTCGGTCACAGAAGTAGGAACTCTCCATTCTTGGATGGCTTTCACTTTGTCACTGTCCATACTGATTCGGCCATATTCAATCACATGGCCCAAGAAGTTTATGCGTTGCTGCGCGAAAGCACATTTTTCTCTCTTTACATATAGTTGATTCTGCCTGAGCTTGTCAAAGACGAGACGTAAGTGCACTCGGTGTTCTTCCAGCGTGGGGCTATATACGACTATGTCGTCCAGATAAACCACTACAAACTGATCGAGGTACTCGTGGAAGACCTGATTCATCAGCGTACAGAAAGTGGCTGGTGCGTTTGTCAAGCCAAAGGGCATCACCAGGAATTCAAAAGCCCCGTACCTCGTAACACATGTGGTCTTAGGCTCGTCACCTTCAGCAATGCGAACCTGATAGTATCCCGACCGGAGGTCTAACTTGGTGAAGTATCTAGCTCCGTGTAACTGGTCAAATAGGTCAGATATCAGTGGCACTGGATACTTGTTTCTCACTGTGACTTTGTTCAAGGCTCGGTAGTCGATACACAAACGCAGGGTCCCATCCTTCTTTTTCTGAAACAACACAGGAGCCCCATAGGGCGCTTTTGCAGGACGAATAAACCCTGCACTTAGGAGTTCATCTAATTGTTTTCTCAACTCGGCCAATTCCGGTGGTGCCATTCGATATGCATTTTTCGCTGGAGGTTTAGTTCCTGGGAGGAGTTCAATCTCGTGATCAATTCCCCGCCGAGGGGGCAAGGCCTTTGGCAAGCTATCTGGCATTATATCAACATATTCTTGCAAGACATCGCAAACTTCTGGCGGGATTTCTTCCGCCATCGAGGTTTCTTCGACCATTGGGATGGCCATGAAGGTGGGTTCATCTCGACGAAGGCCTTTCTTTAACTGTAGGGCCGAAATCATTCTCATGCCGCTGGGTTGCTTGATACTTGCTGGGACTACGGTGGGATTATTGTCAGTGACGATCATACATTTGGCGAGTGGTAAAGGGATCACCTTATGCTCCAAAAGAAATTCCATTCCCAGTACCACATCGAAGTCGTCCATGCGAACCACTACAAGGTCCACATTACCTGTCCACTCGCCCAATTTCAATGGAACTTTTCTGGAAGTGCCCACAATAGGTAACGCTTCGGAATTAACCGCTTTCATCTTGCCAGCATCTTTTTCAATCTTTAATTCCAACCTACGGGCTTCTTGTTCGGAAATGAAATTGTGGGTGGCGCCAGAATCAATCATGGTACCCTTAGCAAGCCCACCATTGATGATGGCATCCACAAACATCAGTCCCTTCTCGAGCGTGTCTTTCGACCCGGAGGCTTTTCTCTGTATGGCAGATAAGAACTTTAGGGCTCCCATCCTGGGTGTGTTCTCCTCTTCCTCTGATTTGTTGCCCTCAACTTCGGACTCAGGCAAGTTACCGGATTGTACTGCTGCTTGAAGTGCAGTGAGGGCAGCTCGGTTGGGGCAGTCATACAGTCTATGGGGACCCTTACATAGGAGGCAAGAAAGGGGCCATTGCTGGTTCTGCCTCGGTGGGTAAGGCCCTCGAGGAGGACCTGAGGAAGAGGTCTGAGGCTTCTTATCGGTCTCTCCAGGTTTCTGATTCATGGGCCTGAAAGGCCGATTTCCATTGTGCGGCGGTGGTACGTACTTCTTTTGAGGGACTGGATCACCACCTAAGTCAAAGAGTCTTTCAGCGGCAGCCAAGGCAGAGGCAAGGTCTTGGACTCTCTGTTCGTATAGCTTAGTCTTTGCCCATGGCTTTAACCCTTCAACAAAACAAAACACTTTGTCCTTCTCGGACATGTCACGGATATCAAGCATTACGGCAGAAAATTGCTTGACATATTCTCTTATCCCTCCAGTGTGCTTCAACTCACGAAGCTTGCGTCTCGCTATGAATTCAACATTTTCGGGGAAGAACTGAGCCCTCAACTCTTTCTTGAGGTCTTCCCAAGAGTTAACTGTGGCCAGGCCACTCTGAATGTCGTTCACTTTAGTGCGCCACCATAGTTTTGCATCGTTAGAGAGATGCATTGTGGCTAACGTGATTTTCATCTCTTCTGAAGTAGTTCCAGTGGCCTTGAAATACTGTTCGACGTCGAAGATGAAATTCTCAAGCTCTTTTGCGTCACGGTTCCCACTGAAGGCCTTGGGTTCCGGGACCTTAATCTTGTTGTGCACCCCGTGCCCTTGGTTCGGGGTCTGATTCTCAACTGCTCGCATGGTTAGATTCAAGCGAGTATTCATCTCAGCCATCTCACCTCTCAAGGTTTCGATGGTTGCTCGAAAGTCTTCTGTCATTTCGTTAAACAACCGCAGCATGGTTGTTTGGGAGGTATTCAACTCGTCGACACGCTCGCTCATCTTGTCGACGGAACTCGTGGAACTCTCTCCACGTTCAGTGCTACCAGGCTTTGTAGCTTTGCTTTCCAGGGTCTCTACCCTTATTGCCAACTCTTGTACAGGTAGCCCATCAATTCGGGCATTCACTGCATCTATCTCGCCCAACTTTTCAGAGATCTCATCAAGTCGACTTTCGACGTATCGTACCGAGTCAGGTACTTCCCTCAAATACAGCAACTGTTCCTCTATCTCAACGAGTCGCTCAACGTGGGTCTTGCCCATTTGTTTGGTCGCCGACATGCTTACAAATTCTCGAAAGCCAAGGAGCCAACTAGGCTCTGATACCACTTGTCACAATCGCAAACTTTCGAACTCGGGACGAGCGATTGTGCGGCACTTGTCCTAACCCGGCGGGCAAGTCAGCCGTACAAAAATCGCAAATCGCGGACAACTTCGGCGTAGGGTCTAGCCTCCACTCACGTTTTAGGAGAAAATTGGTTTTATAAAACGTGAGAGAGAAAAAGCATTGAAAACATCTTTAAAAGAGAGCATTGAATACAAGGATGCAAGAAAGCTTGATTGCAAGAAAGTATACAATGCTTGGTAGGGGGGTGGTTTGATGACTACTTGGTCCCCCCTATAGTACATTTTGAAGCATATTTGATCTGGCAGGTGCAAACATGAAAATCACGAGGAGTCATACGCCTCCAAAACTAGTTACAATGAAAAGGAAATAACAAAACTAATTACATGGCATTAAAACATGATGGGTGAGGATGGTTTGGACATGCGGCCATAGGCACAGCTCGCCCTGGACAAGCATGCTCAAGACACGAGGCACCCCTCTCTGACCCACCCAAAAAAAACTAATGGACCACAGTCTCCCAATTATGGAGAATTTGAGCTAAGCTATAACTACCAAGAATTTTATGTTTCTAAGACACCACAATGATATAGCAAAATAAATGTTCTGGTGTAACATTCTCTCTTCATATAGCTATGTTTCCCTTTATCTAATCGAGATAGCCTTTTGTAATCATCATGGAGTATTTCTCTCTTTTGTAAATTTCATACATCAATGAATTGTTCTTATCATGAAAAAATAAGACACCACAATGAACTGATGAAGTAGATATTTGAACATTTGGTGTAGCCGTATACATGTAATAACCCTTCTTCTTTTATTTTACTAAGTCATGTGCCAACCACATGCCTTGTAACTAATTTAGTTAGGAGCCTTGCCTATTTAAAGGCAAGTGATTATCAATAAAGGATATCATTTGTTATTATTCTAAAAACAAGTTCACGACTCCACCATATTGGTATCAGAGCGTGTGATTTTGGGCGCTTCCTCGATGGCAACCAAGAAGGTCTCAACCAGTGTAGGAGGAGACTCAACATCGACGGGCAAAGAGGCGGAGACTATCACCGTCCTCTCACCACAAGAAACGACTGTACGCTTGCTGTCAGTCGAAGATGATGTGCGTGAGATTAGGAAAATCCTAGAGATGATGTGCGTAAAGATGGGCTGCAAGATTTACCAGCAAGTTTCCGAATCTCAAGAACATGAGATTGTAGGGAAAAAACCGCAAGAATTTCAGAAGGAAGGTGGTAGGACTAAGTATTGGCAAGATAGGCAAGTTTTTGAGGGGAAAACATCCCAAGAAATGATGACAGCTCCAAGAACTCTCCAAGAACAGCATACAAGATTTCAAGAATTCAATAACAACCCTTTATATAGAAGGCAAACAGAATGGGGTGGAGACATTTCAAGTGACGATGAATATGAAGAGATTCAAAGAGAGGAGCGAAGAAATTTTAGGCACCAACAACATCAAGAAAGTGACTTCAAGATGAAGATCGATATTCCAACCTACGGGGGAAAAATGGACATTGAAGCCTTCCTTGAATGGATCAAACACGTGGAGAATTTCTTCAATTATATGAGTACACCCGAGAGTAAAAAAGTGAGGTTAGTAGCTTTAAAATTAAAAGGTGGAGCTCAAGCATGGTGGGACCAATTGGAGATAAACCGACAAAGATATGGGAAAAGACCAATCCAAAATTGGGAAAGAATGAAGAGACTAATGAAGTAAAGATTCTTGCCCCTCAATTTTGAACAAATCCTATACGATCAGTATCAAAATTGCAGACAAGGGACATGAATCGTTCTTGAATATGCCGAGGAATTCCATCGGTTGGGCGCAAGAAATAATCTTGTTGAAAATCAGCAACACCTAGTGGCAAGATTCCGAGGGGGACTACGATATGACATCAAGGAGCAGTTGGTACTCCAACCGATTGGGCACCTAAATGAAGCTATCTCCGCTGCAGCAACAATCGAAGAGCAATTGGCTAACCGCTTCAGGCGAACATATTCTAGGAGATCCGTTGGGGAGCAAGGCAACAATGTTACCAAATCCATGGCTGGCGACAAACCTTTGCAGCAAAATACAGTAGCAACCCTTAAAAGGAAACAAGTGGATACTAATACTTCACGAGACACAACCAAACGGACGGCCAACACCTATTCAAGACCAACTCTTGGCAAATGCTTTCGATGCAACCAAACGGGTCATTTGTCGAACGAATGTCCTCAACGAAGAACATTGGCTATTGCAGACAATGTTGACTTTCAAGAAGAAGAAATTGAAGATGACACCGACGACAATGTCGACTTTCTTGAGCCTGATGAAGGAGATCCGATATCTTTGGTAATTTAAAGATTGCTTCTTGCTCCTAAAACAAACCATAGCTACTAGCGTCATGCCCTCTTCAAAACCCGCTGCACCATCAATGGCAAGATATGCAATGTCATAATAGACAGTGGCAGCACAGAAAACGTGGTAGCAAGTAAGCTTGTCTCTTCTTTAAACCTTCCTCTACATCCTCATCCAACACCATACAAAGTCAGTTGGATCAAGAAAGGTGGGGAAGCACAAGTAACCCATACTAGTACAATTCCTTTATCCATTGGGGCAAGTTACAAAGACCAAATAATATGTGATGTGTTGGATATGGATGCTTGTCACATACTTTTGGGGCGACCATGGCAATACGATGTGCAAGTAACGCATAAAGGGCGTGACAACACCCTAAGAAGCACGGACACGGACACGGACACGGGACACGGACACGACAGGACACGGCGATACGTCAAATTCTAAAAAACTAAGATACGGATACGTTGAAGATACGTTGTTTTATATATATATTTTTTTTTTAAAAAAATAGTATATATATAGATTTTTTTTTTAAAAAAATAGTATATATATAAAATTTTCTGAGTAATTTAATAATCATTCAATTTTTTTAATTTAAAAACAGTTTTTTATTGGGCTGGGGCTTTTATCTTAACTTTAAAAATGAGGGTTTATTGGGCTGGGCCTTTTATCTAGGTTAACTTGGTTTAAAAGATAAAAAAGAAGAAAAACCTAGCTGAACTAGAGGTGGCATTATTGGGCTGGGCTTTTTATCTAGGTTAACTTGGTTCAAAAGATAAAAAAGAAGAAAAGAAAAACCTAGCTGAACCAGAGGTGGCAAGTGGCGGCAATGAGGTGGTTTTTGTTCTCTCTCTCTCTCAAGCGGCGGCAATGAGGTTTTTGTTCTCTCTCTCTCTTTTTTTTCCTCTCTCTCTCACTCCAGAGCGTGTCCGTGGGCGTATCCAGCCGTGTCCCCGCGTGTCCAAAATTAAAAAAAAAAAAAAAAAAAAAATAGGACACGCAAAATTGCGTGTCGGACACGTGTCCGGAGCGTGTCCGGACGAATCCGTGTCCGACACAGATCCTCCCCCCATTTTGGCGTGTCCGTGCTTCATAGACAACACCTATGAGTTTCTTTAGATGGGTAAGAAAATTGTTCTTCTACCAATCAACCCGGCCAAACAACTCAGCAACAACACTTCTTCGTCCAAAAAAGGTCAGTTATTTACTGTAACCCCTGGAAAATCTTTCTATTATGCAAAACAGTTTCCAATTCTTGGCCTAGTTGTTAAGAATTTTTCTGACCATGATTCCATTGATCCTATTCCTTCGGAGGTACACACTTTGCTCCAGGAATTTCCAAAAATAGTGGACAATCCGATTGATCTCCCTCCATTGCGAGATATACAGCACTCAATCGACTTCCTACCGGGCACTACACTTCCTAACTTACCTCATTATAAAATGAGTCCATCTGAGTACCAAATCCTCCACGATCAAATTCAAGAACTCCCAGACAAAGGCCATATTCAACCGAGTCTAAATCCTTGTGCAGTCCCTGCTTTGCTCACACCAAAAAAGGATGGCAGTTGGTGCATGTGTGTTGACAGCCGAGCTATCAATAAGATCACAGTTAAGTACCAATTTCCTATCCCACGAATTGGTGACCGGTTGGATCAGTTAGGCGGCGCCACAATCTTCTCCAAGATTGATCTGAAGAGTGGCTATCATCAAATATGCATACGCCCGGGGGATGAATGGAAAACGGCTTTCAAGACCAACGAGGGCCTCTTCGAATGGCTTGTAATGCCGTTTGGTCTATCCAACGCACCTAGCACTTTCATGCGTTTGATGAACCAAGTACTTCTTCCCTTTATCAATAAGTTTATTGTGGTTTATTTTGACGACATCTTAGTCTATAGCCGAGACCGTGATGAACACTTAAGTCATATACGCACTTTGTTTTCAGTTCTTGCGAATAATGCTCTAGTTATTAACCTCAAAAAATGCCTTTTTGCAACTCCTGAAATTTATTTTCTCGGCTATATCATTGGAAAGAATGAGATTCGCATGGACCCTATAAAAACTAAAGCTATCCGGGATTGGGAAGAACCTACATCTATCAAAGAATTGCAAAGTTTTTTAGGCCTTGCCTCTTTTTACCGTAAATTCATTAGAAACTTTAGCACCATTACAGCCCCTTTGACAGACTGTTTAAAGAAGGGAAAATTTTTTTGGGGAAGTCTTCAAACAAGTTTTCAGAACATTAAGGATAAATTAATCAGTGGACCTGTGTTAGCTTTACCAAATTTTGAATATCCCTTTGAGGCAGCAGTCGATGCTTCGGGCATAGGCATTGGTGCTATACTTTCCCAACATAAACATCCTATTGAATACTTTAGTGAAAAACTTAGCCCCTCAAGACAAAAATGGTCCACCTATGAACAAGAACTTTATTCTCTCATTCGTGCCCTAAAGCAATGGGAACACTACCTTTTGGGAAGAGAGTTTATCCTATTCACTGATCATTTTTCTCTAAAGTATTTACATAGCCAAAAGTCCATTAGTCGTATGCATGCTAGATGGCTTTCCTTTCTACAAAGATTTGACTTCGTTATTAAACATACATTGGGCACCACTAACAAAGTTGCAGATGCTCTAAGCCGTAAGGCTAGCCTTCTAACTATCCTTAAAGGAGAAATCATTGCATTGGATCATCTCCTAGATTCCTATGCCCATGACCAAGACTTTGCCATGATCTGGAAAAATTGTGAAGATCATGTTCCAGCAGGGGACTATCACATCGTCGAGGGTTTCCTTTTCAAGGACAATGTCCTTTGCATTCCTCATCCATCCTTACGCGAAGCCCTCATTCGAGATGCCCATGCGGGAGGTCTGGCAGGACATTTTCGGTCGAGACAAAACAATGTACCTACTTGAACAAAGATACTACTGGCCGCAACTACGAAGAGATGTAGCTAACTTTGTCAACCGATGTTTTACATGCCAAACATCTAAAGGCCAATCTCCAAACAATAGATTGTATACCCCATTACCTATCCCCGAACACATATGGGAAGATCTTTCCATGGATTTCATACTTGGATTACCACGAACTCAAAGGGGATGTGATTCAGTTTTTGTCGTGGTGGATCGATACAGTAAAATGGCCCATTTTTTGGCTTGCAAAAAGACATCAGATGCAGTCCATATTGCTAATATATTCTTTAAGGAAGTGGTTAGGCTCCACGGCATCCCAAAATCAATAGTATCCGACCGTGATGTAAAATTCCTCAGCCACTTTTGGAAGACATTATGGAAGAAGTTTGATACAACTCTAAAATTTAGCATGACAAGTCATCCTCAAACCGACGGGCAAACGGAGGTCACTAACCGAACATTGGGAAATCTGATACGCTGCCTAAGTGGGGACAAACCAAAGCAATGGGATATCACTTTGGCTCAAGCGGAGTTTGCCTACGGTCACATGAAGAACCGAACCACAGGGAAGTCACCATTTGAATTAGTTTACACTAAACTACCTAGACTAACTATGGATCTCACTAATATTCCTTCTTCAGTTGATTTTAGCTTGGAAGCGGAAGAGATGGCTGAACGGATCACCGAACTACACAAACAAGTCAAGGACCACATTGAAAAGCAAACAAACAAATACAAGGAGGCTGCGGATAAGAAACGTTGTTCAAAGGAGTTCAACGTTGGCGACCTTGTCATGATTCATTTAAGGAAAAGCCGATTTGCCGTGGGTACATACAACAAATTGAAGCAGAAAAAGCTGGGACCATTCTCAATTTTGGAACGTTTTGGCGATAATGCTTACAGAATAGATCTCCCTGAAGATTACCACATCAACCCAACTTTCAATGTGGCTAATTTATACACATACCACCCACCGGATGATTTTACTTTGGCTACTTAAACTCGAGGTCGAGTTCTTTTTGGGAAAGGGGATGTTTGGTGTAGTAACCCTTCTTCTTGTATGTGTATAATCTCCCTGAAGATTATACACATACATGTAATAACCCTTCTTCTTGTATTTTACTAAGTCATGTGCCAACCACAGGCCTTGTAACTAATTTAGTTAGGAGCCTTGCCTATTTAAAGGCAAGTGATTATCAATAAAGGATATCATTTGTTATTATTCTAAAAACAAGTTCACGGCTCCACCAACATTGGTATAGAACAAATCAAAAGGATGAGACTTATCTTCAAAAGTCCTATTGCTTTCCTTCCATATCTCCCAAACATAGGCTCGAACAACACTTCTCCACAACACACGTTGCTTCCCTTTAAGGCTCCACCCGTTTAAAAAAAAAGAAATCCCCATTTCTCAATCTCTTCTCAGATGTGCTCTTATGTTAAAAGGATGAGGAAAACAGTTAACCGTATTCATTTCTGTGATTTTGCATGAGTGTGGTGTCTACTTGCTGAATTTGGGATGGCTTTCTGTTCTCCTTGGGACATTGTGAATTGACTTATAGAGTTTTTTGGTGTAAACCAAATGAGAGAGAATTTTCATTAAAGATTATTAACCTCTGAAGATTTCGAATCTGGGGGTATTTATATAAGTAATCCTAGGAACTAAACCTTAACCATGGGCTTAACTACCAAGATACATTTTAACAACCAACCAGCTGGCCTAACAAAAATAAATCTTAACAACCCAAATAATAAACACCCAAAAATCACAGAGAATTAAATGATACAATCGGCTCATACACAGCCTACATCAATTTTCCCCCACCCAAAATAAAACTCGTCCTCGAGTTCAAGTGGCCAAATGAAAAGAATCTGGGGCTTTATAATATATTGGATTGATGCGAAAGTCAGGAGGAAGTTGAAGCTTATAAGCATTAGTTCCATATCGTTGTAAGACTTCAACCGGACCTATTTTCCGGGCCTTCAATTTATTATAAGTGCCAGTAGGAAACCGAGATTTTTTAAGATGAACCATGACCAATTCTTTTGGTTTGAACTCTTTAGCTTTCGAATGAAGGTCAGCTTGTCTCTTATAGGATGTATTCATTTGCTGAAGATGATCAGTGACTTCCTTGTGCATTTACAAAACTCTTTCAGTCATTTGGTCAGCCTCCTGATTAAGATCATTAGAACAAGGAACATTAGCCAAATCAATGGTTAAACGAGGAAGTTTGGTGTAAGAACTAGATCCCACTGTTTAGTTAATGAGGTTTCCCAATGTCCTGATAGTTACCTCCATTAGGCCATCAGTTTGAGGGCGACTAGTGGTGCTATAATTATTTCAAATGCTACAGTGAGTTAAGGAAACACTTGTTTATTATTTCAATCCTGCAGCTTGGGTTTTTTCTTTTACCCGTTGATTAAATAATTTGTCTTTTGATTACAGTGGTTTAACCAGCTTCGATCAGGGAGAATGCTCACAGTAAGAGATCTACTTTCTTGGGTGGCCTTTATTGACTCAACTGAGAGGAGTTTAGGGCCTGAATATGCATTCCTTCATGGATCATTCCTTGTTCTGCTAGATGGTTTAAGTTTAGGTAATTCTTGCAGTCTTAATATGTTATCTGTTTGCTAGATTCCTTGCATTCAATAATGATATCTATGGGATATTCTTTATGCTTGTGATTTTGTTTGCATATACTTAGAAGTGCAACACATCTTTTTTATGCAGAAAATCAGTTTAAAACCCTAATAGGTGACTAAACTTGATAGAATAATAGGAATAGAATAGAAAAAGTGGAAGCAAGTAGAGTAAAAATAAGGAAGGAAGCAACATGAAGCCAAAGGAACATATGTTTTATTAATCTAATTGTAAACGGGTGAATAACATTATACTGTTCACTTGAACCCATTAGTATTGTACTTTAGCCAAAACAGAGAGGTTGAGGATGGTGTGTTTCAAAATTTACATATTTAGGAGACCAGTGTATTATTTTCTGCCTGTGTTCTCTTGCTTGTAATTGTTGTTGCCTCAACTCTTTAACTTGTGCTCTGTACATTTGGTTTCTATCCTGTCTTTTATGGTTTGCCAAGTATGTGTGAGAAATATTATGAACTGAGACCATACCAGTTGGTCTTTTTTCAGATCATGAAAATTTTGATGTTTCTGATGACTCTAAAACTGAACGTCTTTATTGAGATCTTTAGGTCCTGTTTGGGATTGCATGAATAAAAAGTGATTATGGAAGAATCTTAACCATTTAGGCTGTTTGGTAAATTCATTTTTTAAATTCTCTTAGGGGCTGTTTGGGGTGCTGAATTGGTTATAATATCTGGTGATTATAATAATCTGGGGATTATAATAGTCTGGGGGTTATAATAATCTGTGTTTGGGGTGCAGATTATTATAGTCAGGGATAAAATAATCTGTGTTTGGGATGCAGATTATTTTAGTCTGGGATAAAATAGTCTGTGTTTGAAGTGCTGATCTGTTTTAACATGGGGTTCTGAATCAAAGGTTCAAACTGACTGTTTTCTTTTTCTAGTTTTTTTTTTTTTGATATACGATTCACTTTCATTTAGGGTTATGTTTTTTTTTTTTTTTTTTTTTTTTTTTACAGAACAAAAAAGTTTAGGATTTGGTATAGAAAAATCATATTAGTTAACTTTTAGTATTGCCAAAACATATTAGTTTTTTTTTTTTTATTTTTTTTATTTTTTTATCAATAAAATCATTTGAAATAAACTTGAGTGTGGTAAATACAATTTCGTTTGAATGTTCTTTTTTTTTTTTTAAGTTGGTTAACCTTCGATGTTGTCAACGACTTTTCTGGCAACCTTCGATGTTTTTCTTTTTTTCCTTTATTTTCATTTTTTATATTTTTCAAAATGAAAATGAGAAGAAATATGAAAAAAAGGAAGAAAAAAAATCGGTGGCCGGAAAAGTCGTCGGCAGCCGTCGGAAAAGTCGCCGGAAACTTCACCGGAAAATTCGTTGGCGATCGCTGGAAAAGTCGTCGGAAACTTCGCCGGCCGATGGCGGCCGGCGGTTGTCGGAAAAGTCAAGGAGTTGCATGGAAGAAGAGATGAGAGAGTTACTGCAGAAAATGGATAGAATAATCGGGTGGGTTGAATGATGGTTACTGTAGAAAATGGATAAAATAATCGGGGGTAAAAATAATCCACCTCACCATTTATTTTTGTTGATGCTCCAAACACTGAGTAGGTTATAATAAAGGGGGTTATTATAACCTATTCAGTGCCCCAAACACCCCCTTAAAAGTTATCTAAAATCACTTTTCTATTTACTCGTTCAAAAACTCATGCTCATACTAGCGTTGAGTTCAATTCTCCTAAAAATCTTCCATCTTCACTAACTAAAATTAAAATATTCCAAATCTATCATTGCATGTCTTTTTTCCTCCCCCACACCTATTCTCTTCTAATAAATTTGATATGTAATATCAATATAAAAAGAATTGAAATAATATGCCTAATTTGGTCCCAAAAAAAAGAGCCTAACTTGGTCATTATAGCTGAATCACAACAATTTAGTTTTAATTTACCAAACATAACAATATGCTTTTTTTTTATTTTTTATTTTTATTTTTTTTTGTTTTAAAATTGAAATTTACTAATCACTATTTTTACTTCATGTCACAGCTCATTTTTTTAATAGCATAATTGCATGCAATTATTTTAAAAGCTAAACAATCCGAAACTAAGCTCGGTCATGCAAGAATTTAAAACCGTTAATTCAAGCAAAAGTTACTGTCTAATGTTAAAAACTGTTGGAAAGGGCTTTGGGTATTTGGGTATTATAATTGGTAAAGAACTTTCTTCACCAAAATGCGCATTAGTTGCTTGGTTATCAAATGCGTTGGATAGAAAACCTCTCTCTCTTCCAAGTTGCTCAGGAATTAGAAGGAAAAGTAGCCAGATGTTTAGTCTTAACCATAAACTGCGTTTTAGCCATGTATTTTCTTCATGTTGGTTGCTTATGGTACTTGTTGATAAGTTATCACATTAAGCGTTCATTCGCAGATGTGTGGCTTTGTTTCTTCTTCAGTAATGAGAATTGTTTTTCTTATATTGGTTCTCAGGGACAGGTATGTCAAAAAGAGATGCTGAAGAATTGCGGGAAAGATGCTTTTCATTCCTTTTGGAGAAACTAAAGGTTGTCAACCTTCTGTCAACCTCATGTTGTATGGTTTTGATAACGTTGCTTCTTAGATGTGTACTATACTCTTCTTTTTTCTTGACTGTTAATTCCTACGAAGCAATAGCATATTTATTTGATAGGAAACTAAGAAGTAGGAACCATTTCATTATTTCATTAAATCAGTGATATACAGAAAACAGAGCAACACTAAATCAATGATATAGACAAAATAGAGCAACGTTAAATCAATGATATATACAAAACAGAGAAACTCGTAAAGGTCAAAGAAGCTGCCCTTACAACTTACAAGCGATGACACGAAAGGTAGCTAGACTACAATTGCAAAAAGGCAAAAAATGTAGGTAGAGGAGAAAACAAGGAACATATCCCAATTGTCCTTTGGTATGAGTTATGTCTTTTTGTTTTTGTTTTGTTTTTTTTTTCTTTTAAAGATGAAGGTCGTTTGGAAAATTTTAGTGGGTATGTTAATATGGGCTATTCAGTTGGAATGAATTTGGCAAAGCTTTTGATGTTATCTTTTCAACTCCACGGGAAATTGTAGTTTTTTTTTTTTTTTTTTTTTTAAAGTCAATTGAATTTTGATATTCTTTTGTCTAGCTCTTCTTCCTCCCTTTTTGTGGATTTCTTTCCCAGCTTTTTAATCACAGGATTTTGATGGACATTGTTTCTTCTGCTAAAGTTAGCTGACCCTGAACTTGAAAACTCAAAACTTGCGAGACTTCAAAGTTATGGCTGGGGGGAGCTTAGAACAGCTTCAGATCTCTCAAACTTTGACTCTATGCAAGACAGCAATCTCTTTGGTATCGATCCATTCTATATTGAGAAAGGTATACGTTTTACTGTTTTTATTATGACGGGACTGATGCTGAAGTTTGATTTTCTTTTTATACTTTTTTCTAGGTCGATCTATGCTTCTGTTGTTTCCTTCTAGGATAATTATCTCTTTCATTCATCTACTATTTTGTTTGCTTGTTTTCAATTAATATTTGGTAGTTTAGTTGCGATCAATTATTTTTTCATACGATGTAGAAATATTCATTTTTCCTGCCGTAGTTAAGCAATAGGTACTTTGTTTATAGGCTGTCTGCCTTGTGAAACTGGTAAATATGAGTTTTTGGCACCAACAACCTACAAAAATGCACTAAGGGTACTGCGGGCTATGCAGCTTTCAAAGCCTGGTTTGTCCGAGTAAACTTTTGTCTTAATTTCATCTTTACGTGATTCTCAAACTTAAGCATACTGAATGGAATTTTACTTTTCAGTTTTACTAGAGGGTAGTCCCGGTGTTGGGAAAACAAGTTTGGTTCTGGCTTTGGGACATTTTTCTGGACATAGGGTTGTACGTATAAATTTGTCTGAGCAGGTAATGATTTTCCACGTTACTGTCTTTGCTCATTTGTATTCTGATCATCATTTGACGTATACCTAAATAATGCTCTATCTTACTGGTGTCATTCATCATGTATGTGATACAGACTGACATGATGGATTTGCTGGGATCTGATTTACCAGTAGAAAGTGATGAGGGAATAAAGTTTGCATGGTCTGATGGGATCTTGTTGCAGGTTAGAATCCCTTGTATTGGAAATAATAATGTTATCAAGTTTAGTATATAACAATTTTCTCATCTTTCTGCAGGCTCTGAAGGAAGGTTGTTGGGTTTTGCTAGATGAACTGAATCTTGCTCCACAATCTGTTTTAGAGGCAGGGTTTCAAGAACCCATAATTTCTTATATCTTCTTTTATTAATTTATTTTGCAGCTGACCTTCTTCCTCTTAATAGAGATGAAAAAGAAGAGTAAATTTTTGTTGATGGAAATTATTTTTCAGGGTTTGAATGCCATATTGGACCATCGAGCTGAGGTGTTTATTCCTGAGTTGGCACTTACGTTTAAATGTCCACCATCTTTTAGAGTTTTTGCATGTCAGAATCCTTCGTACCAAGGAGGTGGAAGGAAAGGCCTTCCTAAGTCATTCCTCAATCGGTTCACTAAGGTATTTTATGCAGCCTAAACTTGGCTGTTTGAGCAATTTATTCCTTATCTTGACATTTGGACTTGAAATTGGTTTTTTAATTTGATTTCAGGTTTATTTGGATGAGTTGATTGAGGATGACTATCTCTTCATTTGTAGCTCACTTTATGAATCAATCCCTAGGCCTTTGCTATCAAAATTGATCTTGTTCAATAAAAAGTTGCATGAAGATGTTATTCTATATAAAAAATTTGCTCAGGATGGGTCACCTTGGGAATTCAATCTTCGTGATGTTCTTCGATCTTGTCAGATTATTGAAGGTATGAGCTCTTTGGTTGAACTTGATTGATTCTTTTGCATAGGTCTGTGCTCTTAAAGGTTTTTCTTCTTTTAACATTTTAAGGTGCACCGGAAAGATTAAGAAATTATTGCTTCCTCAACATTGTCTACATTCAGCGGATGCGTACAGCTGGTGATCGAAAGGAAGTTCTCCGGCTTTATGAGCAAGTATTTGGAGCAAAGCCTTTTATAAATCCTTATCCACGAGTTCATCTTAATTCTCAGTTTGTAATTGTGGGGAATATTGCTATTGAAAGGAATAGCATTCAAGCGTGTAGCATAGCAAATAGCCAACTTAAGATTTTGCCAGGAATTCGTCAAAGCTTAGAAGCTGTTGCACATTGCATTCAACATCAGTGGATGTGC
This sequence comes from Luffa aegyptiaca, assembly GCA_017139565.1. NCBI lineage: Eukaryota > Viridiplantae > Streptophyta > Magnoliopsida > Cucurbitales > Cucurbitaceae > Luffa > Luffa aegyptiaca. Next base: position 13,534,609 of record CM029407.1, on the reverse strand, counting down.
ATTTTGGTTGGTTCATCTTCATCTGGCAAAACTTCTCTCATAAGGTTGCTTGCTCATCTCACAGGCAATGTACTAAATGAGTTGAATCTTTCATCCACAACTGATATATCAGAATTGCTTGGGTGCTTTGAGCAATACGATGCCATTCGGAATTTCCGTCATGTTATCGATCAAGTTGGCTATCATGTCAACAAATGTTGTAGTGTGCAAATAAAATCTTCTAAGAAAGAATTTGATAGGGGTGGAAGTGGTATAATGACTAAATGGCTTTCTTTTTCATCAAAAATCAGCTTCCAGTTGGCAACAAGTTCTGTTTGTGTATATGCAAAGAATTGGAATAGAATTGTGGCTTCTCTTGGCTTGCTGATTGATATCATTAAACAACTTATGTCATACCTGCAAGATGTTCCAGCCAACAAGGAACTTGAGAGATGCTTGAAGACAGTTTTAAAGTTGGAAGAGAATAATCAGAAACAGCCATTTTCAGCAAAGTTTGAATGGGTAATCGGAATACTAGTCAAGGCTATAGAACGTGGAGAATGGATCATTCTTAAGAATGCAAATTTGTGTAACCCCACTGTAAGTGAGAGCTATCATAATTTTTTTTATAAAAAAATTCTTATGATAAGTTGCACGCGTATTTTTTCTTTTAATTTTCCTTTTCTTTGTACAATAGGTACTTGATAGAATCAATTCATTGGTGGAGTCATGCGGTTCAATTACTATTAATGAATGTGGGACTGTTGATGGGGAGCCAGTGGTCCTGCATCCACATGTTAATTTTCGAATATTCCTTACCGTTAATCCAATTCATGGAGAGGTTTCTCGTGCAATGAGAAATAGGGGGGTGGAAATATTCATGTTACAACCTCATTGGCTGCACGATGGAGCTCAGTGTGGTAAAAAGGACATTGAACTCAATGACACACGAAGATTTCTTGCTTTATCTGGTATCCCTGGTGCGAAATTGGTTGAATCCATGGCAAATTCACATGTCTATGCCAGGGAAGAAGGTTTTCACCTTAATGTTCGCATAACGTACATTGAACTTGCACGCTGGGTGCAGCTGTTCCAGAAACTTATCATGAATGGCTGTAAGCCAAAGTGGAGCCTTCATGTAAGTTGGAGGCATTCATATCTTTCTTCTTTTGGTGAGGCTGAGGGGATGGATATTGTACGAAATGCAAAAATTTTATATTTATCAGATGCTTGCCTCTCTGAATCTGATGCATCAACGGCATCTCTGTGTTTGCCTGGAGGATGGCCAATGCCTATAAAATTGAGAGATTATGTCTGGCACTCAAAAGAAGCCTGTGTAAAGCAGAATTGTATGTATTTGGAGTTCCTGGGAGCTCAATGTGCTTTACATGAACTTGGAATTGCTAGTAAGAAGGGATATCCTCTTGAATGTAATTTGTCTGCTGGTGGATATGCACGGACATATTTAATGGATTCGAAGATGTTACATAAGTTATTGTTTCCGAAGGCTTCAAACAGTATGATATTGAGCTCTCAAGTGAGAAATGAATTCAACTTGAAATCAGATAATAATAAGTTATTTTTTGCTGCCAACTGGGCAATTGAGCAAGCTTCTGAAAGGGATATTGAGCTTTATATCATCTGGTTTAGTTGGTTTAGTTCTATATTGCAGCCGTTTTGCCAATTTTTCAATTTTTATTTGACATCAATCAAACAGGTTATAGAGCATCCATTGTGGAAGTTTATTTGTCACCATCGCAGTAAGATCAAATCTCTTCTTCGACTAGATTTTGATGTGCTTCCAATTCCAATTTTGTCATCTGAGTTAGTTGCTATGACGGGTGAAGAAGATAAGACTGATGAATTGAATGCATCAAAAGGCAAATTAGATTTGTCAAAAGATAAGCTTCTTTTGTCCCGCACATCCCTACGTAATGCTATCAACTGCATAGGTCTTTTAATGCGTACTTATCAACAGTGGAATGCTGAAAGCAGGCATGAATTAAGTGGTAAAACTCGAGGGTTCTTACCAGTTTTGAGATCTCTGCGAGCACTAGAGCAGGAAATCTTTTACAAGCTCGTAGATCCATCTTCTAAGCTTGTTGAGTCTGCTTCCTTTAACATGCTTATTCAGTCTTACAGCATTCTTCTTGATGATCACATATTGCTCTGGGATGGACTTGTCTCTTTGAATTTTGAACTGTTACAAGTTTCTGGACGATTTGTAATTAAAGATGTCCTTCGATTCAAGGATTTCTTTCCAGATGCCGTTGAAGTCATACTGGTAATGGTAATGAATTAAAAATACTATGAGCATATGGATATTCTTCTTTAGCTAATGAATTTTCTTATTTTACTTAGACGGAGAGTAAGAAACTTGAAAAGACTTCGTGGTCCTTTCACTCAGAGAAGTCCTTACTGTGGATTTATGGTGGTCACCCAGCTTTACCTTCTTCTGCTGACCTATATCATAAGCAACAGCAACTTTGTAAATTATGTGAATGTCTATGGCCAATAAAGCTAAAATTACATGATCGAGGTAGAGGACTTTGATTTGTTGATCCTTTGTCCTGTACAGTTTATGTTCATTTGTAGTCTAACTTTCCTTTATTGTGAAAAAATTAGGAAAATATTGAACTTAGGATTTACTTACTTGTTCCTTTATATTCTGTATAAGAACAACAACAAGCTCTATTCATTTTGTCATGCAGTTTCAGCTGTATCAGGGAAGGATCCTTTAATTGAAGTTTTTGCATCATCCAATCCTGAGCTACGCTGCCTTGCAATGGAAGGTAGATTCTTCGATATTTCCTTGGGATCTTATGTTATTGTCTCTTTTTATATGTGGAAAAAACAGAGGTGGGACATGTAAAGAATGCCCATGTACATCTTCTCACGTGTGTATGTATTTTGATTTTGATACCTAGAACTGGGTAGTACTTTTTTCTATTTTCTTTTTTCCACATGAAAACCATAGGAACATGATTTTCATTAACAGATGTTATATACAATGCTCCACCTGAAAAGAATTCCAGAATAGCCATATAGTAACTAAGATATTATCCAAATAAGCCCGAATTAAGCAATAAGCAATACGGTATGGATTTCTAATGAAAAACAACCAGACTAGGAGCCTGAAAAATGCAAAAAAGGTCTTCTAATCCCTGTTAACTAAATCCTTATAACCTATCTTCAAAGGTTTTTTATTTTTTTATTTTTTTTAAATGAAAGTTCGGTTTGTTGCCAAAAAAAAGAAAGAAAATTCTAAGTTTTGCTTTAGTCAAGACTCAAGTCTGTTAACGTAAAGCGTCTCAAGTACAAAATTGAAGAGATTCATTATTTTTTGGCGAGAAAGGAGCTACTAGTTAGAAGGATGTTTTCAGAGGCTTCCTATGAGAGGTGGAATTTAGTTATGTTTGATGCTTTTGCTTTCTCTTTGAGCTAGTGAAATTTGTTGTTTTAGGGATGGGATCTTTTGTTTAATTTTTTTGTGCTGCGCCTATTTGAGGTTGGATTTTCTTCGTAGCTCATTTTGCACATTATACACTAAACAGGGCATGCAAGAGAGCCATCTTCCTTTTGCAATGAAATAACAAACTCTCAACTTTTTTGCTTCGTATTGTTTTTTTGGATTGGAGTCCTTTTTGGCAGGTAGTGTCAGACTCCCGTTTCTTTTGGGTTTTTTTTTTTTTTGGTTTGTTTTTTATGTCTTCCGGTTCTCGTATTCTTTCCTTTTTTCAGTGAAAGTTCGGTTTCTCGCAATCCATTTTTTGTTTTTGTTTTTAAAATTTGGCTTATTTTTATTTTAGTACAAGTTCCTTTTCTTTTTCGAAATTGTAGCTACCGTTGGTTTAGCTATTGAAGTGGACATTTTTTTACCTTGTAATCTTGTAGGCCTTTCGATGTCCTCTTGTATAGTTGGTAAATCTGATGAAGATGATGTTGCTCAGAATTTGCAGGACATTTATCAGGTTTTGCATCTTATATTTACTTCTTGTACAAATTATTTTTTTCATTAACTGAAAAAGGAAATCAACTTTCTTTGTAACAGATGCTCTTGGTGAGGTTTGAACATGAGAAGAACAATGCTAAGTCAATTCTGGGTTCGGAGGATTGTTCAGTTCCGGAAGAAATGTCATTTGTCTGTTGTCCTTCTGGCCATGACATATTTATAAAGGCTGATCCTGATGTTTGGTTGGACACTCTTCCTATAAATGACAGTTCCAGTTTTTTTCTTGATATGCTGTTGCTGCAGGAGCTTTCATCAATTCTTTTGCTTGATCAGGGAAAACTGAAGCAAGTAAGTTTAGCACCTTTATGCTTCATTCTGCTTTCTAACTTAGCTTGCTTTATAATATGTACACAAGTAGCCATCGGTTTTAAGGCTTGACGACTATCAATATCTGTAATTCACAAAGTCTTCGTGTAATCTTTTTATTTTTTATTCTTTAAGAAACAGATAAGTATATTCCTAAAAGAAAAGTACTCGTATAGTTAACTGTAAACTATAAAACTTTAATATGTAATCTTAGATTTTTTTTTAATCTGTGAATGAAAAGTTGTTGTTGTTGTTGGGTTTTTTTTTTTTTTTTTTTTTTTTTTTTTTTGTAAAGAAAATAATAATTTTTTCACGTTTTTTTTGGTTGTGTAAGTTATAAAACTTTGATTGGGACAAAATGGAGGCTTATTCCATTTTGCATCTTGGTATTTCTAAAAATGGCTGTTAGGGTTCTTTACCGTGGTTGGTTCTTCTATTTGGTACAATCTCAAGTTTTAGTTGCAAGGGCTTTCATTATGATATTTTTTTTCTTTGATGATAGGCACTATGCAGCTTATCCAACCTCATGAAAGATACTTTACAGTTTTCATTGAAATTCTCCTCAAGACCTCCCCAAATGTTTATTGCTCATCAAAATATGCTATGGACACTGGATGAGTGGGATTTTACAGATACAGGTTTTGTACAATTCTACTACAGTTTTTCCACCTTGATGTTATTCAGTTATTTTATGCTCAGTAGCGGATGAAATTTTGAAGACTGGCTTTATTTGTATGATGGAAATAACATTCTTTCTTCATGGGGGTTAGCTTTGTTTTAATTGGAGGATGTTCTCCTTGGATCGAACCTAACCTACTTCACATGCATTCTAGCACATATATGGTTCTATTACTTATAAAATTGATCTGCCTTGCTTATCAGTGCGTGCAAAGGCAGCTGGTTTTTTTCTCGACATGTGGTTTAGGTGGCATCAGTCTTTGTGGATTCATTGCCCTGATTTTATCAAGGTAGGGGAACATTCTAAGATTGATTATCAATACGAACCTTTGGTTTTTAATCATCTACCCTTTTTGATGAGTTTCTTGTATGCAGAACTTCTCAAAGGTTGTTGATTACAGAACTCCAGTGCCTCACGTACTTGTTCAGCCTGTGATTGCAGCAACAGTTTCCCAGATTCTGTAAGATTATACATATGTTTATATATATATATATCCAGATAGCAATGAAATTAAACGGTTGTTTTCTGTTAGGAGATTTGATATTTAACCTAGCATGAAAAAGGGGGGAAAGGAAAAATTGCTCGAGAGTTTGGTTGTTGTTTGTATGGATGCCAATTCATCTTTGATTGTTTCCAATGAATTCAAGAGATGTGAGACTCTCAAGCGTATTTAATAAGCTTGTAAGGAGGGTCTTCTAAAAACTTCCAATAGATTCTTAAGGGGTGTGGAAGTCTTGATTCCTTGTTAAGTTTTATGTTTCACTGTGGGCGTTCATGTCTAAAGACTTTTGTAATTATTTGTTTTTTTTTTCTTTTATAAGAAACATCAAATGATATGTATTACTCACAAAAGGAGAAACAACCTAAGGGCCGGGGTGGAGATCGCCCCTCCCAAAAACTATCTCAAAAGGGCTTGCCAATCGTTAATAATCATAAGCAAGCTATAATTACAAAAAAAACTTTTTGTGTGAGGAAATCCACCAAGAAGCTGTATTTTGTACAGTGTTAGAAAAAAACTCAAAAGAGGCTGATTTATCTCCAAAGGTTTCTTTGCACTTTGTCATCCGTATTCAAGCTCCTATAGGCCACCGACCACAAGAAGATTTTCACCTTCTTGGGGGAATTGTGCTTCCAGATTTGACCAGCTATAGACTTACTGATTTTGGGGGAATTACCAATCGACTTCCAGAACATAGATTTGCTAGTAAAGCTGCCCGAACTCTCTAGCTTCCACACGATTCTATCCACATCATTTCCCAGCTGGATATTTTCCAGCAACTCAGTTAAGGCCACCCAACTACTCAACTCCCGGTCAAAAAGCCCTCTTCGCAGGCCTAGGTTCCAAGTTTGATTGTTTTCATCCCAGCAATCCTTAATAGAGGCATTCTTTTTATGAGAAATATCATAAAGATCTGGGAAAACAATTTTTAGAGGCCTCAAATCACACCACGCGTCTTCCCAAAATCTTATATTCCTCCCACAACTAACTTGGAATTTGGAGAATTCCTCAAAGCTGTCCTGATTCCTCTGAATATCGAGCCATATCCTTCTGTTTTTTCCTTCCTTGAGCAGCCTCGTTCTCCACCCGAATTTGTCTCCACGCGTCTTCTCGAATTTGTAATTATTTGTTAGGCTCTGTTCTTTTGGATTGGAGCTCTTTCTTTAGGTTAATCTCTAGCTCTTTCCTAGGCCCTCTTGTGTTTTTCATTTAGAGAATGAAAGTTCTATTTCTTGATTAAAAAGAAAAAAGAAGAAAAAGGAAAAGATGGGCCTTCTATTGTTATTAACCCAAAAAATATCATAGTTACAGAAATTTTTTATTGCTTGATGATGTCTTCCAAATTTGCAGCTTTCTTTTCAGTCCAAATCTTGATAGAAATGCTATAGTGACCAAAGTATTCAAGTCTTTCTTTCAAAAATGTACCCCAACTTTTGTTTCTTTTTGGGCCTCAATTTCTAGGGCTTTTTGTAATTACCCGTTAGGCATGATTTTGATTGACTGGAAACCCTTTCTGTAATTGGTTTTCCTTGCTTGGGGCTTGGTTTTTTTGGATGCACTTGTATTCTTTCATTTTTTCTCAATGAAAGCTCGGTTCTTTATTAAAAAAAGAAAAAATTTACCCCAACTTCTGTAAACTATCTTTGCTACTAGCCTACTATTCCTAACTTCTGTAAATTATCTTTGCTACTATTCCTAGAAGCTAAGAACAATGTATGGTTCAAAACAACATTTAAAAGCTAAAGGACAAGGTAAAGTTTATTCGATTTAAGCCAAGCCTCCGTATGCCAAAACAGCTTGATTTTATTAGGACTTATTTGCCCTTCGAAGCGTTTATCGTAGTTGTATCAATTATAGATTTTGAAACGATTTGAGAAAACCACATGCAAGCAACCCATTAGTATCAACATTTTACACATTTGGCTTGAGAATGATGCAATTTTCATATCACCTACTGAAATTTGAGAAGTTTTGATAGGTTGATTAACCTATGAGGATCAATATAGCATGAGTAGGCATGTTTTCTTATGCTTCACTTTGGTGTCAGGATTTCCTTTGATAACTGGCTATGAGAAACCATTTTAGTTTGCTTCAAATATAGTGCTTCTGGGATCTAGACAAATGGTTCTGACTAGTAATGAGTTTTATATGAAGTAATTTCTCTTTGGGGCTTTTATTGATAAAGGAAAATCTAGATTCAAAACAGTGGTTAAAAGTTGAAGTTATTGGCTTGGGGATAAATATATATGAACTTGGAAAAAATCTCTCTTTAAGGTGTGGGAATTTTGCATGGTACATCCTTCATGATTTTTCTCTCCATTAGGTGTCGCCCTGCTTCTATCAGAGACTTTTTTGCAAAGCGCTTGAAGATGCAATTAGTGGCTTGTTATCTTTGGCACAGACCACTACGAGAAGTAGATGCACATACTTCTCTTTTATCAGCTGCTTTTAATCTTTTCCAGCAGGTAGGTTTGCATTTTTTTGATCTGGAGATCCTATGTTTCATGTATGGAAGTCAGAGTTTGAATTGACTCCTGTTATATGACTGTTTGCAGATTATTTACGCTCATGAAAAATCTTTTGATGCGGACCAGTTTGTTGAGATAAAGTCCCTTCTTAGTTTCTTTCAGAAAGATAAAATTCCGGTATGCTCATTGCAAAGCTATTGACATATGTTACCTTACGAAATATTCCACATCACCATCCTCATGGATGCTCTTATTGTTTGGTGTGTCATGGGATGTCGTCTCTCACTATGAGCTGTACCCTACAAGTTAAGGAGGCGTGGCATATTGTTTAGTGTGTGGGTTTATTTTTAAAATGATGAGAAACAAGTTATTAAATAAGAAACAATAGTATGCAAAAGGACAGATAATTGAGATCAATCTCAACCTCAGGGTAGGGAGATACCTTGCGTTTAGTTGAGGCAGATACATGATTGTCCAATTTAGATAAAAATATATGCAATGTAAATGATAGCTTGCTTCTGGGTTTTACTATTCTTTTTAAAAACCTTAGCTTACTTTTTTGCAGCTAGAAAGCATCGGGCTGTTTTGCTCCCTTGTTGCGAAGTCAAACCAACAAAGATTGAAAAATTCTGTGCATTTATTCATTGAACCACTGCTTATAGATCTCTTTTCTCATGGTACCTCAACAGGTAAGCAGATAACCATCTCTCTTTGTATCATGTCAAGTACTTAAATTTTGGGTTAAGAAATGTTTGTATCGATAAAACTGTATATGAAGACTGACTAGAAATCCAACCCAAGTCTAGAGCAAAGGAGGTTAAAAGGATCTCCAATTGATTGGTCAATAAATAAATGGGCAAGATCGAACTCTTTGGTAGTAGTAGACCAAATAAAGGCCGGAGAAAATGCTTCCTTTCTATTCTCAATGATTCCCATAAAGAATTCAAAAAGATTCTCCCATCCTTTCAAAACCGCATATGCCTGCAAAATACTAAAAAGTAGAGTTTCTAATTGACAAAAGGGGGAAAAGGTTTGGTTTATCACAAAGATCCTAGATTCTTGTGGCATAGGGCCAACAATCTTATGGAATCAGAAGACATAAATGTACTTAGGAGTCTGCCACAAGTTTCTGAAAGCCTCAGAGTTTTGGAATCTTGTGAAAGAACAATGAACGGAAGGGTGATCCTAGTCCAGGCCAACTGCTTCATATAAAATAACAAATGAGGCTCATGGAGGGATATCTTCTCTGCATTCTTTCATTTTCTTACTTTTGGATGTAGAGGTACTAGATATATACATTGTTAGTTGCAAAGGAGGTAGTGGAAGAATATAGATGACAAAAAAGAAACGGGTGGATCTTGAAATTAGATATTGAGAAAGTCTTCGATTGCATGAATTGGGATCTTCTGGATGAATCCTAAAGCTTAAAGAATTCAATAGATTCGTGGTTGTGTTAGATCCAAAAATTTTTGTTTGCATTAACGGTACCCTTGTCATATTTTGGTTTCTTGTGGAATTAGGCAAGAAAACCCCTTCTTTCCTTTTCTTTTCCTACTTATTATTGATGTGTTAAGTGTTGTTATTAAAAACATGCATGCCAAAGGATTGTTTGAAGGATTTCTAGTGGGCCAGGATAATATTCATGTTTCGATCCTTCAATTCGATGACAATACACGTACATTGTATTTTTGCAAGTATGATGACTCTATGCTTGACATTTTGATTCAAACTACTAAGCTCTTTGAATGGTGGTCTGAGCTGTTGGTTAATTGGAAAAACTTGCTTTATGTGGGATTAATGTGGAGGATTCAAAGTTTTTTTTTGCCTATTTTGGAAAAACGTCTCGTTGAGCATCCCAAAAAGCTTTCCTTAGGAAGCTTGATAGGTGGAAGTGTTTTAATCTTTCAAGAGGTTAAAAGGCTAATTCTCCCCAATAATCAGTCTAATCTTTATTATGAATCAAAAGTTATCAATACAATAGGGCAATTCTCTACTTATGTAGAGAATTGGAAAACAAACTAATCATAACCCTAATTAGACAAGGAAACTGTCCCATCATACCCTAATTTATCCTAATTCTACTACATTTTTATCTATTGCTTTCTCTTTCACTCCCATTTGGATTTTGTATCTTTTGAGCATTAGTCTCTTTTCATTTCTTCAATGAAAGGTTTTGTTTCTTAGTTAAAAGAAACATTAGATTTAGATGGCCACTGCATAAGTTTCTACCATCATATTACACTTTTATCTTATTTTGAATATGGTTGGCGTTTCTACAAATCAGTGACTATTAGTTTGTTGACCTGATATCTCTTTAATAACGGAATTGCTTAATTTTTGCCTTCTCATCATGTATTCTTACAACTTTTCTTTTCTTATCTTTTTTCAAGATCTGCATTATAAACTTGGTCGTGTGTGGTTAAGACTTGGTGGATTGCGATTGTATCTGTTGCTTAGTTGCTGTCATTTGGATCCCTCCATCAAATACTATTACAAATATTCGCAATTAGTGGAAAAGAAATCTTCACTTGAAGTCGAAACTGAGGTATTATCTCAAGCTATTTAAAGAATTTTTCTTAACTTTAATTCTGTCTTAAAAGATGGTGTATGTTTTGTATTTACATGTTTTTTCTATGATTCTCAAATCTCTTTTCTAATGTGGGGTTTGTAGGGTGAGCTAGAGTGTGCATGTTGTTGTGGAGTTTGTGGGCCGAGAGAAACAATAGAGTGTGCAGTGGTGGAGAGGGACCCTTGTCGTGTTTGAGTAGTGACAAAGTTATTTTGTAATTATGAGTTAGGTATTATTTTACTTGATTCGAGTCCCTTTAAAGGGATCTTTTTTGTGGGCTTGTTTATTTCATTGCATTTGTTCATTTTTTCTCGATGAAAGTTGATTCCTTATAAAAGTGAAGAAAAAATTATGCCTTCAAAATAACCCATGCGACAATTGGTTGGCAATTAATAATTTTGAAAACACAATCTTCCTTGATGCTTTAGTAATATAAACGACATCAATTCTTTCTTCGTCGTCTGTTTTTTTTCTATGTGAATTCTGGTTTGTTACTGTACGATATTTTGCACTGAGTGCATCTGCTTCCCTTAGGCTCACCTGTTCCTTCTTGCCTAGGCTGAACTAGAAGCCAATCTTTCATTTTTGTTAGATGATAAGTTGAAGCTGCTAAACATTGCTGTTGCAGGTGCGGCAAGAGTGTGAACTTTTGGCAGGATTGTTTTCCATCATGGGAGAAGCTGATAAGGAAAGAAAACAGACAATTGAAACTCTTGAACTGGAGTGCAGAAAATTGCAGAAAAAGGTCTGCCTTTTTTACTTCAATGGCTTCTTAACCTTGTGATCTTTTCGTTGGAGGAGATAATATTTGGCTTGCCTTTTATATGCTGGAGATGCCATCTATATAGTTTTGACTGTAGAACCCACTTCTCATTTAAATTTTAGAAGAACAAATCTGGTACTGAACTGGTGGAAAGCATTATTTTACCACATTTTGAGGCTAAAAATTAGATACTCTTTTACAGCAGTTTAGAGATGGAGAAAATCTTAATTTTAGTTATTGATTTGTCATTTTGATGTCGTTTTGTTGTGTTCAGGTTGTTTTCCGTGTGGAACCTGGGAAGTTTAAGAAGTTGAAACAAGAGTGTGAGGAGTTCTTTGAGTTTGTTAATAGTTTGTTGACTAATATTGAAGCAACAGACTCACACCAAATTGACAGAGTCTGCAACTGGGAGGTATTTGTTGCATCTATCTAGTTGACTATTTTTTTCGACAATATTATTTTTTTGTTTTTGGCAGATTTTACATTTCATGCCTTGATTACACAGGAGATGGCTTCTTGCTTTATTGATCGATTATCGGATGAATACACGGGATATCTTGATGTAATTCAACCCATTCAGCTGGCCGTTTATGAAATGAAGCTAGGCTTGTCTCTTGTTTTATCAAGCTTGTGCTTTCCTGGTGTACGTGAACCGTATAACAGGGAGCAAGTTATGGTATTCTTTTTCAGCTTTTGCCTTTTTTTTCCTCCATATTTGATTTCATAAGTTCAATGCTAATCCTGAAAATTGGGCCAGAAATCAATTTATTCCTTTATGCGATACCCACGAGGGCTTCCTTCCAATCGGATATCTGTTGATTTAAACAATGGATTGGCTGGGTTGTCTTTCCATGATCTTAGTGCTGATACCGATTGTTTCTATGCAATGGATGTGGGTTTGCTGGAAAAGTTGGTTATTTGTTCGAGAGAAACTGTAGACAATGATACGGTCTGTATTTTCAATTACTTTTCCGGAGATAATAATCTTTACTTTCTGTTCTTTGTTTATCCTTGACACTATCCATTCTGATAATAGGCCTGCGTTATGCAACTTAAAAGTGCTATACAATACAATATTCTGGTTCGTGCTTCACATCTTGTTGCCGACTCCAGGCTGATGGATACCTCATCTTTTCTGGTGGTGCTTCTTGCGATGTTTTGCTTCAGATTTATGAATGTTTACAACTATAAGTTCATCAAACAAGTCTTGATTTTTTAATTTCTCTTTCATTCTTCAATGAAATATGTTTCTATTTCCAAAAAAAAAAGAAGAATTTCTCGGTTGATTTTTAACAAACTTTTTTATGGTTTGTATTGGTCAGCTATTGGACAAAATTTTCAATGGATTTGCGAATCTCTGGATGAGTATGAAAGTGCAGTCAAAGAGTAAAGAAGACCTTGACTCTCAATTATACAAGTTTAAGCCCCGTGTGTTCAAAATTGAAAAGGTTATTGAAGCAAATGCTGACAAATCAATTGACAATGAAATTTCTTCAGAAATGGAGTTACTCTCTGAAGATGAAACCACTGAGATGGTACCACCCCCCCTGCAGATTTTTCAGCAATTGTATATTGTATCTTTGATCTTGTGCTATTTTCATTCATTAATTGGTTGAAATGAAATGTCATCTTCCAGAGTGAAGCTAGCAAGCAACATGAAACTTCAGAAGATGAATGGAGCCTAATAGACGAGTCTATGATTGACCAAATGATCCACATTCATAATCAGCTGTTTGGCTCTCCTGATCTTGTTTTAGCTGTAAGCTCATAACAGATTTCTGGAAAATTGGAAATTTGGTGTTTTTTATATTTTCACTTTGAATACATTAGTGCATCACTTTTTTACTGCTCAATTAAAGATACTTTTGAACACAAACTCTAACGCACACTGTCAGAATTTGAATATTATGATGGGTTTTTGATGGTATTAACAGTATTGCTTTCTGCTTTCCACTTTTGTACTGCTGTTTTTCCTATTGTGGCTGCTGTATAACTTCATTATCTGATGCTTCTCCATTTGTTTCAGCCTGGAACTTCCAAAGTATCTGATGCTTCCCGTTTACTTTCTTTTTCTGGTTCATATAATTTGGGTTTGGCATTGATTAAAGGTATTCATGACTACTAAACTGTCGGTCATGCTTCATAATGACTGTTCTTTGAACCTTAAAGTTGAAATTGTTTGTTGTGTTTTATTCAGATTTTGGTGGTTTGTTGCTATCAAGTCTGGATGCAAAACTTGCACCAGAGCACTTATTACGGCTTTGTTTGGAGCATGAGGGAAACTGTGTTTTTTCTGAAAGAGTAGCTGGAAAATATAATTTCTACAAGGTTTGGCAAAGTGATTAATGAAATGTTTTAATTTTTAACATACAATTATTTAAGATTATGTTTGTAATGCTTTTACCCAGGATTCCAATCCTTCGATGATAGCAAACATGGTGAAGTCACTTGCTCCTCTTCAACAACGTATTTCTTCACTTTTGCTTGATCAAGCAGACCATCACGTTCTTCAGAGAATCTTGGATATAATTGAAATCCTTCAAAATTCTTCTATGGACACCCCGGTAGCAAAGGTATTTACTGCTACATAATGCTACATTTGAAATCTAAGGATCTAGTTTATAACTGAGATTGAAATCTTCTTTTTTTTTTTTTTTTTTTCAAGGGGATAAAGTCTCTTCACTGAGATTGATGTTAGTAAGACCAACGCTTGAGATCATACTTAATTATCAAGATGGGGGCATATTTATACTTCAAATATTAAACATGAAATTTAGTCCTTAGTTAAAAGCTACTCCTTATGGAACTAACAGTACTGCATCTGGCAATTCTTATTTCTTGTAATTATCTATTGGGTTTTTATATTATAAGCAATTAAACCTTTTTTTTTTTCCTTGTGTTTTTGCTTACGATCTTTACAGGCTTTATCAGGTTTGCAAATCCTGGTTAACAAGGTGCAGACATTACCAGAACATGGGTCGAAGTTTTCTTCCTCTAGTAAGGATTTTCAATTAAATATTTTTGGCTTTGCTCTTGAAGTTCATCTTCTACAACTATTTGCATAACAACTTGCAGAGCAACTGGAGCCTGTAATTGAATTAGTTTCATCATGGAAAAGGATTGAGTTTGACTCATGGCCAGCATTGCTTGATGAGGTGCAGGACCAGTACGAATTCAATTGTGGAAAGGTGACACTATGGTCCATTCTATGTTTTATAATGCTACTTTTGCTCCACAGGATGAGGGAGGGTTCTAAACCATAGAGAATCTTTTGTTTCGTTACCTTGATCTATACTTCTAATTTGATTGTTTTAGTAACTTGACCTGAAATGGTTAAGGGATGGTTTTTCCCACTTGATATCGTTACTGGCTATTGCTATAAAAGTTAATAATTGCACGTGCAGAAACTGTTCAAGATTTGGGTTTTTTTGTGTTTTTTTTTTAATTATTATTATCAAAATTGCATGTGGTCTCAGGTGGCTGAAGCACAAATTCTTTCGTTCTTAAGTTGTGGAACAAAGAGGTCTTCGGTGATATTAAGGTGAAGAAACAGGAAGTGGTGAGCAGGATCAGTGAGATTGATTCCCAGGAAGAGAATGGGCCCTTGGATGATACCCTCAAGGAGGAACGTATTTCCCTCAAATCTGAGTTCGCTAAGTTGGTTGAGAAAGAGACGATTAGTTGGAGGCAAAAGGCCAAAGTTAAAATGGGTCAAGGATGGCGATTGCAACTCGCCCTTTTTTCATAGAATGGCTAACGGCAAAAGAAGTAAAAACATGATTGGCCCTTTGGAAAATAGTCTGGGGATTCAAATTCATGAGGAGAAAGAGATCAAGGATGAAATCGTATCTTTCTTTTCCAATCTTTATGCCCCTCAGGTGACCCCCAAACCCTTTGTCGAAGGAATTGATTGGTGCCCGATCTCAGATAGGGAGAAAAATGACTTAGACACCCCTTTCTCGTTGGAGGAAATCGAGAAAGTGGTCTTCGATTGTGATAGAGATAAATCCCCAGGCCCGGATAGCTTTTCCATGTCCTTTTTTCAAGACAATTGGAAAGAGATTAAGGGGGATTTGGAACGAGTGTTTAAAGAATTGTATGAACGAGGCATCTTGGACAGTTCCTTAAATGAGACCTATGTGTGCCTAATCCCTAAGAAAAAGAGAGCTAATAGGGTGAAGGATTTTAGACCTATTAGCCTGATTACAAGCGTTTATAAGATCATTGCTAAGGTGCTCACTAAGAGGTTGAAAAAAGTTCTTCCCTCAACAATTACGGAGGCCCAGGGGGCTTTTATCGAAGGTAGACAAATTCTGGATCAAGCCCTCATTGCTAATGAGGCTATCGAGGATTACCGAGAAAGTGGTCAGGAGGGAGTGGTTTTTAAGATTGATTTTGAGAAGGCGTATGATCACGTGGATTGGAACTTTTTGGACAAGATTCTGGAGAAGAAAGGGTTTGGGTACAAATGGAGATCTTGGATTTGGAGTTGTATGAGATTTGTGCCCTATTCAATCCTTGTTAATGGCAGGCCCAAGGGGAGGATTCGGGCTACCTGTGGCCTTCGTCAAGGAGATCCCCTCTCCCCTTTTCTTTTTCTTCTGATTGTGGATTCTCTCAGTAGAATTATTTTTAGAGGGGTGGAGGGTAAAATCATCAAAGGTTTCGAAGTGGGTCAGAATAGGATTCCCCTATCCCATCTTCAGTTTGCAGACGACACGATCTTCTTTTGTTCTGGAAAAGAGGAATCCTTTTTAATTTTTAACCATTTATTAGCCTTCTTTGAATCCATGTCAGGTTTGAAAATAAATCAGGGCAAGTGCCAAATCCTGTGTCTGAATTGCGATGATAGTAAGGCGAGAAGATGGGCAGAGCTAGTTGGTTGTGGTATGAGTTCGTTTCCTTCTTCTTACTTAGGTTTGCCGTTGGGTCACAACTCGAGATTGGTCTCGTTCTGGGACCCTGTTGTGGATAAGGTGAGGAAAAAACTTGCAAGTTGGAAGAAAAGTTTCTTTTCCAAAAGAGGTAGGCTGGCCCTTATTTGTTCTGTTTTAAGTGGTATCCCTATTTATTTCTTTTCCCTCTTTAGAGCCCCTTGTTCGGTTTGTAAAGTTCTTGAGAAGTTGATGAGGGACTTTTTATGGGAAGGGGTGGATGAGGGCAAGAGTACGCATCTGGTGGGATCTTGTGGGGCAATCCTTAAGGCAGGGGGGGGCTAGAGATAGGTAACTTGAGGATTCGTAACAAGGCTTTACTGGCAAAATGGCTTTGGAGGTTCTATTCTGAATCCAACACCCTATGGCATAGGATTATTGTTAGTAAACACGGGCCCCACCCTTCTAAATGGGTAACGGGGGGATCAAAGGCACTTCCAGAAACCCTTGGAAAGAAATTTCGCGTGAGCTCCCTTCTTTGGCCTCTTTTATTCGTTGCTCGGTGGGGAATGGGGAGGACACTTATTTTTGGGAAGACAGATGGGTGGGGGATAGACCCCTTTGCGTTACCTTTCCTCCGCTCTATCATCCTTCTTCTATGAAAAATCGTTCCGTGGCCGAGGTTCTGATTCCTTCAGGGAGCTCTCTTTCTTATTGCTTTGGCTTTGTGCGTCCGTTGTCTGATTGTGAAACAACGGACCTCGTGACTCTCCTTTCTTTGATTGGGGAAACCGCTTTTAGTACCACTAGGAAAGACATTCGAGTCTGGAGCCCCGACCCTTCCCTCGGTTTTTCTTGTCGATCCTTCTTCCGATGCCTTCTGGACCCTGTTTCCTCTGAGCCGTCCATTTTCTCATTATTATGGAAGGTGAAAGTTCCAAAGAAGGTGCAATTTTTTATTTGGCAGGTGATCCATGGAAGAGTTAATACTCTTGATCGGCTGTCCAGAAAGATTCCTAGTTTGTTTGGGCCTTTTTGCTGCATTCTTTGCTGGATGGCGGAGGAAGACCTCGATCATGTGTTATGGAACTGCGCTTTTGCTAGGACAGTGTGGGATGAGTTCTTTGGCTCGTTCGGGTTGCAGTTTGCCAGACACAGAGGCCTCAGAGAGACGATCGAGGAGTTCCTTCCCCATCCTCCCTTTAGGGAGCAAGGAAAGTTTTTGTGGCAAGCTGAGATTTGTGCTATTATTTGGGGGTTGTGGGGTGAGAAACAATAGAACTTTTAGAGGGTTAGAGAGGGATCCTATTGAGGTTTGGTCCCTTGTTAAATATAATGTTTCTCTTTGGGCGTCGGTGATGCGTTTATTTTGTAATTATCCCTTAGGTCTCATCATTTTGGATTGGAGTCCCTTCATTTAAAGGGATTCCTTTTTCTCGGGCTTGTTTTTTGTATGCCCTTGTATTCTTTCATTTTTTCTCAATGAAAGCATGGTCTTTTATCAAAAAAAAAAAAATTCTTTCGTTGCTGCTTCTGATGATGTAGGATCTATTAAAGATCTTTTACTTTTACTGTGTATGGTAAATCATTTACCTTTTCATTTATTTAAAGCTTTTATCTTATAGTAAAAGGCTTTCACTGCTGTAAATTAGTTAGTTAGAGTGAATTAGTTATTTTCCAGCCTATATATATGGCTGTGATATTAAGTTTCTGCATTGAATGAATAAGATTTGAGGTATTTCATTACTTGTGTGCATCAAATTGGTATCAGAGCAACCCGATCCAAGGCTTGACGATTTTTTTGGATCATTCCAACCTTCCTCATGGACGCGGAAGCCTCCACCAACACCAATGACCGCTGACTGCAACAGGTGGAAACATCCATTGCAGAAATCAATCAAAATCTAGCCACACTTTCTAGGGCTATTGAGCAAATTAACCAACAACTTGTTGCCCTCTCCACCGCCCAACCAGCCGCTAATCCACCAGCCTTTCCAGAACTTCCAGCACCCAATAGAAGGCAAGAACCAGAACCTAACAGAAGGCAAGAACCACAAATTTTGGCCCAACTTCCAAATGCCTTCATTCCGGTTTTATGGCCCAAGATTCAGAGTCTTCCGATGACGATGGCATCCAAGAATTTCAAGAAAGACATCCAAGAAGACTCAATCGTGAAAATTACTACCAAGATGCCCCGGAAATTCGAATGAAGACTGATCTCCCAAGCTTCAATGGTCGAATGGATGTGGAAAGATTTCTTGATTGGGTAAAAAACGTTGAACATTTTTTTGAATATGCCAATACACCCGAGGACAAGAAGGTTAAACTCGTGGCCTTCAAACTTCAAAGCGGGGCCTCGGCATGGTGGGATCAACTACAAACAAACCGAAGGTATTATGGAAAACAACCGATCAAGAGTTGGCCCAAAATGCTACGGCTTATGAAGAAAAGATTCCTACCACTCAACTATCAACAAATCATCTACAATCAATATCAACAATGTCGACAAGGGGATCGATCAATTCTTGACTACACCGAGGAATTTCATCGCTTGGGTGCAAGAAACAACCTACCCGAGAATGAACAACAACAAATTTCAAGACTTGTCAATGGCTTACGGGAGGACATCAAGGAAATAGTAAATCTCCATCCATTAGCCTACCTAGCGGATGCCATAACTTTGGCTACTAAAGTTGAACAAAAGGAAGATCCAAAGCCCACCAAAACTTATCAAAGAAGGAACACGTGGGAGAAACAACAAACAAGTTCAAGAAGACAAGATCTTGATAACAATAAAATTTTCCAGCTAGGATCTTCTTCATCTAACACTCACCAAACAAAGAAGGATGATCAATCTACAAAGGGAGTAGTTACAAACAAAGGTTTGGACACTTCTAATCCTAAAAAGATTACTAATCCTTACAATCGTCCTACTCTTGGCAAGTGTTTTAGGTGTGGACAGTAGGACATTTGTCCAACGAGGGTCCCCAACGAAGAACTTTAACCATCAATGAAGGAGAAACAAATTTTGATGATCAAGAATCGGATTATTCAGAGGATGACACACAAATTGCAGCCCCAGATGATGGAGATCAACTTTCTTGCATCCTCCAAAAAGTCTTGCTCGCACCCAAAACCGAGAGGGACCCTCAACGACACACTCTCTTCAGAACTCGTTGCACTATAAACGATAAGGTGTGCCAGGTAATAATTGATAGTGGTAGTACTGAAAATATCATTTCAAAAAAATTAGTTACTGCCCTAAAACTAAAAACTGAACAACACCTTAACCCATACAAAGTTAGTTGGATAAAAAAAGGTGGTGAAACAAATGTGCATGAAATTTGTCCTATACCATTGTCTATAGGAAACTTTTATAAAGATCAAATTGTTTGCGATGTTATAGATATGGATGTGTGTCATATTTTACTTGGTAGGCCTTGGCAATATGATAACCAAACAATCCATAAAGGTAGGGGTAACACCTATGAGTTTATGTGGATGGGAAAACGGGTAGTTCTTTTACCTTTAGGGAAAGGTGAGGGTAAGAAACCAACCACAAACTCCCAATTATTCCCCTTAGTTCATAGAAAAGATTTCCCTAAAAATACACAACCTTTAGTAGCCTTTGTAGTAAAAAAAGATTGCTTTTCAGAAAATCCAGCACCTATGCACCTGAAATTGCCCGATTACTGTCCAAATTTCCCACCCTTGCTGCAGAACCCAATGAACTTCCCCCACTCCGCAACATTCAACACCAAATAGACCTCATTCCCGGTAGCACTTTACCCCATTTAGCACACTATCACATGAGCCCTAAAGAATATGCTATTCTCCATGACCAAATCCAAGAATTACTAAACAAAGGCCATATTCAACCAAGCTTAAGTCCATGTGCTGTTCCAGCACTTCTAGCTCCCAAAAAGGATGGTTCTTGGCGGTTGTGTGTCGATAGTCGTGCTATAAATAAGATTACAATTAAATACCGTTGCCCTATTCCTCGCCTTAGTGATCTTTTGGACCAATTAGGAGGTGCCTCTATCTTTTCCAAAGTTGATCTTAAAAGTGGATACCACCAAATTCGCATAAAACCGGGTGATGAATGGAAAACGGCATTTAAAACCAACGAGGCTCTTTTTGAATGGCTCGTTATGCCCTTTGGATTGTCAAATGCCCCTAGTACTTTTATGCGTCTTATGAATCAAGTCTTACAACCATATTTGAACAAATTTGTTGTTGTTTATTTTTATGACATCCTTATTTATAGTCATTCCCATGATGAACATATCACCCATATATCTCTTATCTTTTCTCCCTTACTTGAAAATAAGCTATTTATAAATCTTAAAAAGTGCAGTTTTTTACAATCTCAAATCTCATTTTTGGGTTTCCTCATTAGCAAAGATGGTATCTCAGTTGATCCTAGGAAAATTGAAGCAATCAAGGATTGGCCCACTCCTAAACATGTTCGTGATGTCCAATGCTTCCTTGGTTTGGCATCATTTTACAGAAAATTCATTAAAAATTTCAGCTCCATTGCTGCCCCCCTAACTAATTGCCTTAAAAAAGGGAGTGTTGTTTGGGAAACCGAGCAAATACACAGTTTTCAAGAGCTGAAACAGCACCTAGCTTCAGCTCCCGTGCTTGCCCTTCCAGATTTTTCAAAACCATTTGAGGTAATGGTAGATGCTTCGGGTATAGGTATTGGGGCTGTTTTATCCCAAGATGGCCACCCAATTGAGTTCTTTAGTGAGAAACTAAGTTGTGCACGCCAAAAATGGTCAACCTATGAGCAAGAATTGTATTCTCTTGTTCGAGCGTTAAAAACTTGGGAACATTATCTAATTGGGAAAGAATTTATATTACTTATTGACCATTTTTCATTGAAATTTTTACAATCCCAAAAGCACATTAGCCGCATGCATGCTAGATGGTTGCAGTTTTTGCAAAGGTTTGATTTCCTTATTCGTCATACAACGGGTAAAAGCAACAAAGTAGCCGATGCCTTAAGTCGAAAAGGTTCTCTTCTAACCCTTTTGCAATATGAAATTATTGCTTTTGACCATCTAAAAGACTTGTATGAGTTAGATGTCGATTTCGGTGATACTTGGTACAAATGCACCCACCATATTCCTTGCAATGATTTTCATATACTTGATGGCTTTCTTTTTAAGGGTAATAATCTTTGTATACCTCACACTTCTCTTCGAGAATCTTTAATTAAGGAAACACATGGTGGTGGGCTTGCGGGTCATTTTGGCCGTGATAAAACTTTTACTTTGCTAAATGAGTGATTTTTTTGGCCTCAATTAAAAAAGGATGTTTCTAACTTTGTTAAACGATGTTATGTTTGCCAAACCTCAAAGGGATCTAGACAGGACTCTATACCCCTTTACCCATACCTAATTCAATTTGGGAGGATCTTTCTATGGATTTTGTGTTAGGGCTTCCACGAACACAACGAGGTAATGATTCGGTGTTGGTTGTTGTTGATCGCTTTAGTAAAATGGCACATTTTTTGGCTTGTAAAAAGACTATTGATGCTTTGAATGTAGCTAATTTGTTTTTTAAAGAAATTGTTCACCTCCATGGAATTCCAAAAACTATTGTTTCTGATAGAGATGTTAAGTTTATGAGTTTCTTTTGGAAGTCTTTGTGGAAACAGTTTGGCACAAGATTACTTTTTAGCTCTTCAAGTCATCCTCAAACGGACGGCCAAACGGAGGTAACCAATCGCACTTTGGGGAACTTACTACGTTGTCTTAGTGGTGATGAACCACGTCAATGGGATCTTGCTTTGGCTCAAGCGGAGTTTGCCTTCAATCATATGTCCAATAGATCGACAAGGAAGTCACCATTTGAAATAGTTTACACTAAACTCCCTAGGCTAACTATAGATCTTTCTAATATCCCTTCTAATGTTGATCTTAGTGCGGAAGCGGATGTCATGGCCAATCGAATTCAGCAACTACATGAAGAAGTTCGCCGCCATCTTGAGGAGTCTAACACCAAGTACAAGCACAATGCGGATTTGCATCGTCGATCACAATCTTTTGAAATTGGAGACTTAGTTATGGTCCACTTGCGCAAGAATTGCCTTCCTCGTGGCCTTCATACCAAGCTTACCAACAAGAAGATTGGACCTTTTCCTATTTTGGATAAGTTTGGAGATAACGCATACAAGATTGACTTGCCCCCATCTATACGCATCAGTTCCACCTTTAATGTGTCGGACATCTATGCCTACCATGCCCCAGATCAATTTTCTTTGGCCAATTAAACTCGCGGTCGAGTTTTATTTGGGTAGGAGGGGTTTGATGTAGGATCTATTAAAGATCTTTTACTTTTACTGTGTATGGTAAATCATTTACCTTTTCATTTATTTAAAGCTTTTACCTTATTGTAAAAGGCTTTCACTGCTGTAAATTAGTTAGTTAGAGTGAAGTAGTTATTTTCCAGCCTATATATATGACTGTGATACTAAGTTTCTGCATTGAATGAATAAGATTTGAGGTATTTCATTACTTGTGTGCATCATCTGACCAAGTGTCTCTGGTCTTGAACAACCTATATGTTACATCTTTAAGCGCTAATAAAATACTTCTGCCTCATTTTTGCTGCAGTTATGGTTTCCTCTTTTCTCTATCCTTCGGCATTGGCATTCTGACTCTACCATCAATAGGCATGTTCTTTACCTATTAAACCCTGCACCCTAAATATTTTTTATTCTTCTGCTATTTTATATCAAACAGTAGCATGTTTGTTGCAGTTTGGAGGATTTCATCCATACATCAAGTGTTGGGGAATTCAGAAAACGCCTTCAACTTCTTTTTTCATTCCTTGGACAAATTAGGACTGGTGCATGTGTTAAAGTTTCAAGGTAATACAAAAAGATCGTTTCTTAAATCTTGCTTGTGAGAAGTGGTATAATAGGAAGATGGACAAAGTGGATTGTATGTGATTATTATACATTCTTAATCCTATAAAGATTTGGTACGAACAGATTCAAGTCTAATGGTTGAAGTGCCCCTTCTCGCTTCATTGTGATTAGTTTCTGCAGTTAGCTTTCGGTATTCTAAACTCTTTCTTTCTAATCATGAAATCGTCTCAAATAATGCAGTCCTTATGAGATGGAACTTTTGAGGGCCTTGTACAACTTATTTGGATATTATGTTCAATTTTTACCAATGTAAGTTCCACGAGATATAATATATATTTTTTCCACTATAGAATATTGGATGCTTCTTGTATTGATAGATCAAGAGATATGATCTGTTTTTTTTTCCACTTCAGAATATTGGAGCATATAGAAGGTTTCCGGAAGAAAATTGAAACGGAGTTGAAGGAACTTCAGAAATTATGTCGTTGGGAACGTGTTGAGAGTTATTGTTCTCTGGAGAACTCAAGGAGAATTAGGCTGAAGCTCAGGAAGCTTATTAAGAAATACAGTGTAAGTGATAAACAATCACTTCAACTAGCTTTTTATACGTTTGCAGGGTCTTTGGTGCCGTCATTGAGCTGAAATCAGTATAATCCGTATCTTTATGGATTAGATACTTTATTTTGCAAAAAAAAGAAAGTCCTATATTCTGGGAATTTGAATTTGGATGGGTGGGTAAATGAGACCCTTGGGTTGCATCCACTACTAGAGAGGATGATAGGGATCATATGGAATCACAAACCTTGACATTTTTCTTATATTTTTCCTTTTTTTTCTACCTTCTTTCCTTTTCATTATAGGATCTATTGCAGCAACCTGTGTTGCTTTTCTTCAATCAAGATGCAGGAAAAAAAGAAACCAAAATACAATCTCTTCAATCTGGTGCAGAAGACAGGTTAACCTTTTTTTTGTCTTCCTGCTGTTTCATGTGACTGAAGCGCTTAGAACTCCTTGTATAGTGATCCTAACATGCGTTGTATGCTTTTTAGGTTTAATTGGTTTACTGACTGGAGAAAAAGTGTGCAAAGTGTGCTGCAAAATTTCTGCCTGAATGGAACTCCTGAACTCAAGCTTTCATTCTCGTGTTTAAGGAGTGCTGAAGGTTATTTATTAATATTTATAATTTTTTTTATTGTTGAGTCCTGTTTCCTATTTAATGCATAAGGATATTGCTACTTTTCAGATTTGATTAGTGTTATTCAGCAATCAGAACCTCAATCGTCTTCCTCTTCCTATCAAGAAGAATGGAAATCTTTAAGTTGCACCGTTGAAAGAATATACCAAAGTGCAATCTATTGTGATGATATTTGGAAGGAATCAAAAAAGAGCCAAGGGAAGAGAAGGGCCTTGTCTGAACTTTTGAAGCTCTTAGAAGCCAGTGGTTTGTCTAGGCATAAGTCTATTTATTTAGAGGTAGTAAACATTAGATGTGAAATTTTCCTTAAATTATGGAGCCATCTAGATTGTTATGTCATGTTTGCTTAAATGTTGGCTTGGCCCTTTCAGGAGCATCCTAAATCTTGGTGGTTCCTTCAGCAATCAGATGACATTGAGTATTTGCTTCTGACTGAAAGTAGACTGCCATGTGGATTTTCAGATGACACTACTTCCGGTGAAGGTCAAAAGTTTCAGAATGTAGGATTAGCTGCTAAAAGAAGTGAAGCCATCGAATACTACTTCAAGAGTGTAAAAGCAGTGTTGCTCTTACAGCAGATTTGCTTGAACTCTCACAAAGATGTCACTCGGGAGCAGGTAACTTCTATTTTGAAAAACCACATCATCAATATTGTAGAAATTCTGCTGTGAGGTAACCAGCACGATTGCATGTCTGCGCACTGGTTTTCCATGCTAAATAAAGGACTTTACATTCTTGTTTCTATATAATACTGTCCTGCTATATTATGCGGCACAGTGGTTGGATGTTCCTCATGTCCAGTTTCTTCATGCTTTATGGAGCCACGACTTAAATTTGGCCATTATATCCGGGTTTTCTCTTTTCCAGGTTGAGCGGTCATGCTCCTTTCTGAACCAACTTATTGTAATGCAGCAAAAACAACACACTGTTGCTGATCACTTTGCTAAGCATTTAAATCACTTGAAAAGTTGTGTATCACTTTTGGAAAAGTTGTACTCAAGTTCTAAGGATTCCAGTGCTTGTAATGGTTATGAAATCAGAATAAGTTGTAATCAGGATATCATATATAGATGCATGTGGCAGCAGAAGGTCAGTTTGATTTTCATTTCCTGATATCAATGCTATTTCATAATTTTGGGAAAAAGTTCAACTGTCTTTCTGGATTTTACAGCAAATCTTTGACAGTTTGAGTACAACGGCTTATGAAGAATTAATCCTGCTCAAATCCTATAAAAATGTGCATTTGAAGTCCTGCCAAAGCATAAAATCTGAAGAAAATTGGGTTCTTGAAGCAATAGAGAAATTTTTGCCTGTGTTCCAGAAGTCAAAGGTTCAGAATTTCATTTCATTTTTTATTATTTGGATACTGTGATTGTTGCTCTATATTTATGTAATCCATGTTGCAGGATTGCCTTGATGACTGCCTTCTCGGCCAGAAGGAAGTTATATCAACGCCTGCCAGTGTCTTGCAACCATATGTTGTAACAGATCAAATGAAAGAGCTTGTCGTTCAGAATTTTGAAACTATCAATATCTTCAGGGAGTATCACTCTGCTCTGTCCAAGCGTGTTGCTAATCGAAGCTCAGTTGAAAATATTCTTCTTGGTCATTTTGATGTAATATTTGAGAAGGTATGCCTTCAATAATTTTTATCCCCATTATTTTTGTGTTAACCGATACCAGACTACCAGTTGCTTGTAAGTGGATTCAACTTCTCACAGATGGTCATTTGAAAATTGAAATTTTTGCAGTCAAGTCTTGTTGAGGAAGAGTTCCGATCTGGTCTGGAGGGAGAGGGTAGTTTGAGAAATGGTGAAAATTTTTCTGAGATTAATAGAAGATTTATTGAAGCTCTTGAGGATACTTTCAGACATATTTTCAGTGCATTGGAAAATTTTACTTCATCCTGCTCTGAGCATAGTCTGCCAGCAGAAAATATAGGGAATGTTACTTCCTGGGAATCTTTATTGGGCTTGGTTATGAAAAATTTGAGCTTGGACACTTTGTGTGATAAGCTTCTCAAGACAATCTCTTGTGCTGTAAGTTGATATTTTTCTCACTCATTTTTCTACATTTTCTTTTTGAAAACGTGGCCTGACTTTTCATTTGTTGTTGTGTTCAGGATAAACTGCTTTATACTTCTGGTACGGAACTGAAGGGCAATTCTCTATCTGAAGTGCACATATTGCCATCGCATGTGGGTGCTTATTTCGAGCAATTACATACACTTTTAGGCTTAATAAAGAATATTGGTGAACATCTGCTACAAGATGTTCTTGACTTCAATTGCTCGGTAGGTTGTCCTAACTCAATTATATTCCTTTAAAGTTTGCTGATGTTCACATGCATGCCACATTGATGAACTTTTCTTTCTCTTTTATCCCTTTAATGGAAAAATCATGTTGTACCATATAGTCCTTTTGTGAGCATTGATTTTCAATATGAAGTAAGAAGTCATTTGCATTTCCATTTCATTTATACCGGTGTTTATCTCAAATTTTCAATGCCAGGTATCAGTAACAACCAATGTGCTAGCAACAGTTTTAGCTAATTTGTATTCTGAAGGATTTGGAATTTCTACTGAAGACCCAGACGATGATGTCACTGATAAAAAAGTTCAAGATGCGAGTGGAACTGGTATGGGAGAAGGTGCAGGATTAAATGATGTGAGTGACCAGATAATTGATGAGGATCAGCTGCTTGGTGCTAATGAGAAGGTATGCTATGCGCATAATCATGCTAGATAATCAAACTTCCTGTGGTTATTTTCAATTGTTTATTGATTTTTCTAATAATAAATTACTTGTTTTAGACAAGTGAGCTGGATGATCCAACTGAAAACCCGAGTAAAAATGATAAAGGTATTGAAATGGAGCAAGATTTTGATGCAGAAACATTTAGTGTTAGTGAGGATTCTGAGGAGGACGATGAAGCTGATGATGGAGATGAGCAATTGGACCCTGTCCTAGGAAAAACAGGAGCTGAAAGTGAAGTAGTTGATGAGAAAATGTGGAATAAGGACGAAGATGAATGTCCTAATGACAAGAATGAAAAAGTTGAATCAGGACCTCCAGTTAAGAATGAGGATGTCAGCTCTAGGGAACTTAGAGCCAATGATGAACATTCTGCTTCTGCAGATGAAAATGGTGAGACAGATATCAATGAACAAAAAGAACGGAATGATGAAGGTGAAAGTAATGCTGACCCTGTTGATGGAGAGGAAGCTGAGGAAATGAATTTTGAGGATGAATTTGCTGAACCATCAGAATCGAAGCATGAAGAGTTAAATGAATGTTCAGATCTGCAGATGGAAGAAAAAGAGGATGCATCTTCTGTGCAAGATGATCTTGAAGAGGATGGAAATTCTACTGAGAATGGGAACATCGAGGAGAATGTGACAGATCCAATAGATGAAAATATGACTGAAGCTGAGACTGAGCGTGAAACTTCTGAAATGGACATTGAGGGTGGTGATCGTGAGGAAAATAATCAGCCAAATGCATTGGCACCTAGGAATGATGCATCAGAGGCAGGTGAAAATGCGCAAAATGCAGAATCTGCTACACAGCGAAATGGTGGCTTGCAGTCAGCAGACTCTAGGAACATTGACCTGGAGACAAGCTGGTCTAGAAGTAATGAAATACAAAATGATGGTGCTCCATCAAGAAGCATGCCTACTGGTGATGCTTCGGAGACTGATATCTTGGCCGCAGACTCATCAAGTGGTGGGAGATTCACTGATGATCCTTTAAATACTCAATTGCCACAGCATGAAGCATCATCTTTTCAGAAAATGCAACCAAATCCTTATCGGAATGTTGGTGATGCACTAAATAAGTGGAAGGAAAGAGCAAGAGTTTCAGTCGATCTCCAGGCAAATAATGCAGATGTACAAGAGGAGATGGAGGACGAAGATGCAGAAGAGTATGGATTTGTTTCTGAGTTGGAAAAGGGCTCTTCACAGGCCATGGGACCCGCAACATCTGAGCAGATTGATAGAGATGCCAATGTTAATAACTTTGACAAAGATAGTATTGCTGCCACAAAGTCCGACAACTCTGAGCCAATGGAGTCTGAGAGACAAAATCTTGACACACATGCTTTGAGTCGTACCTCCATTCATAAAAGTATAGTGGATGATCCCATACCTGTTTCAAATTTGGAGAATCCAACTGAAGATGAACCTCAAGAATTTCGTAACACTGAAGATGGTGTTTCTACACATTTATCAGATAATCTGGTATCTGTCAATAGAACTTACTTAAATGAGCCAATGCGTAAATTTGAAAAGCTCACTGTGAGTGATGATGAGTTGGGGAAAGTGAACAATCCTGAGGTAGTCTCTAATGAGATGAAAGATAATGCAACAGCTCTCTGGAGGAAATATGAACTGCGTACAACTAGGTTATCTCAGGAGTTGGCTGAACAACTGCGTCTCGTCATGGAGCCAACTCTTGCCAGCAAGCTCCAGGGGGATTACAAAACTGGCAAAAGGATCAATATGAAAAAGGTAGTCTCTATGCAGTCGTCTTAAATTTGTCACTTTCTTTTTTGACCTGCTTAAAAGGTCTAAAAAAATCTATTGCTTTATGCATTCAGGTTATTCCCTATATAGCAAGTCATTATCGTAAAGATAAGATTTGGATGAGAAGAACAAGGCCTAACAAGCGCGATTACCAAATTGTTATTGCCGTGGATGATTCCCGGAGCATGTCTGAAAGTTGCTGTGGAGATGTTGCTATTGAAGCTTTAGTGACTGTATGCCGTGCCATGTCCCAACTAGAAATGGGAAGCTTAGCAGTTGCAAGCTTTGGAAAGAAGGGAAACATAAAGTTACTGCATGATTTTGATCAATCATTCACGGCAGAAGCTGGTGTCCAGGTATAGATATTTCTGAAGCTTATTTAGGGTCCGTTTGGAATACATTTTAATTTAAATGTTTTTCAAGAATGCATTTTTTGAAAAACATTTTGTATAAAAATTGTTTAGAATTTAAACACTCATATGTTTGGTAGTTATTGTATACTTAAAAGCTCTTTTTTAAAAAGTTAGTTTCCAAGTGTTTCTCTCAAAATGGTTTATTTCTCAATCTCATTTTCTAATAAGTCATTTTTAGTGGTTGCCAAACACTAGAAATTTTTTCACAATGATTTTTTTTTCAAAATTAAACACTTGAAAAGCTAAACCAAACACACCTTTAGAAACTTGGATGTTAGGAATGATAGACTAATTTTATGCTTTCGTTTCGCTTACGCCTTACCCTAAGATATACCAGACGCTCAACCCTTTTTTTATCTGATAAATGTGGGTACAGATGATCTCCAATTTAACATTCAAACAAGAGAACAGCATTGCTGACGAACCTGTTGTTGACCTATTGAAATATCTGAATGACACGCTGGATAATGCAGTCACCAAAGCACGTCTTCCATCTGGATACAATCCCCTACAGCAGCTTGTATTAATCATTGCAGATGGAAGATTTCATGAGAAGGTGATACTTTTTCTTAGTTATTATTCTTATTCATGGGCCATCTCTCATCTGTTTTATAAAAACAAAAATTCAGTTAAAATATGTTTGTGTAGCTTTGTGTAGAAGTTTTTTCTTGTTTTATTTTAAAACAAAGGACTGTTTTAAGAGTTTAACAATATGTGAGAGTGAGAATTTGGACTTCTATCCTTTCGTAAAAGTGTATGTTTTAACCAATTAAGGTATGTTTTGGCTAGCTAAAACAATGGGCCGTTTCATACCTTTTTCCGCTCTTGGGATATGAACTGCTTGCTGGATGATTATCTTATACCGAAGAAAAGTCCCAGCTTTAGTATTATTTTTATAACCAGCATGTTGCCTCGTGCAGGAGAACTTAAAACGGTATGTGAGGGATCTTCTAAGTCGAAAACGTATGGTTGCATTTCTGCTTCTTGATAGTCCGCAGGAGTCCATCATGGACCTCATGGTATTCCCTTCATGGCTCTATTTCCATTCATGATTTTTCTTCTTTCCATTTCTGTATAGTATAATTCTCTGAGGATTTAGATTTTAGATTCAAATCTTCTTTCCAATGACTACAATCTCTCTCTCTCTCTCTCTCTCTGGTTTTCAGGAAGCTTCTTTTGAAGGTGGAAATATTAAGTTCTCAAAGTATTTAGATTCTTTTCCGTTCCCATATTACATTATTCTAAGGAATATCGAAGCACTTCCAAGGACCCTTGGAGATCTACTGAGACAGGTAAAAATCTAACTGCAAAGACTTGGCTCTCAAAATAGTTTCTTTTTCCTCCATATAATGGAAGCCAATGATGTTCTTTTTTTTTCTTTGGTTGCAGTGGTTTGAGCTTATGCAAAATTCTGGGGACTAAGTTTCTGGGATATGATTTTTGGAACTTTAGAGGGAAGGATTTGGAAGTATTTCATGAAGCTGAGTGTAAATTGTATCTTACAGTTACTTAAATGTAATTGAGATCACAATTATTATCAATAAAGATCAAAAGTTTCCTTCTCTTCTGAGCACCTGGTTCTTGTTTTCCTGTTGGCCTTTGGTTTTCATAGCACAGTTGTGGAAGTTAAACTTGTGAGAATTTGGAAGGGATTATTAGTGTTTTGTTTTTTATTTATTATTATTATTTTCTTTTTTCGTATAAAAAAGAACTATTAGAGTTGAATATATTCCTGTCTGATAATTAAAGGACAATTGATGTATGCAAAATAAGGCAGCAAAATCATAAAGAATGGTCAACAAACAAAGCCATTGACTCGGACATGTCTAGCATTAACATTTTGCATATTATATATTTACATGTGGCCTATTAAATAATGTGTTACAAATTATAATATTATTGACGATTAGATCACCTTACATCATTTTTGTTGACGTAAATAGTTAGCCTTTTGGTTTTCTTTTAATAGAAGTGTAAGTGTAGATAATTTAGATTAAAAAAACAGGAAAAGGGTGATTCAATTCAGAAATAGTAATGCGTTAGAACAAATTGATTTTTCTTTCTCAAATCAATTAAAATTTCTCTATTTTAATCCACTTTTCTAAATACCTTCTGTTTGAAAAAGATATTGGAGCCAAACAGTATTCAAATTATAAGTATTTTAGGAAAAAGAATATTAGAACCATAAAAGTTAGAGATTAAAGGACATAAACATTGCTAGCTTGTCACAATTACTCATTCATTCCTAGAGTCTTATATAGCCTAACATCTTTCATCTATGAATTTAGAATTTTATTCAATTGTCAATTTTTGAGTTAAGAAGGCATTAATAACATCTACTTCGTATATTCAAATCTTCGCTTCTTAAGGTCTTATTTCATAGACATTAACATTATCTTTTAGGATCGTACTTCACATTTATTAAGTCTTTACAATTTACAGGACATTTTTTTAGTTCAACAATTGCAAGGGTAGAGAATTAAACCATTGACCTTTGAATCAGTGTGTTATCCATTGAATTATGTTCAAATCGAGAAATGTCTCCTTAAGTGATTTATATATATATATATATAATCTCATAAACTAAATTTAGGTTATTATATACTAAAGTTCAAAACTAAATTATGACAAAATTTAAATTTTATTAACTAAAAAGGTATTTAAAGAATTTTCCAAAAAAAACAAAAAAGGTATTTAAAGAAAAAAACCATAATTTTGAAGAGAGAAAAAAAAAGTAAAACATGAAAATATGATTGGTGGAGTGTAATGTACTACTCCACAGAGGATAAAACCTCGAAAAATACGGTCTTCGATGGATAGGGTTTACACATCACTCATTGGTTTGAAGGACCTGCCGCCAAGAAGGAAACCCTAACAAAGCAAAGCCATCCACTTTTTCTAATCCTTTTCCGCCACGTGTCAGAGGGTTACACCCAGAAAAAGGTGACTGTAAGAAAACTTTTTCTCTTGTTGCCATACTAAGTCTATTAGAACTCTTGTCCATTTTGAATGGATGTCAAGACTACCCTTTATAAATGGTAATCTTGAGAAGAGTATCTACATGTCTCAACCAGAAGAGTTCATACAGCAAGATCAAGAGCAAAAGGTTTGTGAACTTAATCGATCCATTCTTGGATTGATTGAAGCATTTCGATCTTGGAATAGAAGATTTGATACTGAGATCAAATCTTTTGGGCTTTAATCATAACATTGATAAATATTGTCTTAACAAGAAAATCGTCAATAGTTTAGTAGCTTTATTAGTGTTGTATATGATTGATATCCTAATCATTAGGAATGATGTAGGTCATCTTACTGACTAGTACAATGAGCTAGCAGCTCATTTCCAAATGAAAATTTGGGAGAAGCTGAGTTTGTTCTTAGGATCCAAATTGTTAGGAACCGTAAGAACAAAAAGCTAGTTTTGTCTCAAGTGTCTTATATCTACAAGATGTTAGTTAGATATAAGATGCAGAATTCCAACAAAGATTCACTACCTTTCAAACATGGAATTCTTTTGTCTAAGGAACTGTTTCCTAAGACACCTCAAGAAGTTAAGGATATGAGACGAATGACCTATGCAGTAGGGATTGTCAGTAAGTATCAATCTAATCCAAGATTTGATCACTGGAAAACCGTTAAGAATTTCTTCAAGTATTTGAGGATAACGAGAAACTATATGCTTGTGTGTGGGACTAAGGATTTGATCCTTACAGGATACACTGACACATGTTTTAAGACTGATAAGGATTTGAGGAAATCTACATCAATATCTGTGGTCACTCTTTATGATGGAGCTATAGTATGACATAATTACAGCGATAGAGACTGTATGGCTTAGGAAGTTCTTAATTGATTTGGAATGTGTTCCAAATGTGAACTTGCACATCACACTTTATAGTAATACAGTGGTGTTGTGGCAAATTCAAAAGAACCTCACAGCCCAAGACAAGCAGGCACATTGTATTGAATGAAATATTGTTGATTCATTCACAAAGGTTCTCTCGACTAAAGTGTATGAGAGTCATCTAAAAGGTCTAGGTCTACAAGTTATGTACAAAGGTGAAATCTAGGACAAGTGGGAGAAATGTAATGGGTATAATGATACCATTATGAAATGGGTATAGTGATGCCCTAGTTTAATGTATTTGTACATTGTATATGTTTTATACATGTATTTATACAACCACTGCTGTATAGATTATTGTACATCCCACTAAACTAGAGTTTTAGTTCAAGTGGGAGTTTGTTGGGTTTTATGCCCTAAAACTCGTAGATAGTGAATGTAAACAAATTGTATACTTGTTTCAATAAAGTGTTATTGAATTTCTATACTAAATTGTTATTGTTAAATATTGCACAATTTGACCCAAATCCAATAAACTAAGATCCAAGGTTGTTTGCATGTAACTTGAACTAGTATGTGGGGACATACGGGGACCAAGTTACATGCAAACAACCTTGGATCTTAGGAAGATGAAGGATTCCAAAGTATAGATTATTGACCCGCCGGAGTTAGGAAGAAGAAGAAGGAAGATGAAGGAGATGGAGGAAGATGGAGAAAAAGAAGAAGAAGAAAGAGAAAGGGAGAAAGAATAAAAAAATAAAAAAAATATTAATATCTTATTATTTTAATATTTTTATTTAAAAATAAATAAAAATAATAATTTTTTTATTAAAATAATAGTGCCACGTCAGCAACCATTAGGAGTTAACAGAAAAATTGACGGCAGGGACCAAAGTGCTCCTTATCTCAAACCTCAGGGGTATTTTTGTTGAGTTTGAAAACTCAGAGACCAAAGTGTCACTTAACCCAAACCTCAAGGACCAAAAGTGTATTTTTCCCTTAAATATATGATATTTAATTGGGTAATTAATTAATTAACTAA
The DNA here is from genome assembly GCA_017139565.1 of Luffa aegyptiaca. NCBI lineage: Eukaryota > Viridiplantae > Streptophyta > Magnoliopsida > Cucurbitales > Cucurbitaceae > Luffa > Luffa aegyptiaca. The sequence goes on along the minus strand of CM029407.1, from coordinate 13,500,558 downwards.
TAGAATGTCTGAAATTAAATATATGATGTTTAATTGGTGATTAATTAATTAAAGAATTAATTAATTAGAAATTAATCAACTATGGAAATGATTAATCACTTATGGAAGTAATTAATCATTTATGGAAATGATTTAATCACTTATGGAAGTGATCAATAATTTATGGAAAAATTAAATCAATTATGGAATTGATTAATTATGGAAAAGATTAAATCAGTTATGGAAATAATTGATTTTAAATGAATATTTTATTCATGGCCTTTCTCCTATAAATAGAACACTAAACCTAGTGTTTAGGTGATACAACACAATGCCACAAGAATGCACTCTTGCATTCTCTCTAGCCTCCCTCTCATATTCTCTCAACCCAAGAACTCTAGGGAGAATTTTCTCTCTAGAGTTTTTCCCATTCAATGGGACTAGACGAGCATTTCCTTTAACTATGTCGATTTGAAAATCTGAGTCAGTGTATCCAATAAGGATCAAATCCTTAGATCCATACATTAGCGAATAATCTCTTGTTCTCCTCAAGTATTTTAGGATATTCTTAACGGCTATCCAATGTGCTTGACCAGGATTGGACTGATATCTGCTGACAACACCTATTGCATAGCATATGTCAGGACGTGTGCACAACATTGCATACATAATACTTCCGACTGCCGATGCATAAGGAATTTGTTTCATATTCTCAACTTCTTGAGGTGTTTTTGGACTCTGTTCCTTTGATAGGTGCAATCCATGTCTAAAGGGCAACATTCCCCTTTTGGAATTCTGTAACGAATATCGATTCAGAATTTTATCGACATAGGATGCTTGAGACAGTGCCAGAAATCTGTTCTTTCGATCTCTAAGTATTTGGATCCCCAGAACATATTGAGCTTCTCCCAAATCCTTTATTTGGAATTGGGCTCCCAGCCACTGCTTAATATCAGATAATACTCCCACTACATTTCTTATAAGTAGGATGTCATCAACATACAGAATTAAGAAAACTACAGTAGAATCAATGATCCTTTTGTATACACAAGGTTCATCTACATTCTGTTCAAAACCATAAGATTTGATTACAGTGTCAAATCTTTTATTCCAGGATCTTGAGGCTTGTTTTAATCCATAGATGGATTTGTTAAGCCTACAAACCTTTTGTTCTTCTCCCTAGATTATGAACCCTTCTGGTTGGACCATATAAATACTCTCGTCAAGATTCCCGTTCAGAAACGCAATCTTGACATCCATTTGCCAAATTTCATAATTATAGAAAGCAGCAATGGAAAGGAGTATTCTTATCGATTTTAACATCGCTACTGGTGAGAATGTTTCATCAAAATCAATTCCTTCTCTTTGGTTATAACCTTTAGCCACCAATCGGGCTTTGAAGGTTTGTACCTTACCAGTTTGGTCTCGCTTTCTCTTATAGATCCACTTGCAACCGATAGGTTGTATATCACTCGGTTGATCTACAAGTTCCCAGACTGAGTTAAAATGCATAGATTCTATCTCAAGGTTCATGGCTTTGACCCACTGGTCCTTATCCTTGTCTCCCATTGCTTGTCTATAAGTCAATGGATCCTCCACTTCATCATCAGGTATGATGAATTGAGTTTCTGTCAAACCATGTAGCGGTCAGGTTGAATTATAACCCTCCCACTACGACGAGGCATACTCACATCCTGAGATGGTTTCGAAGGACCAGCTTCGCTAACAACTTTTGTTTGTTTGTTCGTAGTTTCCTCGGAAATTTCTCTAAGTATTAGTTCACTGCGTGATTGATGATTTTTCATATGATTTTCTTCAAGAAATGTGGCATTGGTCGAAACAATTACCTTGTAGTCTTGAGGATCATAAAACAGACCTCCTTTTGTTTCTTTAGGGTATCCTATAAAAAGGCATATTCTTGAACGTCGTTCCAATTTCTTTGGTTTTTGCACCAACACGTGTGCTGGGCAACCCTAAATTCTGAAGTGTCGTAAACTCCCTTTACGTCCTCTCCATAACTCGTAAGGTGGTTTCTGAACCACTCTTTGAGGGAACCATGTTCATAATATATGCAGCAGTTTCGACTGCAAAACCCCAGAATGAATCAGACAATTGTGCATAACTCATCATAGACCGAACCATATCCAATAGGGTTCTGTTTCTCCTTTCTGACACACCATTCTGTTGTGGTGTACCAGGTGCTGAGAGTTGTGAGGATATTCCATGTTCTATCAAGTAGTCTTGGAATTCTAAATCCATGTACTCTCCTCCTCGATCAGATCGTCGAGTTTTGATTGTTTTGCCTAATTTATTTTCAACTTCAGCTTTATACTCTTTGAATTTTTCAAGAGCTTCTGACTTTTGAACCATTAGGTAAAGATACCCGTATCTAGAATAATCATCAATGAAACTGATGAAGTATTCATATCCTCCACGTGCTTTAACATTCATAGGACCACAGAGGTCATAGTGTATAAGCTTGAGGGTTTCTTTGGCTCTTTGACCTTTTTCAGAGAAAGGTCTTTTGGTCATTTTACCTTCTGGACAGGATTCACAGGGCGGTTATGAGTCATCTTCTAACTCATTTAGAAGTCCACTCTTAACTAGCCTTTCAATATGTTTTTTATTTATGTGTCCTAGTCTTAGATGCCAAAGAAGAGTATCTTGAGAAACTTTTCGTCTTTTATTTTGGGTCTGAGCTATTTTGAACATTTTAGTATTATTAACAGCTTTTATTTCATTTGGTCTTAACACATACATATTGTTTTTTAGCTTAGCAGAACAAATGAAACTAAGTCTTTTGAATATAAACACTTCATTGATTTCAAAAGATACTTTATAGTCATGTTCTATTAAACAAGAGACAGATATTAAGTTCCTTTTCATACTAGGAGCATTTCCTTGAACTTGACTCAGATTCTCTCAACCCAAGAGTGTTCTTTCTCTCTAAGTTCGAAGGTTCCCGCGCTTCGTTGCAGTTCCTTCTCTCCAAGTTCGAAGGTTCTCCCTCGCTTCGTTGCAGTTCCTTCTCTCCAAGTTCAAAGGTTCTCCTGCGCTTCGCTGTAGTTCCTTCTCTCCAAGTTCGAAGGTTCTCCCGCGCTTCGCTGCAGTTCCTTCAAGTTCGAAGGTAGTTCGAAGGTTCTCTCGCACTTCGATGCAGTTCCTTCTCTCCAAGTTCGAAGGTTCTCCTGCGTTTCGCTGCAGTTCCTTCTCTCCAAGTTCGAAGGTTCTCCTACGCTTCGCTGTTGTTCCTTCCTCAAAGTTCAAAGGTTCTCCACCGCTGTCATTTCTTCTTCAAGTTTGAAGGTCCCTCATCGTCGTCGTTTCTTCTTCAAGTTTGAAGGTCCCTCATCGTCGTCGTTCCTTCTTCAAGTTGAGAGTTTCTATCGTTCTTTCATCAAGCTCGAAGGTTCTATAGATCCATTTAAAAGTTGGGAGGCTTTGCCATTATTTTGTCTCTAAGAGTTGTCGCTCTGACTTTGCTTCATCTTCAAAGTTGGTGGTGATTGACAGCGTCGCTTCATCTTCAAAGTTGGTGGCGATTGATGGCATCGCTTCATCTTCATAGTTGACGGTGATTGACGGCGTTGCTTCATCTCCAAAGTCGGCGATTGACGGCCTCGCTTCATCTTCAAGTTGACGGCGATTGACGACATCGCTTCATCTTCATTGTTGGCATCACTTCATCTTCAAAGTTGGTGGCAGTTGACGACCTCGCTTCACCTTCAAAGGTTAGCGGTTGAAAGCTTCTTCTTCGCTTCATCTTCAAAGGTTGGCAGTGAGAACTTCAGCTTTGCTTCATCTTCAAATGTTAACAGTTGACAGTTTTGGCTTCACTTCATCTTCAAAGGTTGGTGGTGCAAGTGGGCAAGTGATCAGCTTGAATTTCACCTGAATCAATGGTTGATTGCTGCCTGAGGCAAGATGTGAAGGGCAAGTGATCAGCCTGAATTTCGCCTGAATCAGGGGATGATCATTGCCTGAGGCAAGATGTGAAGGACAAGTGATCATCCTGAGTTCCGCCTGAATCAGGGGTTGATCACTGCCTGAAGCAAGATGTGAAGGACAAGTGATCATCCTGAATTCCGCCTGAATCAGAGGTTGATCACTTGCCTGAGGCAAGATGTGAAGGACAAGTGATCATCCTGAATTCCACCTGAATTAGGGGTTGATCACTGCTTGAGGCAAGATGTGAAGGGCGAGTGATCAGTAGGGGTGAGCATTGGTCGGTCGGGGTCGGTTTTGGCCCCAAACCGACGCTAAACCGACCAGAAGTTGGAAACCGACTTTTTTTTGCTTAAATTTCACCGACCGACGGTCGGTAGGTCGGTTTGGTCGGTTTAAACCGATTGTGACTAGAAGGGAAATGGAGGAGCGAAATGGCAAACTGAGAATGGAGATGAAAGAAAAAAAAATGAGGAGCGGAACGAATAGCATACAGCGAAACGACAACCAAGGGGCGAAACGGCACGGAGAATGCAGATGAAAGAAAAAAAATAAAGAAATGAAAACCAAAAGAAGAAGAAAAAGAAAAGAAAGAAGAGGAAGAGAAGCAACCAAGGGGCTGTGAAGGGCTATGAACGGACTCATGAAGAAGATGGAAAGAAAAAAAAATGAAAATAGAGAGAAGAAAAGTGAGGGAAGGAAGAATGAGAGATATTAAAAAAAATTATAAAATAAATTATTTTTTTTAAAATATATCTTGGGAAGACCATCGGCTGATGGTCTTCCCAAGAGTGATGAACAGCTGTCACAGCTGCTGCATGTTGCAGTAGCGCAAACGAGGAGTTTAAATTTATTTTTTTTTTAATTCGGTCGGTTTGGTCGGTTCTCGCCATTCTGAGCGAAGGACGTAAAACCGACCTCGACCGAAATAATAAGAAAATCGACCGACCGACGTCGGTTCTGTCGGTTTTGGTCGGTCGGCTCGATTTTTCGGCTTTACTTGCTCACCCCTAGTGATCAGCCTGAATTTTGCCTGAATCAAGGGTTGATCACTGCCTAAGGCAAGATGTGAAGAACAAGTGATCATCCTGAATTCCGCCTGAATCAGGGGTTGATCACTGCCTGAGGCAAGATGTGAAGGGCAAGTGATCATCCTTAATTCCGCTTGAATCAGGGGTTGATCACTGCCTGAGGTAAGATGTGAAGGGCGAGTGATCATCTTGAATTCCGCCTGAATTAGGGGTTGATCACTGTCTGAGGCAGTATGTGAAGGGCAAGTGATCAGTCTGAATTCCGCCTGAATTAGGGGATGATCACTTCCCAAGGTAAGATGCGGTTGACGGCAACTTCATCTCCAAAGTCGGCGGTTGACGGCCTCGTTCCGCTCCATCTTCAAAATTGGCAGTTGACGACCTCGTTCCGCTATATCTTCAAAGTCGGCAGTTGACGGCCTCGTTACGCTCCATCTTCAAAGTCAGCGATTGACAGGGTTGAAGCATGTTAGTTGAAAAAAAAAAAAGAGAAGAAAGAAAAAAAAAAGGAAAAGTTGAAAATCGAAAAAAAAAATGATTTCATGAAAATTAAAAAAAAATAAAAAGAAAAAATAATAATAATAAAACAAAAATTAACAAAAAATAAATAAAAAAAAAGTAATTAAAAAAAAAAAAAAAGAAAGTTTCCTTCTTAAATCTTTTCTTGAATGCTCTCTACAATTGATGTGTGTTCTCCCCTACTGAGGTTCAACCCTATTTATAGAAGGGAAAGTTTGGATTCAAATAGACAAATATTATCTCCAACGACAATCTTCATCAATCTGGAGATTTTGTTTCAAATTTTAACCCAAAGATATGAGATTTGATTTAAATCAAATTGAAAGATAAAAATTTGGGGATTTTGTTTCGAATTTTAACCCAAAAGTATGAGATTTGATTTAAATCAAATGGAAGGATTTGGGGATTTTGTTTCAAATTTTAATCCAAAGTATGAGATTTGATTTAAATCAAATTGGGAGATAAATTCAAATTGATTGGATAGACTCCTAAATTGATTTAGATTGAATTAAACTGAATTTGAGTATAATTAAACTCTTATTCCATATCAAATTTTCTAAGTTTTTTATGAAAATTTTATTCCAAATTTCCACCAAATTATGGATGAAGTCTTAAATTTACTTAAATTAAAGTTCGGGCATAATCCAAATTTTATCCTAAATTGAAATTTCAATAAATTCCAATTCAAATTCCATTCAAGCCAAAAATTGGAATTTTATTTCAAATTAAAGTTTGAGCATAATCTATTTTTTTTTTTTTTTTTTTTATGTCAAACTTTAGTTCAAAATCAAAATCAATCAAAATTTTGATCAAATTTCATATTTTGAGTGACACATCAAGTGGAGTCAAAATTTAACAAAAAAAATTTAAGTTTTGGTTTCGAATTATTTCTTTTCGAGATTCACTCACACATAACTTGTGCCTAAATCTCGAAAAGGGGGCATATGTTGAAAGATAAATTTTGACCAATCGCAAATTGCCACGTTATTTTTTTAAAATTAATGACGAAATTATAAATAATTAAATTTGAGACCAATAATAAATTGACATGTGTCCGAAATTTAATTTGAATACAAAGTTGGCCAATTATAAATTTATAGAGCCAAATTTCTATTTGATCAATTAATTAAAATTAAATTATTTTGATCAAATTAATTAATTTGACCAATTAATTAAAAATAATAATTAATTGAATCAAATTTGGGTCTTTTAAATATTTGGGTCATGTGGTTTTGGGTCAAATATGAACCAGACCCAATACTAAATAGTTGAGCCCAAGACCAATAAAGCCCATGGATGAGTCCAAATGCATTTCAGGCCCAAGCCCATGGATGGGCCCAAGTGCAACCAAGCCCGAGCCCAAGCCCATGATGACCTTTGGAAAACTCTATAAATAGGAGGCATCGGCTCTCATTTGGGAGGGCAGAAAGAAAGGAAGAAGAGAAAGCTCTCAGAAGATGATGTGGAATTTTCCTACCGCAAGTGTACGGGTCAAGTTATAATATAGTGAATGTGAAATTCGAATGTCGTCCTCTGGATTGGGTTTCTAATCAATTTTAATTACCGGAAATACTCTTGACCGATTTTATTTAGGGATCCGAATGAAGTAAAAATGAAATTAAATCAAACACAAAACAATGCAAAAAGTGACAATCCAATGGAAACAATGGTCTTAGGGATGTGATTTCACCAATTGGGATTATGGATTAATAAATGGATTAACAACATGCTACAATTCATAAATCTTGGGAAACGAAAACCACACATATCTCTCCCGAGCATACATGATTCTCCCACATGCAATTGAACCCGATATCCCTATCTAAATTCAATAAACATGCAAGGCATTAAGGATAACCTTTTTAACGATTTCTAGAATTAACTATAATCTCCCAATTTCTAGCTAAATTCTAGTTATGCATAATGATTTCTAAGCTAAATCCTCTCTCCCAAGTTAGATTCAAGCATAAACATCAATCAATTTATGGCCGGTAAATTGAAAGCATTAAGAATACAATTATGCATAAATGAAATCCTTAGCAAAATCCATACAATCAATCCAAAAGTGCCCAACGACTACATCAATCCCTAAGAGTAAAGACCTAGCTACTCATACAACGCGTTACAATATAGCTACGATCTAAAACAGCCATAAACACTAACTAAAGTAAGGGAAAGAAGAATTAAACACTATGTAGGCCGAGACCGCACGTCCCCGTCACGATCCCCACGAACAATCGCTTGATTTCCACTTTGCTCCCACTTGTTTAGCTCCAAAAACATTGTTTTCTCTCTGTTTTACGGCTCCAAGGTGTCCAAAAGAAGTCCCCTCAATCAGCCCTAATCGCAATCTTTAAATAAGGCAAAAATTGGTCGTAGCATCGCGACGCTATAGGGGTAGCGTCGCGACGCTACCGCGAAATCACGGATTCTGGAAGTTCGCCGAGAGCGTCGCGACGCTATGAATTTTTTTTTTTTTTTTTTTTTAGATTGAAAACTCCATTTGACTCCAATTGCTCACTTTAGCTTCAAACACATACTTCCTACAAATAAAACATATAAATGCATAAATTTGGCCAAATAATTGTAAAAGACTAGCTTAATTAATTGCAGAAAAATAGCTAGCTATGCTCGCTATCAGAAGCAACAGAAGATTGGAGCTCTTTCTACAAAACCGAAGATCTAAGCTCAGATCCTCATCAAATCCAGCTGCAGAACTGAAGAACAAGGCTCTAATCATCTTCAAATCCCGATGCAAAACTGAAGAGCGAAGTTCAGATCCTCTTCAAAACCCATTGCAAAATAAAAAATCAAAGCTCAGATCCTCATCAGATTCAGCTACATAATTGAAGAACAAGCCTCTGATCATCCTCAAATCCTTTCCACATAACTGAAGAGCGAAGATAAGATCCTCTTCAAATCCCGCTGCAAAATTGAAGATCGAAGCTCAGGTCCTCTCCAAATTCTGTTGCATAATTGAAGAACGAGGCTCCGATCATCTTCCAATCTCACTGCAGAATTGAAGATCGAAGTTCATATCCTCTTCAAGTCCTCCTACCAAATTGAAGACTGAAGTTCAGAACCTCCTGCAGACCTGAAGACTGAAGTCTACTTCAATCCATCCAGAAGAATCCAAAATCTTTCTGAAGAACAAACCTTCAAGACTAAAGCTTCCTGAAGACTCTTTCAAGGTTAGAAGACTTCAAGCTCCAAGAACCCATTGAAGCTTTAGACTCGAGATCAAGTGTCCCAGCCCTCGAGTGAAACACATTCACACACAAGAGAGAGAATCAGAGGATTAACATAAGAGATTGTACACCCACACACATACAAATGTAAATACAAATATATTGTTTATTCCACGTATCTCCATCTTCGAAGTTACATGTTGTCACTACAGGTTTACGATGCGGAGCGACCGACTTTGTTCCCAAGAGGAGGAAAATGGAGTCGCCACCAGTCTTGATTTAGAGGGTGTGACTGGACACCCAAAAATATGCTAAAATGGTCTGCAAATAAAAGATTTAAGGTTCGGGGGTCTTTTGTGTATGGGAAAGGTATTAGCACCCCATAACACTCGTTCAAAGAACGAAAATTTTATTTTTTTTCTTGTGTTATTTAAGGAAATTGGCAATTGTAAATACTAAAGAAGATTTTTTTTTTATTGATTTTTAAATGTCCCATATTTTACTTCTCATTATTCCTTAAATAAATAATGAGCAATAATTATGGGTGGCATAAAGCCATTCAAATTTTATATGAATTTAATTTGGCATCCCAAATTTAAATTCATTATACCTCAAGAATATATTAGGAAAGCCATATCTTGATTTCCTAATTTCTGTCATAGGAAAGTTTATTTTTTTTAAAAAAAAAACATTTGGTTTATTAATTTTGAAAATTGTGTGAGTAAATAATATTTTTTAAGGAAAACTCTTAATTAATTTTATTTTTAAAGAAAGTGGCCTTTTATGGAAAATAGATTTTGGATTGATTTATTATTTTGAAAATAAGGTTTATGAAACAATTTTAGCCAAAAACTTTTAATACATTCCTTTTAAAGAAAATGTCTTTTATGAAATATGCTTCTTTGGAAAAAAAAAAAGTTTTAAAAGAAAAATATGAAGAATTTTTATTTATGTTTTATATGGAAAGAAATATTAAAATCAAATCTCGGCATTCCAAGATTTTATTTTTTTTCCTCAAGAAACTCGAATATCGGCATCCCGAAAATTCAAGATTCCATCGTTAGAAGATTTTTGTTTTGGAAATATTTAATTACAAAAATAAATATAGAGGAATATAAATTGAATACAATATCATAACATAGTGAAATAAAATTAAAAAAAAAATCAGCAATATATAATTGAGAGAAAATACTTAAAAGGAAAGAAAACAACCATATTCAAGAATTAAAAATTCATTAAATTCATTTGTTTTAGAGGAAACATATTGAAATCAAATCTCCGCATTCTAAGACATTGATTTCTTACCTCAAGAAAGCTTAACATTGGCATTCCAAAAATTGAGATTCCGTCGTTGGAGATTCCTTTATTTTGTAATAAACAATAGAATCATGGTTTTATAAAATAAGTATCTAACATATTAATTCAATGAGACTAGATGGCTAAATTATAAAAAATAATACAAGTTCCATATGCAACTAAAAATAAAAATTTAAACATAAACACATAACAACAACTCTAAGGTTTAACTAAACAAGATGAACATGATAAAATTAGGATTGAAACATGCATACAGTTGTTAAATGTAACCTAAAGAATACTCACACAATTTCTTAGATGCTAAAAAAAACATTAACAACACAAAGGAAACGATAAAAATAAATAAACTAAACTTTATAAAAAGCATGGAAAAATTAACTTCATGAAAAGACAGAGAACTATTGGAGAAAGAATTGAAAACAAAGGTAAAAAGAAACTTACAAAAAAAAAAAAAAACGTTTGTGACCGTTGGATTAGGAATGAGACTTGATGAAGTGGTAATGTGAAATTGAGAGGGAGGATGGTGATGAGAGGGAGATAAAACGTGAAGAGGCTAGAAAAAGGGGGAAAAATCTATGTGGGAGAAAGAAGTTAGGTGGGAAAGAGGGAAAAGTGTATCTAGGGTTTTTTAGGGAGAGAGATTTGGAGAGTCTATTTTTGGCCCAAGAAAAAATGTAGGGGTGTGTTTGGGGCAAGGGTTTGGGTTTTGGAAGTTGGGGTTTAGGAAATAGGGTGTTTTGTGAAATCTGTGGGTTTAGGAAGTCTGTGTTTGGGATGCTGGTTTCTGAAGTCTGATTTAGGAAGTCTGTGTTTGGGGTGCTGGTTTCTGAAGTCTGATTTAGGAAGTCTGTGTTTGGGGTGCTGGTTTCTGAAGTCTGATTTAGGAAGTCTGTGTTTGGGGTGTTGATTTCTAAAGTCTGAGTTTCTGATTTTTTTTCTTTTTTTTCCAATGTTATACAATTCTTATAAAATTACTAATTTAATATGTTCTTTCCATTAATTGTAAATATGGAAATTTAAGACAATTTTCATCAAAAATTGAAAATTAAAAAAAAAAAAAAAATCAATTCCCCTTCTTCAAATTTTTTCCACATTTGTTGCATTTCCTATATTTCTTCTGAACGTAGTTTTGGAGGCCGAGTCTCTGTTTTTAAGAACAATTTTTTTTTTGTTCAATGTTAAACAATTGTTCTAAAATTAACAGTTTAAAATGTCCTTTCCATTAATTGTGAATATGAGAATTTAAGATACAATTTTGATCAAACATTCAAAATTGGAAAAAAAAAAATCAATTTCCCTTCTTCAATTTCTTTCCAACAGAGAAGTACTGGCAACCATATTTCTAAATCTCCATTAATTTCTACTTTTTAAAACTTATTTGTTAAAAAAAAAAAAATTAAAAGGTAAAAAACCAAAGTTGGACTCCTCAATAACTTTATTTTTTTCTTTAAAAATTAGCTTCATCACCAATAACTTTTTTTTAAATAGAAATCGTAACTTTCTAAAAGAATTTATAAAACTCCAAGCTCTTAGAATCCCTCCGTTTTAATTTTCAAATTGTAATTATTCCCTAACACTCGAAAAAGTATCAGTAGCTCCCAAACTCTACTTACCCTCGTAATTTTGAACGTATAATCACCAAAACAAACAAAAATAAAAGAACTGTTCAAGAAGCAAGATTTCTAAAAGCAAAAAGAAAGAAATATAACTATTTCAAATATATATATATATATAACCATAGTGAACAGGTTCTAAATTAACAAACAATCAATTAACTAAATTAACTACACTTTAAAAAATAAACTTTAGAACGAATTGATTTACATTGTTAATTAATAACAATTGGAGAGTTGAAATGGACTTTTTTTTTTTTTTTTTTTGAGACAAAAGCCATTCATTGAAACTAAAGAAGGCCACCTCGGCCAGTAACAACACAAGAAGAATCCTTCTTCAGAGAACATAATAACCAAACTGGGAAAGAAGAAAGCCATAAAAATGACCCTAATGAAATCCCTCTCCTTGCAAGACAATGAGTCATTAGATCCACGACCTACATGACAGAAAACAACATTGGAAAAACACAGGGCCAACTCTTTGATTTCATGAACCCATATGCCGTCCTCTGACAAGGTTGAAGAAGAACCATTAAGCATATCCATCAACGACTTACAATCTGATTCAACCACAAGGAATTGAATGCTCAAACGATGCGCATGCTTCATGCCCTCCAAAACTACCAAAACTACCAAGGCCTCAGCATTAAATGGAGAATAAGACGCAACAAAGGAGTTAGTCATAGCTGCCAGAACGACCCCATCACAGTTTCAAATTAACGCTCCAATCCCCGTCCGCTGGAGATTCACAGGGCAAGATGCATCGACATTTAGCTTACTCCAACCCACAAGCGGTTCATCCACCAAAGCAGAATCAAAAGCACGAACCCATATAAACGAAATGGATTTCTTAAAACCCAAATCATCTTTTTCCAACATTCAAATTGTTGATTCAAATCCATTCCATTTCCAACTCCATAACATAACAATTCCCAAAACAAAACAGCCCATCATTCTTCTTCCGAGTCCAAAAGCAATTCCAGAGGTATGCGATTACAAACAATGTACAAATTTTACAGAGATATGAGAAAGATTTACAGTATATATATATATAATCGCCATAAAGAAGAGAGAAACTCAGGCCGAGAATAATCCAGTGGAAGCCGCTCGCCCAATCTGGGATTTGGGCTCAAAAACCCATTTGAATTCAGACATCGCTACATTTCATTTTGCCAATTCCATCATCTTCTTCATCCGACTGGCAGTTGCAGAGATGGAAACCCCAGAACCCAAATCTTGAAGCTCTTGAACCGAAGGCGAGAAGGAAAAAACCAGATCACCGAATGCCAAAAAAAAACAAAAAAAAAATACCGAGAGTCGTAGATCCAAAACGTGAAGAAAACACAAATCCGAGGACAGATCGGAATAAAAAATGAAGAAGAACACCTTCAGATCGCAAAAAAAAAAGAAGGAAAAAACTCACTTATATCTTCCGATCTGCCAACCCAGAAGAGAAGAGAATGAGAGAGGGCAAGAATATGTGAAGAACGAAGAAAGAGAGCACATTACAAACCTTCAGGCGAGAGAGAAAAGCGGACGAAGGAAAACGGAGAGAGAGAGGAAGCGTGTTATCGAGGGGGGTGAGAGAGCGGCGGATTATGCAACGAAAACGGGGGTTTGAGAAACCCTAACCGGACGTTTTCCCAAACCAGCGGCCCAAACAACATCTTTTTAAAAACGGGGTGTTTTAGAACACCCGGGCTTCCAAAAATGGGCCCCCAAACACGGCCCTAGAGGTCTTCCAAGGCTCCAAAAAATCGTGAGGGCTCCCTTTTTATAGCCAATTTCAACCACCACATATTAGGAAGGTGATCAAATAAAATTAAAATCCACTAAAAATAAAAAAAAAAATAAAAAGGGAATTAAATAAACTATTTAATTCCTCCTTCTAAATTTACAAAATATTATTTGACAATCGAATTTCTAAGAAAACAAAATATTTTGTTTAATTAATCTTACCAAATAAACCTAATATTTGATTTGGCAAATTAATTAATCAAAATAAAATATTTGACCTAATTAATTCTACGAAATTTAATAATGTTTGAATTGGCTAATTAAAAATTCAACACTCTTTTTTTTATATGCCCTTTAAAAAAAATATCGGACAAATTTAGGGATCTACACATGTGAACACACAAATAGAAGAACTTATAATATTTATATTCAAATTTATGTAATTGGTTTTAGTGGAAAGTTTTTTAATACTGTTAATTATCTATGTAATAACATTAGCTACTTAAAATTTAAAGTAGATCGGTAGTCCTTATTGTTTTGCTTAAATCATATATTATATATATATATATAATATATATTTGTTTTATCTTAGAAAAGGCAATTTCACATGTAACTTAATTAATTTTAAAAACTACTTGACTTTTTAAAAATTAATTGTTAGTATAATTTCGTATTGTTTTATTATTACTTTTTTATTTGTTATAAGATTATAAGATAATTATTAAACTTACTGTCAAAGTTTAAATTAAAGAAAAATATATATATGCAATGTACGTGTGTGCTACTATTATGTCTATATACATGCTATTTAATAAGAATTTCTTTATTTTTTTCACTAACTTTTAAAAGTTTATGGTAATTAAAACAAAAATTATATGGTATTTGTTTATTGTATTACATAAGCTAAACAAACTACTATTTCCTCTTATTTTAATTTAAGATTATAAAATTCCACGTGTATTGCACGTGTTACTTATTAAGGCAGCAGGAGCAAAATTTGAAGAAGAAGACAACAGAAAAAAACCTTTGAGTACTTCTCGAAAAAAAAAAAAAAAACCTTTGAGTAAATAAAAACTAAATCAATTCAAAATTAGTAAAAATAAAATAAAAATGAAAAAAAAAAGGTGGAAACCTAACTCTCTCCCACGCCACTTTTTCTTCTTCTCTACGTCGTTTCCTTGTTTTTGCCGCCGCCATTTTTTTCTTCTTTACGCCAAGAGATCCTTGCTGCCGCCGCCTCTCTCCCGTTCATTGCTGTGACTGTCGTCATCTCTCTTCCACTCGTGCCGCTGCCACCGTCATATTTCTTCCATTCGTCCCACCGAAGCCTCTGTCCTAGCGATTTTGCACTGATTTTCTACTCTGAGGTATTCTCTCAATCTCCATCCATGTCTTTCTTCTCAATTGAAAAATACAAATTAGAACTTGTCTAATAAAAGAGGGAGGAGTTTTTTTTTTTTTTTTTTTTTTTTAAATAACATTAGACAAATAGCAACTAAAAAAGGGAACAAAAACGGGTGAGACTGTTTTTGAGGACGCAATTAGGCAGGGACGACGGAAGGATACAACACTCGAACTAAGATTGCTACTGTATTTTGACGTAGAGAAGGAATTGGAGGAATTTGTAAAAAATGACCCCTTTCACTTATTGGTTTCTAATTTTGACCCCTTTTGAAAATAATGTTTTTTCTAACATTTTTTAATTTCAGATTGAATGTGAAATTACGGATTTACCCCTGACCCTTGAAAGTTTTTACAAAACTTCTTTCCCCCTCTTTTCAAACGGCGTTTGGTTTTTCTCTCAACGGCTATCTTCCTATCTTCTCTCCGTTCAAACTTTGTTCAACTTCGTGCCCGCGTTTGCTTCCGAAACCATCAATAATCAGTTCGTGCTTGTCGAAGGTACGTTTTTCCTTTTTTTTTTTTTTTTTGAGTTTTCTAGGGTTTTGAAGCATAAAGTAGATTGGAGGTCTTTCTGTTGAAATTTGTTGAAGTTTAACATGATTTAAGTCCATACACACACTTTTCGGCGAGTTCTGAGTAGTTTGGGTTGAAAAACGGCGTCGGATTCGTGCTAGAGCTGCTGGGTTTTCTGTGCGCAGACGAAGCATCCTGGCCGGGATGCATGTAATATGAATTTTGCTTGGGCCCGATCCCGGCCGGGCCTCCAGGCCGGGGATAGACCGGGGAATTTTTTTTTTTAAATTTTCTTGTTTTAATTATAAAAAATTGTTTTGTTTTTTTAAGCATCCCGGCCGGGATTCATGTAATGTCAGTTTTGCTTGTGCCCGATCCCGGCCGGGCCACCAGGCCGGGGATAGACCGGGAACTTTTTTTTTTTTTTAATTTTCTTGTTTTAATTATAAAAATTGTTTGGTTTTTTTTTCCCATTCAATTGTACTTTGTTTTTTTTTTTATAGGTTTAATCATCATGGCAATGGTTCCAAAAATTCCACTTGCTGACCATTTTCCAGCTGCATTAACATGTTGTTCTCATTTAGGAAAAACAATCACAGCTATTAAGAAGAAATTAACTGATGCCCAGTTGGCAATGTTTAGACAGACTTGTTTTGGTCATCTATTGGATTTGTCTTTAATGTTTAATGGCCAATTAATCCATTACTTTCTTTTGAGAGAAGTAAATGAGGATAGGGCAAACGTGATTAGTTCTGATATTCTAGGGAACAAAGTTTCATTTGGGCAGCGTGAATTCAATATCATAACTGGGATTAAGCATAGTACTAGACACATTAGGAGCAATATCAATAGTACTAGGCTTAGAAGATTGTACTTGGATGATAGCACGACAATGAAAGGATTTGAGTTAGATAGATTATTCCCCAACCTTCGATTTGAGAGTGATGAGGACGCAGTTAAGATAGCGTTGTTTTATTTCATCGAGCTTGCGATGATGGGGAGAGAGAGGAAACAACAAATGGATACAAGCCTGCTAGGTATAATTGATGAGTGGGAGAGATTTTGCAATGAAGATTGGAGCAAAATCATATTTGATAAGACCATTAAGTCATTGAAGAAAGCTTTGTCTGGTAAAGCGGCGTCTTACAAGGAGAGGTCGGATGGTAAACAAGAGACGTATAGTCTTTACGGCTTCCCATACGCGTTTCAGGTTAGCAAACTATCTTCATTGTTAGGGTTTCGTTTTAATGTTTATATTGTTACTAACACTATATTTTAATTATTCATATAGGTATGGACGTATGAGACTGTTTCATCATTAACTGGACGTGTTGCTAACCGCGTCAGAGACAATGCCATCCCACGGATTCTTAGATGGTCATGTTCCCACTCGCCCACTTTGGTCGTGCTCAGTAAAGAAGTTTTTGCATCAGACACGGTATGTTTAAGCATTATTTTTTTTTTATCTATGTAGGTACTCATGAGTTTTAGGGTTTTCAGTATTGTAGTTTATTTTTCTGTGTAGGCAAGGGTCACATTGAAACTTGTGGCCACAGAGGAAGAGGTTCAATTTATGAACCGTGTGATGGAGCCACCCCATACCCCACCTCCTCCTCCAGCTCCAGAACTTCCTGGTATGAATGTTGACGATGCAGATGTTGAGACTCATGATAGAACGGAGGATGTTGGGACTAGTTCTGAGGCTCCCGACCGAACTTGCCAGAAGTGTAGACTCCTTGATAGCCGTGTTGAGGGCATTGAAAATGCTGTCAAGGAGTTAAATGGAAATATGAAGGGAATAGAAAGAGACCTGAAGGCAATAAAGAAGTTCATGCGTCGATTGTCTAAGGTATGAATTGTGCACTTCTTCACCTTATATTGTATTGTATTGTATACATACTAGGTTAATATGTGTTGTGTTTCATACAGGGAAAGTTCGTTGACGCATGCAAGTATCTGGATCCCGCGCGAGATGAAGGTCCAGACGGTGGTACAGGACCTGGACCTAGCGCGAAAGGAGCAGACACCCCCTTGAATGTGGCTACTGGTTCAGCTGTCCAGACTGACACACAACAAAAATCTCCAGTAGTGGAACGGACCACTGGTGGTGGTGGTGGTCCAGTTCAAGTGGTGGAGAAGGGAATCATTGTTATAGATGAGGGGGACAATGGTAAAGATCGGGTAAGTGTAGTGTGTATAATGTTCGTATTCTATGTTTTTATAATTTTATAATTGACTTGTATTATTTTTTAATTCACAGGAACACACTGATAGTGCTGAACTTGTAGTTGGCAAGGAACTACAAGTCACCGAGGATCAAGCTACCCTGGTATGGATTTTGGTATTTATTCTTAGTGTAGTTTTTTAATAAAATTCGTACTTAGTGTATTTAACACTTCTATGTTATTTTACAGGGTGTCCAGTCTACTTCACAACAAAACGAGCCCATTGAACGACGGGGGACTCGGAAGAGGAAGACTGCATGGAAGTTGAGAACTCCATGGAAAGACACAAGGGAAGACGGGAAGAGGCGAAAGGTCCTGAGGTACAATCCTATCCCGGAGATCCCTGAAGATTTGTCTATGTAATTCAAGACATGGCTAGACAGTGAGGACCCAAAAGATCGTGTCCGAAGGACCGAATATGCTCTTAGAGACAAGTCGTGGTTCGTAGACCTTTTAACTCCATCCAAATGGATGACCGATGAGGTATGATCTAAAACTATGTTATAATGAAACAATATTTGTATGATATAGATTACTAACACCGTAACTGTATGTAGGTTATCGATTCGATCTTCATGTTTGTTCAAAAGAAGTTCGAACAACGACCACAACTGTGCCGTAGAAAGTTCACAACTGCGGATCTATTTGTTTCGGTGTGTATCAGTCTAAGTTGTTAATTAATTTGCTCATGTCATAGTGTTTGATATGTTTTTTTTTTTTATGTTTAGAATTTTTTGAGAAATGAAGACGGGCCGTACAAAGAGCTAAGCAGCGGCGTACACCCCCGGGACTTGACATACGAATGGACCAAGACATCAAACGTCTTAAGGTACGCGAGGGGTGAGCATTCAGACCACAACATCCCATGGACCACTATTGATGCGGTGTACTTGCCTTATAATCTCAGTGGTCTCCATTGGGTTTTGGTGTGCATTGATTTGGAGGTCGGTGAGGTGGTCGTGTCAGATTCGCTCAGAGCATTGAACAAGGAAGAGGTGGTCGAGCAGGAGTTCAAGGTCCTTTGCCACGTCGTGCCCAGTGTACTTTGGAAGATCGGGGCTATGGATTCAAGGAAGGAACTCCCTGTCGGAAGATGGCCTCTCCGTCTGGAAAAATCAAGGCCGCAGCAGTATGATAGTGGTGACTGTGGGGTGTTTGTATGTAAATTTTTAGAGTACGATGTAACAGGTGTTGGGTTTTATGCCCTAAAACTCGTAGATAGTGAATGTAACCGTTGACCGGATATTAATGAAATAATATTGATATGTTTTTCATTAATTGTTATTAGTTATTTTATATTTGTCTTTGCCTAATAATAACCCTGATCCAATAAACTAGACATCCAAGGCTGTAATATGAGTCTTGAACTATATGTAGCGACATATGGGATCATTGTTCAAGAAACAGCCTAAAGGGTCTATAGTATAGGGATAAGACTGGGTGCCTTATCCTGGTGACATTATGGATACGGCCCACTTTGTATTTGATACAAACGCTGCGATCCAACGCGTTCGTGTAGGAGACATGCGAGTGGGGGTATCCTATGCAATGAGTTTGCATAAGACCGGACCGCGAAATAGTAACCACTGGTTATAACACCGTTAACTAGTTGGTTTTCTATTTCACTAGGACGACCTAGACAACTTAGTCTTAATCCTGAGTTGATTATGGACTCCTGCTCATGAGAGATTGTCCTTTGATTTGTATGGGTGAGAGTGGCCAATACGCCGACTCAATAAGCCTACCACTTTGGGGACAAGACCGAATGGGGAGCTGGGAACATAATCGTACAAGATGGAATTCACTCCTTCCCGACTTTAGGGAAGCAGATGAGTGTTCCCTTAAGTGGTTACTCCGAGTCTTGAACAAAGGGCCCTACCCTCTCAATGGCACGAGAGGGTTTTTTCTGTTTGATGGTTGGACCACAAACAGGTTGTTCATTAGAGGAGAATTGGTACTTAAGGAAATAGAGGTAACCCAGGGGTAAAACGGTAATTTGACCCAGCTGGTGTTACGGACACTCGTGAAGGACTAACCAGTCGATATTGGTCTATATCCGTGGACACAGAAAATATGTCTGCAGTGAGAAGAGTGCAACTGTGAGTCTATAGTGGAATGAACACACAGTTAACGATATATTGATTAATGTGGTTAATGAGTTTGACCAATTAATCTCACATCGTTGGAGCTTCTGATCTGCAGGTCCATTAGGTCCCACTGGTAGCTCATAAAGTAATTTGAGGCAACTAAGTAATAAATGTAAATTGAAAATGTTCAATTTACTAAGGGAAACAAATATAATATATATTGATATATTATTATGAGAGAAATTAATATTTGAAGAAATTCAAATATAAATTTATGGAAGTTTGAAAGAGTTCAAATAATGAATTAATTAATTTAAGGCCTAAAATGTGTTTGGGCAAATTAATTAATTCTAGGCCGGAAATTAAAGCTAAAGTAGTGGGACTGGAGAAGTCATTTCACAATTAATGGAAAGGACATTTCAGCTAAAGTAGTGGGAGCTGCGAAGTTATTTTTTAGAAATAGATTCTTACTTTTAGAAAGTTTGTTAATCGTTCCCAAGATTAAGAGGAACTTAATTTCTATTTCATGTTTGATTGAACAATCGTATACAGTTACTTTTGATATGAATGAAGCGTTCATTTATAAAAATGGTGTACTTATTTGTTCAGCCAAATTGGAAAATAACTTGTATGTTTTAAGACCAACCGAAAACAAAGCACTTTTAAATCACGAATTATTTAAAACTGCTGAAACTCAAAGGAAAAGGCAAAAGATTTCTCCATCAAGTAACAATACTCATCTTTGGCATCTCAGACTTGGTCATATAAACATTGATAGGATCGGTCGTTTGGTAAAGAATGGACTTCTAAGCAAGTTAGAAGATGATTCACTACCACCTTGTGAATCTTGTCTCGAGGGAAAAATGACCAAGAGACCCTTTACTGGAAAAGGTTACAGAGCCAAAGAACCCTTAGAGTTAATACATTCGGATCTATGTGGTCCAATGAATGTAAAAGCACGAGGAGGGTACGAATATTTCATCTCATTTATAGATGATTATTCAAGATATGGTTACTTGTACCTAATGGGACATAAGTCTGAAGCCCTTGAAAAGTTTAAGGAGTTTAAGGCTGAAGTTGAAAACCTATTAGGTAAATCTATTAAAGTACTTCGATCTGATCGAGGAGGGGAGTATATGGATCAAAGATTCCAGGATTATATGATAGAACATGGAATCCAATCTCAACTCTCAGCCCCTGGTACACCTCAGCAGAATGGTGTGTCAGAGAGGAGAAATAGAACCTTGTTAGACATGGTTCGATCAATGATGAGCTATGCTCAATTGCCTAGCTCGTTTTGGGGGTATGCAGTGGAGACTGCAGTATACATCTTGAACAATGTTCCCTCGAAAAGTGTTTCTGAAACACCTTTCGAATTATGGAAGGGGCGTAAACCTAGTTTGCATCACTTTCGCATCTGGGGTTGTCCAGCACACGTGCTTGTGACAAATCCTAAGAAACTGGAACCTCGTTCAAAACTGTGCCAATTTGTTGGTTACCCTAAAGAAACGATAGGTGGTTATTTCTACGACCCACAAGAAAATAAGGTGATTGTATCGACAAACGCCACTTTCTTAGAGGAAAACCACATGAGAGATCATAAACCACGCAGCAAAATAATATTAGGAGAAGCTACTGAAGAATCACCAAGAGTTGTTGATGAAGTTGGACCTTCAACAAGGGTTGATGAAGGAACTAGTTCTTCAGATCCATCCCGTCCATCTCAAACGTTGGGAATGCCTCGACGCAGTGGGAGGGTTGTATTACAACCTGACCGCTACTTGGGTTTAACTGAAACTCAGGTTGTCATACCTAATGATGGCATTGAGGATCCATTGTCCTATCGACAGGCAATGAATGACGAAGATACGGATGAATGGGTCAAAGCCATGAACCTGGAAATAGAGTCAATGCACTCCAATTCTACTTACAGATCTACCAAATGGGGTAAAACCCATAGGGTGCAAATGGATCTATAAGAGAAAAAGAGATGCAGCTGGAAAGGTACAGACCTTCAAAGCTAGACTAGTGGCAAAGGGTTATACCCAAAAGGAAGGGGTTGACTATGAGGAAACCTTTTCTCCTGTAGCCATGTTAAAGTCCATAAGAATTCTCTTATCCATAGCCACATATTATGACTATGAAATATGGCAAATGGACGTCAAGACTGCCTTTCTGAATGGTAATCTTGAAGAGAATATCTTCATGTCTCAACCCGAAGGGTTCATAGCCCAAGGTCAGGAACAAAAGGTTTGTAAGCTCAATCGATCCATTTATGGATTGAAACAAAGCGTCCAGATCATGGAACATTAGATTTGATACTGCAATCAAATCTTTTGGCTTTGACCAAAACGTTGATGAGCCTTGCGTATACAAGAAAGTCAACAAAAGGAAAGTAGCTTTTCTAATACTTTATGTAGATGATATCCTACTCATTGGGAATGATGTAGGATACCTCACTGACATTAAGAAATGGCTAGCAGCCCAATTCCAAATGAAAGATCTGGGAGAGGCTCAATATGTTCTGGGAATCCAAATCATTAGGGATCGTAAAAACAAAACGCTAACTTTGTCTCAAGCAACGTATATTGACAAGATGTTGTCTCGATATTCGATGCAAAACTCCAAGAAGGGACTACTACCCTTCAGACATGGGGTACACCTGTCTAAGGAACAATCTCCTAAGACACCTCAAGAAGTTGAGAACATGAGACACATTCCCTACGCCTCAGCTGTGGGCAGCTTAATGTATGCTATGCTCTGCACCAGGCCTGACATATGTTATGCAGTGGGAGTAGTCAGTAGGTATCAGTCTAATCCAGGGTTGGACCACTGGGGAGCGGTTAAGAATATCCTCAAGTATCTTCGGAGAACGAGGGACTACATGCTTGTGTATGGAGCTAAGGATTTGATTCTTACTGGATACACTGACTCTGACTTTCAAGCTGATAAGGATTCAAGGAAATCCACATCAGGGTCAGTATTCACCCTCAATGGAGGAGCAGTAGTGTGGAGAAGCATCAAACAAGGATGCATAGCAGACTCAACCATGGAGGCTGAGTATGTAGCAGCTTGCGAAGCAGCTAAGGAGGCAGTATGGCTTAGAAAATTCTTGACTGATTTGGAAGTGGTTCCGAATATGAACGTGCCCATAACACTATACTGTGACAACAGTGGGGCAGTAGCCAACTCAAAAGAACCTCGAAGCCACAAACGGGGTAAACACATCGAGAGGAAGTATCACCTGATACGGGAAATTGTGCAAAGAGGAGATGTGATCGTCACTAAGATCGCCTCGGAGCACAACATCGCTGATCCATTTACGAAGGCTCTCACGGCTAAAGTGTTTGAGGGTCATCTAGAGGGTCTAGGTCTACGAGATATGTATGCCATCTAATCTAGGGCAAGTGGGAGAAATGTATAATGGGTATAAGGATGCCCTAGTTCATTGTATTATTTATATACATGACATTTCCAGCTTTAGATTATTGCATTTACATCCCACTAACTAGTGTTTTAGTTCAAGTGGAAGTTTGTTGGGTTTTATGCCCTAAAACTCGTAGATAGTGAATGTAACCGTTGACCGGATATTAATGAAATAATATTGATATGTTTTTCATTAATTGTTATTAGTTATTTTATATTTGTCTTTGCCTAATAATAACCCTGATCCAATAAACTAGACATCCAAGGCTGTAATATGAGTCTTGAACTATATGTAGCGACATATGGGATCATTGTTCAAGAAACAGCCTAAAGGGTCTATAGTATAGGGATAAGACTGGGTGCCTTATCCTGGTGACACTATGGATACGGCCCACTTTGTATTTGATACAAACGCTGCGATCCAACGCGTTCGTGTAGGAGACATGCGAGTGGGGGTATCCTATGCAATGAGTTTGCATAAGACCGGACCGCGAAATAGTAACCACTGGTTATAACACCGTTAACTAGTTGGTTTTCTATTTCACTAGGACGACCTAGACAACTTAGTCTTAATCCTGAGTTGATTATGGACTCCTGCTCATGAGAGATTGTCCTTTGATTTGTATGGGTGAGAGTGGCCAATACGCCGACTCAATAAGCCTACCACTTTGGGGACAAGACCGAATGGGGAGCTGGGAACATAATCGTACAAGATGGAATTCACTCCTTCCCGACTTTAGGGAAGCAGATGAGTGTTCCCTTAAGTGGTTACTCCGAGTCTTGAACAAAGGGCCCTACCCTCTCAATGGCACGAGAGGGTTTTTTCTGTTTGATGGTTGGACCACAAACAGGTTGTTCATTAGAGGAGAATTGGTACTTAAGGAAATAGAGGTAACCCAGGGGTAAAACGGTAATTTGACCCAGCTGGTGTTACGGACACTCGTGAAGGACTAACCAGTCTATATTGGTCTATATCCGTGGACACAGAAAATATGTCTGCAGTGAGAAGAGTGCAACTGTGAGTCTATAGTGGAATGAACACACAGTTAACGATATATTGATTAATGTGGTTAATGAGTTTGACCAATTAATCTCACATCGTTGGAGCTTCTGATCTGCAGGTCCATTAGGTCCCACTGGTAGCTCATAAAGTAATTTGAGGCAACTAAGTAATAAATGTAAATTGAAAATGTTCAATTTACTAAGGGAAACAAATATAATATATATTGATATATTATTATGAGAGAAATTAATATTTGAAGAAATTCAAATATAAATTTATGGAAGTTTGAAAGAGTTCAAATAATGAATTAATTAATTTAAGGCCTAAAATGTGTTTGGGCAAATTAATTAATTCTAGGCCGGAAATTAAATATGTGATATTTAATTGGTGGGAATTAATCAATTATGGAAATAATTAATCACTTAAGGAAGTGATTAATCATTTATGGAAATGATCTAATCACTTATGGAAGTAATTAGTCATTTGTGGAAAAGATTAATCAATTATGGAATTGATTGATCATGATTGATTAATTAAGGAATAAGATTGAATCAATTTTGGAAAAGATTGATTTAATTGAATATTTTATTCATGGCCTCTCTTCTATAAATAGAACACTAGACCTAATTGGTCCAGGACACTTGACACTTTGCTCTTGCTCTTAGACTCTCAAGACAAGACCTAGAATTCTCTCTAGCCTCCCTCTTAGAGAAAGACTCCCACAAGTCTTTTGCCTCCTACACCTAGAGTCATACTGGTGTAACCTCTGTGGTTATTGTGTCATTCAAGAAGAATTTTCCAGCGATCACAAGACAAAGGAGGCTGCTGCGTTTTGTTCGTTGGAGCATCGTTGGCGACGAACGGTCAAGTCTACAACGGAGGTTTGTAACGGTTCTTCCCCTTTTCTTTAGAAAAGCATGAAAATAAATTTAGATTTATTTTTAAGCATGTTTAAGCTGATTTTCCAGTAACTTTAAAGAGTTTTTAAAGTTTGTTTGAGTTTTCGTAACTGTATTTTAATGTTAATTAATATACGGCGTAAGGTCCAATCGATGCGCTTCCGCTGCGTGGGGACTTTTATTCCCTTCAACAGGGTCGTCATTCGACACCCTTACTCAAGATATGATGCCTGAATTTCGAAGGCAATATGCTATACAATTGTGGGCCAATATGCCACTTTTTTAGTCATTTGTAAATATTGATTTCATCTAAAATGAAATAGTTCATATCTTCAATTTTTCATGTCCCATGCAAACCCATGCAATCCCATGCAATTCCATGCAAACTTAAGGAACCACACTCTAGTGTAATCATATAACGAATCATATACCAAAAAAATGGCTAATTTTTACTTTATGAAAAATTGAACGTGGAAAATTACATTAAAGTAAACAAAATTCGTAGTTAAATTAAAGACTATACTGTTTTTTTTCCCGGCTACATCCTGGCCGAGAAACTAGACCGAGAACTCGAACGGGTCGAATAAAAATACAAGAATAGCCACTGCCTTTTTCTCGGTGCGCGCTCGGCCGAGATCGAACCGGGAAAATACACAGTGAACGATCTTCCATGTATCGACTCTCCCAAGTGTCTCGTTTGAGGTTCTCGATCCGACGTTTCGGCCGAGATTGAACCGAGAAAATACACAGTGAACGATCTTCCACGTATCGACTATCCCAAGTGTCTCGTTTGAGGTTCTCGGTCCGACGTTTCGGCCGAGATCGAACCAGGAAAATACACAGTGAACGATCTTCCACGTATCGACTATCCCAAGTGTCTCATTTGAGGTTCTCGGTCCGACGTTTCGGCCGAGATCGAATCGGGAAAATACACAGTGAACGATATTCCTCGTATAAACTCTCCCAAGTGTCTCGTTTGAGGTTCTCGGTCCGACGTTTCGGCCGAGATCGAACCGGGAAAATACATAGTGAACGATATTCCTCATATAGACTCTCCCAAGTGTCTCGTTTGAGGTTCTCGGTCCGACGTTTCGGCCGAGATCGAACCGGGAAAATACACAGCGACTGGTAACCTCGAATTTAAGTGAGGGAATTGATGCTCGTTTGGGGTTCTCGGTACGTAATTTCGGCCGGGAATTGAGCGGGAAAAAAATCAGTAAGTTATGGTTACATTGACACATTCCCACACAAACCTGCACGCAGGAAATAACAACATGCATCTGTATATTGAACTAATATTCTAAAAAAACATTAGTTACGTTGATAGGTACGTTATATAAAATTACATAAAGATAAAAAACTGAATACTATGCGGTTTTGAGTGGTTGGCGGCATGTTTTCCTGTTATGACCTCTCCCTCCACAGCGAGTACATTTGTGAACTTGTCTAACCTCTCCCGTGGATGGTATCCTCAAGGTTTGTCGTCGACCAACTCTTGGAACCCTCTTCGGCGGCAAAACTTCAAAATCTACAAAATTTTCGGATGTTTTCCACTCCGACACATGACCTACTGGATATATGGGTTCTGCGTACGCAACAAGGACTGCTTCAACGTGGTAGCATGGAGAACAAAGATCCAAGTACGGCACATTCCGGTATATGCAGGCAGCGATTGCATGGGAGCACGGAAGTTGAAAGACGTCAAATTCACGACAAGTACACGTCCTCGTGTGGATGTTGACACGACCACCCAAGTGTCCATCGTCGACTTGGAATTCGTACCTGTCAATTGGCGTAACCACATGCCTTCTTGCATTATTCTCCGCTGCTAGAACAATCTCTTCACCATATTTTGATATTGGTGCATCCCATTTCGCTGCATCGGTACGACGGTCGTAGTAAGTGGCTTGCAACCATCCCCTAATGTAATCAAGAAGACCCGTTATTGGTAACTCTCGCGCATCTTTCAGGAGGGAGTTAAAACTTTCCGCAATATTCGTGGTCATTTGATTGTATCTCATCCCACACTGATAAACACGTGACCAATGTTCAAGTCCGACTTCTTCCAAGTATTTTTGGACACGTATTGGAATATGGCTCCAAAATTCTTGAAACTCAGTATCACGAAATGTCTTCGCTGCTTTAAGGTAGAGTTGAATAAAGCCGTGATCCTTGAACTTTGTTTTCAAGTTTTCTTGTAGATGGTGGATACAGTAAACGTGGGATGCATCGGGAAACACAGTGTGTACTGCCTTCAATATGCTCTTGTGTCTGTCAGAAACAATCACTAGGGGATTAATGTGACCAATAGCACGCTCGATTTACCGGAAAAAGTCGGTCCATGTTTCATCGGTTTCCCCCCTCCCAATGCCAAACCCTACGGGGTATATTTGGTTGTTTCCATCGATGCCTACTGCAGTTAAGAGCTTTCCACTGAACTTTCCCCTCATGTGGGTCCCATCTACAACCAAAATCGGACGAATAGAGTTCAAGAACCCTCTAATCGTGGACCCAATTGCCATGAACACATGCTTGAAGTAACCACCCTCTTCCACTTCCAAGTCGAAAAATGAACCAGGATTTTCAATTTTCAACGCTTCTCCAAACCGTGGTAACTGTCTGTAGGACTCTTCAGGCGAGCCTCTGGCAAGGACCAAGACATGTTCTCTAGCCCTCCATGCCTTGTCATAACTCAGATTCACCCCGAACTTTTGTCGGATATCACTTATGATGTCCTTTGGTCTGTAGGAACGACCAACCTCCAAAAATGTTGTCTTCACAATATTGCCAACAACCCAACTTTTGGCCTGACTATGTTTGTGGGTCACCATCAAGTGTTTGCACGTGTGAATGTTAGAATACTTGGTAACTGTAAGGACATTGGAGCCTTTCAGGACAGTAGCTCGGACCCTCCATTTACATTCCTCAACAACACACCGAACCTTGAATATTTTCTTGTTAGACTTCTTAACCCTAAATTCAAAGTTCTCTCTCATCCCTAAAACAGACAGTCTCATTTGCAAGTCCTTCTTAGACAAGAATATATCTCCCACTTCTATATCCTTGTAATTAGAGTACTGACCTGACATTACTGCTGAATTAGATGCACGAGTTGTCGTAGAAGGGCCAGGTGCCATATTAACGGCCATAGCAGGAGTATCGACATTTTCTGCAGTTCCAAGTACCTCCTGATGAACCCCGATGTTCTCCTCCATCTCCTGGGCAGTTACATCAACTTCGTACAGATCTTCCTCGCCACTCTCATGTGTTCCATCTGTATATGTCCCCGGCTCCTCTTCTCCGTAATCTCCCCAATCCTGAAAATCACTATCCGGGTTAACATCCTCTCCATAGTCTCCCCAGTCATGGAAATTATTCTGTGGGGTAACGTAGTCAACATCATCCCCAAGGTTATATGCCCTCTTGTCGTCACGTATTGGACTCAGTGACATTGGCTCATTATAAACGGGGGGGATGTGTTGCTCTTGCTCTTCTTTGTATGGGAAGGATGTGGAGGTCGAGGGATTGTGATGATCTTCATTGTGTGGAAAGGGTGTGGCTCGGGATGGTATTTCTTGACTCATGTAATGTGGAGTATATGGTGGGACAGACGTGTAATGGTATGGTTGATGATTTGGATCCATATATGAAAAGTATTCACTCCCATATATGGAGTATTTGGTACAGTATATGGAATGGGATATGGACGAAACCCTTGGTGACTGGATAGGGGACATGGTCTCGGCACAGTGGATACATAAAGGGGACTTGCAGACACTAACTCCCAAGTCAAAAAACTATGCAAATCTACATCGTTCCTAATCACAAAAGCGGGAGATTTAGACCTCAGTTCAAGCAGACACCTCAAAACAATGTCGTTATCATTCGGACTTATACTACTTATTTCATACACCTGACCTAAGAACTCGTTATAAGAAATTCCCACATCCACGTCTAAGGCCCTCACCTCTCCACCATCGTACTCCTTTTCACTCTCCTTCCACACACCACCAAAACATACCCAAACACGAGGCATCTGCAAAAATACAAAAGAATATATAAACAAATGTATGCAACCACGGAAAATTCATAAACATTAAAAAAATTAAAAAAAGAAACAAAAAAATAAAAAAATATCCCTCATCTCGGTCCAATCTCGGTGACGGTTCGGTCGGGAAAAACGTGGTCCGGTCGGGAAAATAACGGTTCGGTCGGCCTTCAAAATGTATGAATCCCGGGCGGGAAAAATTGTGGATCGGCCGGGATTTTCAAGATGTCCGCCCGAGATTGGACCGGGTTCGACACAGATTTGACGAAAAAACCATTTCAACAACATTCTATTGGATTTTTTTTGAAACAAAACGATAGAATAATCAAAAGCAACGTACCTTGTTTAAAAAATGAACACTTGCTGTGGATCAAATGCACTCTAGTGAACAACTTGTTGTGGATTCAAGAGAGAAGATGAGGGGTTGGGTGATTGTAGGATGTTTTTTTTTTTTCAAAATGGGTTTAATGGAGGGTTAAGAGTAATGGATGGTAATTATGATATTGGAAGTTGGTGAAGGTGGGTGAAAAGTTGTTGAAATAATTAATTTTAGTGGATTTTAATGAATTGAGGGTATAAAAGTAAATTACTATGCATGCTTACATCATATTCATCATCAAGGGGGTCAAAAAAAACTTTTTTCTTATAGGGGGTTAAAATTTCAAACAAAAAACTTGAAAGGGTCATTTTTGTAAAAAGCCCAAGGAATTGGAGTGAGAAAAAAAAAAAAAAACTAAACCTAATTGACGGTATTGTCTTTTGATTATAAATTGTTCTCCCTTTCTTCCATGGGACAACTCAAATTAGAGCTTAATTTGATAGAGTTGCTTTGATTGACGGAACAAACTCCAAATATTTATAATAGTAGATTTTGATGAGTTATTGAATTAAAATTATTGGTAGGAAGCTATTGAGCATTTTTTTAGAATTGAAGTTGTGTCTCGAAATTCTCTCAAATGATACTTGATATGAGAATAGTCAAATAAGTTTCTTTTTGATGAAAATAAAAAAGGTACACTCATTAATAGGATATAGTGAAAAGTGAATTTAGTAGTTCACTGAAGTTGTCTCTTGAAATTCTCTCATGAATGGTGTTTGGAATGAGAATAGTCAATAGATTTCTTTTTAATGAAAATAGAAGGGTACATTCATCTAATCTATAATCTATAATCTATAATCTATAATCTATAATATATATAAAAGTACGAATGTGAAAGAAACTTATTTTGGACAATGTTATCCTTTAGTTTTCACTAAATTTCTAATATACCCTTAATTTAATATAATAATGTGGCTCTCAATAAATTGTGTTATTATAAATTAGAATTAAAATGATTTAATATTAATTAATGGATAATCATTTTAAAGAAAATGCATGCATTTGACTTTTTCTTTTTTTATATATATATTTTTTAATTTGTGAATTTTTGCTTTATGATAGATTACGCCAGTGGCTTTTCGTTTTAATCATAAGTTCATTAATTTTTTTTTTTCTTAGAAAACCATTAAGATTGCTTTTGAATTTTAATTTGCAACCACTTTGATTTTACTAAATTCATTCATTTAAAACTTTTTTTTTGACAAAAAAAAAATCATTTAAAACATTAGAATATGAACAATTTTATTTATTATTATCATTTAATTATATTCAATTATAGAACTTCAAAGGTTTTAGAATTTTAAGAAGTTTTATAACCCCTTCATTTCCTACAAGTATAAAAGACTCACTTCCACTCTTTTGGAACAACAACTTGAAAATATTTTTTTTATTTTTCTTCTTTTTTATGGTTTATGATATTCTCTCTCAAGATTTTTATATTTTTTCAGGTTTCTCTAAATATGTAATAAAGCACTAACCGTTCAATTTGTTTTCAAACAGTGTTGTTGAGCAGCGTTCAAAAATGATAAAAGGTAAGGTTATTCTTTTAACAAAATTATACAATATATACACCATGATTTTTCTTCTTCACAATTTTTACAATTCAATATATTAGAATTTCAATTGAATTGTCTTTTTGAATGAAAATAATAAATATTTGAATAAAATATACATAGTTAATTAACATCAAATATTTGATAACAAAATTGTATAATACATGTTGAAAAATTCATAATATTAAATTTAGTTTTTGAAAGGATAAGTCACGTGCAAAGCACGTGAGGAAAAACTAGTCTTTAAAAAAAAAAGGTATATTCATTAATAGGATATAGTGAAAACTCATTTTAGTGGTTCACTGTCTTGAACCAACTCACCTCATTTTCCAACATTTTGTCCCGATTCCAATACATTCAATGATGTACTTAAAAAAGTTAAAAAAAAGGATGTACTTAAAAGAATGAGGTAAAATAGAAAAAGGATGTACTTAAAAGAATGAGGTAAAATAGGCATATATTTATATTGTTGAGGGGAAAATTGGAAGATAAAGTTTCTCTCTGTAGCCACTTTTATATATAGTATAGATAGATATAAATATAGATGAACTAAAATGAAAGTAAATAATTTCCTCAAAAAAAAAAAAAAAAATGAAAGTAAATAAAAGAAAGAAAAAACCCTAAACCCCTTTCATCTTCCTCTTACTCTCACGTGCTCCACTTCTTCTTCCCATCAGCTTCTCCTCCCTTTCAACAGCTCAGTGTCGCTGTCGACGCCGTCGCCTTTCTCTCGTTCAGTGCTGTTGTCGCCGCCTCCCTCCTAGCAGTTTGCACTTTTTTTTTTAATATTTAATATATATTTTTTTATTTTTATAAAGGACCAACCTTTCATTGAGAAAAAATGAAAGAATACAAGGGCATACAAAAAAACCAAGCCCCCAAAAGGAAATCCCCTTAGATAAAGGGACGCCAATCTAACAAAATAAGACCTAATGAATAATTACAAAACAAACACGTCACTGAGGTCCACAACGAAATAGAATATTTAATAAGGGCTCAAACATCCTCTGCATTCCTCTCGTTGCCTCTAAAAATTATGTTATTTCTCTCACCCCACAACCCCCAAATAATAGCACAAATCCCAACTTGTCATAAGAAGTTTCCTTGGTCCCGAAAAGGAAGATGGGGAAGGAACTCATTGATCATCTCCCTGCAATCCCTGTGTCTGTCTAGTGAATTGAAGTAAAAAAATCTCAAAGAAGTGTTCCACACCGAGCAAGGAAAATCATGCCGCAAAATATGATCGAGGTCTTCCTCCGCCATCCTATAGAGAATACAACAGAATGGGCCTATAAAATTAGGCATCTTTCACGCAAGCTGATCAAGGGTGTTGGCTCTTCCATGAAGAATCTGCCAAGTAAAAAACTGCACCTTCTTTGGAATTTTCACTTTCCAAACTAAAGAATAAACTGACTTCTCAGGAGGAGAAGGGTCCAGAAGACATTCAAAGAGCGTGCGACAAGAGAAACCCTTAGTGTAACGCCCCGTGTTTCGAAATCGAGCCATTGTGAAATTAATTGGGCATTTTATTTGAAAAAAAAAATAAATTAGAATTTAAGTTTAGCCTTGGGTCGTTAAAATAAACTTCTATAATTTAGGGAAAAAAGATTTTTAACTAAATCTTTAATTCCTAAGTTTGGAGGTTTAATATTCGATATTTATTTTAAATATCCAAAGATCCAAATCCTTAGTCAGTTGGATTATTTTCTATTCCAAATTGTTTAGGAGTTAAGTTTGAGATTTTAAATAAAATCCTAAATAATGTCTAATTTCTAATTAAAATGGATTTTCCTTTCTTAAGTTTTTTTAAAAGAAAAAGAAAGGAAATAGAAAAGAAAAGCTAACAGAAAAATAAAAAAGCCCTAACTCTCGTATCTTCTTCCCTCCTTGTGTAGCCGCCTACCCCCCTCCGTCAACTTCTTTCTTGCCGTGAGTTCCAATCAGCGCTGCCGTCGGAGTGCAGCACGCCGCCGTCGCCGGAGTTGCAGCGTCGCCATCATCGTGTCGTTGCAGCTAAGCTCGCCGCCGTCGCTCTCGTGGTGTCGCCGGCAGCAAGAACCCACGACTCTCTCTCTCTCTTTTGTTATTTTCGCATGGAAGCAGTGCAGTCAAAGCGCCACTGCCGCTCGTGTGTCGTAGCCTGAGCGCGATCTCTCTCTCCCTCGTTTTCTTTGCTTGGCCAAGAAACCCACGCGCCGTCTCCCTCTCTTTAGCGTTGTTCGGCCAAGAACCCGTGAGTAAGCTCTCAATTTCTTTTGTTCCTAGTCGATCTAAGGTCGATCTAACTCCCCTCTCTCGTTTCGATCAGATTGGTGTGCGCCCAGCAACCCGAGCCTCCTTTCCTCACGTTTTCATCTCTGTCCAGCGGGTAATTTGGCCTTGAATTGCTCTGTTCGGTAAGTTCAAGCCTTACCCAGTCTTGGTTGGTGCTTGAATCAAATACCCATTTCGTTAGGTGCTGGAAATTTAAGTTAATATTGAAATTTCTATTATGATCGGGTCCGTTGGGTAACATTCATTGCTGTTTTTAGTTTAATAACTTAAGGGTCTGATACCCATTAGATGTTAAAGCCTTAAAAGCATGTTTAATCGATACCCATGAGTTATTTAGGCTTTAAAAGCGTTGCCCAACCCCTATAGGTCCTTAGTATGTGAAGTAAATGAGTTTCTGCTTGCTGTTTGTGGTTTAAAAGCATGCTATAGGTTTCCATTAATATCTTAGGCCTTAGTAGCTCTGCCTAGCCCTTGTAGGTTTTTAAAGTTTGTAACTCGTGTCATTTACTTGCTGTCCAGCGGCTGAAAAGCCTTGATTATGGCCATTCGGCGAATACCCATTGTCCGTTGTGCCTTAGACATGGTTGCCCATGGTCTAAAGGTGTTGGGTTTTTATTTTGGGGAATTTTGAGTGGTTGTCCAGCAAGGAAATAGACTTTCCTCAGATGATTTAGGCCTTTCAAGCATGTTTAAAGTATCGGTGGGTTGGTTCTAATTTAGTAGAGGTTGTCCTTTTTATTTAGGAGCTTTTTGGACTGCCTTGGATTGTTGAAGTTGCTTTAGGAGCGCTTTTGATAAGTAGTTTCTATCTGTTGAGTTTGTTTGATTGCATGATGCACGTTGTTTGTTTACTTGCTTTATAATTGTTCTCTTGCTTCTTGCTTCTCTTTGAATATATATGTATATTCTGAAATGTATAGTTGTTGTAATGTTTGGTTGAAAACATGTCGGTTTTGTTGTGAATTCATGAGTTAAGCATGAAGTGAGAGCTTGTTGTTGTATTTAATGCTTGGTGTGCATAGTACGTAAATCTAGAAGCATGATACAGGGCATATGCATTCTAGGTAGTTTGGTGTGGTATGTATATGCTTGGTGGGCATAATACATGAGTCTAGAAGCATGTTGCAGGGCATATGCATTCTAGATAGTTGTGAGAAAGAGGTTAGAGACCTAAATGTGAAAGAAAGACAAGTTGGGTGAATGTCAGTGCACCTCGGTTACAAATGGTCGAGGGGTGGCATGTCACCATCACCATTGGTTTAAGAGGAGCATCGAGGCCTTGGGTACAAATGGTCAAGGGTCGGTGTGATGAGTCTAGAAAGCAAGTATTGGACACCTGGGAAAGGGCCAATACGTTGATAAGTCATCGGTGCACCTTGGGAACAAATGGCCAAGGGGCGATGCACAGTTCGAGGCCTTGGGTACAAATGGTCAAGGATCGAATGCCGAGCTCCGTAGAGAGCATTGTGGCCCTGGATACAAATGGTCAGGGGATAGTGCGGCTCGAAGGGTCAGTCTTGGAGAACTTTGTTAGGGCTATGAGTGTTGGAAGTCATCGGTGCACCTTAGGTACAAATGGCCAAGGGGTGATGCACAGTTCGAGGCCTTGGGTACAAATGGTCAAGGGTCGAACGCCGAGCTCTGTAGAGAGCATTGTGGCCATGGGTACAAATGGTCAGGGGACAGTGCGACTCGACGGATCAGTCTTGGAGAGCCAAGTGAGGGCTAAATTAGTTGATGAGTAAGCTTGTGGAGCATGAGCGGCTGTGAGTTGCATAGAGAGATGCACTAGCTATGGCTTCAGAGAGTCATTTATTTTATTCGCCTTCTAAGCATGTCGTTGTGGTTATAGCTTTGGAAAGCATGTTGTTTGTGCATGAAAAGTATGTTGTTTGCTTGGTTGTGGTTGATGGCTTTTCAGGTAGGGGCTGCTTACCAGTACCGTGGTTGTACTGACCCCCTCCCTTCCTTTCCCCCAACATTTTAGATTATGCAGGTTACGAGGACTGCTATGAGTCTGATGGTGCAGAGGAGACGCATGAGGAAGGACCGTAGCTGGATAGCGTTATTTTTCCTTCATTGTTATCTTGGATAGGGTAGTGTTGTTTTCATTGGTTGGACAACTGTTGTCCTAATTGTTTTAGTTTTGAATTTATTCTTGTTGAGACTCTAGGCTTAGTTGAGCTAGTTTTAACAAACTCTATCTCTTATTTCAGTTTATAATGATCAAGTTAGTTTCTAATAAGTTAAAGTGTAGTTAGTTGTGCTGAGTTGAGTTTTTGGTTGTGGATGCTCTACTTATTTGATTTTTATTATTGCAAGATCTGACTCGCTTGCTGTGGAAGTGTTGTGAATCTGAGGCGTTGTGGTGTGGTTGTGAGTGGTTTGATATTAGAAGTGTTAATTTTGTCCTAGCAGGTCTTTAGAAAATTTTTGGTTTAGTCCGTTATGTGTTGTTATGCTGCCGAAATTTTCAGAGCACTCGGTTAGTTGCATTATGAGTTAGTAATGTCACTAGGTTAGCAGTTAATAAAAACATGGGGCGTTACACTTAGAAGGGTTAGGGTTCCACAAACAAGTATCCCTCCTATCTGGTCTAAAGGTGATCGCTTCTATCAAAGAAAGAAGAGACATGACATCAGAAGTTTCCCTCTCAGATAATGAGCGAGAAAAGCCAAAAGAATATGAAAAAGAACTTCCTGAAGGATTCAACACCTTGGCCACAAAATGGTTCTTCATCGAAGATAAATGATAAAGACGAGGGAATACAACACAAACGGGTCTATCTCCTACCCATTGGTCTTCCCAAAAATAGGTTTTTTCCCCGTTCCGCACAGAATGATGAATGAAAAAAGAAAGAGAGGGAAGCTCAACGGAACTTTCTTTCCAAGGGTTTCTACAACTGCCTTTGAACCCACCAGACACCCCCTCAAAAGGATGACGACCTTATTTACTAACAATGATCTTATGCCATAGAGTATTGGATTCAGAGGGGAAGCATCATAACCATTTAGCCAAAATGGCTTTGTTGCAGGTCCTTAAATTACCCAACTCTAGACCTTCCCTACTCAAAGGCTTTCCCATAGTTTCCCAACTAACCAAATGAGCACTCCGCCCTTCATCCACCCCTTCCCATAAGAAGTCTCTCATGAGCTTTTCAATAGACTTGCAAATGGAGCCAGGAGCTCTAAAAAGGGAGAAAAAATAAATAGGTATGCCACTTAGCACATATCTGATAAGGGTAAGCCTCCCTCCCTTGGAGAAGAAACTCCTCTTCCAACTTGCAAGTCTCTTCCTAACCTTGCCCACTACTTGCTCCCAAAAGATAGAAGTTTTTGGATTGTGGCCCAACGGAAGACCTAAGTAAGAAGAAGGGAAAGAGCCTACCTCGCAACCAACCATCGAAGTCCATCTGTTGACCTTGCTCTCATCACCATTAATACCCAAAAGTTGACATTTTCCCTCTTAATTTTAAGGCCCGATATGGACTCAAAAAAGGCTAGAATATGATTCAGGACTAAAAAGGATTCATCCTTACCTAAGCAAAAGAATATCGTGTCATCTGCAAACTGAAGATGGGATAAAGGAACCCTGTTGTGTCCCACCTCGAATCCTTCAACAATCTTACCCTCAACCCCTTTTGAAATCATCCTACTAAGCGTGTCAACGACCAAAAGGAACAGGAAAGGAGATAGAGGATCATCCTGTCGAAGGCCACGAGTAGCTCGAATTCTCCCTCTCGGTCTACCATTAACGGTTTGCATTGATCTTCTACTATCTTGTTGTTATTGGTATTCTCCCAATCTCCATCTCTATGTCTTTCTTCTCACTTGAAAAACTCAAATTAGGATTTGTCTAAAGAAAGAAAAAGAGAAGGAATTAAAAAGAAAAAGGAACTGTATAGCGCCGGTGAGCACTGAGCAGCAAGGACCATAGCGCCACCGCATTCTCAGCCACCAAGCCCGCCGTTGATCGTCGGAGCTATGTTTCTGTTTCTGTGCTTCCTTTAGCCACAGTAGCAACCAGCTTCAAATACGTCTCATCCTTTGGTCTCCTCTGACAAACATTAAAAGTATCCTTAAATTTCTTATCTACTCGACCAGAAGGTTTTGTTGTTCTTCTGCAGTGAACTGTCATTTTAGGTCAATTACTCTTTAGACTCATAAGATTTCAGCTTAGAGCAATTTATTTATTTTTGTTTTCTTTCTTCTATGCCGGAAAAAAAAAACCAATGGCCGTCCCTGTTGCTCATCTCTTCTTCTGTATCTTGGGTTTTATGAGGGTTCGAGTCTTCTTTGATCGTATATTTTTCTTCCATACTTGAATGCAAATACTTTTAAGGCTTCCTTATTTTGTTCAGTCTGTAGCAATCTTCTCCTTCGTTTTTGGTGATTCTCATGCTACTTCAATTATTTTACATTAGTTTCGTCTTATTTTCAGTTTATTTTGTTCAGAAAGTTTATTTTGTGCTAATAAATTCATTGTTATCCTTCTCGAGGAAAATAGAGTTAGACATTTTAGTGCTACTCTTAATGTATATGATTTCAGGTTATTCTATTTCCTAACGAGTTTATATATATATAACATTTCAGAATCATGGGGTTTTCCAATATCAGAGATCTGTTGACATCTTTTAGTCCTGATCTGCATTTCTTTGCTATCAGCTCGGGAGATGGTCGAATTAAGGTATCTCTTTTTTCACTTGATGCGAGATGCTGCTGAGAACATACGATTGGAGTTGGTGTATCATATTTTGAAAAAGACAAAAGAGAGGAAACACATTTCAAAATATTAGACATTAAGATTCATTTGTTGTGTGTCGTTTATGGACAGCAACAGAATTTTTTAACTTTCACTTTTCTTCCAGAATATGATTATTTTTTCTCCTCTTTATGTTAGATTTGGGACGCGTTGAAGGGTCAGATTCAGACTGAGTTTGCAGATTTCTTTGCATCTGATTCGGCGAGCATACTCACGAAACCAGACAAAGGGCATCTATCAATTGATTATAAATGCATGAAGTGGTTTTCATTGGAGAAAAAGGTTTTTCATTTATGGATTAGATAAATGAATTTCTGGTTACGAGTACTTGAATATTTAATCTCTTAATTTTATATCTCAAGCATTTTAGTATTTCACTATTGAATGTGATTTTTTTTCAATGCAGAGAAAAAGAAAGCGTCAATGTTCGTTGTTGTTGTTAGGAACAGGCAGTGGGGATGTT
Source organism: Luffa aegyptiaca (assembly GCA_017139565.1). Taxonomy (NCBI): domain Eukaryota; kingdom Viridiplantae; phylum Streptophyta; class Magnoliopsida; order Cucurbitales; family Cucurbitaceae; genus Luffa; species Luffa aegyptiaca. Next base: position 13,462,194 of record CM029407.1, on the reverse strand, counting down.
TTGGCTCTTGATGTCGCAGCTGGTGAATTGAAGTGGAAAGTAAGTGATTGTCATCCTGGGTAAGATCAAAGTCTTCTTTTACAGTACCACTTGTTTAGTCTCTACACTCTTCTCTTAGGAGACGTTATTCTTGAGGAAGTTGCAAGTTTCTTTCTTGACGACATTTAATGGACAAACCGCAATATCCCCATCCTCTGCACTCCCCAAAAAAGGAAAGTGAAAAAACTGTTAAGAGTTACCTTACATTCAGTCATCTTTCTCTTGTGCCAGGGGTGTTACAACAATTTCGTTTCCTACACATGGTTCAAGCATTTATACTGCTGGTGTTGATGGAATGCTATGCGAAATTGATTCTTTGACGGGAAATCTGTTGAGGAAATTCAAGGCTTCTACAAAGGCAATATCTTGTATTTCTGTTTCACCAGGTATTCACATGCACATTTATCTTGTTCCTTTCTTGAATCAGAAATTTGCGAAGAACCACTCACATAAGTCTAGTAAAGTAGGAAGAGTAATAAGTACCAGATAAATCTCAGTTTGGGATGTTTGGAGGATACCTCCTAGGTCTTCGTTTCAAGCCCCCGGGAGCTAGGCTTTGGGTGTGCAAAACATCTCTAGGAATCCAGGAATTAGTTAGAGTGGGCTATAAATATTATACTAGAAGTGGACCTCCTGAGACCTCAGTTATGAAAAAGGAAAAAAAAAAAAGAATTTAAGTATTAGATAATATTTGACTGAGAACATGTCTGATTTGTTTTTTGGCTGGCAACAGATGGGAAGATAATAGCAACTGCAGCTTCACAAATGAAGATTTTCAATTGTTCCAATCACAAAAAGATACAGAAGTTTTCTGGGCATCCTGTGAGTATTATGTTCTTTACCATTCCTGATGGTCTTTCATTTTTGTTTAAGACTTTCAAGTTCTAGTGGAATAATAATTTCTTTTCTGACAAATAGGGAGCCGTTCGGTGTATGGTTTTTACCGAAGATGGAAAGTACATCCTTTCATCTGCGGTTGGTGAAAGGTATATCGTTGTTTGGAGTTTAGGTGGAGGAAAAAAGCAATCCGCTAGTTGTGTTCTTGCAATGGAACACCCTGCCATCTTCGTGGACAGCAGGTTTTCGGAAGTTGATGGAGATGATGAAACTGCTTTATACATTTTGGCTATATCAGAAATTGGTGTTTGTTATTTATGGTATGGACAGAATCTTGAGGAGTTACGAAGTGCCAAGCCTACTAAAATATTGATATCTGATAATGATATTTTCTCCAAGAGTAAAAAACGGGCTATACCTGCAATTTATGCTGCAAAATTACAAGGAATTCCTAAATCTGGGTCAGGGCAGGTGTTCCTTGCTCATGGATTGCTAGTGAAACCTTCATTTCAGAACGTTGTGGTGCATTCTGGAACTGACATAAATTTAAACAGCTCCAACGATGGAATTCTTCTACCAAGTCAGTCGACTGCAAAGTCTAAGAAGGGTTTAGATGTACAGGGTGGAGGTGAGTCCCTACTTGGACTTAAATAACAATGTTTCTTGCTATATTGTTTCTCTTTTTTTTTTCATTATATATTTTTTTCTGGGAATGAGCGCTTAAATTGCGAAGTCTTGCTCAAGAAACGTATTTATAAGATTCATTGCATTAAAATGCTGATTTGCTTTAAAGATGGATGATTTTCTATTCTTGTAATTCTTTTTTGCTCATTAATCATTTCTCTTATATTGGTGCAGTCGTTGCATTAGATCGAGCTAATGCTGAAGATGCCTTACGTCCAATTCCGAAGGTTTTCGATTCTCAAGAGAAAAGTACCTTATATCACGATTTGCAAGTTGACTGTAATGATGTGATGACTCAATTGGTTGACAGTGGGAGCCAAGTAGAAGGTACGAATGATAATTTGAGCCATCTTATTTGAGGGCTCTATCTATATATAAACAATTGATAGATGAAATTTAATAGAAGAACATGACTCCAATGGGCTTACGGAAAGGTGCCCCAATAATGTTTAGCTAGAGCTCAAATGAGGGAGCTACAAGAAAAAGTACTTTTGCATGAAATTAGATCTTATCATAATCATCCCCAACCATTTTTCTATTCTTCTCTAACCAAACTTCCCAATAAGATTGCTCTAGAAGCATTGACCTATAAAACCTTCACCTTTTTCTTTAGCAAAGGATCTTACTTGAGTTTTCTGTGATAGACTAATCAAACATGGTCTAAACTCATGAACATCTGACAGACATAAAATAGACTACTGTTTTTTATACCAATGGTAATTCTCATGCGATGGTCTATAATTGTGATTCTTTACCATAACACTGACTGCTTAGTTTTGAAAACGATTTGATCCGATGGGGTTTTCAATTCTATTTGCCCCAGATGACATCGGAGTGGAGGACTCTGGAGCAGTTTGTATGGAGGACCAACTCCGATCATTAGGCATACTCAACAGTACAGATGATCATACATCTGAATCCATCCTTGAGTCTTCGATACTCAAGGGTATTGATCTTGAAGCTAATATGTCACAGAAAAAGGTCCGTGACGCCATTATTACATTACACAAAATGGCTGTTCCTTTACTTTTTTCTTCATTTAATTAATGTCTTGGTTTATAACACACATCACCATTTTTCTTGATCAGTTAAGAGAAGCAGTTTTATCATTGGCACCGGGCGCTGCATGCAAGTTGCTTGAAAACTTGGTTAGCATCTGGCAGTCTAGGTAAAATAGGTTTACACATGGAAGTACAACTTGAATACTGATTCTTTTTAACTTTTGGTTGAAGAATCCTGTTTTTCGGTTAACGGAGTGGCCTTGTCGTCTTGTCTGCCTCAGGTTGTGTAGTGGAAAGAACGTTCTACCGTGGATTTATTGTTTATTGTTGAATCACAGTCAACATATCTTGTCTCAAGAACCATCGACCCAAATACTCGATTCTTTATTTAAGGTAGTCCATTGTGCTTTTCCATTATCGATTTCAGTTTTCCTTTTCCTGCATTTTCTTTAATATCATTATCTCCTTTGTTTGGTATTAGCAATTCGTCTCGTTGTCTCTGACTGACATTGTTTCTTTCTTTCCTCATCTCTCATTGTCCTATTTTCATTCATTGTTAGAAAGAGTTAGAAGTGTTTAGAGCTCTCATATTGTTCTTTCACTTGGACATCAGAACAATTAGGCGTTGTTTGGAAAACTATCCTGAAAATGGTTCTGTTTTTGTTTTCAAAACTATTTTTTAAAATATGTGATCGAACAGTTAGTAATAGTTAAAGCCTAAGAAGCACAAACACGTTAGTTTGGCTAGCGTGTTCTTGTCTGACATGTGTTGGATACTTGGACACTCCGACACTTGTTGGACATATATCGAATACTTGTTAGCACAATTGATTTGTGGCAAACACTAGTTATTGTATAAAGTCAGTATAGGTCCATATCGAACACTTGTATGTTAAACAAATACAATACTAAATCATCAAAATAATAAATTTTAAGAGTGAAATATATATATATATATATTTTTTATAGGAAACATAAACCATTTCATTGATGTATGAAATAGATACAAAAGAAGGGCCTATCAAGGATAATTACAAAAAATTCCTCCACTGAGATATAAGGGTAGATAAGCTATAATTACAAAAAGGAGGAGAGTGGGAACTCCAAAATAAAGCAAGATAAGATGTAGATTCAATGAACATATAAAAATTTTGAGACTTATCCGTGAAGATGCGAGCATTCCTTTCTAGCCAAAGATTCCAATAGAAAGCATATAGGAAGTTTCGCCAAGGGACTTTTTTCTCCTTCTTGAAAGGGTGCCCAATAAGAGTTAAATTGAGAAGGGTAACGATATCACCCGGTCTAGATATGGACCAATTAAAAGCTTGCTGAAGGAAATCCCAAAAAGCTGTTACAAAGGTGCAGGTGCTGAAAAGGTGGATTTGTGATTCCTGATTTTTGAGACACATGTGGCAGCAGCTGGGTGACAATGCAATCCATGGGGATTTACGTTGAATAATATCAGATGTGTTGATGCAAGCGTGGCTAAGCTCCCAAATGAAAAAATTTTCCTTTTTTGGCATTGTACCCCTCCATAATTGACTGTAGAAAGCAGAATTTGAGGTGCTTTCACACGACGCCAACTTCTTTGTAAGGGAACCAGTGGAAAAAGCTCCCTTTTTATCTAAAGACCAACACCATTTGTCTTCCTCCTCTTTGAATGAGAAAGATGTGAGGATATGTGATAACGAAACCCATTCCTCTGTTTCAACCTCATTCAAATTCCTTCTCAAATGAAGATTCCATGCCCCTGACGATTGGTTCCACATATCAATAATGAAGGCATCCTTTTTGAGAGAAAGATGATGAAGGGAAGGGTGTTTTGTTTGGAAATTTGTTGTTCCAATCCAAATATCCTCCCAAAACAATGTCTTGTCCCCTTTTCCAGCTTTAACCTCAATGTATTTGTGAATCAATTTCTGCATCTTGTCAATAGCTTTCCAAGGGCCCTTGGTTAAGCAAATGTTCATTCTACCCGGTTTTGAGTTACATTGGGAGACTCCATACTTTGCCACGATAAATCTTCTCCAAAGTGCTTCTTTTTCTGGATAAAATCGCCAAATCCATTTGGCCAAGAGAGAAATATTCCTCTTATGAATGTCAAAAAGGCCCAATCCTCCTTCAATGGGAGCTTGTATTTGTGACCATCTTAAAAGGTGGCTGTCTTTTTTGTCTAGTCCTCCCTCCCAGAGAAAGGTTCTGTACAATTTTTCGATGGATTTGGTTATCTTGCTAGGTGCAAGGTAGAGAGAGAATTAGTATATGGGCATATTGGTGAGAGTGGCTTGTATAAGGGTGTTTCTTCCTCCTTTTATGTTTGTGGACCCCCAATTTTGTAGCCACTTCTCAATTTTTTCAATGACTGGAGTCCAAAAGTTGGAGGAACGAGGATTTCCATTTAGAGGAAGGCCTTTATGTGGATGGCCAATTGCCAAGTTTACAACCAAAAGATGATGCCAGTAAAGATGCTTGTTGAATGTCTAAGTCAATGCTCAAAAATTCTGTTTTTTTTGCAATTTATGTTCAATCCTGAGCTCTCTTCAAAAGTGTGAATAGTGTGAAAGAGGTTACCTATATGAACCTCGTCTGGGGAGGAGAACAGAATGGTGTCGTCTGCAAACTGCAAATGTGAAATGGATAGAGATTGCTGATCTTTTCCCACCTGAAAACCTTTAATGAAACCTGTTCGATCAGCCATAAGGAGCATTCTACTGAGGCAATCAACCACAAAGATGAATAAGAATGGGGATAGGGGGTCTCCCTGTCTGAGGCCCCTAGAAGCGAGAATTTTTCCTCTAGGCTTACCATTGATGATAATCGAATAATTTGCAGAAGAGATGCAGCCTCTGATCCACTTTCTCCATAATTGCCCAAAACCTTTCGCTCTAAGGATATCATCTAGGAAGTCCCAATCAACCATATCAAAAGCTTTCTCAATATCTAATTTTATGACAACCCCTTTCTTTTTTCTCCGGTTCCACTCCTCAATGAGCTCATTTGCAATTAAAGATGCATCGAGGATTTGTCTGTTTTCTACAAAGGCCGATTGATATTCTGTGATCGTTGATGGGAGGACTTTCTTCAACCTTTGAGAGAGCACTCTAGCAATAATCTTGTAAAGACAAGTGGTGAGGCTGATCGGTCTAAAATCACCCACTGTTTTGGCACCAATCTTCGTCGGGATGAGACAAATGTATGTCTCATTAACACTAGCATTAATGATTCCATTCTTGAAAAAATCATTGAACACCCCTTTGATGTCTTCCTTGAGGAGGTTCCATGATTTTTTAAAGAATTCAGCTGTGAAACCGTCAGGACCCGGGGTTTTATTAGTGCCCAAGTCATTCAAAGCTCTGTAGATCTCTGATTCTGTAAATGGCTGCTCCAAAGAAACTTGCTGGTCGGCTGTTATGGGGCTCCAATCAGGAACATTAGGCAATGGTTTCCTACCAACTTTTTTGGAGAAGAGGTTCTTATAAAAAAAAGAATGAATTCCTTTTCAATATCTTCATCAATAACAAGGCTGTCTCCGGATGTTGTTTGTATTTCCATAATGGTATAATCCTTCTGGAAGCAGCCACCATTCTATGAAAGAAAGTTGTGTTGACATCACCCTCCATGAACCATTTAGCTTTAACTCTCTGGCGCCACATAATTTCTTCATTTGCTGATAAGTTAATAAGCTCAGCTTTGATGTCTGCCCTTCTTTGAATAACAAGCCCATTTAATTGATCTTGTTCCTCTTTGTAATCAATAATAGAAAGCTCTTGGCATAATCTGGCTTTCTGTTCCTTTTGTTGACCGAAAGTATTCTGATTCCACAACTTCAATTCTTTCTTCAAGCCCTTTAGCTTTTGGATAAAGCCATGGCCTGGCCAACCTTGTGATAGAGTAGCTTGCCACCAATGTCTAACTGTGTGCAGAAAGCTATTGTGTGATAACCAAGCGTTTATAAATCTGAAAGGAGAGGGGCCCCATGATTCCTTGCCCAACGTAAGACAAATTGGAAAGTGGTCTGAGGTGACTCTTTCCAACCTGTGAGCCTTGGCCGATCCAAATTTGTAGGGAATGCTGTCAGATGTCAAAAACCTGTCAATAAGAGTCATAATAGGTGTTGGGCGGCAACTGGACCAAGTGCATTTTCCATTTGTGAGGGGGATATCCAGGAGAGATGCTGAGCTAATAAATTTGCTAAATTTCTTCATGCCACGGGTAGGGGCTGATGGAGTCGATTTTTCCCAAGACCATCTTGTGATATTAAAATCTCCTCCCAAAATCCAGTTTGGGAGGCATAAAGCTTGCAGATCGATGAGCTCCTTCCAAAAGATCTTTCTATCACTAGAAGAATTAGGTCCGTAAACCCCTGTGATCCAAAACAAGAAACCATCAGCGAGAGATAAGTGAATAGCTATGAAGCACGGACACGTCAAAATGGACGAAGGATCTGTGTCGGACACGCGTCGGACACGGATTCGTCCGGACACGCTCCGGACACGTGTCGGACACGCAATTTTGCGTGTCCGAAAATATATTTATTTTTTTTGAATTTCGGACACGTCGGGACACGGCCCGGACACGCCCCGGACACGCCCACATCAAAATTTTAAAGATTTCTTTGGGCAGGCTGTCTTTAATTAAAAAAAAAAAAAAAGAAAGAGAAAGATGAATAGAAAATGAAGCTGCCGTTCACGATTTCTTCACCATCACCACGCTAGGGCTTCTTCGCATTCTGAAGGTGAAAACTGAAAAGAAAACAAGTGAGGTTCTTCTTCTTCACAAATTCCATTGACCCATTTGTTCTCTCTTCTTCACCGGTGCAGTCACCGTCCGCCTTCACCACCACCGCCGTTTGCTGCCACTAGTCGGTTTGCTGCTACAGAAAGTTGCTTCTGTTTCTCTTCGTACCTTTGGTTTTTCTTTTCTTTTTTCTTTTTATATTTAAACCTCTAAATTAAAGAAAACCTCATGTTTAACCTAGACAAATGGTTGTATAGGCCCAGCCCAATAAAAGTAGCATTTTTAAGTTAAAAAAACAGGAAGGATGGAGTTAAACTACTATCAATAAAAATTTATATTTTAAAAAAATTAGTATATACTATAATTTTTTTTAAAAAAATTACATATATACTAAAAATTTTAAAAATTATATATATATACTAAACCATAATAATAATAATAATAATAAAAAACAGCGTATCCTCAACGTATCCGTATCTTCGTTTTTTAGAAATTGACGTATCGTCGTGTCCTGTCGTGTCCGTGTCCGTGTCCCGTGTCCGTGTCCGTGCTTCTTAGCGATAGAGAATAAATACCTTCAACCACCTCTAAAACATTGAAGGTGGCTTCATTCCAAATAATGGCAATACCCCTGAAGCACCAATGGCATCAATCGAAGACCAAGCAATATTTCTGGAGCTCCAAATAGATTTAATGAATCTTTTGTAGATGGATGATTGCTTTGTTTCTTGCAAAATGAGCAGAGAGGGATTGTGTTTGGCAAGGAAATTCTTGATGAGGGCTCTTTTTTTCCAAGAGCCAAGACCTCTAACATTCCAAGAAATAAAAATCATCTGGAATTGTTCGACCCCATCGATTGTTGGCTATCTGTGATTCGGTAGTTCACTGAGGAGTGCAAGTTTTGTAATTCTTTCAACCCCATTTGGTCTTCTTCTTGATAGCAGTTGAGTTCTTTTGCTTGTTAGGCATAGGCATAATACACATGCCGTGTTCTGCCAACCATGGAAAAAAATGAGGTAAGAAAATGGTCGGATCATATATTTCTTTTTCCAATTCACTAATCTCTTCCACATTTATATCGACAAGGGAATTTTCCTCAATACTGATCGCTTGTTGCTCATTCTCGGGAAAATCCGCACTAAAGTTTGGATCTTCGATTCTCAAGGGGATAGGATTCTCCACCTGGAATTGTTGATCATGTTGCATCTCGAACAGAGCAGATATATTGGGAGGAGAATCCATAGATAGATGAGCTAAAATACGGTCTTTTGAGGGAGATTCTTCCATGGATTGCGAGCAAGGAGAAGATAGAGCCCCTTCTGTATCTGATAAAGGAAAATTGGTATTGGTTGAATGAATAGTACCCGTGAGCAATACGGTCTCCTTATTGTTAATGATGATGGGTTTTTTCCAGCCTTGGTGATTTGTTTTGGTAGCAGATGGGCTTGGTTGTGTATGGGTAGTAGGTGGGTAGGAGCTATCGGGCTTGGCCTTCTCTGGAGTGGGTAAGGAGATGGGCAAGCCTTTTGGGGTGGGTATGTCGGCTGGTATGTGGTCAATGGGCTTGGCCTTTTCTGGTGGTGGTAAGGTAGTGGGCAGGTGGCAGATGTCGGCGCGCTTTTTGGAGGTAAGTAGTCAATGGGCTTGGCCTTTTGTGGAGGTGGTGGGATATTGGTCACCGAAGAGTGGGATATTTTTCCTATTTTAAAAATGGTTGTCTGTGTCGTGTTGTATCCGTGTTTCGTGCCTGTATCCGTGTTTCTTAGGTTAGAGCATGTTTGAGAGTAATTTTGGAAATAGTGATTTTAGTGAAAATGGGTTGTTTATAAGTGATTTATTAATAGTGATTTTCACGGGATCATTTTAATATTTGATTGATTTTCATACCGTCAAAATTGATTTTGATAATGAAGGCATGTCTAAGAGTAATTTTGAACCTAACAAGTGATTTTAACCAATTTAAAAGTCGAACTCTAACATGCTCTTAATATTTTTACAAGAAATCACTAGAAAGGATAGCATTTCTTTTTTTTTTTTTTTTTTTAAATTAAAACAAGAAAAGATATTTCAGAGTTGATAGATGGTTTTCTTTTTTCTCTTCCAGATGACTAAATCCAAAGAAACTGCGGTTCAATCTCTTCTTCAATTATCAGGTCGATTGCAACTGGTGTTGGCACAAGTGAGTTATTTCCACATTCTTTTAGGCATTTTTATTTTATGAGTGTTCTTGAAAAGCTTATGTTGGGTTGCATTACTTTGCATATTTGACAGATTGAAAGGGCATCGGCCAACAAAACCGATCAAATGATACGCCAGAATCACGAAATAGATAGAAGTGAGAGTGACGATGACGAAGACGGAGATGAAGAAGTCGACGATGTTCTTTACGGGGAAGAAGAATATGAATCTGAATTAAGTAGTGATGATGAGAATTAGATTCTTTCTATCATGTTGTAATGATCAATTTTGGGAAATCAAATAGGCTTTGGTTATATACTTAGCTGTTAATTTGTAATGATCGATTATGAATTTCGACAATATGAGTTAAATTTTGACCTATGAAATTACCTTCCCATCATCTCTGAGCTAAAAAAGCCTTTTCAAAATTTTGTAGTCGCAGAAGGGAAAAACCATCCCTGTTCATATCTCATTTAAGTAATATGTTTTGGATCATTTGGATAACAATCAATTAATGTAAAGTGGGCTAATCAACTTAAGCATTTTTCAAACTTAAGCATTTTTCAACTAGTTAAAACATATGTTCTTGATTAAAAGGTCAGAGGTTTGAATGTTCATCTTCGCATGTTATTAAACGTTATTATAAATCGGTTGTGAATTATGAGGATGAGAATAAGAGTAGGAATCAATCAGAGATACAAAATCGCTTGTTCCATACAAGGTTTTGAGCTATTTTCATAGGAAAGAGCTATTCGGGTTTCGTATACATAGCTAAGGATATTTGATACTCTTGCTAAAGCATGAGTATTCTTTATGTCATTCCCTTTCTCTTTTATTTTGGGTTTTTTTGTAACAGTAGAAAGAAAAATTAAAAAAATTTAAAAAACGAGTACTTTTAAAATTATTTCGAAAAAACATGAAGAGGCGCGACATGTTCACAAATAGGATGGAATCAGACGGAATCCGAAAAATGAGGAAGCCGTTAGACTGCGTTGGTCGCGCCTCTTGCACTGCACGTCTGGTCACTTCGTGAATAACCTACTGTTTTTATTTTATTTTTTTTCTTGAAGGGCCATGCATGGTGGAGGTAAGAAGCATTTCAGCTGTTTTTTTTTTTAACCAGTTTTCATATCCCCACTGAGGAATTTTAAAATTAAATTTCTTCTTCTTTTTTTTTGTAAGAAGAAAATGCTTCCATTCAATTAAGAACAATTACAATTCGATAAACACTCGCAATGTGTCTCAGTACCCATCGACATTAACCACAACGGGAAATTTGACAACCATAACATAGACGATCTTTTATAAAGAGCCTCTTTCGCTAATCTGTTCACCCTCATGTCTTTACTCCGAGGCGTATAAAATATCCCAACCGTGTTCAGCTCCTTAATAACAATGATTTCTTCTTTTGTTTTTTAATACTGAAATGTGAAATTTCAATTTTGAAAATTACTTCTTTTTTTTTTTTTAAGCCGAATTGAGAATATTTCTATGCAATAGATGATACAAAATATTTTTTTAACGAATAACTTGATATTAATTGAGTAAGCTTTAAATAATATATAATGAATATATATTGTTGGATGTCCCTAGCAAGAAAGACGTTTCAATTTACTATAGTTTCAATGGTAGCATATAGTTAAAGTTTATTTGGTTTTGATGTCTTATAATTATAATACTTACTATTAATGCAATCATGTTTGAAAGAAAAAAGTTCTTAAACAAATCCTTAATAAGATTCTCTTTTTTGTTATTTCTTATTAAAATAAACATGTAGCACCTAAATTTTATTCTCATCTTTAATTTTTTTTAAAATAATTCTCATCTTTAATTTAGTCATTAAAATTTGTTTTTTTTTTTTAAATGTATATAATACACACACATATATACTTGATAAATTAGTATAAACATCAAATTCATAAGGTAAAGACAATAATTAATAGTAAAATGATATGATTTATTTAGTTATTGATTAACATTAATGTATAATTAATAGTTCATAATATATATATATATATATATATATATATATATATATATATATATATATATTGAGAAAAGAGAGATCTCATATTAACTCGAAAGACTTTCCCTAGGGGATACAAAATACTGAAGCTCATATTGAGCTTGTTGAACAATCCAACCAGGAAAGTTCGACGACCACAAACGTGGAGAAAACGACAAACCCACTTGGGCTAATTCATGTGCTAATGAATTATAATTACGATTGACATGACAAAAAATAATTTGATCGAATGAATCGCGCATAAGATTTATATCCCAACAGACCGTTGCACAATCTGACTCAGGCCGCTTCTGCTGCAGAAGAACTAATATCAAAGCTAAGGAGTCAGAAAAAAGTGTCAAACTTTTGATATCATTTCGACGCGCAAGCTTAAGGCCCTCAAGCACTGCGACAGCCTTAGCACACAAAGGTGACGAAAAAATAGGACATCCCTTATGCATCGCTAGCTTCAACTGGCCCTTATGGTCACGAAGCACCACACCAATAGCACTTTTCTTATTCACCACATCCCATGCTGCATCCACATGCATTATGTATTTTTGTCCTTGAGAAATCAACCTGTTAATATCTTGGATCGACTGGGCCTTCCGACCAATACGCTGATTTCCCGTCTTAAAATCATACAAATAATCATCAATCCATTCACAACGAACATTAACAGGGGGAACAAGATGATTATGAATGGTGTTATTACGATCATTCCAGATAGCCCAACACCCAACACAAATTCGTTCTAAAACTGTATCCGGAACAGAGTCAGCTAAACGGATCCATTTATCTTTTATGTCCATGTCTCTTTCCCATCCAATTTGACCTCCCACATCCAACCTTGTCCACACTTCCTTTGCTCTATGACACTGAAAAAGTGCGTGGTCTGATGTTTCAGGTACCTCCAAGCACAACGAGCATACCCCATCAACCGGGACATGATGCCTCCCCAAGTTGACAGCACATGGAATGCAACCTTGGAAAGATCTCCAAACAAAAAGTTTAATTTTTGTTGGTAGTTGTAGTTTCCACAGCCGAGTCCACCATTTGCGATCTTTATCCCTACAAGATGGCGAAGCATCACATTTCAAGAGCATACCCAATTTATACCCACTCTTAACCGAATACACCCCATGCTTGTCATAATGCCAGATCCATGAATCAGGTGCTTGTCGACTAATTGGAATACGAATGATCTCCTGTACATCATCCTCCCATAAATCCAAACGGAGCTTATCCACATCCCAACTTCCCGTTGGGGTGATATAATCAGATACCAACATATCTACCTAAGGCCTCTTATGTCCTAATACCTTAAATGTATTAGGCCGAGGAATCCAAGGGTCAAGTACCAACTTGATAGATCGCCCATCACCAATATTCTTCCGAAGACCCTCATTTAAAAGATCCAACCCCCACATAAATCCTTTCCAAAAATAGGAAGAGTTAGATCGTACCTCGGCATCTAATAGGGATGATGATGGAAAATATCGTCCCTTAAGAATTCTAGCAACAGTAGAATTGGGATTGTGGAAAACTCTCCAAGCCTGCTTAGCCAACAAAGCTTGGTTAAAAATTTCCAAATCCCTAAAATTCAACCCACCAATCTCCTTGGGTTTACACAACTCTCCCCACTTACACCAATGGATACGACGTTTCTGTTCCGTTGTACCCCACCAAAACTTTGCACATAATGCATAAATTTTGGACAAGATCCCCTTAGGAAGTCTAAAACATCCCATAGCATATGTGGGAATAGCTTGGACGACACTTTTAATAAGAACCTCCTTTCCCCCAGTTGAGAAAAAGTTTTGTTTCCACCCTTGTAATTTTGACCAAACTCTGTCCAGCATGCATTTGAACTCCTTACATTTACCTCTGTGGAATGCTAACGACATGTCCAAATAAGAGCCCAGACTCGTCACCACTTTCATCTGAAGGATAGAACCAAGGTAAGCTCCAGTATCAACAGGCACATTTTTAGAGAAGCAAACCATTGATTTGTCGAGGTTAATGCATTGACCCAAAGCACGTTCATAATCTAACATAATGGACCGAAACTGCCCAAATTCAGAAGCCTTGGCCTTCAGAAAAATGAGGCTATCGTCTGCAAAAAATAAATGAGACACTTTCGGAGCCGAACGAGCAATAGAAATCCCTGCCAAATCGCGATTCCTTGATGTAGCTAACAACGAAGCTAATCCTTCTGTACAAAGCAGAAATAAATACGGAGATAAAGGATCCCCTTGACGCAAACCTCTAGATGCCTCAAATCTGCCCCTTGTTTGTCCATTAACAACGATAGAAAAGGAGGCTGTAGAAATACAATCCATAATCAACTCAATCCACTCACTAGGAAAGCCAAGCTTCTCCATTACAGCACCCAAATATCGCCATTCCACCCTATCATATGCTTTGCTCATATCCAATTTCAATGCAGCAAAACCAGACTTTCCTTTCCTCCTAGAATTCAAAAAATGCAGGGTTTCTTGACCAATTATCATGTTATCCGAAATAGACCTACCCGGGATAAAAGCTGATTGGCATTCATCAATGACCGAATTCAAAATATTCTTCAACCGATTCGCAATAACCTTTGTAACAATTTTGTAGGAAACATTACACAAGCTAATAGGGCGGTAGTCAGATACTAACCTCGCCTGATGTTTCTTTGGAATGAGAACCAAATTTGTATGATTCCACTCCTTTATTGAATGCTTCCGATTTAGAATATCCAGGCAATTGTCGACCGTTTGAGCCCCCACAATCTCTCAATATTTCTGATAAAAGAGAGCTGGGAACCCATCCGGACCCGGCGCCTTAGTGGGATGAAAGCCCTTAATCACCTTTTCCACCTCCTCTCTTGAGAACCCAGCAGCTAGAGCTTGACTCATTGCTGGAGTAACATGTCGTGGGATATGATTCAAAACCCTCTCCAACTCCTCTACAGAAGGATTTCGGGTACAGAAGATATCCTTAAAGTAGGACTCAAACACAGAATGAATCTCAGCATCCCCCTCCTGCCACATCCCATTCGCATCCTCCACACCCCGAATCTCATTACGCCTCTTTCTTGCAGAAGCCCCCTGGTGGAACCACTTGGTATTGCGATCTCCCCACTTCAACCAATTCTCTCTTGATCTTTGCTTCCAATACATTTCCTCTTCTAGCAAGAGGTCATCCAACTGTCGTTCAAGATAATGAATCTTCGCAAAATCAATAGGCACAGGCCTATCATACTCCATTTTTATCAAATTCTTAATTTTCCATAGATTGTCCTTCCTCGCATATAACTTTGTTTGACCCCACCTTCCTAAAGCCGAAGCGCACTTTCGGAGAGTATGTTGAAGATCAACGACATTACCATCTTGGCCAGACCAACGACCAATGTCAGAAATAATCTTTCGGCATTCATCGTCCTGGGTCCAACATTCCTCAAACTTAAAGGAGCGTTTCACCTTTCTCCACTTATGCCTGACAGCATTGCCTTGTACACAGAGTTCTACTGGCCGATGAAAATAAAAAGTTTGGATATATATAATATATTAGAAATTGAAAAAGAATGCTTGTTTAATCAAAGGCAAGAAGAACCTACCCCTTGTAACTTTCTTAAATTTAGAAAATGTGAAAATGTAAAAAATTATATTTAAAAGAATTATAGAAGGTTAATTAAAAAAAATGAAAACTTTAAAATTTAAAAACATAATGATTATGTTATGATTAAGAATTTATAATAATTACTAAATAAAATAAAATAAATTTAAAAAATGAGTTGAAAACCGACTGTTGATTTGACAAAGTAATATGAAAATAAAAAATATATATAAAAAAAAGTATGTCACGCCGTGACACTTGATTTCTCCAATTAGTTTCAAGAGCACTTGTTTTTTCTAATTGTTTTCATTTTTTGTGTTATGTTTCCAAAAAACCCTCTTATTTTTGTTAGGGAAAAATACCTTTTTGGTCCCCGAGTTTTGAGGGATAGGTGCGTTTGGTCCCTAAGTTTTCAAAATGGACCTTTTTAGTCCCTGAGTTTTAAGAAATAGGTTTAAAAGGTCCCTCATACTATTTTTTATTAATTTTTTCAGTTTTTTTTTATATATAATTAATATTTTTTAATTAGTTTTTAATATTGAATGATTTTTAAAAATTAGAAAAAAAAAATTCTCACCTCTTTACCCCATTCTCTCTCTAGTCTCCTCTCTCCTTCCATTTTCTTCGTCTTTTCCCCCTCCTCACCACCGTTTCTTCTTCCTCTCACCTCCTCCATCTCAATCTTCAGAAATCTCCAACTATTTCTCACCATTTTTTCACTATAATCTTTTCCTAATTCCCAAACAAGAGACGAAAAAAATATATCAAAAGCTATCCAAAATCGCAAAGTTGCCTGCAAGCCTAAATCAAGATCTACCGATTACTTTGATTTCTCTCATATCTTCATCACTATCTCAGATTCAACAAATTAAACTTTCGCGATTCCAATTAAAACAGACATCTCACGACCCCGTCACCACTATTGTTGGCTGTAGCATATTGAGAGGGAGAAGTGGAAAGAAAGAAGAAGATGGTGGGGAGAAGGGGAAAAAGACGAAGGAGGGGAAAAGAACGTGAAGGGATGAGGGAGGAGAGAGAGGGATAGGGTGGGGAGGGAGGTTTTTTATTTTTATTTATTTATTTTTTTAAATTTCTAAAAAGCATTCAACATTAAAAATTAATAAAAAAATATTGATTTTATATTAAAAAATGAAAAAATTAATAAAAATGGTATGAGGGACCTTTTAAACCTATTTCTCAAAACTTAGGGACTAAAAAGGTCTATTTTGAAAACTCAGGGACCAAATGCACCTATCCCTCAAAACTCAGGGACCAAAGAGGTATTTTTCCCTTTTTGTTAATATCAATCTTTCTTTTAATACATTAATTTATTCTATTAAAATTAATTATATTGTTTAAATTAATTTTTATAATCAACCAAATTATATAAAATTTATTTTGTGTTGAATTAGTCTAATTAGTTATTCAACTGTAATAAATTATTCATAACTAATCATTCGGGTTTTTTTTTTTGTAATAATTTTTGTCTTTGTTAAGGACACATCTGAATTCTTAGCTAAATTTCAAAAACAAAAACAAAGTTTTTGAAAACTATATTACACGGTGAATGAGGAGAGATAATATTGATATTATTTACTTATCTGCTTAATGAATACAAAGATCTCCTCGTTTAAATAGAGGGAATAAACCATGATTAACAAACTGTTTAATAACTAATTAATAACTAATTACATCTGAAAATAACAATTCAATTAGTAGTATATAGTCAAGAGTGAGCACAAATTTTCATATGTATAAAGTTCAAGATAGCACCACAAAGAAACGTAACCATACCTAGTGCATCAAATTGTGAAAACTCAATATTCCTAAAGAACTTAAATGAATAAGTTAATTATGGTTATGTCCTCCATTGAGATTGACAGACGGCAAAGTCTGGATGAAAACTGTAGCTTGGGATATACCCAGAAGGCCTCCATGAATTGGGAGATGTTTGAAGCGTTGGGTGTTAATGTTGTAAAAAATGAGCTGTCCCTCGTTGGTCTCCATTAGTAGTTGATCAGAGCTTACAAAGGCCACAGGGAACTGAACTCCAGAACCTGGGCTAATTGTGAACATCTTTGACCATGAAACCAATTCATCATCCTTCACCATCTTCCAAACCTCGAAGCTTTTTTCATCCCCATTGCAGGGATAATAAAAGAGAACGATGGATCCATTCAAAACCCCCCATGCTTTTGTAATTGTACATTTGGAAACCCTCCGGTGCTGGAATCTTCCTGAAAACCTTTTCGCTCATGTCGAATGACATTATAAATGCAGGTTCTATTTTATCTATCGCCCACCAATAATAGAATCCTTGGTAATACATCTCAGAGACCTAGGAATAGGGGTTTCGATTTCTCTCCATTCATTTTTCTCCAAATCGAACACTTTGGCTCGCAAAAATCTCGGAAACGGTCCCATAAAAACAACAACCCTAACCACCTTGAAATCCTTAGATTTTGGATCGTACCCGAATCTGACTGCGGTGGTCATCGAATTGACATCGTCTGGATCGAAGGGTCGAGTGATGTGAATAATCGAGGGCAAGAGGATGCGGAATTCTATGGTGGCGGGATTATAGAGGCAAATACCGTCGTGCTCACCAAAGAGACAAACTAAGCCGTGAGAATGGCCGTGGACGAGGGAGTGGTAACGAAATTCCTCACCAGGAAATGGAATATGGATGTCTTCAACGTCAAAATCATCAACTACGAAGCGATATTTCAAGAAGGAGAATCTAATTTCCTTCTTCCCAGTTTCCTTGTTCTCCACAAATTGCTTCAGTAAAACGTTTGGGTTCGGAAGAGAATCGACGAATTTAGGGTCATTAATAAGGGCGTACCAGGATTTCGCAACCCACTTGAATCTAGCCAGAGACTTTCCAGATTCGCCATTACAGAGCTCAACCCTCAACCTCAATATCGGGTTAATTTGAAGGGTAGTTTGAAACTGGAAATGACTGCGACTGCGGAGGGAGATAGGATTTGTGTGGCTGCGGCGCAAAGGAAAAGGGTAGGAAAAAGAAGGGATTTTTGTACGGATAACCTTTTTCCCAATGCGGTAATGGAATATGATCTCCCGCTTGAAAAACAATGAAAATTGACCCTTTGTCGACATCACCACGTGCACAAAAGACCCCCGTTGCCCCCGACTACTAACTCGAATAAATTGGACAGACTTCAGCCCGGCTCGCCAGGCTCCAGCCATCCCCCATCGACTCGCCGACACACGCTCTTACAACCCCGTGGGCTGTTAATACCGAACCCACCAGGTTACGTCACGACCATGAACAGTAAAAAAATATAATAATTTTGCATAATAAAAAAAATTATTATTTAGTAGTTTAGTAATTGCACTGATGGAGAGGAGTAAGTAAATAATTTATTATA
The DNA here is from genome assembly GCA_017139565.1 of Luffa aegyptiaca. Taxonomy (NCBI): domain Eukaryota; kingdom Viridiplantae; phylum Streptophyta; class Magnoliopsida; order Cucurbitales; family Cucurbitaceae; genus Luffa; species Luffa aegyptiaca. The sequence goes on along the minus strand of CM029407.1, from coordinate 13,443,718 downwards.
TCAGAAGAGTAGTTATTAATTCAAAATCAATGTGGCCTGATCCGTCAACAATAATGGTTCTGCAGATTAGGGTTTAGTATGTGGCAACCGTGCGTCTGCCTCAACGCTTGAATAAATGAACCGATTGACAGTAATTTATTACCTAAAATCCGTAGAGTAATGATCAATTGGAAAGAAATCGGGCCGTATCCGTCAACCAGTCTGGTCACGAAGGAATATGGATGGGTTTTGTCAGACGAAACAATCATTCGCTTACAACTGTCGACGAGTTCATTAATTGTAGACAAAGGAGTAGATGAACGGTTCGCCTGGTGTCTATAAATGATTACACCGGAAATGAACTTGCAGTGTTATTCCTTTCGTCCTTTTCATACAATTCAAGAAGGAAAAAATGGCTAGACCCCCGGCGTCAATCATACATCGCAAACCAAAGAAGAGGCCTCAAAAAACGGTGATTAAAATCTCATCGGACGATCACGGGAAGGACAACCAACCGGGGCCGGAGGCGTCTGTCTGCTCCGAACCCAGCGTCAACCAACCAATAGAGATGATTAGGGATGGCGATTCTCCTGGTTCACCTTCTAATTCATGGGGCCGACAAGGGAAAAAACCTTGTGCTCATCGAGGTAGAGGACGAAGAGGAGGAGGATTCAGATGCTTCCACTGGCCCGCGTTGGCCCTTCGCTGGGGAAGGACCAAGTGTCGTGAGGAGTATGCCCCCGTTGTTCATAATCGACGACACTGATACGGAGTAGAACGTTGAAGAAGAAGATGACCACTTTTTTTTTTCTCTAAACTGTCGTATTTTTTATTTTCAATCTGTCGTAGCTGTTTTTTTTTTCTTTTACTGTCGTAGTTTTTTTTTATGTTTTTCTTATATATATATATATATATATATATATATATATATATATATATATATATATATATATAAATGAAAAGATTGTCCAAATGTGAAGAAGTGTCACGTATGCATGGGGGAAACCCAGAACCCTAATAAACGAACGTATAATAAGATAACACGCATAGGAAGACACGTAAACCCGGAACCCTAATAAACGAACGTATAATAAGACAACATGCCTAAGAATACATGTAAACTCGGAACCCTAATAAACGAACGAATATGGTTAAAAATCACTTTTGGTCCCTAAACTTTCATGAAAGTAACAATTTGGTCCCTGAACTTTGATTTGTAACGATTTAGTCCCTGTACTTTCAATTTTGTTGCAATTTAGTCCATGAACTTTAAGAAGTAACAATTTAGTCCCCATACTTTCAAATTTGTAACAATTTAGTCCCTATACTTTCAAATTTGTAACAATTTAATCCTTGTTGCAAAAAAAATCATCAATATTAAATGTCGATTTTTATTATTTAATGATTAAAATTTGTATCTTATTAACATATTGGGTCCCAAATTAGTTTATTGATCTATCTTGGTAAAAAATTTCATTAAATTTTTACATTAATTTTTCACGATACTAAATTGTTACAACCGTGGACCAGTAGACGGGCTGTTTGAAACCACATGCAACCCGCATGGACCAGTAGACGGGATGTTTGAACAACATGAACTGTCTTCTGTAGTTAGCCCGCGAAAGAAGCCAGTCATGTGGGAGGTGACGATCTACAGCCGGGCAGGTCCGTCGTACTATACAAACACACCCGGGCAGTCAACCCGCGGAAGTTAATGGAAGCCCGACATCTCAGCCGTGATTAGTACACAACCCGCGTATATCGGACTCGAGATGACGGTTCTGAGTCTTTAAAGGCATGCAAAGGATTGATTTGACGTACGAAGATTTTGCAGTATGAGGGAAGATCATGCGTTGATGACACCACAGTGAACCCTAATAAACAACATATTAAACACCATCTAACAACTAATGTCTACCCTTTCAAATCAATTTAAACTCGTTCCAACAGACGTGTGGGTAGTTAAACCTTGAACGTGTGAAAGGCGATTACATAGTAAGTAATCTTTCTTCTGAGAATAGTCAGACTTAGGGCAGCTTGTAGACATGGTGAAGAAATGTTTATTCGTTCGTTATGGTGGCGAGTGGGACGACGATGAGAATTGTTATCGTGGGGGTCGTTTGAAAGGTCTCTTCGTTTCAAGCAATGTTACGTACGCTAAACTGAAATGTCTTGTACACGAGGCCACGAACATTAGTTCTTCGCATTTCAATGTTGTACTGCGAGTGAAATGCAAGCTGGCGTATGAATCACCTCCGTTGTACATCTGCGATGACAACGATGTTCAATTCCTACTACAACACCCAGAATTGTTGAAGGTCCAACTGCTAGTGATGACAGAAATTAACAACGATCCGAATGCAGCTGGCAGCAGTCGGTATTCACAGACTGGAGATAAATAAATAAATAAATACAACAAGGCGAGCCATAACCCTTGTTTGAAAACCACGCAATCGTCAGCTCGCGGGGTTGACTCGCCATGTGACCGTCTGCGGGTTGACCCGCAATGTCTAATAATGAACCACGCGAGGTGTAAGAGCAACCACTGCGGGTCCGGACGAACGTGAACACGTCAGGTTGCCACGTGCTACGACCTAAGCAATATTCACAAGAGATAATCGCGCGTGTCTAGGGAAACAAATACATGCACTACAGCTGTCAAATATTGATATTTAATGACTATTGTAGTCAGTCCAACCGTTCCAAACGACTGAGTTAAATATCGAGCGACCATGTCTCCTTCCTCATCGGTCTTCTGAACTCCGAACCTCGTCGGAAAACTGGCTTCCCTTATCCATCCTCCATCTGATCCTTCACAGTTCGTTGTTGTCCACGAGGAGGATGGCAAGGTGGTCAGTCCCTCGACAGTGTTATCGCCCGTCGGGAAGGTTCATCCGTACAATAATCCAAAAAATGGGATTGTTGTGCAGATCACCCTTCTCGTCGGTCGTTAATGGAATATCACCTGTCCATTGATCCATTTACTACACTACCGAATCATCCGACATGTCGAAGTCCGGTCCTCGCCGGAGAACTGCTCAACTAGAGGATCGTTGCCGCGGTGCATTTACGACGATTGGTGAATAATCGATGTCGAAGACCCCCAGTTGATCCATTCCCCGTCTAGAAATTGACTGAGAACAACCATGTATGCACATACTCGCACATGTTCGGAAAAAATCAATTTTAATTTTTCTTTTAATTAGTCCGGTGGATTTTTACTGTTCATTTTTACTGTTGATTTTGAATTAATAACTACTTTTCTGATATAATAAATTATTTATTTACTCCTCTCCATCAGTGCATTTACTAAATTACTAAATAATAATTTTTTTTATTACGCAAAATTATTATATTTTTTACTGTTCATGGTCGTGACGTAACCCGGCGGGTTCGGTATTAACAGCCCGCGGGGTTGTAAGAGCGTGTGCTGGCGGGTCGATTGGGGATGGCTGGAGCCTGGCGGGCCGGGCTGAAGTCTGTCCAGTTTGTCTGGGTTAGTAGTCGAGGGCAGCAGAGGTCTTTTGTGCACGTGGTGACGTCGACAAATGGTCAATTTTCATTGTTTTTCAAGCGGGAGGTCATATTCCATTACCACATTGGGAAAAAAGTTATCCATACAAAAATTCCGAGAAAGAACGAACAAGAACGGTAGAGCCGTAGAGGTTAGGGATTTTATAATATAATTTATTTCAAATAGCTTGTTTCAATATCCTATTTTTATGTTGTCAAAAAAAATATATCCTATTTTTATAAATGTCAAAGTTTATGAAATTTTACATATTTAGATTTGCTGGATTTTTTTCTCGACTTTCTTACCATTTTACCGTCACTTATATTTATCTCTCCTCAAACTTTTTTTTTAGTACATCAACATTTGGAGCTGAGCTAAGCTCACTTTGGCTTATCTCTCCTCAATTATAAGGTTGATTCATTTTAATTTATTTTGTACTACACTTAAATCTTTATATGGTAAGTAATATATATAAATAGAAAAGTAATATTTCAAATTTTATTTCCATTTGAATTTGCAATCTTTGGATAATAATTGAAAGATTTCAATTGGTAATATTGTCTTCATTATTATTGTATTTTTCATGCATCACATTTTTCTCCATTTATTTTCTCTTTTTGACCATCCTCCATGCTTTTCTTTATTGTTTCCAACCATTACCACCTCCAACTTTTTCAACAATTTTTCATCTACAACTTTTTTCGATAGCGAAAAAAAAAAGAAGAGTATATCTTTGTATTTAATCTAATTTAATAAATATTAAATACAAAGATTTTTTTTTTTTCCGGCTATACTGGGGTCATGATTTTGGATGAAAACCAATATAACGATTGATTTTGGAAGAAAATATTGGTGTACAATTTTTTATGAAAGAGAATTTTGGGGCATGATTTTAATAGATTTTAGGGGAAAGATTCTAGAAGGAAGGAATAATGTGGAAAAAGCTTAGAATTACTAGTTTTATAATTTTAGGTAAAGGTTAGGGATTTTATAATTACTAGTTTTTTCAGCATGCACCTTTATGTTTTTTAATTAATGTTTAAAAAGCTTTCATTTTTGTTCATTAATATTTTTTTTTATTAATTGTTCATTAATATTTTTCAAATTTATATTAAGTAATTTTTTTATGTATTATAAATAAATGATTAATTTATTTTACGGTAGACCAAATTTTTACCATGATTTTAATAATTTCCATATAAATATAAAATGTGGATTACATTAATCATTAATTAATATGATGTATTTATATTTTATTAAAACAAATATTAATTGTGTTTCAAAAAAAAAACAAATATTAATTGATGTATTTCTAGTTTGAAATAAAATATTGGTGTTTTGTCAAAAATTAAACGTGTATAATCCTTGTAGATTAAAAAAAAAAGGCATGGGAGATGGGAATGGGGCATGCCTGGATGATTTTGAACCAATTCAGGATGAAATTATGAAAATGTACCGATGGTTTACTGCAAAATCGGTGTTCTTTGTTGGGTTAACTGCAAAAATAGACAAAATAAAAAGCTCGTTTTGAAAAATGGCAAACTGACCCTATTATTTAGATAAATAGCCAAATCAATTTTTCTAATTAAAAAATCAAAATTACAGTAAGTAAACAATTTTTTTTTTTTTTTCAAATCAAATAAACAAAATCTGTTAGAATTTCCCTTAAAAAGGGACTTGCTGATAATAAAAAAAAAAATAATAAATACAAAAGAATTTAAAAAAATAATCGAATACCCTTGAGAAAAGAAAAATGCTATGATTTTAATGACCGCAAATTTATGCATTCAGGACGAAAAAATACCATATATTTAAATTTAAGGAACAAAATTGATACATTAACATATATTCACACAAATACACTGTACTCAACCTTTGAATAATTTATATGTACAAGTAATCAGACAGACCTAAAACGATTACCAAATTGAAAAGGCTTGAAGATTGTAAAAATTTGGGAGAAGGGGGTGGAACTTTCAAACTTTTGCTTCTTAAAAATTTTGATTCAAATACGTAATTTTTACAAAAGAAAGGTTGAAAAATCGGAAAATAAAAGAAAGAAAAGGAACAAATTACCTATAATCAATGGTGGCAGGGCCTCGATCGAGAATGATTGTTGATGAAATCCAAAGGGCGGGAGCAGATGTTTCGAGAAAAAGACGAAAGATGAAACTGATAAACATTATCGGATAGATCGATGGGAGGTTTTGAAGCTTCTAGAAGATATGAAAACTTCCTGAAAGAGGAGGAAGAAGAAGACGACAGCTTTAATATCCTTGAAAGGTTCCGCAATGGAAGCAGTTTGGTAGTCATCGGTACAGTGGCCGACTTCAAACTGCAAAGTGCAATCGCTCACAGTTTGTGAAAAGCGATCGCACGAACTAAACTTCATGAACCCGAACAAAGGCATATTCAATAAATCATATATTTTTTAGGGATATAATCTTTTTATTGAAAATTATTGAAAATAGAAATATACCATGTGAGAATCACGTTTTGGCCATTTTTCTCTCGTGTTTTTTTTTTTTTTTTTTTTTTTGTTTATATATATAAATCGGTATTTTTTTTTTTTTTTTTTTGTTCATTTACAATGATTTCCCTTAAAAATTTCCTAAAAGAAGACTATTTAATTTTAATTATAAATCACAATATAGGAACTAAATTAATTAACAACATTTTTAATTCATCGAAATTACTGGCTAATGATCCACCCGACTTCCTTAGATCATAAATTGGAAATTTTGTGAAAGGATTACAATGTGTTTCAGATGTCAATCAGAAATTTTGTTTAGTTTTAGAAATAAATCAACTTAAAAAAAAAATATTGATTGGCGATGTTTTAATTTTACGAAAATTTTGATGAAAACATGGATGCTAATGGATATTTCTTAAAAAAAAAATAGTCATGATAGTTCAGCGGTAATTGACATATATTCTCGAGGAACAGGTTAATTAGAGGTTCAAATATTCCTCTGATTCCAAAAAAATATTGTTGATAAATGCATTAAATTTATTTATTTCAATTTTTTTTATAACATCTGGAAGGTGAAGATTCAAACCACAGATCCCTTAATTATTAGTACAAACTTTATGTCACTCGAGTTATGTTCCTATAAGCTATTTCAATCAAACTTCAACCGCCTATATCTTATATTTATCAAAAAAAAAAAAAAAAAAAGAACCCGTCTATATCTTATATTTTTCATGTTTGGATGATTTTTCATAATATTTTAAAAACATTAATTAATCTGATCATACCTTCGATATTGAATTTTCATTTATTTATCACAAGAATTTTAGTCAGTCAAGTCAACCACTAAAATTTCTAGACACAAGACTGGCCGGCACCTTCTTGAATGGTCAATTCCATGCCATATTCTAGTTTTTCAATAAAACAAATGGGTTTTCATAATTTGAAGTGGAAATTGGAATATTATCTCAAATATAGTAAACTAAATTAGAAAAATATATATGATTCAGTCAATCAATCACCTTAATCAAATGCTTAAATTATTTATATAAATTTGAAAACAATCCAAAAATTACTCTAAGTCAATTGTAAGAAAGGATCAAGACCAATGATAATTTTTTTTTTTAATAGTAGACTAAGTCTTATATCACACATTATAATATTAATATAATATCAAATGGGCCAGTTGCAAAAGTAGCAAAATGGCCCAAACTAATTGCAAAAGTAGCAGTCCGCAGAAATATTTGCAAAAATGACAAAATCTCACCATCAGAAAAGTAAAATTACTAAAATGCCCATCACTGATAGAAAACTTTCTATCACTGATAGAAAATTTTTCTATCACTGATAGATTCTATCAGTGATAGAAAAACTTTCTATCAGTGATAGAAGTTTCTATCATTGATATTTTCTATCACTGATAGAAAGCTTTTCTATCAGTGATAGAAAATTTTTCTACCACTGATAGAATCTATCAGTGATAGAAAGACTTTCTATCATAGAAGATTTCTATCGATATATATATATAAAAATTGACGAGGAAGAAGAAGATGCGCGCGCCAATCAGTTTTTCTATCACTGATAGATTCTATCAGTGATAGAAAAAGTTTCTATCAGTGATAAAAATCTCCTATCACTAATAGAAACTTTCTATCACTGATAGAAAATGTTTCTACCACTGATATAATATATTAGTGATAAAAACTTTATTCTATCAGTGATAGAAAGTTTCTATCACTGATAGAAAATTTTTCTACACTGATAGAATCTATCAGTGATAGAAAGACTTTCTATCATAGAAGATTTCTATCATTTTTCTACCACTGATAGAAGATAGAAAGACTTTCTATCATAGAAGATTTCTATCAATATATATATATATATATATATATATATATATATATATATATATATATATATATATATATATATAAAATTGACAAGGAAGAAGAAGATGCGGACGCCAATCAGTTTTTCTATCACAAGAATAGAAAAAGTTTCTATCACTGATAGAAAGCTTTTCTATCCGTGATAGAAACTTTATTCTATCAGTGATAGAAACTTTCTATCATTGATAGAAAATTTTTCTACCACTGATAGAATCTATCAGTGATAGAAAGACTTTCTATCAGTAATAGAAGATTTCTATCCCTAAAAAAAAAAAAAAAAAAAAAAAAAAAAAAAAAAAAAAAAAAAAAAAAAAAAAACTGACGAGGAAGAAGAAGATGCGCTCGCCAATCAGGGGCAGGGGCAATTTAGGAATATAAAAAATTAATTCAAAAATTTTGCCATATTTGCAAATATTCTTAAAAATTGCTATATTTGCCATTATTTACCCTCATGTTGCCACCCATTACAATTATCCTAATATAATATGCCAAGTGAAATTAATTAAAATAAAATCAATTATGAGTAATGACTTCGTTCAATCATAGTTTTATTTATTTGGATATTAATTTCTTCTATTGGATCCAAATTTACGCTACTTTCACTAATATAAAATATTTCCCTCATTATACCTTCACTTTACAAATAGGGATGTCCATTTGTCCCGCGGGACCGGGACCCGTGGGGACCCGCCCCTAATGGGGCGGGGAATGGGGGAGGGAGTGGGGGAAAAAAATTCCTCGCGAGCTAAACGGGGACAGGCCCATCCCCATTCCCTGCTTTTCCCACCCCGTTTACTTTTTTTTTTTAATTATTAGTACTATTGTTATTATTATTTCTCACTATATATAAATTTAAAGTTCTATTGTTAATGATTTAGAAAATTGGATAGGTTTGAATTATATGGTTTAAATATTTAAATTATATTTATAGATAATTAGATAGTTTGATATGAATATTATTTTGTTTATAATAGGAGATTTAAGAATTTTGTTTTTTTAAAAAGAGATTTTAAAAAGAAATTAACTATCTAAATGAAGAATTTATGTGAATAATTAACTATCTAATAAAAAATTAATGAACATTTTTCATGCAAAGTTAACTATTTGAAAATTTATCAAAAGAATATTTGCTTTAATGAAGATAAAAAAAATTAAATGGAGAATAATTCCCCGCGGGAAATCTCCGTCCCATTCCCCGCAAAATTTAACGGGGAATTTCGCGAGAATGGAGATTGAAATGGGAGGCGGTGATGGGGACGGGGAAGCCATCCTCGTCCCCGCCCTGCCCCGTGGACATCCCTATTTACAAATCCTTAAATAAAAAATAAATAGAGATATTCAAGACAATATGTGAGCTTCACTTCAATCCACAGCTATAAATTCAACATTTTCGAGACCATTAGTCTCCAAGCTCAAATCAAAACCTCATTATTAGTGGATTATTACCGGGCTGTCACGTAGGCAATGGGTGTTTACACTTTCGAAAAGGAAATAACCACTGCCATTCCTCCAGCTAAGTCCATTCCTCCAGCTAAGTTCTTCAAGGCCTTTATTCTTGATGCCAACCAATTTTACCCTAAAATTATACGACAAGTGGAAGTTGAAGTTCTTGAAGGAGATGGAGGGCCTGGAACTGTCAAGAAAATCGTTTTTGGTCCCGGTAAATGTTAAATTAATCATTTTTAAATTGTTTTTAACTTTTTTTTTTTTTTATATTTCTATATCGAGTTCTATTCATACTCAAACTTGATTCTCCAATAATTTATATTCTACATAATCTAATAATATGTTTTAGAAAGAAAAACGGTATTTTCCATAATATTTTGGAAAATATGAGGCTTGTTAAGTTGTTAACATAAGGTTAGGGGTAACGTCTCTATTTCTCATTTTTTGTTTCTTTGTTTCTTTCTATTTTACTAAAAACTAAAAACAAGAATATGTCTAGTAATTGTCTGATAATTAGTTCATGATTTTTGTTTTTAGTTAAATAAAATTCAGTAGATATAATATAAAAAATTATATAATATGCATTAAAACAAATATAATAGTTTGAATTATGTAATAAAATTCAATTCTCAAAATAAAATTGAAAACATTAATAAAAATATACATATATTTTTTTTGTCAGCTAATAACATTCAAAATATTAAATTTATGTCAATTGATTTTCAATTATTTTGTAAAAGCTCAAATAAACATTAAAAAATATATTGATGTGAATATAATATATATAATAAAAAATTTTAACTTATTTAAAAATATGGCATGCTTATTTATTAATTTAAATCGTTTTTATAAATTTCTTGGTTTTTTTAATATTTTTCTAGTAATATTTACTAAAATCTAGAGAAGGAAGATTTATTTTTCTATTGAAAATGGTAAAGTAAATTTACTTGATAAGAGATTATTTTTTTGGTACGAAAAAATAATGCAAAATAAAAGAGAGAAGTTAATTAAGCTCCATCATAAGAGAGATTTTTTTTTTTGATAAAACATAAGTGAGAAATTAACTTTTTTAAAAAATGAATAAAAAGATAGAGAGATAAACAGAAAAAACAATGGGTGAAACTACTTTGATAGTTTCTAAAATTTTACACCAAAAATTGGAAACAATATATGGGATGAGTTAGTTATCAAACAAACCTGGTCTTTTAAAAAATGAGAAACCAAAACAGGAAATGGAAATGTCATTTAACGGGTCATTTTCAATTTTTAAATTGTTCAACAAAATGTAGACAGACAACTTGAACAGAACTCAACAACTTTTAAAATAGATGGAAGATTAGGATAGAATCACTACTTAACATTTGTAATATGTTATATTCTAAAAATAAATAAATGTGAAAATTAGACAAATTGCTCTTAAACTTTAGAGTATGTTTCAAACTTTTAATTATGCCTTCAAATTTTGAAAAACGTCCCTATAATCTTGAAGATGTTCCAGAAAAATACACTTGGAGAGTTTTTCTCTATTAAATTGATGGACAAATATTTATACGACAATCAAAGAGTTATTTCATTAAAATGTTGGATGATAATTAAAATTTTCAAACATTTAGGATCATATAATCAAAACCTACACTAAATTTCAAAAGTATCTCGTGTAGTTTAACAAAAAAATAAAGTATACTTTTCAAAATATCTTACAAACTTCTAAATTAAATATTTCTTACTAGATCTATTTCAAATTAGGGGTTAATTGGAAAAAAAAATTGGCAAAAACATGGTCTTTTGAAAAAAATTGGGAAAAACAGACATTTTTTTGTCCTTATTTGAATCCGTGAGTTGAAGCCACAGATTCAATTTTTTTTTTTTTTTTTATTTCAGATTTCATTTTCTTTTTATTTTTTATTTTTTTAAATTTCATTATGTTTTTTTAAAAGAAAATTCTTGGCTTAATTCATTCCTGGTTTTTTCTTTTTACAAATTTTGAAAATTAATTTTTATTTTAATATTTTGTTTTTTGTTTTTTAATGTTTTTATTCTATAAATCAAATTATTGGAATATTATAATTGGAAAATTATCTTTCTAAATTTACAACATTATTGATACATTTTCCATCACTTCACATTTCGATTCGTAATTTTTACCAACTATTTTTTTAAAGAAATTATACTAATAAAAATCGATACATAAAAAATTAGTGGGACAAGAAAAATTGAGGTAAATAAGAATAAAATTAGATTTTTTTTTTTTAATTAAGAAGACGATAAAATTCCAATGTATTAAATTGGATTCACGAATCTTCCAACATTAATTGTTTGGTTTTCATATTTACTAATATTTTTTAATACTTTTATGATTAATTAATCAACTGTTATTAAACTGCATATCTACTATCAGTTTTGAATACAATTACAGATGGCTCAACTAACAGAAGTAGACTAAATGTAAAAATAGTAGATAACGAAACAAAAAAACATATATGTAAAAATATAGTAGATAACGAAACAAAAAAACCTATATGTATAAAGATAGTGTCTATATGCCTAATTTTCAAATTCTAAAAACCAAATTATTATCAAACAAAACCTAAAATATACATTTATCGCCTTCTTAATTAAAAAAAAAAACATTGAAATTTTTATTCTTAGATTTAAAAAAAAATCGAAGAAATGAGAGTTTTTTTTATTCTTAGATTTTTTTTTTTTTTTTGAAAAAACCGAATTTTATTCTTATTTATCCCAATTTTTCTTGCTCCACTAATTTTTAATGTATCGATTTTTATTAGTATAATTTATTTAAAAAAAATAGTTGGTAAAAATTATGAATTGAGATGTGAAGTGATTGAAAATGTATCAATAATGTTGTAAATTTAGAAAGATAATTTATCAATTATAATTATGTTATCTATTATAATATTCCAATAATTTGATTTATGGTATAAAAACATTAAAAAAAATATTAAAACAAAAATTAATTTTCAAAATCAAAATTTGTAAAAAGAAAAAATCAGGAATGAACTAAGCCAAGAATTTTCTTTTAAAAAAACATAATGAAATTAAAAAAAAGAAAAAAGGAAAAAGAAAAAAGAAAAAAGAAAAAAGAAAATGAAATCTGAAATTAAAAAAAAAAAAACTAAAAAGTTGAATCCATGGGTTGAAGCCACGAATTCAAGGGCTGACTGGTTACGGATTCAAATAAGGAAAAAAAATGCCTGTTTTTCCTAATTTTTTTTTCAAAATACCATGTTTTTGCCAATTTTTTTTTTAAAATGTATTTTTCTTCCAATTACCCCCATCCAGCTAGAAGAAGATTTGTCTAATATATAAGGCAATTTATTTGATTTATAAAATAAAATTTTGAGTAAAAAATTTAAACTTACCGTCTTAAACCGTTAATTTTGAATGAATGCGCCTGTTCAACAGACGCTATCGAATAAAGACAAAATATGAACTCTATTTTTCTAATTTGTTGTTGTTTTATCTAATTTCTTTTAATAATCAGCTTAGTTTTCTCATTAATCCCAGAATGGATAAGAAGATATTTTGGTAATTTGGTTTAAATGTTCGAGAGATGGAGACGAAGAAAAATGACTGAACACAACAAACAATGGCTTCCTTCTGCTGCATTTCTGTAACCATAAATGTCGCTCTCGCTTCACTCAATCCCACCGGCGACTCTCACTCTCCTCCTCTCAAAACCAACGGCACAAAACCCGATTCCCTTCCGATCAACAATCCACGGCTATCGCGGCGGCTGCCAAAACCTCGCCGCCCCTCCGTTATCGAAATCGAACGTGCTATTGGCGCCGGAAGGTTCAGAGACGCCGACCCCAGGCAAGTCTCAGAGTTCCTCGCTTCCTGTTCTTCGGATTTAGCGCTCTTCTTAACTTTATTGTACTGGAATATGATATTCGATTTGGTGGATTTGAGGGAGGGCATGATCTGATCTGTGGTGTGTGATGCAAAAATATTTGTTCCTTAGGGATTTGGAAGAAGATCGGAAGACTGCATTTGACATGTTTATGCTGAGTTTTACGGGGAAATATGAAGGGCCACTCATGAAAAAGCTTCGCGAGACAGGGGAATGGGTAACTAATCAAACTGAAACCAAATTTCAAGCTTCTGGTAACCATTTTCTGTCTCTCTCTGTCTATTGAACTTGATTTTTTTTCTCTGTTTTAATCTTCATCCCCCTTCCTTTTCTTGACGATGTTTGAGTGTTAGAAAGGATATTACTCGTAGACTTCTTTTGATTGTTTTCTCCCCAAACTTTAGTGTACTTTTTGGGTGATGCTATGCAATATTGATTATGTTCAAATTAGGGGTTATCATGTTCAAATTAGAGGCTATCATCCGTCGGTGTGTCGGTTTTTGGCTCAAACCGATGCCGACCACTGACATGTGGTTGCCGGCGGTCGGTTAGGAGGTGGGTTGTTAGGCCGATCGACCGACCACACTAGCGGTAAGAAGATGAAAGAATAAATAAAGAAATGAAAACAAAGAAAAAAGTGAGGGAAAAAGAAGAAGATGGAGAGAGAGGAGAAAAGAGAGATCGGACGTGAGAGATTAAAAAAAAATACATATATTCTTAATGATGTCCTTGGGAAGACCATCAACAATAATAACAATAACCATTGATGGGATGCTGCACTGCAGCGCAGCACAGTTGTTCTTTTTTTTTTTTTTTAAATTTTTAATTATAATAATAATTTTTTATTATTATTTTAAATTTGGTCAGTTGAATCGGGCTATTTTGGACGAACTATTGAATGGTCGTTTTACTCCACGTAAAACTAACTCCGACTGTGAATATAAGAAAACTGACCGAATCGACGATTCGGTCGGTTTTTGGTTGATTGACTTCGGTTTTTCTAGTTCAAATGTCTTAAGAATTTTGGAATCCGCACTGAAAACTCTTGTAATTAAGAGAATGTTAAAGTTCTTCACACCTGCGAGGGAAATTTCAATTTTCAACTTTGAGGGAGAGATTAACACTAATTTCTCCATATATATATCTTTTGTCAGGTTGTCTTGTCATGTGTACTTTTGACCCGTTTTCAACACAAAAAATAAACTCTTACGATTTTAGTATCATTTTCTTTCTTGGAGTACGCATACCTTTGTCAAGAAGGAAGTAGAAGTACACTGGCTAACTGAACCGAAGGCAAAAGAATGAAAGAAGAGGGAGACTGCAAAAACAAAACAAAAATTTCAAGATTCCAAATGCAAAGAATAAAAATATATTGGGGGGAGTATTGGATCTGGACATCTGAACCTCTCAATCAGGTTGATTCTTATTGTGAAAAGGAACTTCAAGGAAAGTAGATAGATGAATAGTAAAACCAAAGCCTTTTATTTTCTGTAAAAGTAATGAATACTCCCTCTAGAATAGGGAGAATGAAGGAAGCCATCGTATTCGTTTTGGAGACCCTATTTTGAGTAGTGGGGTGACAGTTGATAGTAACAGAAGGAAAAGTAGAACTCTTCTCCAAATATCTCCCTAAGCAAGAAACACTGACTCCTTCCTTTAGAGATGGAGTGAAAGGTATTCAAACCATCGAATCTTGTAGGAGATGAGTTTCAACGACTTGCTGTGGTTCACACTACTTGTGGACAAATTACAAATCCTATCCATCTATAAGGGATTTCATTCTTTCAAAACCACTTACACATTCTTATTAACCAAAATTTCACCGTATAAACTTCAATATTTGTTCGTCCTATCGAATTAAGCGAACTCTCTTGTCATTGGCTTTAACTATTAGATATATGAATTAATCAAGTAATTAACTAAGATTGAACATGCTATTATTTCATAAATTAAGAAGGCACAGATAAAAACTATCTGCCCCGAACATAATTAACTTTCCTTGCTAATTAAGAAACCAATATTCCGATTCAGTTTCAATAATAAGCAAAGGCCTTGAGTCTACTTCTTTTTACAACTTCTAAAGAAATCCTAAATCTTCTGATCTTAGAACTACTTCAGTTATGCATTTAGATTCTAATCTAAACCACCTCTCCTGAGCTTAAGATTCAAATCAAACAACAATAATCAGTGATCAAAATATTAGGATCAAACGCATCAGTACATGAATGAGATAAAAGTAATCAATCAAGGCAATTTAATTAATTAACCCCTAGAAATCTAATAGTATTAGTTACATCAATCCTTAAGAATGGGAGAGTTTAGCTATTCATGTTCATCATTCCAAATCCAAAACTCAATAAATATCCATAAAAAAAAACGAGACTCAAGAGAAAGAAGTAGAAAAATTGATATCCATGTGTTGATCGTCTGCCCCATCACAGTATCCATGATCTTAAGCTTCGAGTTCTGCTCCAATAATCCCTTCTTACCCTCAAATTCAGGTCAACTTGAAAATATGGTTATTTTTCTCCAAAATCCCTTCCCCAAAACGGGTGAAAAAAGAAGATATATATAGAAAATCGAGACGTTGGCTAAAAAACATATGAATTACAAAAGGAGAGTGTCTAGTGTCGAGACACTGTGTGTAGCATATCTATGCTATGGACGGAATGACCCAAATAACATGCACATGTTTTTTCATTGACGGAAGCTTCATTTCTGTAGCACTGAGATGCTCTTGGTAGCGTCTCAACGCTACCTATGCAGGTATTCAATTTGCAATAACGCTATGTTTCAATGCTGTGGATAACGTCTCAACACTGTCCAATCGGGTTTTGTGCCTCATTTGCTTCTTTTCATTATTTGGTTTCGTATGTCTTTGTCCAATTATCTTGAATTTCTCAATAATTCCTTCAAAGTCTTGGTTTCAATCCTATTGCTCGATTCCTACAAAATATAAAAATTTGTGCATGAAAATGGCCAAATAAGCACCAAGACTAACAACAAATACATGAAAAACATAGCTCACGATGCGCTATCAATGATAAGGATATTGAATATTCAAACTGTCACGCCCAAAACCCGGTTTGTCATAAAGAAAAAACTATTAGAACCATCAAACTTTGTGGTAGTGGAGTTTCCATGGCTTGTTATGCATCTTGTTGGTGAACCAATAGAGCCATCCATTTATAGTGTTAGCTGTGTCTGGTTATCAAATAGTCCAGTGAAACTTTAGAAGGAAACTCTCAAAACGGCTCAACTAAAAAGAACCACACTCTTACTAACCAAATTGTCAAGGCACAAATCTTATTTGCTTTGAACTTCGGTAATTGCTTCTCCCATGTAAACCAAGTGACCTCTTTCCTCTCATCCACACCATTCAAAGGAATTTTGTTTTCGAACCAATTTTCTTTTGAACCTTGTTCTAAATTAGAAGAATTGAGCGAATGTTGTAGCAATATAGGTTGACTTAAAGACAAGACATGAAGTGATGGGTTCACGAACAAAGCATAAGAGCACACAAGAGAAGAAGAAGATGGTCTCTTGAATAACTCACTCTTTTAGAAAGGAAGGAGACAAATGACTCCTTTATTTAAGTTCATGGGGACATCAGAAAAGATAAAATAAATACAGATACATGCATACATATATTTTATATATCTAATAAATTAACTTTCATACCCTTAAAAATGCATAATTTCATTAATCTAGAAATACATCAAGTGATAAAACGATCTTATTTTCAAGCTCCTTTATTGCTTGGTTACGCCAGCGAAGAGAACATTTATTTTGTTATACTTGTTGTCTTGTTTGATTTACTTTTAATCTGCAGGCAAATGGTTTCTGCTGTTTACGTTTCAATGGGTTCTACCAATTTGGGCATTGTCACTCCTTGTGGCTTCTGGGCTCATTAAGCTACCATTCAACACTCCATTTCTTGATCAACTTCTCATGTAATAAGGTTAGTATATATGTTTACACTCTACTCTACGAAACCTTTTATCTTTTTGTACAAGTTTCTTCATCTAATATACTCTAGCACTTGTCTGTTTCTAAAAATACCGATAAAATGACATAAAATAGCCTGAAAAAACAGTTTTCAACAGAAAAAGACCGTGAAGAAATAATTTTCACAATTATTAGCTTGAAGAAAAGAAGTATCATTAATTGTAAGATATAATGGTTCATGTATCCTCTGTTTTACCACTTATAGTATGTAGAGTTTAACCAATAGATTTTTCTTTTAAAAGTATCAAGAAATGAAATATTATTTGAAGGAAAATCCCAAATCATTGCCAGTTGATATAAAAATTAGAAAAGAAAAGAAAAGAGATGGTTGCTTTCAAATTAAAACCTATTTAATTACACTATGCTTGTATGTGACTATGATGAAACAACTGGCATATGTAAATTAATGACAAGGTGAAACATTTTCTCAACTAGAAAAGAAACAAATTTTGATTTATCTCATCTGTTTATGACTATATTCCTTAGGTACTAAGTTGGTTTATAACAGAATAGGAAGTTAATCTAATTTGTTTCCTGTGTTGATCAATCAACTTTAGATTTATTGATGATGCAAGTTGGGAACTGAGTAATTTGGTGAAGATCCTGTATTTTTCATTTTTTTTTTTAAATATTCAATCACGTCGTACTGTTTTATTATCTTATTATAAGTATTGGATGATTAACTTTATCGAAACCTCTATTTTGTACATTGTCTTGGAGGATTAGTGACATCATTGAAACTCAGCATGTGTTTTATGTAAAAATTATTTTCTACCTGGGATGAATATGTTCTGATGTTCAAGAATGTAATCTTTATCAATCTTAGAAAAGTTTTTTTTTTTTTTTTGATATCTGTGAGTGTCCGGACCAGCTTACGCGCACTTCGGCTAATCTCACGGGAGAACCGCCTGACCCTACTACATTTGGTTGCCAAGGAAACTCATAGGATATTAAATCCTAGGTAGGTGGCCACCATGGATTGAACCCATGCCCTCTAAGCCCTTTATTTAATCTTAGCCATTTATTTAATCTTAGAAAAGTTCTTATGAACTAAAATGAGAAATTGGTCCTTTCTTGCCTACTGAGGATATTTTTATTGTGATCTTAAACCATGGATTTCTGACTTGATTTTAAGCCATCTATCCATTATGTTAGAAAGTGCCTACTGCCTATTTAACTAAGACCTCATTTACTTACCCATAATGAAAATATACTGGAATTGTAAGGAAAATCAATGAAATCAATCTCAATGGAAATGAGATTTCTTTAATGTTGTTTCTTTAGAGTTGGCTAAAATTGTAATTAGAATCTCATTGATGTTATTTACCTCCATGTAGAGTCGAAATTGAATTTGGTATTGAGTATAATTTGTCTCATGTTTTTTACATTGTCTTCCTAGAGCGGAATGGTTCATATTGGGATCAAAATTGTATAATTTTGGAAGGGCTAAATTATAAAAAAATATGGGTCTTGTTTAAAAAGTACACCTGAATGTCGCCAACAAGAGCATAGCTCAATTGGCATAAAGATGTGAATCCCCCATCCCCATATTGTCAAAAAAAAAAAAAAAAAAAGTACACTTGAACGTCAAAAAGTTAAAAAAAAAAAAGAACTCTTTGCCTTTAAAAAATGTTAAAAAATACTCCTACGGTTAATTTTAGATGAAAAATGTTAAAGTTTCAGTTTTATTAATATCTTTGACCTTTCAAAAAATTTCAAAAATACCCTTACTGGAAAATGTTTTTTTTTTCTTCTCTATAATTTCTTCCTCCATGAAAATTAATGCAAAACTTTGCTTATAAGGCTATATGCAACACAACATCAAATGAAAACAGAGTTTGAAATCGAGTTTTCTCTTTTTAAGTGTAAAGAAGATAAGTGAGGGAAAAAAAAACGTAAATTTATTTTTCTTTTTGTTTTCTCTGTATGTGTATGTTAGTGATACACAAAAGATCAATGCGGTTTTCGATTACAATCAATGGATGGTGAGGGAAGAGAGGAGTAAGATTATTATTTTTTTTTAGAGCCCTTGGGGAGGGTTATGATTATGGATTTTGAGTTTTTAGTGTGGGTTTGGTTCAATTTACAAGATTAATCAATCAAAAGTTGTATAAATGATTTAGTTTTTTTTTTTTTAATATTCAAGAAGTATTAGTGACAATATCTCCGTTGTTGGAGAACCCCAATATCATTAAAGAAGCTATCTCGTTGGAGAACCTCAATATCATCATTTTACTAGAAACTAAAAGGGAGTATGTCAATTATCAGTTGGTGAGAAGTTTCTGGGGTAATAGTTATGTGGACTGGGAGAGTCTGAAGTCTTCTGGGTCCTCAGGAGGTATCTTGCTTCTTTGGGATAGTAGGGTGATGAATCGATAGAGGCGATCAAGGGTTGTTTTTTGGTGTTCATCTCTTTCTGATCTAGAGATGAGGATTTGAGGTGGGTGTCAGGGGTGTTGGGTCTCCTAGGTCGAGAGGCAGAAGGGATGTTTGGGAAGAGCTGAGGGATTTCTTCCGGCCTTTGCGGTTCCCCGTGGTGTGTGGCAAGAGACTTTATGTTATCTGCTCTCCTTTAGAGAAATTCTTGGGCGGTAGGGTGACAAAATCCATGAGAGCGTTTAATGATTTTATCGAGGGGTGTTGTTTGGTGGACCCTCCTCCCTGCTGAATGGGAAGTTTACATGGGCCAATAGCAGAGTGCAAAGTAAGATCGATTGTTCCTATTCTCTAAGGGTTGGATGGATGCTTATGGGAGTGTTAGACAAGTGGTGGGGCTTAGAATTACGTCTGATCATTGGCCTCTAATAGCGAGTTCAGGAGATCTTAAATAGGGGTCATGTCCCTTTAGGTTCGAGAACATGTGGATAGACCATCATTCCTTCAAATCCTCCCTTTCAACTTGGTGGAACGTGGGAGTCTAGGGGAATTGGGAAGGGTATCGATTCATGGAGAATCTGAGAGCGCTTAAGAAAACATTGAAATCTGGGAATTGAAAGGTGTTTGGAGACTTTAGGACAAAAAAAACAAGAGATGTTGGGGAAAATCAAAAGGATTGATGATATGGAAGAGGCAGGAAGTGTAGTTGAGAATTTAATGGAGGAGCGGCTTATGTTGAAAGTGGAGCTAGTGAAGGTGGTTAGGATAGAGGTTACTAGCTGGAGACAAAAGGCGAGGGTGTCGTGGGCCAAGGATGGAGATTACAATTCGACCTTTTTCCACCATTAGGCGAACAACAGACAAAGAAAGAATCTCATTGATTCTTTGGAGAATATGATAGGGGTGAAGGTGAAGGGAGAAAAGGAGATTGAGGAAGTGATCCTTACGTTCTTCTCAAACCACTATGGTCCAGAGGTAGAGGCTAAACCCTTTGTGGGAGGGATAGATTGGAGTCCTATTTTGGAGAGTGAGAAGATGGAGCTGGATTCCCCTTTTACATTGGAAGAGATCAAGAAAGTGATTTTTGAGAGTGATAGGAATAAAGTCCTTGGGTCGAACGGGTTCTCTATGAGTTTCTTTCAGGATAATTGAAAAGTCATCAAGGAGGACATATTTCGGGTGTTTAAGGAGTTTTTCGAAAGAGGTATTTTGGATAGCTCTTTGAACGAGACTTTTGTGTGTCTTATCCCTAAAAAGGAAAAGGTAGTAAATACCAAGGATTTTATACCTATAAGTCTCGTCACTAGTGTCTATAAGATTATTTTTGCTAAAGTATTAGCAAATAGATTGAGAAAAGTTCTCCCATCGACGATTTTAGAGGCCTAGGGTGCGTTTATCTCAGGTAGACAAATCTTGGACCAGACCCTCATTTCATGAGGCTATTGAGGATTACAAGAGTAGAAAGGAAGAGGGAGTCATTTTTTAAATTGACTTTGAGAAGGCATATGATCACGTGGATTATACTTTTCTAGTTACGATCCTGAAAAAGAGTTTTGGATATCATTGGAGATCTTGAGTCTGAGGTTGCATTCGATCTGTTAGATACTCGATTCTCATTAACGAGTGTTCTAAGGGTAGGATCCAGGCTTCCTGTGGCTTAAGATAGGGTGATCCTTTGTCGCCTTTTCTCTTCCTTCTCGTGGTTGATGCTCTTAGTAGAATTGTCTCTAAAGGGGAGGAAAGAGGTATTATTGAAGGTTTTAAGGTTGGGAAAAAGATACTCTTTTATCTCATCTCCAATTTGCAAATAATACTATCTTTTTCTGCTCAGGTAAGGAGAAGTCTTTTATGGTGTTGAACCATATGCTCACTTTCTTTGAGATGATGTCAGGGTTCAAGATTAATAGAGGTAAGTGCAAGATTTTGGGGATTAATTGTGAGTGTTCTAAGGTGGTTAGGTGGGCGTCTTTGGTGGGTTGTGATGTAGTTGATTTCCCGATGTCCTATTTAGGTTTTCCCCTTGGTCACGATCCTAGGAGCTTTTCGTTTTGGAGTCCAATGATTGATAAGGTTAGAAAGCGTTTTCAATAAGGGTATTTTTGAAACTTTTTGAAGGGTCAAGGATATTAATAAAACTAAATTTTAACTTTTTCCATCTAAGACTTACGAGTAAGGGTATTTTTGAAAATTTTTAAGTTCAAAGGTATTTTTGAAAAATTTTAAAGTGTAAGGGTACTTTTGAAACGAACCCCATAGTTTAGGGTTATTTTTTAATTTTTTAATTTAGCCTTTTGGATATAAGTTTAGAGGATTAATTCGACTTTATTAAGGTTGTGGTTATTAGACCAGATGAACAGTAACCCCCAATCCCAATGAAAAATCAATGGGAATGAATCAATTGAAATGGGCCATGAGATTGCAATTGGGTGTTTACTTATCCACGCTGCATTTCCCTTGATATACCGTTTACGATTTTTAGGCTATTGACAAATATTACCATAATGCCCTTGAAAAAAATTGCAATTACAACACTTTGGTCTCGTCTTTCGTCCTCTTCAAAATTTTGAAATTAACGATTGTTGAGGTTTTGATTCTGTAATCTTGCATCGAAGCTGCGGTTGTTGTCTATTGCCCATTCCATTCAATTTGCTGCCTCCCTTTCTGCAATTAGGAGGTTTGCAATATTGTCAATTTCATCTATGATCAAATGCCGGTGGAGTGCACCCTTCTCAATGACTTCCTGTGGTAAGTTCGTTCATGTTTGTGGATTTCGATACTTCCATATTTGCTTAATGTATGGCTAGGGTTTAGTGGATGTTTGAGAGTTAGGTAGTTTGTGAAAAATGTTGTGTGAGTAACGTTCTCGATCTTGGTTTCTGTATCCTCGATCGCAATTTTAGAGGTTTTTGTAACTCGATTAAGATCGTGTGTGAATAGACTAACGTGATTGAGTATGTTCCCCAGTTGCAGTCGAGATCACAGGAAACAGTAAGTCAGAATATTCATCTACGAATATCATCCTTTGGTTGAACATTATTTTCCTTTGGGAAAATACACTTTTGGTTCATGAGGTTTGAGTTAAGTTTCATTTTGATCCCTAAGTTTTAAAACTCGACATTTTAGTCCCTGAGGTTTGGATTTCATTTCATTTTTGGTCTCTTCGTCCAATTTTTCGTTTATTACTAATAGATTGTTGACGTGACATCGATTTTTTATTTAAAAAAATATATTTTTTTTAATTTTTAAAATAAAATAATATTAAATTAATAAAAATATTATTATTTTTTCATTTCTCTTTTCTTCCTCCTCTACTTCTCCATAATCAGTTGTAGCCATGCCCGTTGGCGGCCACCGATCGTCGCCGACCACCGCTTGTCGACGATCTTTTTTTTTTTTTTTTTTCTTCTTCTTCTTCTTCTAGTTTCCTTTTTTTTTACAGAATAAAAAACGATACCAAATTGTTTTGAAACAGAACCCTCGAATTAAAACAGTTAAAAGAGATTTCAATCTTCATCCTAAAACATTAAAAAAAGGAGGACAAAACAAGAGAAATTGGCAATAATGGGCCCTTCAAGTTTTCTGTTCAGAAAATTGGGCCCATTATTGTAAAAAATGTTTCTAAGGACACCAAGCCATTTGAAATGTCAATAATACCTCTCATATAACATTCAAACGTTCTCCCTTTTTTTCTTTTCATGTCTGTTCAGTTCATTTTTGGTCCATATCTCGTGTCCAGTCTCCCTCTCTCTGATTTTTTACTGTCTCTTCGGTTCCCTCTCGGTAGAAAACTCGAGCCCAATCTCCCTCTTACTATTTCGTTTCGTTTCTCTGATAAAGAACTCAAGAGGCTTGGTTGGAAGTTCCTTTCTTCATTCAATAATCGATTGATCAACGAGGTATGATTTATTTCATTTGTTTTTTTAGGGTTTTGAACATTAGAACTTCTCCACTTTTGGACATTTGTTGTTTCGATTAATCTATAATGGGAAAGGTTTTTTTTTATCTTCTCTTTGGACCTTCGAACTTCTCTGTGTGCGTGGTCTGCTTTTTAAAACTTTTTTTCATCGTGTTTGAATGAAAAATTGAAGGAATCGAAGTGTAGTCGATGAATCTCGGTCGAGATTCATAGATAGGGAGAATTCGAGGGAGATTTGAACTGACACAGTGATTTGGAGAGAGTTTTTAATCGAGTTTTGCTGATTTCCTTTAAAATTGATTTCAACCGTGTTTTACACCAAACTTTTGACCATGTTTTTGATCGACCCCATGATTTGGACAGTGATTTCCTTCTAACCCGATTTATACCGAGTTTTACACCAAGTTTTGGACCAAAATTTTGACCGACACCATGATTTGGACAGAGTTTCACCTTGAAATTTTGAAAACGCGATTTATATCGAGTTTTAAACCAAGTTTTAGACCAAAATTTCGACCGACACAGTGATTTGGACCGAGTTTTGGACCTTGTTTTTGAACCAAACACCATGATTTGGATCGAGATTTTGGACAGTACCATGGTTTCTTTTTAAAATAATGCAAAAACTTTCTGCAAAAAAACTCTATCTCGATTCTGACCAAGTTTTGGACCGAGATTTTGGGCAGTGACCATGGTTCCACTTAGAAAATGATATTTTTTTTTGCATGTATTCTAAATAGGGTTGGTTTGTTTGTTAATTTTCTATCTATAACTAGGGCAGATGTAATTAGTTTTGAGTTGTTGGGGAAGAAAGTCTCATTTGGTAAGAGTGAGTTTGACCTAATCACTGGTCTTAGATATGCAATTACACCGACTAAGAGACACTCAGCGGGTAATAGGCTTAGAGAAACTTACTTAAATAATAGCATAACCATGAGATGTGAGGACTTAGAAAATTTATACTCTAATTTAGAGTTCCAAATTGAGGAGGATGGAGTGAAGATGTCCATATTTTACTTTATTGAGCTTGTGATGATGGGGAGAGAGAAAAAACAGTTAATTGACACATCCCTGTTGAATATCATCGACGATTGGGTTGCTTTTTGTAATGAGGATTGGAGCAACACGATATTCCAAAAGATTATAAAGAGCCTCAAGAAAGCATTGAAAGGAAAGGCAGAGTCGTACAAGGCAAAAGGATCGGATTCAAAGAAGCAGACGACTTATAGTTTATATGGATTTCCTTTCGCGTTCTAGGTTGGCATATGTTGAATTCAATGTCTTAATTTTTTTAAAGTGTTTGTTTTTTTCCATATTTCAAACTAATTTATACTATGATGCAGGTTTGGGCGTATGAGACCATTTCCTCATTGACTGGAAGGGTTGCAAATCGCGTGAGTGACACGACCATGCCGCGCATTCGAAGATGGTCATGCTCACACTCTCCTTTGTACACCCATCTTGAAACTGAGGTGTTTGCATCGATGGCGGTTAGTACTAGATTTCATTTTGTTCGTTAATTAAATTGATGTTGTTACAAAATAACTTGATTGTTGATAATTTTTGTAGGCTGTTGTCACAATACATCTTATTCCCACCGAAGAAGAGGGAGAGTTTATGTCTCGAAGGCTGAAGGCTCCACATGTAGAACCTGACCTTCTCCCTCTCCCTGCCGCTGTCCCTCAGGTGGAGGGGGGTGCAGGGTTGGATGATATGGAGCTGGATCCACTCGAAGTTGGGGATTACTTGGGTGTGGATGAAGGAAGCTTTGTATCCACTCACTTTATCCCTCAGGAGGCCGAGATGACGAAAGGGAAAACAAATGACGAGATGGAGATAGTGAAAGAGAAAGATATTAAAGGAGAAAAGAGTAAAGAGAAAATAGTGGATGAAGAAGTGATCGAACAAGAAAAGAATAAGATGAAGAAAGGGAAAGAGAAGGAGTTGGAGACGGAGAAAGTGAAAGATAAAGATGTTAAAGGAGAAAATGGTAAAGAGAAAGTAGTGAATGAAGAAGTGATTGAACAAGAAAAGAATAAGAAGAAGAAAGGGAAAGAGAAGGAGTTGGAGACGGAGAAAGTGAAAGATAAAAATATTAAAGGAGATAAGGGCAAAGAGAAAGTAGTGGATGAAGAAGTGATCGAAGGAAAAGAGAAGAAGAAGAAGAAGAAGAAGAAGCGGAGTTGCGAATGTACGGAGATTCTATTAAGGATGGACGCGGAGTTACACGACATGTGTAGATTGTTACGGAAGCTTGCTAAGGTATCATTTGATTACATGTGTTCTTTTTATTTCTTATGTCTTTTTTTACATGACAATTAATGAGTGTGTTATATACAGGATAAAAGTGTATACTCGACTAAGTACATTGGACCTGACGATGATGCGGATAATGGGGGTCCATCCATCAAAAAACATGATGACGAGGGTAATGGGGGTCCATCCACCAAAAATCATGATGACGAGGGTAATGGGGGTCCATCCACCAAAAACCATGATGACAAGGGTAATGAGCATGACGCCGAGGACTAGGGGTGAGCAAAAAAAGCCTGAAAATCGAGCCGATCGACTGAAACAGACCTAACCGACGTCGGTCGGTCGGTTTTTTTATGGATTCGGTCGAGATCGGTTTTACCATTGGTAATACCGACCTGTCGGTCGGTCGGCTCACCCAAAAGGGTGAAATCCGACTGAACCGACCGACATGACTATTAAAAAAAAAAAAGTAACTTCACGTCATCATTCACGTTACTGCCAGCATTAAATGCTGGCAGCCTTGGTACCTGATGGTCTTCCCAAGAGTTTATTAAAAAAAAAAAATTTAATTCTTTATTTTTTTCAAATTTCTATCAGTTTCATTCATCGTTCATCCCCCTCTTTTCTTTCCCATTTCATCTTCCTCTTCCCTTCACTCATTCCCATTTCATCTTCCTCTTCCCTTCACTCATTTTACTCTCAGTCTCTGCAACTTTTTTTTTTTTTTTTTTTTTTTTCACATTTCTTCCTTTTTTTCCCCTTTTTATTTCTTCTTCTCCCCTTTTCTTTTTATCTTCTTCTTCTCCATTTTTCAAAACCTTTATGCGGCCTTTTTTTTTCTTTCGATTTTTTTCTTCTTCTCTATTTTCATTTCTTCCTTTCTTTCTCTGTTTTTTCTTTATTCTTTTTTCCTTTTCTTTTTATCTTTTTCAAACCTTTCTCCTTCTTCTTCTTCTTTTTTCTTTCATTTTTTTTTTTCCATTTCTTCTCTTTTCTCTCCGTTTTCTCATTCTTCTTCTTCCCTTTTTTATGTCCTTTCGGGTAGACTCAAAGTCTCAAACTTATTTTTTCTTGATCTTTCTTCTTTCCCTTCACCAGAGTTTTTAAACTGACCATAACCGACTAGTGGTCGGTCGGTGTAACCAACTTCTCCCAAACCGACAAAAACCGACCGTCGGTGGTTGGCGTCGGTTTGAGTCCAAAATCGATGTCGATCAATCGATGATCACCCCTACCGAGGACAACGTACCTGGTAGTGGGAAGAGTCCATCCATCGAAAAACATGATGACGCGACCGGGGAACGTGACACCGATGACGACATAGGAGTCAGTGGGAAGGTGGATGACATCGTGGTACCTAAACCGGAGGTAAGTCATCTTTGAGTTTCAAAATTATGTAGTTTAGGGCTTACATAATTATATTTATCTTACTGTGTAGCTTGTTGAGTTTGAGGACGGGAAGGAGGACAAAGTGGACGTAACGGGACAGGACGAACCCATCTTGCGTCGTGAAAAGCGTGTCTGTCAGATATCTTGGAAACTATGATCTCCATGGACTGATATCATACTTGATGGTAAACAAAAGAAGCCGAAGATGAATGACCCTACGCGTTCCATTCCCGATGAGTTTGAACAATCGTTTTAGAAATGGTTGGACGACCCTGCATCCGATGGATCAGAACGAAAGGTCGTGTATTCATACAAGAACATGTTCTGGTTTAAAAATTTGATAAGTTCGTCATATTGGACAAGCGATGAGGGACACTAAAACCCATTACATGTTATTTTCATGCATGCATATAAACAATAAATAGTGGAGGTTGTTTCAGGTAATTGACTGTCTTTTCATGTTCATCCGTAAGAAGATGGACACTTGTCCCGACTTATGTCGTTGGAGGTTCGTTACCGGTGACCTAATTGTTACGGTACGATGTTTATGTGTTTTTTTATTATTCAAATTACTGTTTAGGGTTTATGGTTTGTTATTTGTTATGATGATATTTTTTTTCCCATTTTGTTTTGCTTTGTAGGAGTTCTTAAGGCGAGGGGACGTGTATGAAGAACTTGTAGGAGGCAACCTCGAGTCCTTCGACTGGAGTAGGTTCAAGTCCCTCAAATACGTTCGGGGCGAGCACACAGATTATAATGTTCCATGGAGTACGGTAGATGTTGTGTACATGCCTAAACCCCTAGGAAGAGAACACTGAGTTTTGTTATGTATGGACATGAAGGTAGGTGAAGTGGTCGTCACATATTCACTAGTGGCTTTTACGTCCGACGTCGAGCTGGAAAAGGAGATTTAAATAGTATGCACCACCCTTCCACGGCTTCTGGAAGCAGGTGGTGTCATGGAGGTGAAATCGTCACTACCACGCACTACATGGTCATTCAAGAGGAGGATTGGAGTTCCCCAGCTGGGTTTTGTTATCTCCACTATCTACCTGCGTCGCCCCAAATGGCATGTACATGGCATCTACCGTACTCCATGGAACATTATAATCCGTGTGCTCGCCCCAAACGTATTTGAGGACGGACTTGAACCTACTCCAGTCGAAGGACTCGGGGTTGCCTCCTACAAGTTCTTCATACACGTCCCCTCGCATTAAGAACTACAAAGCAAAACAAAATGAGAAAAAAAAATCATCATAACAAATAACAAACCCTAAACAGTAATTTGAATAATAAAAAAACACATAAACATCGTACCGTAACAACTAGGTCACCGGTAACGAACCTCCAACGACATAAGTCGGGACGAGTGTCCATATCTGACGAACACGCTTTCCACGACGCATGATGGGTTCGTCCGGTCCCATTACGTCCACTTTGTCCTCCTCCCCGTCCTCAAACTCAACAAGCTACACAGTAAGATAAATATAATTATGTAAGCCATAAACTACATAATTTTGAAACTCAAAGATGACATACCTCCAGTTTAGGTACCACGATGTCATCCACCTTCCCACTGACTCCTATGTCGTCATCGGTGTCACGTTCCCCGGTCGTGTCATCATGTTTTTCGGTGGATGGACTCTTCCCACTACCAGGTACGTTGTCCTCGACGTCACGCTCATTACCCTCGTCATCATGGTTTTTGGTGGATGGACCCCCATTACCCTCGTCATCATGTTTTTTAGTGGATGGACCCCCATTACTCGCATCATCGTGGTCCAATGTACTTAGACAGGTCTACACCTTTATCCTGTATATAACACACTCATTAATTGTCATGTAAAAAAAAACATAAGAAATAAAAAGAACACATGTAATCAAATGATACCTTAGCAAGCTTCCGTAACAATCTACGCATGTCGTGTAACTCCGCCTCCATCCTTAATAGAATCTCCGTACATTCGCAACTCCGCTTCTTCTTCTTCTTCTTCTTCTCTTCTCCTTCGATCACTTGTTCATCCACTACTTTCTCTTTGTCCTTATCTCCTTCAATATCTTTATCTTTCACTTTCTCCGTCTCCAACTCCTTCTCTTTCCCTTTCTTCATCTTATTCTTTTCTTGTTCGATCACTTCTTCATCCACTACTTTCTCTTTACCCTTTTTTCCTTTAACATTTTTTTCTTTCACTTTCTCCGTCTCCACCTCCTTCTCTTTCTCTTTCTTCTTCTTCTTCTTATTCTTTTCTTGTTCGATCACTTTTTCATCCCCTACTTTCTCTTTACCTTTTTCTCCTTTAATATCTTTCTCTTTAACTATCTCCATCTCATCATTTGCTTTCCCTTTCATCATCTCGGCCTCCTGAGGGATAAAGTGAGTGGATACAAAGCTTCCCTCTTCCACACCCAAGTAATTTCCCACTTTCGTCATTTGCTTTCCCTTTCGTCATCTCGGCTTCCTGAGGGATAAAGTGGGTGGATACAAAGCTTTCTTCTTCCACACCCAAGTAATTCCCCACTTTGAGTGGATCCAGCTCCATATCATCCAACCCTGCACCCCCCTCCACCTGAGGGACAGCGGCAGGGAGAGGGGGAAGGTCAGGTTCTATATGTGGAGTCTCCAGCCGTCGAGACATAAACTCTCTCTCTTCGTCGGTGGGAATAAGATGTATCGTGACAACAACCTACAAAAATTAGCAACAATCAAGTTATTTTGTAACAACATCAATTTAATTAACGAACAAAATGAAATCTAGTACTAACCGCTATTGATGCAAACACCTCAGTTTAGAATGAGAGTGTGAGCATGACCATCTTCGAATGTGCGGCATGGCCATGTCACTTACGCGATTTGCAACCCTTCCAGTCAATGAGGAAATGGTATCATACGCCCAAACATGCATCATAGTAAATTAGTTTGAAATATGGAAAAAAAAAACACTTAAAAAAAATTAAGACATTGAATTCAACATATGCCAACCTGGAACGCGAAAGGAAATCCATATAAACTATAAGTCGCCTGCTTCTTTGAATCCGATCCTTTTCCCTTGTACGACTCTGTCTTTCCTTTCAATGCTTTCTTGAGGCTCTTTATAGTCTTTTGGAATATCATATTGCTCCAATCCTCATTACAGAAAGCAACCCAATCGTCGAAGATATTCAACAGGGATGTGTCAATTAATTGTCTTTTCTCTCTCCCCATCATCACGAGCTCAATAAAGTAAAATATGGACATCTTCACTCCATCCTCCTTAGTTTGGAACTCTAAATTAGGGTATAAATTTTCTAAGTCCTCACATCTCATGGTTATGCTATTATTTATGTAAGTTTCTCTAAGCCTATTACTCGCTGAGTGTCTCCTAGTCGGTGTAATTGCATATCTAAGACTGGTGATTAGGTCAAACTCACTCTTACCAAATGAGACTTTCTTCCCAGACAACTCAAAACTAATTACATCTGCCCTAGTTTCATTAACTTCTCTAAGTAGAATGTAATGAACAAGTTGCCCATTAAAAATCATCGATAGATCCAATAGAGGTCCAAAAACAGTTTGCCTAAACATGTTCACCTGGGTAGCGTTTAGTTTGTCTTTTATCTTTTTTATGGTTTTATTTAGGTGGGAACAACACGTTAACGCTGCTGGAAAGTTATTGACCGGAGAGATTTTAGGAACCATTTCCATCGTGATTCACCTATTGATAGAAAATTAACAAACAAACCAACCCTAATTAGAATACAAGCAAAATATATATATATATATATATATATATATCATTTTCTAAGTGGAACCATGGTCACTGTCCAAAATCTCGGTCCAAAACTTGGTCAGAATCGAGATAGAGTTTTTTTTTGCAAAGAGTTTTTGCATTATTTTAAAAAGAAACCATGGTATTGCCCAAAATCTCGGTCTAAATCATGGTGTTTGGTTAAAAAACAGGGTCCAAAACTCGGTCTAAATCACTATGTCGGTCGAAATTTTGGTCTAAAATTTGGTTTAAGACTCGGTATAAATCACGTTTTCAAAATTTCAAGGTGAAACTCTGTCCAAATCATGGTGTCAGTCAAAATTTTGGTCCAAAACTTGGTGTATAAATCGGGTTAGAAGGAAATCATTGTCCAAATCATGGGGTCGGGCAAAAACATGGTCAAAATTTTGATGTAAAACTCGGTTGAAATCGATTTTAAAGGAAATCAGCAAAACTCGATTAAAAACTCTCTCCAAATCACTGTGTCGGTTCAAATCTCCCTCAAATTCTCCCTATCTATGAATCTCGACCGAGATTCATCGACTGCACTTCGATTCCTTCAATTTTTCATTCAAACATGATGAAAAAAGTTTTAAAAAGTAGACCACGCACACAGAGAAGTTCGAAGGTCCAAAGAGTAGATAAAATACAACCCTTCCCATTATAGATTAACCGAAACAACAAATGTCCAAAAATGGAGAAGTTCTAATGTTCAAAACCCTAAAAAAAAAATGAAATAAACCATACCTCGTTGATCAATCGATTATTGAATGAAGAAGAGAACTTCCAACCAAGCCTCTTGAGTTCTTTATCAGAGAAACGAAACGAAATGGTAAGAGGGAGATTGGGCTCGAGTTTTCTACCGAGAGGGAACCGAAGAGACGGTAAAAAATCAGAGAGAGGGAGATTGGGCACGAGATTTGGACCGAAAATGAACTGAACAGATGTGAAAAGAAAAGAAGGGGGAACGTTTGAATGTTATATGAGGGATATTTTTTTATTAATATTATGATTTTTAAAACTATTTATTAAAATATTGTGATTTTGAAACTTATTATATTAATATTGTTGTTTAAATTTTCGAGAGCAACTCGTCTCTTAAAGAGACGACCTGCACACGTCACGAGATCGTCTCTTCAAGAGACGACCAATAGTGTAAAGACCTGACCAAAATAGATTTAATATGATAAATATATTTTAAAACATCTTATTATATTTCGTTTTCGCTATAGTGCCTGAGTGCCCCTCTTACAATGTGGAGTACGTGGGTTCGATTACATATAAACACATTTTTTCCGTTTTTCTTTCTTTTTTGTTTTCTTTTCCGTTTTCCTTTCTTTTCCGTTTTCCTTTTTCGTTTTCCATTTTATTTCTTCTTTGCAGTTTTTTTCTTCCTTTTTTCTCTTTTAGACAAATAAAATATAAATATTAGATGAGATTCTTCTCGGGAAATTGTCAAAATTGACCATTTTAAGTTTTGGGTTTTCAAAATTGACCCACTTCCTAAAAACTTGTTTTTTTAACCCATTTTATATAAATTTGGATACTTTTTGGTGGGACCCACTAGGTAAAAAGTCTTTATTACCCTTCTTCAATTTTGATTAATGATGGTCATTAAATTGTCAACTAACCTCTCAACCAACTAATTCCAACAATTAAAACAAAATTCAAACATGAAAACATAATTTACCATTTGACCAACAACATACTCTAGAGAAAAGAAAAAAGGTCAAACACGTGAAGTCAAAATCCGGGTATTGTCAACGTTTTTTTAAAGAAGGTATGTAGATTACATGTTTTAAATCATAAGTAGGTTTTTTAAGAGTTTTATTCGAAAATCTGGAAAAAAAAAATTTGAATGTTGACCGGGAAATGATGAATCCCGACCGGGATTTCTTGGTCAAACGACCGGGATTTCTTGGTCGGGAAATCAACCAGGAAATTTTCCAGATTTTGTTTTTTCCTTTATTCCTTTGATTTTTCTTTCCTTCTTTTACAAAAGTTGTTTTTTTCTAATGAATCTTGTATATATATATATATATATATATTTTGCAGAATGCCTCGAATCTTTGTGTGTTACGGTGGTGTATGGAAGGAGAATGAAAGAGATTATGAGGGTGGCTATTTAGCAGGATTGGATGTGAATATTGACATAAGGTATGAAGAGTTTTTAAGAGAGCTGTATAACGTGAGTGGCATTAACCCCGATCAGTTTGACCTTATAATAAGATGTCTATGCAATTTTGGATCAAGAGTTTCTACTTATTTGATTAGAAATGATAGAGAATTAAGATTCTTTCTAAGCGGAGAGGATGCATTTAAATTGCCGTTATACTTATCAATGATTCCGAAAGATGTCCATGGTAGTGGCAGTAACTTAGGTAGTCATAGCCATATACCACACAATCTCTCACAACCTTTTCCACAACCGCCACCATCATTTGCACAAACTGTACCCTACAATTTGGCCGAAAACATACCATCATCCATTCCCTCGTATCATCTGACATATGATAACGTATCATCACCAACCCCTATAAGTAATACTTTTGTCCCACTAGACTTAGCCGATGATAATACACCAAATTTTGGGATTGAAGAGAATTTGTATACTGGTGACGATACACTTAATTACGAGGAACAAGAGTATGATGAAGAGGAAGATGAAAATTGGGAATACAACGAGGAAGATGAAGAATTAGATGAATCATACGAAGAAGAATCTGAAGCAGATGAATTTGAGGAAGTAGATGGTTATGATGATGACGTTGCAGTAGATGGAGTTGAGGCAGATGGTGGGACAGATGGAGGCAACGAAGTTGAGGAAGATTTTGCTCCTCTTGCTTCTAGAATGGAAGGTGCTTCTAGCCAGCAATTGATCACATCAGGTCAGTGTTCATATTCTACTGGTGATGTTGAACTTGGACAACTATATGATTGTAAAGAAGAATTGAAAACGACGTTGTCTGTAATGGCCATGAAGAAAAATTTTGAGTTTAGGGTTAAGAAATCCACGAAGTCTTTGTTTGTGGTGAAATGTATAATCGAATCTTGCAAATGGAAAGTTAGAGCTATAAAACCGAAGGGTTATGACGTATTCAAGATTTCGAAATATTATAATGTCCATACATGCTCCCATGAATTACTAAATCACCACCATAGACAAGCGAAAAGTCGGGTGGTAGGGCATTTGATTAAGTCGAAATTTGAGGATGTAAGACGAATTTACAAGCCGAATGACATTATACAGGACATGCGAAAAGACTACGGGGTCACTATTAGTTATGAGAAAGCATGGCGGGCTAGAGAGGAGGCACTAGCTTTTGTTAGAGGATCACCAGAAGAGTCATTTGGTCACTTACATACATATGGTGAAGCGCTGAAGATCATGAACCCTGGGACCGTATATGATATAAAGCTCGAGGATGGAAAGTATTTTAAATATGTGTTCATGGCACTAGGTCAGTGCATTAGGGGGTTTATTCAATACATTAGGCCAATCATTATAGTTGATGGCGCGCACCTAAAGGGGAAGTTCGGAGGTTGGCTTCTAATTGCGGCTGGAGTGGATGGAAACAATCAAATATACCCCATTGCATTTGGAGTTGTTGATGGTGAGACAGATGATGCGTGGCAGTGGTTCTTTGAGAGAGTTAAACGTTCTATTGGAGATCCCACTGGATTGGTTATAGTATCAGATCGAAAGTCCAGTATTGGCAAGGCAATTAGAACAGTGTATCCATCTACATTTCATTGTTTTTGCATACACCATTTATCTATGAACCTCACAAAGAATTTTAAGTGCGAAGGTGCAATACCTTTCTTTTTTCTTGCTGCAAAAGCATGTCGAGAGTCGGAGTTTCAAAACATGTTTGCTAAACTTCGTCCATTCAGTGGTGTTGCTAAGTACTTGGAAGAATTGGGTTTCCCACGTTGGGCTTGGGCTTTTCAGTGTGGACGAAGATACAATCAGATGACAACTAATGTGGCCGAAAGTATGAATGCAACATTGGTACATGCTCGAACCTTGCCTGTGACGAAGATGTTGGACAATATACGAGGCATGCTTCAAAGTTGGTTTTATAAGTGTCGGACACATGCCTCTAACCGATCTTTGAGGTTATCAGAGTACGCAGAGAACCTATTGATGGAGGCCGAGAAGAAGTCTCGAAGGCATAATGTGGACCCGATTGATTGCTACCAATATCAAGTATACGAAGGACAACTAGACTTTCGTGTCGACTTGCACCTGAGGACGTGCACTTGTCGAGAGTTTGAGTACTACGAGATTCCATGCTCTCATGCAATCGCCGCAGCCCGAGACCGTAATGTTAATGTGGCCACTCTTTGTTCCCCCGCATATCACACAGAATCTGTGATCCTATCATATGCAGAACCGATATATCCTGTTGGCCCTATGTTTGAGTGGAAGAGACCCGCTGAATTTCAAGAGATGGAGATATTGCCGCCAAAAAGGGTTGCTCGAGTTGGTCGCCGACGGACTGTTCGAATACCATCTGCAGGGGAGAGACCTCAAATACAACAAGTTCATAAGTGCGGTCGATGTGGTAACATAGGTCATAACCGCAAAACTTGTCGTGAACCGCTCTCAACGACATGAGAGAACTTTATGCGATATTTTGTATGTTGTATTTAATATGTAAATATAAGCATCTTGTGTATTAAGAACCACTTCATTTTGTGCTTATTATTATAAAAAGATGTATGGATGAAATTGATTGTTAGGTGTAGATCACATTTGTATAGGACAGACAAAAAAATTTGAAAGAACAAACTTAAAAACAGCCGCTGTTTTTTTTCCTGGTCGATTTCTCGTCAGAAAACAAACCAGGAAAAAAAACAGCAAGCACCAGCAAACCATGGTGCTTGCTGTTTTTTTTCTTGTTCAATTTCCCGACCGGGAAAAAAAACAGTATTTGTTTTTTTCCCCTCTATCTCTCTCTTTCTATATCTTTCTTTTTCCTTTTCTTCCCTTCTTCCTCTATCCCTTGACTTCTTTACTTATTATAAAGAAAATTCATATGGATGCTCATCCCTTTACTTCTTTACTTCTTTGCTTCTCAAGAAATTACGAGAGAGGAGGCTCGAAGCAATGTATACGATGAGTGAACTGATGTGTAAATATTTGTACTTTTATAATTTTTCCGATTTTGATCGATATGAAATTTTGGTCACAAAAAATTCGACAGCATAACGACATAGGTATAGTAACCCAAAAATTTTTCTTTACCTGAAAAACGAAAAATACACTCCCAAATTTATCACCTCAAGCTCCACAACACATCAGGAACAACATAAGAATATCTAAACTATACAAAATTTACCAAAATATACGAAGCAGACTAAAATATCGGCCTGTTGGCCCAAATTTGTACAGCAAATTGACGTCTACAGAAATTAATCCTATCTTGATTCAAAGTGTTTACTTCACTTCCAGTAACATCATATTCAAAAAACTTTACCGCAAACATACCACAATCCCCACCGTTCGTTTGTTGAGGCACTGAACTATCTCTATGTATTTCCCATTCGTGAACTGGGAGGTGCGGCTTTACCTTCATGACATCGCACTTGAACAGTAGCACTGGCAATACTGTGGCTACAGTGCTCAACTCTTTCTTCAAGGTTGCATCCGATGTCAACGCTATGAATGAATCGAGGACGGTCAACTTGCCCACTAGGAGATCAGCACATACCATAACCCAATGGTTTCCCCCGAGATTGAATGGCATGTAGATCGCGTCAACTGTACTCCAATGTGTATCGTAGTCCGAGTGTCGACCCAAAACGTAGTCTATCACAGTATTGGCCGTACTCCAGTCGTACGTAATCAACGAAGGATCTTGCACCTTCTTCAACTCTTCAGCTATGTCGTCGCTACGCCTCAGAAAATCCTGTGGAAGAAAATCATAAAGTATTTGTAACTAAGAATTGAGTTAATGTGCTAGTGAAGAGACACTTACGGTAACAAGAATATCTGCAGTGACAAACTTCCAACGACATAAGTCCGCCCGTTGTTGCAGTTTCTTCCGGACAAACATAAAAAGTGAGTCAATGACCTGCATGAGTCGATGACATTACAATAAAGAAACTAAATTAAGAACTTCAGACCTTAAAGAAACTAAATTAAGAACTTCATACTTTACCTCATCGCTCATCCAATAGCAGGGTTTCAAAAGGTTTTGAAACCACACTTTGTCCCTAAAAGCATATGCCGTCTTCCGTGGAGCATTGACCACCTCCGTGTCGTCCAACCACTTTTGGAAACGTCTATCAAGTTTCTCAGGAATCTCAACTAGGGGGTTGTATGGCATGACCTTTTGTTTTTTGATCCCTTCCCTCGTATCCTTCCAAGGAGTTCGAAGTTTCCAAGAAAGAGTTCTTTTCCGATCTCCCCGACGCTTCACCATTTCTCCAGGTTTCGGGATCTCTTGAACCTCATGGGAGTCTGATTCAACACCCTACAACAAAAGCTTCACGGTCAATTATCAAACCCAATAGCGTATCTCAACTATGTCAAAAATACACAATTACTTTGTCCATATCATGGTGCTCTACCATCGTATCTTTTGAAACCCCACTACCCCCCTCCTCCACGACATGGTTCTTTCCTTTCTCAGATGGTTCATCACCTGATGCAGCTGCACTACGGTCGGGACCCAAATACTTGGTAGGATCAACCACCATTTGACCCTGTAAACTTGAAAGTATTAACCACAGTATATAACAGACTAACCTTACTATTGAACAATTAAGTACCTTAGATAATCGGCGCAAATACTTCTTGATCGACTTTAAGTCAGATTTCATCTCTTTTACATCGGACTCCACCACCTTCATCCGTCGGTCTAGTGACTCGTATGCTTGCTTGCAGTCAAATTGGCAGGTCTTGCCCACACCTTCAGGTAGACCGTCGTGTGTCGATTGTTCATCGAGCCTAACCATTTCAACATCCTTTGCCGGTGATCTAGGTTTGCATCTGGTTGTGGCGACAAAACAGGGGCCTCTCGATGTGGCGGCGAAACAGGGGCCTCTGGCTGTGGCGGCAAAACAGGGGCCTGTAGTTGTGGCGGCAAAACAATACGACGCATGTGTTCGAGCTCTGCATCGCTTGGAACCAATTGCACTGTCACCCTTGCCTACAATAGTCAATTGTATAAGGTCACAAATAACTTCAATAATAAATAAAACTCAACGAATAATATATTAATTACTTACTACCTCCGTCAAGCCAAATATCTCGCTGCTAAGTTGGGTGTACGTAGGAGAATGGGAGCATGACCACCGAGAAAACCGTGGGATCGCATCCTGGTTCATCCGGTTCGCAACACGGTTCGTTAGAGATGAAATAGTCTCATACGCCCATACCTACAAGAAGAATATCAAACAAGTTAGTCTATTTCAGGTTTTTAAAGTATTCCAAGTTCTGAGTAAAATAACTAACCTGAAAAGCATGTGGAAAGCCGTAAAGACTATATCTTTCCAATCGACTAGCCTCTCCGGCCACGACATCTCTTTGGGTGGCATGACTGAGTGCTTTCTTCAAATAGTGTTCTCAAAAATTACTTTGCTCCAGTCATAATTGCAGAATATCTCCCAATCGTCCACGATACCCAATAAAGACCAATTGAATTTTTGTTTCCTCTCCCGCCCAAACATTGCTAGCTCGATAAAATATGCGTGCGCTACCTTCACCGCGTCTTCATCTGACTCAAACTGTATTTCTAAGAATCTTTTTTCAGCATCCATTACGGTATCTTTGACACTGTCATTAAAGTACAGACGCCTCAATCTAACCCCCGACTCATGTCTATCAACTATCCTTCTATTGTGTCTAAATCCGGTGATTAGATCGAATTCTTCCTTGCCAAACGACACCTTATTTCCAAATATATCGAAACTAATTACATCCTTCCTGGGATCCTCAACCTCCCTAAGTAGTAGATGGTGGATTAACTGACCATTAAATAATATGTTGCTGTCTACTATAGGGCCAAATATGGTTTGCCTAAACATATCTAATTGGGTTTGAGTCAATTTCTTTTGCAAAATTTCAATTGTTTTTGTCAAGTGCGAACAACAAGTCAACTGTGCACGAAAGTACCCTTCCGGCCTAATCTTTGCTACCATCTCCATTTTTTTAATACCTAAATAGTTGAAAAATCAAACATATGGAAGGTCATTTCCATTCAAATACTAATTATAAACAAAAACAACACCTACAACAAAAAAATAAACTAAAAGGAAAAAATAGATAATGAACAAAGAAAAATAAAGGAAGGATTTAAAAAAAAAAAAAAAAAAAGGCACTGTTTTTTTTTTGGGTCACTTCCCGGTCGGGAAATCAACCCGAAAAAAGCCGGTTTTCCCGTAAAGGAAGAACCGGTTTTCCCGTAGGGACCTACGGGAAAATCGGACAGTTGCGGGAAAACCGGTTCTTTCCCGGTTTCGATCCCGACCGGGAAGTGACCGGGAAATTCCATCTTCTTCGGCGCCGACGATTCCTTCCACTCCGACTTTCTGGAAAAACATAAACCACGTTCGAGTTCTCACCCTAAACCCTCTCCCTCTTTCAAAAAATTAGTTCAACAAAACCCAATCATCTCCAAACTCCATCAAACCCACAAACTCCATAAAACCCACAAACTCCATAAACCCACAGACTCGCCGGAATAAAATCCACAAGCTACATGAAAAATGTACCTTAAGAAGCCGCTGGATGTTTTCGTAGGTGAAGAAGTCGTCGTTCCTTTTCGTAGGTGAAGAAGACGCGGGAATGAAGAAGTCGCCGGAGCCGTCGATTGAAATGCAAGGAGCGAACGGAAACCGACCAACGAAAACTCAGTCGTCGACCAGCGAAGACGAAGAGGAAGACGAACGGAGAAGAGGAAGAAGCGAACGGAAGATGAATGGAGAAGAAGGGAAGACGAACGGAGAAGAGGGAGAAGTGCACGAGAGAGGGTTTTACCGAATGAAGTTTTTTTTGACCTTTTAGATTCAAGGGCAATTCCGTAATTTTACATTAATAGATTTTATCAGCTAGGTTAAAAAAACAAGTTTTTCAAAAGGAGGTTATTTTTGAAAGCCAAAAACTTAAAGAGGTTAAAAATGACAATTTCCCGATTCTTCTCCTTCTTCAAATAATTTGAAAATTAACTAAATTATTTTTTTAACATATTTATTTTATATATTTTCTATAAATTCGTATTTGTTATTTAAAAAAATAAAATTTAAATAAATACTAATTATTTAAATAATTTCTATTATTTTAGCTTATAAAATAATAAAAAAACGGAAAAGAAAAAAAAAAGAAGAAAAACAAAAAAACGAAAAACAAAAAATTGTGTTTATATGGAATCCACACGCTTCATTTTGTAAGAGGGGCGATCAGCCACTGTAGCGAAAATGAAACATAATAATATAATGTTTGAAAATATATTTATCATACTAAATCTATTTTGGCCACATCATTACACTATTGGTCGTCTCTTGAAGAGACGACCTCGTGACGCGTGCTGCAGGTTGTCTCTTCAAGAGACGATTTGCTCTCAGAAATTTAAACAACAATATTAATATAATAAGTTTCAAAACCACAATATTTTAATAAATAGTTTTAAAAATCATAATATTAATAAAAAAATGTCCGTTATATGCGTGGTATTATTGACATTTCAAATGGCCTGGTGTCCTTAGAAACATTTTTTACAATAATGGGCCCAATTTTCTGAACAGAAAACTTAAAGGGCCCATTATTGCCAATTTCCCTAATTAATGATTTATTATTTAATAATTAATAATAATTTTTATTATTTTATTTGCAATATAATAATTAAACTTGGGAAAAATACACTTTTGGTCTCTGAGGTTTGAGTTAAGTTTTATTTTGGTACCTGAGGTTTGGATTTCGTTTCATTTTAGTCTTTCCATCAATTTTTCTGTTAAAAACTAATGGCATGCTGACGTGACACTATTTTTTTTTATTAAAAATTTAGTTTTTAATCTTTTTAAAATAAAAATACATTAAAATAATAAAAATATTATTATTTTTTAATAAATTTATTTCTTTCTTTCCCTTCCTCTTCACCACTCCCACCCAGCACCCACCACCTGTTACAGCCACTGGTCGCCAACGATCGCCGCTCATCATTAACAGA
This sequence comes from Luffa aegyptiaca, assembly GCA_017139565.1. Lineage (NCBI taxonomy): Eukaryota > Viridiplantae > Streptophyta > Magnoliopsida > Cucurbitales > Cucurbitaceae > Luffa > Luffa aegyptiaca. The sequence continues at coordinate 13,402,683 of CM029407.1, read as the reverse complement.
GGGGCGATGAGGTTTTGGCTGCTGTCGCGATACCCGTGGATTTTTGATCGGAACAGAATTGAGTTTTATTTTTATTTTTATTTTTAAATGTAATATTCTTCCCCTTCCCTTCTTCTTTTCTAGTTAGAAAAACGACCCACTGATGAATCTGGCCGAAAACACCCATTGATGAAACGACCCTAATCGATGTTCTTTGCGTCATCGCTTGTTGGAGGAGTTGTTGCAATGTCTTCATCGAAGTCCTCTGCACTCGAAACATATCAGAACAAGAGGGAGAGAGAGAGAGAAAGGTCGACGTGAGAGAGGACCTTTAAGCTGGCTGCGTGATTTGGTGTCGAAAATCAGGACCTCCAAGCTGTTGTACCATAAAAAACGTACGAGCTTTTTGGCGGCGACAACACTTCTCCGACATTAAGCAATACGACGACGGTGAGGGTGGAGCTCTTGCGGCAGCGACTAGGTGAACGTGACAGCAGCGAGAAGAGAGAGTCAATTGGAGGAAAAAATAAAAAGGAAGAGGCATGCATGACTGGAACGGGAAAGAAAAGAAGATACCTTACGTCGAAAATGGAGGACCTCCCCTCTTTTCTATTTTTTTAAAAAGGACAATAAAGAGAAAAGCAAAGAAAGGAAGAACGAATTGAGTACAAAAGAACAAAGAAATGAGAAGAAATAAAAAAAAAAAACATAAACAAACCATGAATTAAGGTATAACCACTACCTAAATGGATAAATATATCAATTCTGGGGGCGATCATTGGTTGGTAGCCATCGATTTTGGGCTCAAATCAATGTCTACCATCGATACTTCAGATTTAATCGGTCAGTGCATGTCGATTTTGGGAGATTTATGGAACGGACCGACCGATCACAAGCAAAAATTGGTCAATTTTTGTCGGTTTTGGAAGTTTCGACAAAGAGATGGTGTTTGTTCCAGCAAGGTGAAGGAGAAAGAAAGAATGGAGAATACATGACACTATTTACAAGCAAAGAAAGAACGAAGAAAGAGATGAAGGAGAAAGAAAGAACTGAGAAGAAAAAACTATTATGGTCCATGGTGGTGCTAAGCTCCGACGAAGAAAGGACATTATTCTGATGAGGTGAAGATGTTGATTTCAACCAACAAAGATAAAAGAAAGACTGAGAGAGAGTGAAAAGAGAGGACTTAAAAAGAAAGAAGAGGAAGAGAGAACATAGGAAGAAGGGAGAGAGAGGAAGAAGAGTTCAACTGAAAAAAAAAAGTTATATATAAAATAAGTAATGATTACTTATATATTGGTAATCATAACCTATAAATAAGTAAGGGAAAAATACACTTTTAGTCCCTGAAGTTTGGGTTAGGTTTCATTTTGGTCCCTCAGTTTTCAAACTCAATAATTTAGTCCCTGAGGTCTGCTGACGTGGCTCTATTTTTTTTTATTAAAAAAGTTATTTTTTAATTTTTAAAAATAAAATAATAATAAATAAATTAAAATATTATTTTTTTCTTAATTATTTTCAGTTCTTCTCCATTACCCTTTCTTGTTCCTCTCCATTATCTTCTTCAACATAGATTCGCAGATTCGATCAACCTCTCTTAAAACCCCAGATCTGTGTGTAGTGAGGGTGGGTTTTTCCAGATCTGTGCGTAGCAAACAGAAGGAGCGCGACAACAGATTTCAGGCATGTTTTGCAGCAGTTTCAAGTTCCGGCGAGTGGGTTTTTAGGCGCGAGTTTCGGGTTCCGGCGAGTGGGTTTCGGGCGCGCAAGTGTTAGGTTCCGGCGAGTGGGTTTCAGGCGCGGATTTCAGGTTTATGGCGAGTGGGTTTTCAAGCACGTAGCAGCAGTTCCTCTGGCGGAAACGTTTTCTGGCGCGTTTCATGTTTTTTTTGAAGAAAAAAAAACATAAAAATTGGAGAAGAAAGAAAAGAGAAGCAGAAGACAAGAGAAAAAAATAAATAATAAAAATGGTCGCGGCGACGGTCGCCGAACGACGAGCAACTGGGTTAGGGAAGGAATAGGATTTTAAGAAGAAGAACGAGGGTTACGGAGAAGATGAACCTAAAGAAAAAAAAAGAAGAAAGAGAATGAATAATTAAGAACAAAATAATATTTTAATTTATTTATTATTATTTTATTTTTAAAAATTAAAAAAATATTTTTTTAATAAAAACAATAGAGTCACGTCAGCAAACCATTAGTTTTTAACGGAAATTTGGATGGAGGGACCAAAAGTGTAACAAAATCCAAACCTCAGGGACTAAATTGTTGAATTTGAAAACTGAGGGACCAAAATGAAACCTAACCCAAACCTCAGGGACTAAAAGTGTATTTTTCCCAATAAGTAATTAGTACATGCGAAGGGATGAGACATCAGTTGCAGGTTTGACCTTTTCTCTTTCTTCCATTTTTTTTAATATTAAGGAAATCGATCGATTTGGTGGGTTTGGATGGTCAGTTCCTCGATCGAAACTGCTAGAAAACCAACCGACTGATGTCGGTTTGGTCGGTTTCGCTCGGTCGAATTGATTTTTTGGTCTGTGATGCTCACCCCTATTCAATTATGAAGTTGAAGATTAATTAACGTTTAATACCAAATTATAGAATTAATCATACAAGGTAATCTTATCCTAGACAAATCAGATTGTTGTAAACGAAATCAAACAATTAAACATCTTCATATTCATTTGGATTATTGTGATCCTTAAATGTCCCAGCTTGTACATCATCTTGAACTAGAATATCTCTAACAGGATGTTGAACTCGATACCCAGATGTTAGTTTATTGATCGACCTTCTACCACTGATCTACAAGTTTGAGAAATTTTGTCGAATGAAAATTTGAAAACCAAATCAAACAATATTGACTCTAACATGTCTAATAATGAACTTAATATATAATTTCTTATCACAAACTAATATGTAGCTCTTGCTTTTGTGATGAATCGTCTGCTAATGCTTGCATATCATTCATTGAATCCATGTTCAACATTGTATCCTCCGTTGATGGGTCTATCATCGAATAAATCATGTCGAGCATCTCAAATTGAAATTTGTGGAGTCAAATATGTAACCCAATTTCTTTCACGCCTGTCTTGTAGGTTATATGCATGCAACCTCATATCGGTATCATAGGGAGAAGAAATTGGCTTTACACACCCAAATTGTCGCATCACGTGATCTGAATATATCCACTCGACGACATAGAAACATATAAAGGGTGTTCTAGAAGTCCAAATTTGATATCCAAGTAGACAGTAATGAGGCAAAATGGGCATGAGATGATTGTAAGACTTCCAAACAATATGCACAGTTTTATTTAAGGAGCAACTAGATAAATGACTATTTTTAATTGGACATTTTGAAAAATGACCATATGATTTTTCCATTTGAAAAATGGCTAATTGCTATTTTTAGTAGATTTTTTTTTTTACAACGAATCAGACAAAAATACCTCTAAATGAAATCTAAATCCAAACCAATAATTTCAAATACAGCGTAATTGAGTTACAAATACGTAATTTTAGGAGAGAATATAGGGGGTGTTTGGGGCAAGGAGGTGGAGTAATGAAGTGGAGAGTTGTGAAATCTGGTGAGTTGTGAAGTCTATGTTTGGAGTGCAGAGTTGTTAAATCTGGAGTTTGGAAGTCTGTGTTTGGAGTCCAAAGTTGTTAAGTTGGAGTTATGTATTTCAAAAAAAAAAAAAAGTTGGAGTAATGAAGTTTGAGTTTATACTACTTTTTTTTTTTTTTTTTTTTTGTTTTAAATAAGACATTTTTTCCAACTGTAATTAATGAAAATGTTATTTTCATTGATTGTAAAATTGAGATCTTAAGTATGCTTTACCATTTTTCTTCTAAGTGACATCCAAAAAAAAAATGAGATTCATAAACATTCTAATAGTGTAGGAAAGTTTACGTCAATTCTGGAATTGATATTATTGAAGTGATATTTATATTCCTTTCATTTCAAATTGTCCATAATAATATGATTACTCTTTCACCAATTTTCATTAGGTTTGGTATCTAGGGGAGGACTTTAACAAACAAATATATAATCAATGTTCTAATGTACAGTTTATAATTAATTAGGTTAGTTATGTTTTGCAACCTTCCTTCAATTACTAATGGAGAGTGACGTTTTAATGTGTGATAGCCAGAATAGTCATTGCATACAACAAAAGTTACTTCACACGAAATAAAGCTTCTTTCCATAAATATTGATTCATTACGATCAACCCTCTTCAAAAAATTCAGATTGGGTTGAATATGTTACATAGAAACAAAAAAATTATCAGAATTCAGGCCATAATACGTAGTTCGATAATTACAACAAAAAATTAGGTGGAAGGAAAGTCTCTTCAGAAATCATCGGCGCTCGTTTAATAAACCTCGTAGGAATCGAAGTTTTAGGGGAGGTGGGATAGAAAACACCATGTTTGTCATTTTCAGGTCTGCGAAGAGAATACGCATGAGGGCCACTCTCTTGTCATTTGTCAACTCTGACTGGCCCAAGAGCATCTCAAACACTGTGTCGCGACGCTGAAACTCCTTTGCGTCCTGAGAGTCTGGTCGGTCAGCAATTTTGGTGAACTGAGTCGTTTGCATGTCAATTAACTGCCTCATGTATCTAGCGCTTCTGCTTCATAGGACCCTCGCCTCCTCTTTCGTCCCTGTGAGGACCTGGCTGTGCTCGGTCGACTAGTGGGGGTGATGGGAACATCCTCAAACTCGACCTCGGTGTCAAGATTAACCACTGGAGGCACTGGGACGTAATATTCTTGCCATCCTTGAAAGTTGCAATCACCCTCATCGTCCCCATGGTGGCTTTCTGCTTATTTCGCTGGAACGGAACACCCCAATCCACTTGCTTGATTCTTCCCAAACACGAACGCCAGTTCCTCGTAGTGAGGAAATAGCTTGTTGAGGAGTCATTTTGCAGCTGAGTGAGACTGCATATATAGAAGTGGATATTAGCAAGCATAATATAGGAGCATGATACATATGAATCAACAATGACCATACCTTAACCCATGCATCAAACACTTCTTTCTCAGGTTCAATACATATGTACTCCTCATTCCACCCAAACCCACTACAACCTGGACCCAACATCTGCGACATTACGCCGTACTGGCGTTTCAGGGACTTGATCTTGTACTCTATCGTTGACGTTGAATCGATAGTGCAAGTGGGATGTTTTTCCTTCATCATTCGTTTGAGTCGGGATAGATAGTCGGGTTGGAACGTGTCGTTATCTCCCCTCCAGCCGCCGTCGTGCACCAGTTCAACGAGGCATTCGACTAATTTCGCCTCCTCAAATCTTGTCCATATGTGTTTTGGTTGTTTTTCGGCACCTGCCATATTCCTACATGCATATAGTAGTTTGTTATTACAGTTCATAAGGTCGTATTCATATCAGTTGTTACTATAATGTCACGGTGGCATAATGGCCATAATGCATAAATGGAATTTGGCAAATAAGTACGCATTCCATTTATGCATTATGCCACCGTGACATTATAGTAACTATCTGTATAACCATGCAAGACAGCCTCCCCCCAGCTAATGTCCATGCTGTCTGAAAATCTGCTAACAGTGAAAGAAACATTACGTGGACTCTGTTGTTGGTTTTATTGGGAAATATCATACCTCCAATCATATTGAGTATATATGTTTGAGCATAGCGTTGGAGATTTTCCTCAGTAGCATCTTCTGGTAGGTGGTCAAAATCATTAAATTGCCAGCTATCCATTTGAGTTTACGACGACTGCCTACCAGAACATCATTATTTATCATAACTCCTAATAGTTGTAAACATAAGACATGTCAGTTATGATCCAATGATCTAGTTAATGCATTCTCGTCGATCGGTAGTCCAAATTGAATCGCGACGTCTTGCAATCTTACTGTACATTCATCGTGAGACATGTGAAAAGTGTGCGTCTTTGGTCGTCATCGCTCCATGAACGCGATGATTAAATGTCAGTCTAGCTGAATGAACTCTATGCAGGATACATCGTAGAACTCAGATGCTCGTAGATAAGGCTCAATATGAGGATCTGTTTGCCTCCCCTCTCATTTAAGAACAACCTCCTGACGCCTACAATCTAAGGCATCGTGATACTTGTTCGATCAGACAGATTTAGAACGATGACTAGCCTGAAGGTATAGAATTAAGGTATCATACGGTCCTATAGTAATGTCGTCTCCCATCTAGTGAAATTTAAATAAATTAAAAGTAAAGGAAATGTTAACCATTTGTGAGGTTATGTGCTCGATCAATGTAATTGTGTTTCGAATAAGAATGTTGTCTTCGTATTAAACATCAAATGTTGAGACGATCAATTTTCACTACTAGTTTCATTACAATAGAAAATCAACTTTCACTACAATTTCATTCCAATAAGGTAGTTATTTCATTACAAGAAGATGCTAAATTTTATGAGAATAATCGTTATCTAAGATGACGACTGTGACCTTGACTAAGATAATTTCTTTGATTATGTCCCTCTGGTCTGCAAATGCCACAACGTGTTTTGACAGTCAACTCCATCCATTCCATCTCGTTGCGTAAATGAGAAGAGCATGATCTATCAAGATCTTTCAATGACTCAACAAGATAAATCTTGGGAAAATTAGGATCAGGCCATCAACTGTGTTGAGGGATGGGTTCAAACTGGGGTGAATAACACAACAAGTACGTTGGCATTTTGTAGTGGGACTCAATGAGCTTCAAGTAATCTATGTGAAGGCTTTTACATGCAGCAATGACGTGTGAACATGGAATCTTAAAGCTTTGCTATTTATTGCATGTGCATGTCTTCTCAATTAACCTCACCCTATGTTTGGTTCTGCCCTTCAAAGTGATTGGATCAATCGTAGTCGTTATGTCACACTGTCTCCTCCCATAGCCAAATACGTTGACATCGTGTTTGTTCGCACGTGCTTCCCAAATATTTAATTTTTCAATGGCATGCTTAACAAATATAGAAAAAATTATTACTCTATCTCATATAAGTGGGAGTATTAGATTCAACTTGTAATGAGTTCATAAAACATTACCCTGTGAAGTGTTATCCTTCTGGGATGGAAGTTTCTATTTCGACTCGACGTGTGACGAAATAGTTGACAGTACGATAAAATGTTGCCTCAACCAACGCAGTGGTGGATAACTTTATGGTCCCTTTAAATATACCATTAACGCATTCGGGCTACATTTGTGGTTAGCCAGCCATAACGGTACCCAACATCATGTGACTGCGTCTATTGTTTAGGATCTAATGAATTAAAGAATCGCAAGCAGTCCTTGTAGCCAACTTCAAGTTCAGTCATGCAGTCTTTGAACTTGTCAACTCGAAATTGTACACCTCGCTGTACACTAGTCTTTTTAATGTCATATCCTTGTACCTTTCATTAAAATTACTAGGAACATGATGTAAGCAAAATGTATTATGTGCATCTTGAAGGGATGAAAGCCCTGCACAGCGGAAAGAATTACCGAACCTACTCAGAGTCTTAGATTCTAATTGAAATACCAATGCAATTTGCAAAATATTACAGCAATAAATCTATATTTAATGGGTTGTATGTAGGCTATAAACATGCTAAATGATTAACTAGATTGATCCTAGTGATCAAGGATTTCATAGAAAACTTACTTTTGTAGAAAGCCTTGATTGATTCGCCTTTTCTTGCTAATAAGATCGAAAACGCAGCAACCTTCTTGTGCGAACACCACCAATCGGCTACACCGGTATATCTCTAAGACTTCTTGAAGCAGGAGACTTGTGGGAGTCTTTTGGGAGAGATCTCTGAGAGAAGGAGAGACAATGAGATTCCTTTCACCCCACCTCAGGGGTCCTATATATAGGTAAAGGCCAAGACCTTTTTCCTAATAGGAAAAGGTCTATTAATAAGTTCAAATATATTATCTGAACAATATTAATTAATTCCATAATTAATTAATTACCCAATTAAATATCATATATTTAATCTTAGGAATTTTACTAAAATTAAAATTAATATGAATCCAATTCGTATTAAAATTTATTTGAACTCTTTCAAATATTTTCTCTCAAGAATTAATTTTTGAAATTAATTCAAAAATTATATTATAAAGTTTCATAAACTTTATATTATAATGCATCAACATACATTATTCGATTCCTCAAATAAATTGAACATTTTCAATTTATATTTAATTGCTTCAAGTCTCTTTACGAGCTACCAGTGGGACCTAATGGACCTACAGATCAGAAGCTCTAACGATACGAGACTAATCGACTAAACTCATTAACTAAGTTATTCTCCATTCGTTAACTGTGGGTCACTCCACTAAAGACCCACAACTGAACTCTTCTCACTGTAGAATATTTCTGTGTCCACGAATATCGACCAATAACAGCAAGTTAGTCCTTCACGAGTGTTCGTAACTCCAGTTGGGTCAAATTACCGTTTTACCCCTGAGTTACCTCTACCTCTTTAAGTGTCAGTGCTCCTCTAATGAACAACCTGTTTGTAGTCCAACCATCAAACAGAAACCCCTCTCGGGCCAGTGAGAGGGTAGGGCCCTTTGTTCAAGACCCGGAGACACCACTTAAGGGAACACTCATCTACTTCCTCAAAAGTCGGGAATGAGTGAATTCCATCTTGTGTGATTATGTTTCCAGCTCCCCACTCGGTCGTGTCCCCAAAATGGTAGGCTTATTGAGTCGGCGTACTGGCCACTCTCACCCATACAAAACAGGAGTCCATAATCCACTCAGGATTCAGACTAAGTTGCCTAGGTCATCCTAGTGAAATAGAAACCTAACTAGTTAACGGTGTTACAACTAGCGGTTACTATTTCGCGGTCCTGTCTTATGCAAATTCATTAAGTTAGTCTGACATTTAATCATCGCTTTCATGGAGCGATGGCGACAAGAGACACACACTTTTCACATATCGCACGGTGAATGTATAGTAACATTGCAGGACGTCACGATTCATTTTGGACTACCGATCGATGAGAATGCATTAACTGGATCGTTGGGTCATAACTGACATGCCTTATGTTTACAATTATTAGGAGTTACGATAAATAATAATGTTCTGGTAGGCAATCGTCGTAAACTCAATTGGTTAGTTGGCAATTTAATGATTTTGACCACCTACCAGATGATGCTACTGAGGAAGATCTCCAACGCTATACCCAAACATATATACTCAATATGATTGGAGGTATTATATTTTCCGATAAATCCAACAACAGAGTCCACCTGATGTTCTCTCACCTATTGTAGGGACCCATAACCCGAGTTTAACCTTTGGTTGGTCTAACTGATCACAACAGAGGTAGCTCTTTTTGCCTAAAACATTATTATTCATTGCATATCGTGCATAGGTCATCAATTTATTTTTTCTTTCAATGTAAGACAAGAATGATTTTTCTTTATGAGCATAACAAGCATATATTGTTTTCTTTCCTCCTAGACAAGATTAAACATGCTAATTTATAAAAAAAAATTAACTCTTTAGCTCTTCCCTACACCTATTGAGGTGACAACAAGCATATGAACCTAATAATTCGTTCCTAAACATTCAAATTCAACTCTAAAGCAAGAAAGATACTCCACCAATGCAAGTCATCTCCTAGAAAAAAAATTCAAAGTCTCTCTTTTTGGGGCACTCATGCTTACAACTCATCAAAAGCTTATAAATTGACAATAAAACCTATATTAGGGAATCATAATCATGCAAAAATAACATCCAAAAAACAACCATATGCAAAATTTACAATAAGCTAAAAAATATAGCCCAAACTTAGATGCTCAAGGGCTCAACAAAGTAAAGCATTCCACCCCCAAACTTAAGGCATGTATTGTCCTCACAATGTATAAAAGAACTGAAGCCTAAAACAAGCATGAGAATAAGAAAATAAATAAAGGGGTGAACGATACTGCCTTGGAATGATAACCTTTCATGATTGCTTGCAAGCCAAGAGCTACAAGGTCAAAAGATCTACAACACAAAAACAACAATAAAATAAAAAATAACAAAGCAAAAACAAAACTAACTTGGGTTGCCTCCCATAAGCGCTTGTTTAACGTCTTTAGCTCGACGTGTTGACCGTGTATGCATCAAGGAGGTTTAATATCAGGAGATCCACCAATGGTGCTTTTGCTTGTACCCTTTCTGTATCCTACCACGAGCGCCTCTGAACGATTCTTAGAGTCCTCAAATGCTTTAAGAACTTCTTTCTCCTGTTGGACTTTAATGATGAGCTCCCTGCGATCAATATCAATGAATACTCGTCCAGTAGCGAGGAATGGTCTTTCTAGAATAACTGGCATTAAGGGATTCTCTTTAACATCCATCACATAAAAATCAACAGGCAGAAAAAATTTACCTACTTTAATCAGCACATTCTCAATGATTCCAACAGGACTAACAACAGATTGGTCAACCAATTGCAGTTTAACAGCTGTAGGTTTAATTTCTCCTATTTCTAACCTTTTGCACAGTGATAAGGAGATCACATTAATACTAGCTTCTAAATCACATAAAGCATGAAAAGAATGATTACTAAAACTACAAGGAACAGAAAAGCTCCTTGGGTCAGTCAATTTTGTTGGTACCCTCTACTTAAGTCTCGCACAGCAAGTCTCCGTAAGGTACACTGTCTCCATTCTTTTCTCATTCTTTCTTGAAAGCCATTCTTTCATGAACTTTACAGAACTGGGCATATGCTCGAACGCCTCTGCAAAAGGTAAATTAATGTTAAGACTCATAAAGGCATCTAAAAACTTTTTAAATTGAGTTGCACAATTCTTTTTCCTCTTTTTCTTAGTCTTTGGAACTAAAACAGTGGGAGAAGGGGGTAGAGAAAGTAGGAGTAAGCTTTTTAGCTTTGTTTGAGGATGACTTCTCTTCCACTTCTCCAGTGGAGCTATCTAGCTTATCAGTCTCTATTTCCTCAGCTTCTTGCACCTCCTCCTGATGTACAGTGATGGCTTTGCAGTACTCCATCTGGGATCGCTCATGCTTAGTTGGGGCCTTACCTTTCTACATTGTGTTTACAACACTTACCAATTGTCCCAGCTGAGTTTCTATGTTTTTGGTCGCTGCATTGTGGCCAGTCACTGTGTTGTTTATAGCGATAACTACCCCATCAAGCTTATTTGTCCTATTACTTGACTCTGCAATAAAAGCTGCAATAAGATCCTCAAGAGATTGTTTATTTTCTTGCTTTTGAGGGGCAAATCCAGGAGGGTTCAAAACATTTTTATTGTTCGCATAAAAGAAGTTCTCATAATATCTAACATTAGGGTGACAGTGTGTGGGTGTGGAATTATAATGTCCCCTAGAGTTAGAATGACTATTATTAACATATTGAACTTGCTCAACATTTGATTCATCCTCCAACTAAAAGGCATGTGCTACAACAACTAACTCAATCGACTGTGAGCTCCTTGTACCTGAAAATTTCAAGAAAACATTAGCAGGAGAGGACATCTGGGCTTGAAGAGCACTTACATTATCGATCTCATATATCCCAACTGTAACTTTCTTAGGTGTAGACCGCTCAGATGACCACTGGTAGCTGTTTGTGGCCATGTCCTCCTGTAGTGTACGTGCATTCTCCACGATCTTGGACAATAGAGTCTCACCTGCAGCTGCATCAACAATAGTCTTAGTACTTAGATTTAAACCATTATAAAATAGTTGAATCTGCAGCCAATCTAGATAACCATGCTGAGGACACTTCCTCAATAGCTCTTTGTAACGCTCCCAGGCCTTAAACAGTTGTTCATCAAATTGCTGTTGGAATGTCCCAATCTTGATCCTCAGCTTGACCGTCTTCGCAAGGGGAAAGAATTTCTTCAGGAAGGCCTAACCAAAGCTTCCCAGGTGGTGATGCTTTCAGGGGGAATAGGTTGCAGTCAATCCCTCGCTTTATCCTGTAAAGAGAAAGGAAATAGACATAAGCGAATGACATCCTCAGTAACACCATTAATTTTAACTGTTCCACAAATATCAAGAAAGGATTAAAGATGGGAATTTGGATCCTCATTGGGTGATCTTCTGTAAGCGCAATTTCAAGACTATCCTCGACTGCTGCCCCTAAAATACGAGCTGAAAGTAGTCCCTAATTGGTTTGGGCTCCTTAGGTTGATTTGGATCGACCATTTGGACAAGTTATTTAGTCTCCCTTCGAAGCCTACTAATAGTCATTTCAATCTCAGGGTCCAAAGGTACTAAGACCAAATCCCTATCCTTTCTCATACACAACCTAACCTAACCTAAGAAAGGAAATAACAGAAAAAGAAAGAAAACAAATAAGGAAAGAAAATAGAAAAGGAAACTCTAAGATAAAAAAGGAAAAGATAAACTAAGAAAGGAAACACTAACAAATTAGGAAAACAAACACAAAAAATGAAAATATAGATAAGGGAAATGACAAACAAGGAAAAAGAATAAAAAAAAAAGATCTACAAAAAAAAAAAAAAGGAAAAATTTCAAAACAAATAAGGAAAACACTAAAATAAGAAACTACAAATATGGAAATAAAACAAAAAATGAAAAAAAAAATGCAACTACCTAAAATAAAATAAAATACACCCTAAATTAAGACCAAACAATTTTTTCACGATATCAATCTAACTAAATATGTCAATCCTCGACAACGACGCTAAAAACTTGATGTGGAATTTTCCTACCGCAAGTGTACGAGTCAAGTTTTAATATAGTGAGTTTCGTATAAAACGAGTGTTGTCCTCTGGATTGAGTTTCTAGTCAAATTAATTACCGTGAATACTTTTGTTCAATTTTATCTAGAGATCTAAACTTAGTGAGAATAAAATATCTAAACACAAAAGCTAAAAAAATATGGAATTCAAATGGAGAAAACTTTTAGAGAATTGATTTCACCTTTTGGGGTTGTGAATTAATTACATGGATGTATGAACATACAACGACTCATAAGTCTAGGATTATCTAATTTCATATATATCTCTCCCGAGCATAAACACTTTTCATACATATAATAAACCCGATATCCCTATCTAGATTTATTCTCATGCATGACCTGAAATCTAATTCTTTAACAATTTCTACAACTATCCTAAATCTCCTGAACTTAGGATTATTCTAGTTATGCAATTTATTATCTAGATCTAAATCCCCTCTTCCGAGCAAGAATTACAGAAATCAACATTTAACTCATGGCCAGTGAATTAAAAGTATTAAAATAATAAATTTCATAAATAAGTTCAAAGCAATAAAACATCCATAAATCAATTCATCAATGCCCAAAGGGCTACATCAATCCCTAAGAAACACGTCTAGCTTTTCATGATTTGCGTTACAATATAAGCTAGATATGGAAAAACCATAAAAACAACGAAAGCAAGGGAAGAAAAGGGATAAAACACTAGAATCGCCAAAACCGCACGTCCACGTCACGATCTCTACGAGCTAAGCCTTGACTCTCGCTTCTCCACTTTGCTTCAGCTCCCACGGAAGGTCTCCAATCGATTTTAGGGCTAAAATTGCACCAAATGAACTCCCCTTGGCCTTACAAGATTGCTTTCCTTATATACTAATTCTGTCGACAGCATCGAGACGTTGAGACGCTAAGTGCAGCATCTCGACGTTGTCATTTTTACTGCCATTCTTGATTGAGGAAAATAATATGGCAGCGTCGAGACGCTCTAGGGACAACGTTTCGATGCTGCCCTCTCGGGTCTTCACTTTTGCTAAGCTTCAATTTTCCTTTGTCGTTTCTTTTTCCTTTCTTTCGATCTCGAACGCTCAATCAACTCCAATTTCTCCAATTTAACTTCAATATTCAATCTTTACAAAAAGAACATAAAAGTGTATGATTTTGGTCAATTTATTCTCAAAGACTAACAAATAAACATAGGGAAAAATAGCTCGTTATGCGCGCTATCACTCGTTTTCCCTAATTTGTTTTTCCAAACCACTCTGTTTTTTCATTTTTTTTAAAAAAATGTATTTTTAATCTAATCTATCTCTGCAATAAATATGATAGATCCTTCTTTACGTCTTCAACATTTTGAAAACAATTTACTTGATGATCCAACATCTTACTGAAGACTTGTGGGTCGTCTTTTATACTTAACTATATCACAACTCGACATTACATGTGCTGTCAATAAACTTAGCCAATTTGTTGTTAAACCGTCAAAAGATCATATGGCTGCTGCTCTTCATTTGCTTCGATATCTCAAACAGTCTCCTGGACAAGGTATTTTGCTCACACCTACGAAGACCTTTTAGTTAAAGGAATTTGATGATTCCGATTGAGCTTCATGCCCTGATACTCAACGTTCCACCACGAGATTTTGCATTTTCTAGGAGACTCTTTAATATCATGAAAATCGAAGAAACAGAGTATTATTTCACGATCTTCGACTGAAGCGGAGTATAGAACTCTTGCTTTTACTACTTGTGAGTTAGTATTGTTATATTATCTTTTGAATGATTTGCAGGTTCCAACTTCATCTCTTGCCTTATTGTTATGTGATAATCAAGCAGCTGTGCATATTTTCAAATTAAATAATCCTATATTTTATGAATGTACCAAACACATTGAGCTAGATTCTCACTTTGTGCGAGACAAAATTTCCAATGGATTCTTGAAGCTTCTGTTTATACACACACATCTATAGCTTGTCGATTCTTTCACTAAGCCTTGTCTTCCCCGGTACTGTTTTCTTTAATGAGCAAGTTAGGACTGATCGATCTTTATCGTCCAACTTGAGGGGAGTATTAGATTAATTATGCTTAGGCGAAAGTAGTAATTGTGTAACGAAATTCTGTTATTATTGTGTAACCAAATTCTATTATTATCTCTGTTACACGTGTATGTATATTTGTACTTGGTGGAGATTATTGAATAAGAAAAGCAAACTATTTTATCCCCATTTCCTTTCTAATATTTACCTCAGCAGATGTATGTGGCTTCAATGTATGCCCATTCAGAACACATATTCGTGTATGAAAAGACAATACACAGTCATCCATCGTCCATTTAGCAAATAACAATGAGAAAAATAATTTGTTTTATATTAGTTCATGACTGTAATGGACATTTGAAAAGCTTAAGGGAATTGGTACCAAAATAGAAGAACCTTACACATTTAGAGACTAAAACATACCTTCTAAAAGTTTAGAAACTAAGGTTGAATCTGATAATAATTTGATTTTTAGTTTTTGAAAATTATACTTGTTTTCTTTAAAAATTTCTTGCAATGGTTTTCATTAGAGGTGAGCAAGTAAAGCCGAAAAACCGAGCCGACCGACCGAAACCGAAGTCAGTCGATCGGCTCGCCCAAACAGGCAAGAACCGACCAAACCGACCGAATTATTAAAAAGAAAAAAAAAGTAACTGTCTCTACGCTGCTACAACAGCAAAAAAAAAAAAAAAAAAAAAAAGCCATCAACCATCAAATCATGGCCTTGAGAAGCAAAAGAGCCATCGGCAATTAAAGCCTTGGGAAGACAATTACGTCTCTTCCCAAGGATACCTTTTAAAAAATATATTTTATATTTTATTTTTTTTATCCCTAAACCCTCACGTCTCTTCTTCTCACTTTCCCTCTCTCTCTTTACATTTCCCTCTCTCACATATCTTCTTCTTTCTCTCCGATATTTTCTCCTCCTCCCTATTTTCTTCTTCTTCTTTCATTTATTTTTCTTTTTCTTCTTGGTTTTGATTTCTTCATTTGTTTTCCTTCAATCTCCCAGTATTTTCGTTCTTCTTCTTCCCGTTTCTTTTATCTTCTTCTTCATTTATTTTGTATTTTTTTTCTTTCCTTTTTTTTCCCTTTTTTTTTATCTTCTTCTTCTTATACTTTCTTGAAACCGAGCTTTTCTTCTCCGTTTTTCCTTTCTTATTTTTTCTTCTCTTTTTCTTCTTCACTTGAGCTGGAATCTTGAAACCGATTATATCCGACCGACCGCCGATATGGTCGGTCGGTCGGCGTCACCAACCACGTCCAAACCGACGAAAACCGACTGTCGAAAATCGACATGTCGTTTTTCGGCGTCGGTTTTGGCCAAAAACCGACTGCTGCTCACCCCTAGTTTTCATCTTTGTAAGAAAACGTTTGAATTCTTAGCCAAATTCTCTGACAAAAACAAGTTTTTGAAAACTAATTTTTTTAAGCCTCGTTTGATAATCATTTGGTTTTTAAAAATTATACTTTTTTTTCTCCAAATTTCCTTGCAAATTGATTTCAATTTTTTTAAGTACACATTTGCATTCCTAGTCAAATTCCAAAAACAAAAACAAGTTTTCCAAAATTACTTTTTTTTAGTTTTCAAAATTTGACTTGGTTTTTGAAAACATGGGAAGAAAGTAGATAACCAAACATAGAAACTTATAGGTGGAAGTAAAGTTTGTAGGCTTAATTTTCAGAAATAAAAAACTAAAAACCAAATGATTATCAAACGGGGTCTTAGTTTTCAAAACTTAACTTGGTTTTTGAAAACATGGGTAGAAAGGTATATAACAAAACAAAGAAACTTAGAGGTAGAAGTAGTGTTTATAAATTTGATTTTAAAAAATAAAAAACCAAATGGTTATCAAAAGAGACCTTAATTTTAAAAACTTGAATTGGAGCTATGAAACCCTAAAAAAGATTTCACATTTGAGAGCGAAAGAATCAAATGATCAAAATTAGAGATTGTACACTCACTCATAACAAATTCAATACAAATGAACGTTCATCCCACATATCTCATTTCTTTCGAAATTATGGTGTGAACATATATATATATATTCTTAATTATGTGTGAACACATATATATTCTTATAAAGTTGCATTATCTTTGACCTATTTCATCAAGCCCTAATATTACAAGTATAGATGGCATTTATGAATGGAATTAAAGACATGAAAGAAAAAATGAAAATGAAAAAAAATGGTTAATTAGATGCCAAAGCATTTAGTATATATAATAGATGCATTGTGTCTCATAATTAAATGAACTTAATTAACAAGTTGTGACTTGTCTAGAGGAAGACTTTGCTTACCTTTCTTCTCAAGAGGACTACGTCTCGTCTTCCACATGATCATGTGATACATAAACTTCCACGAACTTTCAAATTTATCTCTCTCTTTTCTATTTCGAAAATAAAGGATTGATAAATTTAAGGTTAAAATATCATTTTGATTTTTATGTTTTTGGTCTTATTTTATTTTATCCCTTTTACTTTCAAATGTCTAAATTTAATTTTGTACTTTAATAAATCTTAAAATTAGTTTTAACAAAATTGTTTAAATTAAATAAGAATGATAATATGGTACCATCATAGTGATTTTGTTTTTTCTTTTTTAAAAACTTAAATTATAAATAGATTTTGGTTAGTTTTAATTATAAATTTTAAGCTCTGGTATTTTAAACAATATATTTATCTAGTCCTTGGATTATAAGGGCCTGTTTGGGCCTCCAACTTTGGAAGTCTCTGTTTACAAAAAAACCCCAACTCAGTGTTTGGGGCCAGTTTTTAGAAACCGGTGATTGTGGTTTTGTAAACCGCGACTTCAACAGTGCACCACTGTTGAAGTCGCCTCTCTTCTCTCTCCGTGTTTCCAGATCCCCTCTTTCTCTTTCTCTTTCTCTTTTCTCTTTTCTCTTTTCTCTTCTCTCTTCGTTTCTCTCTGGCACCTCTTCTTCCCTCTCCACTTTCAACCGTCTGCAGCCCCCCCATCCGGTCGTCTTCTTCCTCCGGCGAACAACCTATAAGCGGCGGCGTCTGGCAGCAGCGTTCGGATCTGAAACCCAACAAGCGGCGGTTCGTGACCCACGCGAGCAGCGTCTTCTCCCTCTTGTTCCGGCGACTTTCTTCGGCGGCGCGACGACACCTCACGGCCAAAAGCTTCAGCGGAGGCCTTCACGAACAAACGGCGTCTCCTCCTAGGCCCGTGCAACGACGGCTTGCGGCAGCAACCACCCTCCACGGCGGCACGAGTGACGGAGCACAAGCAGCAGCTTCTCCACGCTAGATCCACGAGTTCGTTACTTATCCATTCGTTTTCGGACCTCGACCCACAACCCAAGCATCCTTGGATCTGAATACCCATAGCGCCGAAATCTTCCCGTTCCATCTTTGAACTTCGATCAAAGCCTCGATGAAGCTACAAAGCAAAACGAGTGAAGATTCAGAAGCAACTTCTTCAATACAAATCCAAGAAGACAATAAATGGATTACCCTTTTCTAATTTTGAAGCAATTGGAGTACCCAAAAGCATAAAACCCAAAAAGGGGCTGTGTGTTCGTGGCTCAACATTAATCGCAAAGTTATCGTTGCAAGTATTCTTTCCTTTAATCCCATTTCTTGAATCTTATGCCAATTTTGGGTTTCCTTTTGTTGTTTCTTTCTTTCACGTGGTTGGGATTTTCTTGCAATTTTAAATCTCCTCCCCTCTTCGATTTGATCGTCTGCTTCGCTTCAGCTGATCTTTCGCCGTTGGAGTTCGTTTTTTTAATTGGTTGTGTGTGTGATTCCATTTGTTTATGGAGTTTATTCTCGTTCTTTCTTAAGCTTTGTTCAGGGTTTGCAGATTCTTGACTTTGGTATTGGTAATGGGGATTCTTAATCTTCGTTATTGTTGTTTTTCTTTTTGCCTCTTTCCGTCTTCATTGTTATTTTTCTTTTGGGTGTTTGCATTTTAGCCGTCTGCCAGTACTCTGGTTTATATTTCGTGAATTGTGACATAATACGAATTTATGTTGGCAGAAAATGAATCATTGGAGCTGAACTGTAATTCTTAGTCGTGGATATTTGAGATTGTAAAGCTGGTCATAACATGTATATTTTGATTCTATGAGCTGTAGTAGGTTGAGATTGAAGGTATATTCGATAGGGTTGTTTATGATAATTTCATTTTCGATGGATTATGACATTTGAGTTCAATAATATGGGAGTGGGGAGATTCAGATCTCTCGTGATTGAGGATTCTTTAACCAGTTGAGTTATGTTTAGGTTGGTGATGGATTATGACATTTTTTTAGTATAAAGGAGTTGTTGCTTAATCTTTATTAAATGTAATATTATAACCATGTAAAGTATTGCTGTCAAGAACGAAAGTTGAAAGGGAGACAATTAGTGATATGGAGTTGCATTGTTATTAGTTCTTTTTAGTGAAACAAGTCCTCTGCCTGTCAAGGACTTCTGAGGAAAAGTCTTATACCTGCTAAGGATGTATTCCACAGGTACTAATAACTGTAAGGAGATTTGGGTTGAGCTGCACATAGACAACATCAAAATTTTCGGCTTAATTGGAATATGAAGCTTAACCCTCTCTTTGAAATTCATGACATGGTAGGTTGTCATTTTTGTAAAATTCCAAAGCTGAAAATCTGCACACTATTGTTAAAAGGCTTCCAATTTTAGGAATCTGTGAAATTCAAGTTACACCTTGAGCTTATTTTATTGCATCATATTCTAAATGTTTAACATTGAACAAAAGTAAAATTGGAAAAAAAAAATGAAACAAAGACCCAGCCTACAAAACTAGATTGAGAGGAAATATATGAAATCCAACAAGTGTGGAAATAAATTGAAGAAGGGAGATTGATTTCTTTTTTTTCTTTTTTTTTCCAATTTTGTATGTTTGATCAAAATTGTGTCTTAAATAACCATATTTACAATTAAATGGAAAGAAGATTTTAAATTATTAATTTTAGAACAATTGTATAACAATGAAAAAAAAAAAAAAAACATAAACTCAGACTTCAGAAACCAGCACCCCAAACACAGGCTTCCTAAATCAGACTTCAGAAACCAACACCCCAAACACAGACTTCCTAAACCCATAGATTTCACAAAACACCCTATTTCCTAAACCCCCACTTCCAAAACCCAAACCCTTGCCCCAAACACACCCTAAAGTTTTAATTACACATCTCTAAAGTTTTACAAAATGCTAATATGCTATGTTCGACGGTCCACTTTGCCTAGCTTTATTAGCCCCATCACATTATTAACCACACAAAAGTTTTATCTACTATATATGTCATGTCAACAGCTAAATGAGTGTAACTCAACGGTAATTGACATATTCCATTGACTGAGAGGTTAGAGGTTCGAATACCTTCACTCTAGTCTAAATTTTGTTGAACTTAATAAATAAATAAATAAATAAAATATATATATATATATATAATATTTTAGACAGCTTTATTTAAAAAAAATCATACGACACTTATTCAAAGCAATAAAAAATTTGACTATTCATTAAGCCGTAATGTGACTTGTCTAGGGGAAGACTTTTCTTACCTTTCTTCTCAAGAGAACTTTGCCTTGCTTCGCTATAAGCATGTGACATAAACTTCCACGAAATTTCAAATCTATTTCCTCTTTTCTATGTTGGAAAATAAAGGATCCATAAATTTGCTTTTAAAGTTTGGTTGTTATTGTTTGTTTGAAGTTAATTTTAACAAAATTGTTTAAAGAACAATGATAATTTTTCCATGTAAAAAATAAAACAAGTGAATATGTTTCCAAAATAAATTTATAGTGGGAAAGTTTATGTTATGTTTTTTTTTTTTGAAAAAAATTATCAATAAACTAATGCGGTAGAGACTAGTTTTAAGATTTATTGAAGTATATAAAAACTAAAATAGAATGAGGCTTAAAAGTATAGAGACCAAACTGATATTTTAACCTAAATTTAATTTCATTGATGGTAATTACTAAAATAGATAATGTAATTAATTATGTAAAAAAATTATTTAAATTATTATATTTTTGTGAATGAACTTTTGTGGCATTCTATTTTGAACCCTACATTATTTTATTTTAAGTCCCGCTTGATAACCATTTCGTTTTTTGTTTTTGGTTTTTAAAAATTGTGTTTGTTTTCTCTCAATCTTCTCACAATGGTGTTTTCATTTTTGTTAGGGTGACATTTGAGTTCATAGCCAAATTCCAAATTCCAAAAACAAGTTTTTGAAAACTACATTTTCTTTTTGTTTTCAAAATTTTGCTTGGTTTTTGAAAACATGGAAAATGATGTAGATAAAAAACAAAGAAGCTTGTGGGTAAAAATAGTGTTTATAGGCTTAATTTTCAAAAACCAAAAACAAAAAACGAAATGGTTATCGAACGAGGCTTAGTTCTTCAAGTTTGTATAAAAAAAAATATTTTTTTTTTGTGTTTGTTGTTGATTGCTTTTGTAAATTTGTTAGTAGAAACTCGACATAGACATCTATTATTTATTTAATTACATGTAGCAAGTCAAATATGAGTTCAAACAAATCCATATATAATTTTGTTAAATAATCAACTAAAGAAGAAAACTAAGTAGTAATTTAATGAAAAATTTAACTAAAAAAATATTTGATAGTAATTTAAAAACAGTGAAAGAGTAGGAAAGTTTAGAGAGTAAAATAGAATTAGAAAAATTATAATCCATGAGTTGGTTTTGAATTCTAAAGAAAGGAAACATTATTGCAAAAGGAATTAGTAAAAACTTGAAGGTTTAAATAATATATTGATTTTTGAACTTTTAAATGTCCATTTTAGCCTTTGAGCTTTTAGAAAATAACTATTTTGGTTTTTGCTATATTATTTTTCCATTAAATTTTCCCAATACTCGGTTTCAACCTATGTAGTCTAAATACATGCTCACGACAACATGTAAGTTAGTATTACTAGTAATATAAAAGTAAAAATGAATAAATAATCTGAATACAATAAAGTATAAGACGAGATTCAACCACCTCCTATATATTTAATACTTTATGCTACAAAAGAAATTAAGAATACTGACCACGTTGGTAATTAGATCAAATAACTATTTTTTGTTTTTGCTATATTATTTTTCCATTAAGTTTTCCCAATACTCGGTTTCAACCTATATGGTCTAAATACATGCTCACGACAACATGTAAATTAGTATTAATAGTAATATAAAAGTAAAAATGAATAAATAATCTGAATACAATAAGGTAAAAGATGAGATTCCACCACCTCCTATATATTTAATACTTTATGCTACAAAAAAAATTAAGAATACTGACCCTGTTGGTAATTAGATCAAATAATACCCATCAACCAAAAAATAAGTTAAGATCCAAAATAGTTAATTTTTTTAACCATGTTTAGAGATTAAAATAGACATTTTGAAACTTTTTCGTACTAAAATAGAATAAACTTAAGAGCTCAAGGACTAAACTCAACATAGTGAGAGCTTAAGGACTAAAATTGAAAAATCTTGAAAGTTCAAGGACTAAAATAAGATTTAAACTCAAATTAAAATTAATTCCAATCATTAGTGTCGAACAAAGTTTCAATATGCGCAAATATGTAAAAGCACATCTCAATCGATCATTAAGAAGTGCTTTGCGGTTTGCTTATAAAATGAGCCATGCCAAGTTTGATCAAGTTGTCACTAGAACTTAGAAGCAAACTTGTCCATATATACCATTCAAAAAGATACAAAAATATATAAGATGTCCATTCTCCTCATGGAGACGGAACTTTGCGGGGACCCCTAATGAGGTGAGGAATTCCTGTTTGTGTGAGGGAATGGGGGAGGGAGGGAGCGGGGCGAAGGTAAATTCCCTGCGAGCTAAACAAGGATGGGAATGCATTTTTCATCCCCGTTCTCCACCCTGTTTATTTTGATTATTTTATTTTATTTTCTAATATACACACACATTTGACACCAACTCGAACTTAATTCTAACTTAAGCTTCAGAGTGTACGTGACCGAGCACTACATCGATGTGAGATTTTGATATTTCCAACACGAATTTTTGTTTTTCTTAAGTAGGCTTTTAATCATAGGTGCTTTCAAGTGTAGGTTCTTTGTAATTTTACTTTTTTATATCAAACTTGTATGAACAAAAATTGTACGAACAAATTTTATTAATTGGCTTATTGGAATAAAATTAAGCAAATATTTGATTTTTATATAAATCGACACATTTTTCTTCTAAAAAAAAGTTGGAACATTTAATGTCGCACTTATAATGACAGACATTTAATGACAGAGTTTAATGACGAACTTTTAATGACGTACTTTTAATGACGGACATTTAATGACGGACATTTAGTCATAAAATATCCCTTTCATTGACGGACATTTGATGACGGACGACTTTTATTGTCACGCATTGACCGACATTAATAAAGCATCCGTCATTGTAGCCTTTAATGACAGGCGGGCTTTAATGACGGACAATGTCCGTCATTAAAAGTCGTCCGACATTAAAGGCTTTTAATGTCATCCGCATAGATGACGTACACCGCCTGACATTAAAACCTGTTAATGACGGGCAATGTCCGTCATTAAAAGCCTTTTTAGTAGTAGTGTATGGTAAATGTGATATAGTTCAACGATAATTGGCATGTATATTCTCGACTAAGAAGTTAGAGGTTCGAATCTGCCTCCAAATGTTGTTGAACTAAAAAGAAAGAAAGAATTTATGTATAACCATGTTGATGACAACCATTTATTCAAATCAAAAGCAAAAGTTTAAAGTTAGCTTATGAATGACAAAATAGACCAAACTATCAAAGTTTAGCGATTATAATTTCTAACTTAACATTGTTAATAAAATACTATGAAATTTGCTATTATTTTAAATTGGGTAATTTGACACAATATACTATAATTAACATTTTGAGTAAGGGTGTAAAATTTTTCGGTTCAGGTCGGTTGTACGGACAAACCCCGACCCGACCCGGATCGGTTCGAGTTGGGTCAGTTGCGGTTTTTCTCTCCTTTTTTTGTTTTTGTTTTTGTTTTTGTTTTTTTAAAGGAGAAAAACAAGACCGACCCATTTACCCTGAACCATTCCAGTGACTTTCTCTGTCGCTATTCACTGTGTTCTAAAGGGGACTAAAAAACCATTTTTCTCAAAAATTGTCACTAGATCAGAGAAATCAACTCCAGAAAAGAAATCACAATGAAAATGAAGATCAAGAGAGACAGAGACAGAGACGAGTTTTGTCTGAATATCCAAAGCAAATGGAACTAAGATAGACTAACTCGCCATTGTTTCAGGAAGCAGCATTTGAAGAAATAGAAGAAACCCCAACAGAAACAAAGCTCTACTCACTGTTGTTGCCGCCTCGTCATGATTGAGACAGAGACCCTATTGTCTGAGCTAGCAAAGAAACCGGTGGCGCGAACGAGGTGGCGGGTGTTTCAAATCCGTTTCTCCCAATTTGTTAAATGATTTATGGGTCAGCTTCGCACGTCGACAGTGACGATGTCTTAAACCCGACAGCAAGCACGAGCATAAGAGGAGAGACGATTGTGCAAAGAGAGAAGAGGCGAACATGAATACTCAATGGAACCCTAAGCGACAAAGCGTAACTGACTAACTGCGTAGTAAGTTGTTCGGTTTGGGTAAATAAGATGCGAGGACCGAGGTTTGGTTCGGTCTGAAATAAAGTCGAAAACCCAGTTTGGTTCGATTCTTTACACCCCTAATTTTGAGGATGGAAGAGAAGGCTTTTAGCACCCAATGGAAAGTTGACTAATGTATATTAGGCTTAAATCTATTTTGACCCTTTGTAATTTTAACTTTGTTGATTTTTATTTTTGTACTTTCAAAATGTCTATTTAGTTCCCAACACTTTTTTTTTTAATACTTTTCAAAAAATTGATTGTTTTATTCAATTTGTCTTGTTTATTATCTTTTTCTTTTTTAAATCATAGTCTCAACATAACATTATATTTAATAAAACTTATGAAATGTCAATCTGAGCATAGTTCAATGGATAATGCAACAATTTCTAACAATTA
The DNA here is from genome assembly GCA_017139565.1 of Luffa aegyptiaca. Classification (NCBI taxonomy): domain Eukaryota; kingdom Viridiplantae; phylum Streptophyta; class Magnoliopsida; order Cucurbitales; family Cucurbitaceae; genus Luffa; species Luffa aegyptiaca. The sequence continues at coordinate 13,377,929 of CM029407.1, read as the reverse complement.
TCATCTCAAAAGTCGAAAATTCCATTCCCCACCTATGGAATTGTTGAACTAAAAATAAAATATATGAATTATTGTCATAAGTATTTAAAGGCTTTTATTATCTCTAGAATTTTTGTTAGCATTTTTTAGATAAAGATTAAAGTGGTAACATTTTTAAAATATAGCGACCAAAATAGATATTTTGGAAGTATAAGAATAAAATATACCAAAGTTGTAAGGGGAGGGATCAAAATTAACATTTTGAAAGTATAAGGAAAAAAAAAAACCAAAATTACAACAGATTTGAACTTATATGTTATAATGCAACTTTCCCACATGTAAAATAGACCAAAGTTGTAATGGGTGAGACAAAGTGAATAACCTAATTGATAGATTTTCTTTTAAAAAGAAAAAACCTAAGACCATAGGGAGGAAATGATAGAGTTGATGTGAATAAAATGGAATAATTTAAGCCCTCTCACTTTCAATCCCAACACAAATTTAGTACAATAATTTTGCCAATTTTCCAAAAGAATGATTATAATTCCTTATTGATTGTGACTATTCAACCACAAGCAATTCACATGTATAGTGTCTTTCCTAGCCCTCTTTCTACCAATAAGTCCCTCTAATCTTATTTCATAGACTAGTCTCCCTCTCACCTCATGGTTTTGGCACATAGTATTATACTTCTATTTCTTTTTACAAGATTCCGCCAACTGTGATTTGGCATTATCGATCTCTGTGGTTCATGATAAGATTTTCGATTGTCTTTATCTAAGATCTCTAACATTTAACAGATGTCACTTTATATATTGTTAGTGTTTTTTTTAGAGTTCAGCAATATGTTGAAGTGGAAGATTCAAACCTTTGATCTCTTAATCAATTATATGTCTTAACCAGTTGAGTTATATTCAAAATTTGCTAAATTACATTGGTATCATATTTTGAGATATCACTTTTTGTTCACTCATGTTCAAACTCTAGGATTGAATATAATTATGTCAATTTCATAGTATATCACTACTCAAGTACACTTTTGATGAATTTTGTATATTAATAAATTATTGAAATTTTAAAGAATTACTTTTTGTAAGAGAATTAGGATGTGATATTATTTTTTCCCCCGTTTCTAACTTCATGTTTTAGGACAGTGAAAATCAATAAAAAATAAATAAAAATAAATAAAAACTTTTGCATGAAAAAAAAAAAATGAAACAATGTGGTGTTTTTTATATATTTAATTTAGAAAAAAAAAAGTATCAAATTTATTCCTGAACTTAGCAAGGTGTATCTATTTTCAACCTAAACTTTTAGTTTCATCAAATTTGCGCTCAAACTTCCATAAATGTTGTTATCTTAACCTTAAACTTGAACGAGAGTTGCAATTTTTACCCTCTAATAGACATTCCTTAAAAAAAAAAAATAGTTAATAAAGTTATTCTTATTTGCATTTAGTGAATATGAAATTAAACATATGCGTACTGCAAAATTATAAGCTATCATCCACAGAGAGCAGATGAGAAATCATATCTGTTTAGATAACAAAACGAATAAAAAAAAGCAGAAGACCCTTCATCAAATAATAAGAAAAGATAGGGTGAGAGAGGGTCATCGTGCCATAAACCTCTAGGCTCTAGAGGGGTAATCAAACATGTTGCCTCCCATTGATTAGGACTGAAAAAGTAGTTGTGATAATGTATTTCATTTGACCCATCAAGCCAGAAACCCCAATTTTAGCATGACTTGTCTAAAAAAAACTCATTTAGCTATATGTCTTGTTCATAACTAGTTTGAACGCTGCAAAACCGATTTTTTCTTTTCTTCTAGTTTCCATGGAATGGAAACACTTTCATGTCCAATAATAATGTTATCTACTATAGACTGACCCGAGATAGAATGTTGATGGAGATTCGAAGATAACCTTATTCGACACTCCTTTTAGTCCATTAATTTGCTAGAACTTTCATCACAATCTTGTTGTATACATTATAAAGATTGTGATGGGAATGAATAGTTCACCCTGCAACAGAAGTATATGATTTCTAAGGCCCCGTTTGATAACCATTTGGTTTTTGGTTTTTGGTTTTTGAAAATTATGCTTGTTTTCTCCTAGATTTCCTACCATGGCTTTCATCCTAGTTAAAGTTGCATTTGAATTCCTAGCCAAATTTTAAAAACAAAAACAAGTTTTTGAAAACTACTTTTTTTTGTTTCCAAAATTGGACTTGGTTTTTGAAAACAAGGTAGAAGAATGATACCAAAACCAATAAACTTATAGGTGGAAGTATGTGTGTATAAGCTTAATTTTCAAAAACCAAAAACCAAATGGTTATCAAACGGGGCCTAAACAATTTGAAATCAAGTTGTACACAAAATTAAAGATAAATACCTTTTTGGAGAACTTTTAAAAACCTACACAAGAGCTTCCTTGCTATGACTTGAACAAATGATTATGGTTTGTGTGGGAGCCTTTTGAAAGAAAAATTCAAAGAAATTAAATTTTTTTGTTTTATCTAGTAGGATACCATTTGGTTCAACCCAAGTGTTATCCCATGGACCATAAGTGTATTTTATTCAAATTAAATATAGACAAATAGATTAAAGGTTTTATTACAAGTTTAGTTCCTGAACTTTTAGAGTTGTATTAATTAGGTCCCTGAATTTTAAAAAGTAACTAATAGGTTCCTGAAACTTTCAATTTTGTTTCTAATAGGTCCCTAAACTTTAAAAATGTCTAATAGGTCTCTTAACTTTCAATTTTGTGTCTAATATATCCCTAACATATTCAAGATTTTTAAAAATGAACCAATCTACTATATATACAATTGAATTTTATGTTTATTATTGAGACTCCCAACTTCCAATTTTGTATCTAGTAGGTATGTGAATTTTAAAAAATGTCAAACAGGTCAAGGTGAGGGACTTATTGGACATAAAAGTGAAAGTTTAAGGACCTATTGGATACTTTTTAAAATTCAGGGACCTATTGAAAACAAAATTGAAAGTTCAAGGATGTATTTGGAACTTTTTCAAAGTTCAAGGACTAAATTGACACAACCTTCAAAGTTCAGAGACTAAACATGTAATTTAACCTAGATTAAAGGACATATTTGGGATTATACAATTATAATATGGATAAAATAGTCCCAAAAAAAAAAAAAAGTTCTCCCATGTTTGCCCCACTCTTCACATGGTAAAGATAAAGATTTTTTTTTTTTTTTTTTTTTTTTTTTTTTTTTTTTTTTTTTTTTTTTGAAAAAGATAAAGATGAAGATTCTTATTTAGACCTCAAATTCAAAAAACATTATCTTAAACCACACTATTAGAACATAGACCCACGTCAACTAAGACATCTCTCTGAGATTTTTCAAAGACTTTGTTCTCCTTCTCCAACCTCTTTCTTAGTAGGAAAAAAGAAATTATAAATTGGAACATAGAAGAACTCCACATCTTACAATTCTCTCTCAAAGTTAGAAAAGAAAGAAAGTTTTGTTTGAGTTATTTCGAGGGAAGAAGATATGGCCGGCGGTATTCCGGTGAACTCGGCGAACGGAACGCCATGGTCCACCAGCCTTTGTGACTGCTTCGACGACATGGGATCGTGTAAATTCATTCTCCTTCCTCTCGATCTCTATTCATTACAAACATGTTTCGGAGAAATTTTGACTGCTAAAATCCCTTCCGTTTTTTAAATGAGCGATGTTTTGCAATTGTGCGTGAGTAATTTTCAATCAATCACTTGGGAGGTGATTTTTGAATGATTTAGATTCTTACTCTCTCTTGTTTTCCATTCTCTTTTTTTTCCAAAAATTACGTTAAGAGTATGTATATAAAAAATTAAATTTATTCTATTTGAGTGTCTTTTCGATTTTATGTGATGATTTAACATGATATTAAACTAGAGAGTCTTTAAGTTTAAATTTGTGCCATGTTTTATTTCTCTAATAGTTGGATGTTATATTAGTTTAAATTTCTACGATGATTATTTCTCTAAATTTTCAAGTCCAGGAATGAAGAATAATTAGAAAAAATAAAGTTATATTCACCCTTATTAGTTTTTAAATCTTTTTTTTTTTTTTATTTTTTTGAAAAACTTTTTTAAGCTTTGAAGTTAGCAGCCACGATTTATCAATATATTTCATTACTATTGAGATTGATAATGATAATCAATATAACTTTATTTAACATGTATCCTATAATCATATTCATTTTTATTGATTAGTCACTAATTTTTTTAATTATAATATAACAATTATTGTCCATTGATTGACTTGCATAATTCTTTTTATGCTTCCTTTGTAATTATTATTTATTTGATATTTTGTCTTTATTATACTAGATCTGCTATCATAAAGTGATGTAGTTGTTTTCTTATTTATTATCTTTTAAAATATCAATTACAAGCAAATGAGATTTTTTGTTTTAAATTTTAATTAAAATTACTAATATCTCAACTAATTGAATTATATTCATGTTATATATGATGTTTCGATTAACTAATTTTCACAGGTTGTTGTACGTTTTGGTGTCCATGTGTGCCTTTTGGGCGAGCATCAGAGATCATCGATGAAGGATCAACTTGTAAGCTTCAATCCAACCATTGCTAAACGTTGTTGTACTAAACCTAATATTTAACAAAAGATCCCATATAAAAAAAAAGTATACATGTACATAATATTATTCTAAAACAATTCCAATAGGAAAAAAAAAGATTTGGAAGAAATTATCTAATTTTTCTTGTGAGATGTTTTGAACAATAATTGCTAAAAATGATGTGGTACTATTACTAGAAATAGACCTAACATTAAAAAAAATAAAAAAATAATCACATTTAGCTTTATATATATATATATATATATATATATATATATATATATATATATATATATATATATATATATATATATATATATATTATTATGATATATTGAAGTATAGTGAGGAGGTACAAACATAGTAATTTTACTACTTATGCTCAGGTCATTCATAAAAAAAGATTTAACTTAATATGTTTAAAATTATTTTTTAAAACTAAATTCTCTAAGATACTAGCTTATGTAATTGGCTTCAAATTTGTTTTGAACTTTGAAGATAGTTTTTATGCTGCCCTTCATCTAATAATTTTGTTTAAAAATTTCTATTAATAAATGTAATTAGTTTCAATTTTGCCCTTTTATTTCTAGTTAGGGTTTAACTATCTTTAATGTTTTTACAAAATTGCTAATGGTGGTATTCTTAGGACCATACTTCTTTTTTGACTGAGCAGCCTAGCTACTATTAATTTTTTTATAGGCTTTTATTAAAAAAAAGAAAAATAAAAAGAAAATATCATCTCTTCTTCTCTATGTATTCCTCTCTTAAGTCCAATACCAATTAAAAACTCGGTGGGAAACATAAAGAAAATCTCCCTTTTTTTTAGTTCAACAATATTTGAGAGTGAGGGATTTGAACCTTTAACGTCTAGGTCGACTTTTTCGTTTTTTCGTCGCTAAAACGCTTCTTTCTTGCTGTGACTTTGGCAACATAAAGAAAATCCCTATTGCCCAATTAGTAGACAAATATTGTTCTTTCCATAACAAGTTAAGAAGGGTATGATCAAAACTTTTAGAATATAAAAGGAAAAAAATGAAACAAATTACATCTCTTTTTAATAACCATTTGGTTTTGTTATTTACATTTAAACATGTTTTCAAAATCTAAGTCAAAATTTTAAAACTAAAAAAAAAAAAGTTTTATCTCGAAAACTTGTATTTGTTTTTTGAATTCGGCTAAGAAATCTAATATTTTCATAAGAAGTGTGAAAACCAAAGTAAAGAAATACTAAAGAAACAAACATATAATTTTCAAAAATAGAAAACAAAAAATGAAATTGTGAATGAGGAGATTCAAACGTGATTTATGAAAGACAACACTAGTGCATGTACATACCAAATTACCGTTAACTTATGCTCATTTGATTGTATAACCTCCACCTTGGGATATATTTATTTCTATATATATATATATATATAAACATCTAATGTCTCGTTTGATAATTAACCATTTGGTTTTTGAAAATTATGTTTATTTTCTCTCAATTTCCTTATCATGGGTTTCATCTTGTCAAGGACACATTTGAATTCCTAGCCAAATTCCAAAAACAAAAACAAGTTTCTGAAAATTATATATATATTTTTTTAGTTTTCAAAAATTGGTTTGGTTTTTTACAAGATTGGAATAAGGTATTAGAAAAACAAAGGAACTTATAGGTGGAAGTAGTGTTTATAAACTTAATTTTCTAAAAACAAAAAAGCAAATGGTTATCAAACAGACTTTTGACAGTGGTTGATGTTACGCTTATGGATGCAGCATGTTGTGGTAACGCATTAATTTTCAGTGTGATTGCCTTCTTTACGCCGTGTATTTGCCTTTATACTTGCTCTTACCGATCTCGATTGAGGGGAAAATATCAACTCCAAGAAACTCCATGCAACGATTGCTGCGTTCACTTCTGGTGTTGGGGTTGTGCAATGTGTCAAGAGTATCGTGAGCTCAAGAACCGTGGTTTTGACATGCATATTGGTACTCTCTTTTTCTCAATCTCTTAATATATATATATATAGATAGATATCCCTTTCGTATGAAAATGACGATAATGAGTGTCGTGTTCAGGTTGGCAAGAAAATGTACAAAGAAAAAGCAAAGGAGTAGAGATCCCGCCTGTGGTCGAGGGACAAATGAAACGTTGAAATCAGAAAGATTAACAGAGTATTATCAAAGCAGCCAATGATGAAAAATGATTTTTTTTTTCATCTATCCTTTTATTGTGTTCTTGTTTTGATGTTGTGTGTGCAAATGTTTTTTTTTAATAAAAATGTATTCTTCAATTAAATATATATAGTGGAAGGGATTATCTTTATTAGATTTGGAATATGAAAATGTATTCTTCATTCTGCTGACTCTGCCAAAACTTTAGATACAAAGCCGAGTGTTACAGTCTGAAATAATAGACACAGGAACACCATGCAATCGATACAACTGAGTTTTTTTTTTTTTTTTTTTAACAATATGGGGGTTAGGGGATTTGAACCACAGACCTCGTTGTTTTTAGTACAATTTTATGTCAGTTGAGATATGCTCTTGTTGGCAGATGCAATTGAGTTAATGCTTCAACTTTATGTATAAACTTACAAAGTAGGAAATGAACAGACTTCGTGAACCGATCTACAATCACCCAAATCAACTCTGGGTGCTGGAGTTTTATTGAGAAAGAAAGTTCCCGCCCCGCCTAATAGTTCTGCCAGCGTCATGTGGGTCTGGTTGAAGAAGAGGGTTGAAGCAGGCGTGAACAGAAGGAGAAGATGATGATGACTGGGCGAGAAAGAAATAAACTTTTTGTTTTTTTCTTAAAATCTCAGGCACCCCCATTTTTTTAATTAATTAATTTATTAATATTAGGAAAATTGCAATGGATAGCAAAAAATATTAGGATATTTGTAAATCTAGCTATGATTTTTTAGATTTGCAAACATAGCAAAATTAAAAAAATCTGAGTTCCGTTTTTTTTATTATTCCAGTTTTACCCTTGTTGGTATATCAACAAGTATATTATTAGTATATCTGATATACTTTATATTTATTGATATATAGTTAATTAATATACCAAATTTGATATACTCGAATAAATACAATGATAAACCTAATATATACTTGATTTGATAAGCATATATACTCTGATATGTTACTTTCTTTACTTATATTTGTTATGTTTTATTTTCTCTTTATTAAATTATGTTGTATTATTTACATATTTTAAATGAAATGTTTTTCTTTTATAATATAAATGTTTGTCTTCTATACCTGTTATGAATGTTGATATACCTCATTTATTTATTTATTTTGCACTTACCTCATTTTTTATACTACTCAAATAATTAATAACATTAATATACCTAATTATGAGTAGCTAAATACATCAATGATAGACTTGTTATTAAAAAAATCACTGATATATATTTTTAATTGTTGGTGTATTATGAAGGTCGTGGAATGCAAAATTTGTTATAAATATATCAATAAGATGCAATTTTAAGTTTATCATTAGTGTAATACTCAATAAAAATGTAATTTCAAGTATATCATTAGTGTATCAGTAATATATTATTAAGATGATGTATAGTATATTGATGACATATTTGCCAACATGAGCATAGTTCAACATTCAACCAAGAGGTTAGAGGTTTAAATCCCCTACCATACATATTGCCCCAAAATAAAGCTAATATATCTAATTATTTAGGGGGTGTTTGAGGCACTGAATAGGTTATAATAACCCCTGTATTATAACTTATTCAGTGTTTGGGACATCAACAAAAATAAATGGTGAGGTGAGTTATTTTTACCCCCGATTATTTTATCCATTCTCTACAGTAACCATCATTCAACCCACCCGATTATTCTATCCATTTTCTACAGTAACTCTCCCCTCTCTTCTTCCATGCGACTCCTTGACTTATCTGACGACCGCTAGCCGCTGTCGGCCGACGAAATTTCCGACGACTTTTCCAACGGCCGCCGATTTTTTTTTTTTTTTTTTCATATTTCTTCTCATTTTCATTTTGACGAATATAAAAAATGAAAATAAAGAAAAAAAGATCATCGAAGGTTGCCGGAAAAGTCGTTGACAACATCGAAGGTTAACCAACTTAAAAAAAAAAAAGAAAGAAACATTTACAATTTCATTTTTTTCTCAAGTTTATTTCAAATGATTTTATTGATTAAAAAATAATAATAATAATAATATGATTTTTGAACTAAACATTTACAATTTTTATTTTGGCAATACTAAAAGTTAACTAATATGATTTTTCTATACCAAATCCTAAACTTTTTTGTTTTGTAAAAAAAAAAAGACATAACCCTAAATCAAAGTGAATCGTATATCATTAAAAAAAAACTAGAAAAAGAAAACAGTCAGTTTGAACCTTTGATTCAGAACCCCATGTTAAAAACAGATCAGCACTCCAAACACAGACTATTTTATCCCAGACTAAAATAATCTGCATCCCAAACATAGATTATTTTATCCCAGACTATAATAATCTGCATCCCAAACACAGATTATTATAACCCCAGACTATTATAATCCCCAGATTTTTATAACCACCAGATATTATAACCAATTCAGCGCCCCAAACAACCCCTTATTGATAAAATATATCAAAGATATCTAAACTAATGAAAGCTCATGTGTATATTTCATAAAATAAGTATATTATATTCACGAAATATACATTTGATATACTATATAATTAGTATATCAGTATACTAAATAAATGAATGATGTACCTGATATACAGTATATCAATAACACCATTGATATATTTTTTAAGCTTCCAACTTACAGCGTGTTTTAGGGGTTTTTTTGACTTTTCAACTTTAATGTTTAGGCGGGCCCACATTTTTTTGCTATATTTGCAACATTAAAAAACTGATGACATGGTTGCAAATTTCATTTTACTTTTTGCTATTCTTGCAACTGCCCCTTATTATTATTATTATTATTTTTTGTTTAATGCTCTATTGACATAGCATGCTGCCCAATTTCTTTAAATCTTACAATTTTTTTAATATATATTTTTTTTTAATTTTGGGTCCTTTCTTCTTGTTTTTTTTTTCATTTCTACCGCTTCTTTTGCTGCCACTTTTATTGATTATACTTTCTTTCTAAATTTCAAGGAATAACTTCATTTGGCTTCTATTTTACAATTGATCTATTTTACAATTGATCTTTGTTCACCATCTAAGAGGTAAGTACATATTCAAAACTTTTTTTTTTTAATATGCATGTATTCCATTTTGCAATCCTCCTGCTGAATAGGCATTTATAAATTGCTTCCACATGCAACTTTTTTTTTTTTTTTTTTTGCCATTGTTATTCTTACTTCATTCTTTTTTTTTTTTTTTTTTTTTGCTTGAATACGTGTATATCCTATCAATATTACTCTTGATTTGTTGTTATGATGCCTCTGTTTAATGATGCAACTCTTGTTGTAAACAGTGCTCAAATTTGGTAGTCATGTTTTACAATCATTCTACAGTGATGGCACTCTTGCTAGATCAATCACCTATTTTATTTGGTGATTTGAGTAGCCAACTAGGGTGGTCACCAAGCTCGCCTACAGTGGTCTTCATCAAATTCACTTGCAGTGACTTCACTTCTGTCTAGACCATTCACTTTGATGACTGTAGTATCTTGCAGGGGTGGTCACCAGACTCGCCTACAGTGGTCTTAATCAAATTCATTTGCAGTGATTTCACTTCCTGTCTAGACCAGTCACTTTGATGACTGTAGTATCCAGCAGGGGTGGTCAACAAATTCACTTGCAGTGGTCGTCATCAAATTCACTTGCAGTAACTTCACCTCCTGTCTAGACCAGTCACTTTGATGACAGTAGTATCATGTAGGAGTGGTCACCAGATTTGCCTACAGTGGTCGTCATCAAATTCACTTGTAGTGACTTCACCTCCTGTCTAGACCAGTCACTTTGATGATTGTAGTTTCCTGCAGTGGTGGTCGTCAAATTTTCCTACAGTGATTTCACTCATGTCTAGACCAGTCACTTTAATGACTGTAGTGTCTTACAGGGTGATCACAATGTTTTTGTTTAACAACTATTTTGTTGTTTTTTTTTTCTTTTTTATGATTTGATATCAATCCCTTCTTTTTTGTGGGGGGAGGGGGGGAATACACTTTTAGTCCTTGAGGTTTGGGTTAGGTTTCTTTTTGGTCACTGAGTTTTCAAATTCAACAATTTAGCCCTTGAGGTTTGGTTTTAGTTTCATTTTGGTCACTCCATCCAATTTTTCGTTAATAGTTAATGGATTGCTGACATGGAAAATTTTTTTTATTAAAAAAATTATTTTTTAAGTTTTTTAAAATATAAATATAATAAAATAATAAATATATTATTATTTTATAATTTTTTTTTTTATTTCTTTCCCCCTCTCTCTCTTCTTCTTTTTCTTCTTCTTCCTTTTCAATTGTCTCCAGCGACTGCTTCTTCTTCAACACCGGCGGGCGGCGACGAACCTTTTTTTTTTTTTTTTCCTTCTGTCTTTTTTTCTTCTCCTTTATCTCCATTTTCTTTTTTTTTTTTTTTTTTTTTAATAGAAAAGATGAGGGAGGAGGGAGTTCCTCTTTCCCGTTTCTGGCTCTGGTTACTTTGAGGTTGAATGTCGAGTGATGGTGGACGTCAAACTTTGATCTTCTTCTCCTGCTGTGGCCATACTCATTCTTTGCAATACCGAAGGTCGAGTAGTTGAAGGCTCAATGCGATCAAAGATAGAAGTCCTTTGCTTGATTTCCTTTGATCTGCCATCTTCTTTTGTGTTGATATAACATGAACTTGCAAAGTTTTCTTCCACTTTCTTGACGGGATGAAAATTTCTTGAGAATTATTCTTTTAGGGTTACCAATTGGCGATGTTGAGAAGGATCTTGATTTCTTTTTTTCTCAAGTTTAGGTTTCCTTGGATTCTTCTGTCTTTGATGTCTATTCTTTCTTTTGGATGAGCAACATCCTTCCTGAATAGGATGTCACCCTTGCTTCTTCTGACGAGTCGTGACAATACTTCCTTTATCTTCATCGTTAATAAGATTGACTGCATCTTAAGATTTGTCTCCTGATACCTCATGATGAAACCAAATAGCTATATGTTCCAATGTTCCAAATTGGAGTAGGTGCACCTCTTGATTATGAATCAGAACAAGAAACATTTGACTGCAAGTGTGTGTTGCTATTGCAGTGTGATTTGATTGAGTGTGGCTGAGAACTCGATAATACTTGCAGTAGTTGGGATCATCGACTTAATCCATATCTTCTAGTCGTTTACACTCGAAAAGTTCTATCAACCGTGTTTCCAGTAGTTGTTCTAACATGTTAGAAACGTCCGAAACAGGAAAATGATAGACTTTTTTCTGTCTTTCCTTCAAAGTTAAGCGACATGTTCCATTTTCTTGTTGTTTTTCTTTTGAAGACGACTTGAGAAGAGTTGTGTTTACAATCATAAATTCTTTTGTAATCGCTTCAACGTTCTTTCCTTCTTTCTTCAAGTTAGGGAGTAGAATGTCTTTGTTTCCTCGACTTGCAATACTTAGCTCCATATCGTGGGCGTGAGTTGCTAGTTCTTCAAAGGTGCGAGGCTTTATACCTTGAAGGATGTAGAGGAGTTCTTACTGCATGCCTTGAGTGCACATCTCAACGGTAGAGAGTTCCGTGAGGCGATCCTTGAAATCAAGACTCATGGCTCTCCAACGATTTATGTAATCAACAAGTTCACTTTTTCGTTGTTTAGTATTGGTAAGCTCGAACATACTAACGGTTCGTCTGGTGCTGTAGAAGCGATTCAAGAACTCTTTTTCAAGTTGCTCCCAATTATCTACTAACTCAAGTTCTAGATCAATGTACCAGCCAAAGGCATTTCCTTTAAGTGTTCGAACGAACTGCTTGACTAGTTGGTCCCCTCGAGTACCAGCATTCTCGTTTGTCTCAACGAAGCGAGCATTATGTTGTTTAGGATTGTCTTTTCCATCAAATTGTTGAAACTTGGGTGGCTGGTATCCATTAGGCATTCTTAGATTGTCGATCCTTTTCGTGTGTAGCTTGGAATACAAGAGGGAGTTTTGAGTCGATCCACCATATTGAGCTCTGATGGAGTTCATGATCATATCCTAGAGTTGCTGCACGGATAATGAAGCAATTGAAGTGGAATGTTGTGACTGATCTTGTACAGTAATCTTTCTATTGTCTTTGATGGCAGAGGTCTGACTCGATTCAACGACATCCCGACTTTCCATTTGATTCTTAAGAAAGGCAATTTCGTGGTCTCTCTCTTCAATTATCTTCAGTAACATGCTGATTTTCTTCTCAACTTCAGTCATTCGTTCTTCATTAGTTCCCACATCAGTCATCATAACGAACATTACCTCAAGATTTGATGTTTCGCTTGATTGTTGAGAAGGAAATGAGAGTTTGCCAAATACAAAATTTTCTGCAATGGCAATTTCAGCTTGAACAGATTCTGTCATGCGTCTCAACATCTTGTTCGTGATGACAGGTGCTTGACTTTCTTCATGTTGGATTTCCTTGGAGTGACTACACGTAATTGGCCCCACATAGGAATTGCTTAAAACAGTGATCTTTGAAGAAGTTTTTGAGGAAGTCATGATTTCTTTATGAGAAAAAGAGATCAGAGGTAGAGACTGTCCCACTAGGCATGCCAATTTGTTCACACAAGATTTCAACAAGGAAAATTGGTTCATGGAAATGAACTTGATTTTATTGAATTTGATGTATAAGTGTTACCATCTCTAATGTTTATCCTCTGATTCTTTCTTATAAATATATAAACTTTGCCCTCTGGCATGTTGCTCTTCTTGGACCGGTTTGTTGGTTTGTTCATCTTCTTGGATGGTCGGCCTGCTAACTTGGTGATCTCTTGGATCGGCCTGTTGGCTTAATGATCTCTTAGATCGACCTGTTGGCTTGTTGATCTTCTTGAATGATCGGTCTGCTGGCTTGATGATCTCTTAAATCGACTTGTTGGCTTGTTAATTTCTTATAGATCGATTTGTTGGCTTGTTGATCTTCTTGGATGATCAGTTTGTTGGCTTGTTGGTCTTCTTGATCGGTCGGTTGGGTTGATGGTCTCTTGGATCGACCTTATTGATCTTCTTGGATGATCGACATGTTGGCTTGATGATCTCTTAGATCAGTCAGGGCTTGTTGATCTTCTCTAAGTCTTCTAGTCTTTAAATCTTCTAAGTCTTGAATCTTTTGAGTTTTGAGTCGATCAAATTCTGAATCTTGGATCTTCTGAACTCTTTGACTTCTGACAACTCTAGACTCTGGTTGAATGCTCGAACTCTGATTTCTCTGACTCTGTCTCAATTCTTCGATTGAACTTGAAGATTCTGAATTTTCTAAATGCTTGAATGCTTCTGAGTCTGAATGAATGTCCAAAATGACCTCGAGTTTGATGGACCTCATATGGGCTTGGACTTGGTTGATTTTGGACCCAACTAAAGTTTGGACTACATTTGGACGGTCCAATCTTTTTTTTACAAGGTTGGATTATTTTAATTTAGCTCAATTTCTTCAATGACCTCGTGCTATATTAGTCTCTGATCCAATTGCCACATGGCAAAATTTAAGTGGACTTGGCTTATGTGATCTGATGGGTCAATAACAAACATGTGGCATTATATGATTCGTAATTGGTCTCAACTTTATTTATTTTTTCATTAATTTAAATTAATGATGTGACAATTTGTGATTGACCGAAATTTCTCATTCAATAGGTTTGTTTTTTGTTTTTAGTTGTTTGTTTTCCTTAATTTTTTAAAAAAACAAGATGGTTAGATAACCTAAGGGTGTTCAAAATTAAACCGAAAACCGACTCGACCGAACCGACGTCGGTCGGTCGGTTTTTCGGTAGATTCGGTCGGTTTCGGTTTTGTCAATTGACAAAACCGACTGTCGGTCGGTCGATTCAACCAAAAAATAAAAAACCGACCGACCGACCGATAATAATATATTTAAAGAAAAAAATCTGTTTTGCCCGTTGTACATCATGCACACTGCCCAGTGCATGTCTTTTCAACTCTTTTCAAGGCTTCTTTTTCAAAAAGTAATGATTACTTTTTTAAATCTTTATTATTTTTTTTCTCCTCTCTCTCTCTTTCCTTTTTGTCTTTTCCCATTCCAACTTTTCTTTCTCTTTCCTCACGTGAACCCTCCCTCCCTCTTCTTTCTTTTTTCTATTCTCTCTTTCTTCTTCATCCCATTTCCTCCTACCGGATTTCTTCTTTCTCCCTCTCTTTTCGCCTTCCCTTTCTTTCTCATTCACTCCTTCTCATTCTCCGGCGTCGGCGGACTCGACACACCAAGACTTCGTTCGTTTTTTTTTCTTCTCTTTTTTCTTATTCTTCCTCACTAATCTCTCTTTCTTCTTCTTTCCCTCTCTTTCTCTTTTTCCTCTTTTTTCTTCCCTTCTTTTCTCCTCTTCCCCATGCTTCAAACCCTCACAAAAACTTCCAAGAAAAAATCTCATCTCAAAGAAGAAAACCTCATCTCAAGTCACAAAACCGACAAAATCGACCGACCGACCGTGTTTTTGGTCGGTCGGTTTCAGAGAGCGTTCAAAAACTTCCGGCCACCGACCGACTGAAACCGATAGGTCGGTTGTCGGTGTCGGTTTTTGCCCAAAACCGACTCCGACCGACCGACGAACACCCCTAAGATAACCATATTGATTTTCTATTTTCTTCTTTTTAGAAGCATTTATAAAGTTAAAAAGTATTTTTTTTTTAAGCAGCTTTAATAAATAGATTTCAAGTTCCTAAAATTTCATATTTTCTTCTATCACTCTTTTTTTTTCTATTTTTTTCACATTTTACTTTTCCATGTTTTCAAAAACCAACTCAAAGTTTTGAAAACTAAAAAAAATAGTTCTTAAAAACTTGTTTTCGTTTTTGGAATTTGACTAAGAATTGTCCTTAACAAAGATGAAAACCAAGGTTAGGCAATTAGGAGAAAAAAAGCATAATTTTCAAAAACCAAATGGTTATCAAACGAGGCCTTAGATTTTAATGGCAGAACAGACAAGAGCTCTCCATTATTTATCAGAATGTAATATAGGTGCATTGTTCAATCAAAATTAAGACCATTTTGTATCAGGGAAATATAAAAGAACAGAGGTTAAGACCTTGATATATAGTGATGAAATTTTTCCCTCGATGGTATAAAAAGAATTGGAAATACAAACTCCTTTGTAGGAGGAAATCTGCTATTCAACTCTGCATTTGAAGGTTGTAAACAATGTTCTTGGTGGCACACCTAACTTCACATTTCGACCATGACAAGGAATTTTCACCTCTTTTGCTTTTCTTCCGAAAAGCTCTAAAAAAAATCAAATACACTCACTTCCTCTCGGGTAGTGAAAGGAAGTTTCTAAGATGCCTCAGCACTACCATACTTGAAGGAACAATGATTTGAAAATGAAATCAATGGCCTTAAGTCTGTGAAAGGAATTCCAATTGCCCAATGTAGACGACACAGAAGCAAAGATATTTCTTCCCATTTCGTTATCTCTGCACTGATCTCACGAAAATGAGGTAAAAAGAGAGAGGAGTGAGTCTATTAGAAATTAAAATCTAAAGAAGAGTATTGAGGCAAAACTTATGAATCACTGTGAAAGAAGAAATATACTTCACCAGAGATTGATTTGAGGCACATATGTACAAGAAATATACTTCACCAGAGATTGATTTGAGGCACATATGTACAAGTAATAGATAACACATTGCAATATGCACATGAATATAAGTTTCACACAACAATAATACACTAAAGCAAATAGGAAAAGCTTTCAAGATTTGTTCGTTATACAATCTTAAGTTCTCATAGGCTAGATAGCAAGATTATGTGAGAGTACTAATAGAGGTATATTGGAGATAGTAGTAGATTAGTAGCAAGGGCATAGTAGTAATGGGCTAGAAGTACTTTGGTTATAAATAGGTAAGTTAGGGTCTTAGAAAGGTGTGGATGATTTTGGATATTGTCTTATAGTGGAACTTTGGAAGAGAGTTAGCCCTCTCAAAAGGCTGTCGTTATATTGTAGTTTTGTTTTATTATTGCAATATAGGAGTATTTGGATGTTTTCTTAGTTTGCATACCTAACAAATTGGTACCACCAGGACACATTCATCCTGGAAAATGAAGCAAAAATAATTGAAAGAGAGAATAGAGAGAACAAAGAAGGATGTAATTGAAATCAAAGAAGCTTTACAGATAATGAGCGAAAGCCTTGATCAATTGTTCGTCATGATGTCTGAACTCTCAGACAGTAAGGTTAGATTAACTTCCATGTTTATTGCAAGCTCTTCTCGAAAACAAAAGAAGGTGGGAGAGAATGAAGAATCCTTAGAAACAAGGGTCATTGATAATAGTAAATCATTTCAGTGTAAGAAAGGAGCAGAAACCGGAAGACATGAGTTGATTGGGTCGAAGAAATATAAATTGGTATCAAGTCTTCAACAACCATGGCGGAGGAGAATCACAACCCAAGAGAGTTGGAAGACGAAGCTAGTGCAACATTCGAGAAAGAAACGGGTTGGAAGGAAGCGATTAAGAGCAGACCAATTTGCTGATTGTCGTAGTTTGAAGAGGGGAGGCCAACATGCAATCTACCGCAGCTCGAAAACGTGTGAACAGGTTGGAGAGTTTTTCGGAACGTTGAATACTGGACTTTCGAAGCGGGATCATCGGCCAAGTTTGGGGGGGGGGGGGGGGGGCGGTACAGCAGCCACAAGGTTCGAAAGAGAAGAAGAGAAAGTGACGGCAGAGCCATGATCAACTATTACTTGTATGGTCGGAGATGAAGACGTGGTGGAAATAGCGATTGGAAGATGGTGAACAGATGGAGATGTAGGGAGCCAGTCACGAAAGAGAGATTCATCGTCGGCGGAGAAGACAAGTATGGTCGAACACAATGACGTGGTGGAAGCAAGCTGCGAGAGAGTGGTGAACATATGGACATGGAGGGAGGCAGTCACGAAAGGGAGATGGAAACAATAGAAGGTAACCCTAGTTACATGGTCCAGACATTCGTGGGTGGGCTGAGTTTAATTGAATTGGGTGAGGCTAGTGGTAGTATGGGCCAGATTGTGTTTATTTTTAAACCCAAAAGCTGACCTAATTTGTGCAAAATTCTACCAATGTGAAGAGAATCCTTATTTGCCGCTACCAAAGAAGCACGAACACTTTGGTTTGGCTAGCGTGTCTGTGTCCGTGTCCGATGCTTGGACACTCCGACACTTGTTGGACACATAACCGACACTTCTTAACACAATTGATATGTGGCAAACACTAGTTGTACAAAGTCAATATTGGTTCATATCGAACACTTGTTAAGTATACTAAATAAACACAATACCAAATGACAAAAATAATAAATTTTAAGAGTAAAATACATTAAACTAACGTGAATGTCAACAACGGCAACAATCAATAGTAGTATTTGTTGAAGTCCTGTCTTGTAGCTAGTTGAGGATTGTTATAGTATATATATAAATATAGTAGCTTATTAGTCTTCGTCCTTTATTGTAATTTTACCATTAGTGGTTTAGGGCTTCTATGTATGCCTATATATAATTGGCTCTAGTGTATAGAAAATATATTGAATTCTCTCATGTTTGATATCTTGATAACATGGTATCAAAGCCACTCTAGTGTTTTAGAATTTTCCTTTGGCTGTTAGGGTTTCTTCTCATCCAAGTGGGGTTAGGGTTTGAAATTTGGGTCACCACATTAGAGGGGCCGTTTGTCGACACCACCCACCTAAAGAGAAGCGCCGCTGCCAGAGGAGTCGAATCGCCGTCGTCGTTCGCCGGAAGTAGCTGCGCGTGAGCCACACGCGCCGTCGGAGATTTCTGCAGCTGCCGCCACGCGCCGGTGCGTGAGGGCGCGTGGGAGGTCCGTTTTCCCTTCCGTCAGTTGGGTTAGCATCGGGCTGAGAATTCTAACAAGTCTGTATACTTGGTTTTGCCAAAACAGGTCACGTTTGCTTCAGTTTGCGTGCTCGGCTCAATTTCGGTTTGTTTTTGTTGAGTTCAGTTCTGTTTTTTCCTCGTGAGGGTACGTTTGTGGCTGGAATTTTCCCTGGTTGTTGTGATTTGCCGTTCTTGTGCATCAAGAGTATTTTTGACTTATTCTTGTGGCTAGTTTGGACATAATTTGCTCGAGTTAAAAGTTGTTTGGGAGGAGAATTAGGGTTCTTTATTAGAAACTCCATTCAGATCATATTTTCAGAAGTTGTATGGTGATTTGGCTCTAATTTCCAAGGTTTTAGATCAGAATTTGTGGTTTTACATTCGATATTGACCTATGGTTGAACAAGGATTCGTAGCAATGTCTAATGTGGTTCAATCGCGGATTCAGTCCATCCATGATTCATCTAAGCAACCATTTGTTACTTCTACTACTGAGTTTGCTAAATTTCAACAGTACCAGAAGTCATTGAAAGCATATTCTTTATCATCCATGCTTACCCCTATTACAACCATTGCTGAGTCAGGTAACATGAATCATTGTCTTCTTTCCTCCTCTACCAAATGGGTCATAGACTCTGGTGCAACCAATCATATGACAGGTAATCGTGATTTGCTTTCCAATTTTTCTTCATCTACATCCCTTATCGACGTTACTTTGGCAGATGGATCAACATCATCTGTTTTTGGATCTGGCACAGTAAATCTAACCCCATCTCTTTCTTTGTCATCAGTTTTACATTTACCTCAACTTTCCTTTAATTTAATATCTGTTAGTAAACTCACTCATGACCTTAATTGTTGTGTTTCTTTTCATCCGGGCTATTGCTTGTTTCAGGATCTTGTGACAAAGAAGATTATTGGTAGAGGACATGAATCTGGAGGACTTTATATTTTCGATCATCAAGTGCCAAAAGTTGCCTGTTCTGGAGTTGTTTCTCCATTTGATGCCCATTGCCGTCTAGGTCATCCTTCTCTTTCAGTGCTAAAAACACTTTGTCCTCAATTTCATAACTTGTCTTCATTAAATTGTGACTCATGTCAGTTTGCCAAATTTCATCGTCTTAGCTCTAGTCCTAGAATAGCTAATCGAGCAAGTAAGCCCTTCGAATTAGTTCATTCTGATATTTGGGGTCCTTGTCCTATTGTTTCCAAAACTGGATTTCGATACTTCGTTACCTTTGTTGACGATTACTCTCGTATGACTTGGTTATACTTTATGAAGAGTCGTTCTGAGTTACTTTCTCACTTTTGTAATTTTCATGCTGAAATTCGAACTCAGTTTGATGTTTCCCTTAAAATTTTGAGAAGCGATAATGCTGGTGAGTACTTTTCTGAAGCACTTACGTCTTACCTATGTAAGCATGGAATCATTCATCATTCATCTTGTGCTGATACTCCTTCCCAAAATGGAGTTGCTGAAAGAAAAAATAGGCATCTCCTTGAAACTGCAAGAGCATTATCCTTTCAAATGAGTGTTCCAAAGCAATTTTGGGTTGATGCAATTTCTACAGCTTGCTTCTTGATTAATCGCATGCCTTCATCTGTTCTTAAAGGTCAAATTCCTCATCATGTTCTATTCCCCACAAAACCGTTGTTTCCCATTGAGCCGAAAATATTTGGTTGTACTTGTTTTGTCAGAGATGTTCGTCCTAATCTAACAAAATTAGACCCCAAATCTTTAAAGTGCATTTTCTTAGGCTATTCTCGTGTTCAAAAAGGTTATAGATGCTATTGTCCTAGTTCGAATAGGTATCTTGTATCTCGTGATGTTACTTTCTTTGAGGACACGCCTTTCAAATCATCTTTGCCTAGTACGAGTCAGGAGGAGGAGGATGATCTTTTTATTTATACACTTGTACCTCCTACACCCTCTACCGATCCATCTCCACTTGTGTCTCCTACACCCTCTCTCGATCCTTCTCATTCGACACTTGTTCCTACTCGTCCGCCTATTACTCAAGTATACTCTAGACGGCAACAACCTCCAGATGAATGTCTTGTACCACAAGATTCTTCGTCATCGGATCCAGGGCCGAGTGATGAGCTTCCTATTGCTCTTCGTAAAGGTAAACGTTCTTGCACTTTTCCTATTTCTTCATTTGTCACTTATGACCACTTGTCATCTTCTACATGTTCTTTTGTTGCATCTCTTGACTATATCTCGATTCCTAAAACGGTTCATGAAGCCTTGTCTCATCCTGGTTGGCGCAATGCGATGATAGAAGAGATGACTGCTTTAGATGATAATGGTACCTGGGATTTAGTATCTCGCCCAGAAGGAAAGAAAGCTATTGGGTGTAAATGGGTGTTTGCCATTAAGGTAAATCCTGATGGTTCAGTTGCTCGATTGAAAGCACGCCTAGTTACCAAAGGCTATGCTCAGACATATGGGATTGATTATTTTGATACGTTTTCTCCTATTGCTAAATTAACTTCTGTAAGGTTATTCATTTCCATGGCTGCTTCTCAATGTTGGCCTTTGCATCAGCTGGACATTAAAAATGCTTTTCTCCATGGTGATCTTCAAGAAGAAGTCTATATGGAGCAACCACCTGGGTTTGTTGCTCAGGGGGAGAATGATAAAGTGTGTCGTCTTCGTAAATCTTTATATGGGTTGAAACAAAGTCCACGAGCATGGTTTGGAAGATTTAGTCAGGCACTTGAGCAGTTTGGAATGAAGAAAAGCAAGTCGGATCACTCTGTCTTCTACCAACGAACTAATAGTGGTATTATTCTACTTGTCCTATATGTTGATGATATTGTTATTACTGGAAATGATACATCAGGCATTTCATCTCTCAAAACTTTCCTCCAAAGTCAGTTTCATACTAAAGACTTGGGAACATTAAAATACTTCTTGGGTATCGAAGTAATGAGAAGCAAGAAAGGTATTTTTATGTCACAAAGGAAATATGTACTTGATTTGCTATCTGAGACAGGAAAATTGGGAGCCAAGCCATGTAGTACTCCGATGATGCCTAATCTACAACTTACAAAAGATGGAGAACCATTTGATGATCCTGAGAGATATAGAAGATTGGTTGGAAAGTTGAATTATCTTACAGTGACACGACCAGACATAGCTTATTCAGTAAGCATTGTGAGTCAATTTATGTCTTCACCCACAGTGGAACATTGGGCTGCAGTACAACAGATTTTATGTTATTTGAAGGCTGCACCTGGACGTGGGATCCTATATAAAGACCATGGTCATATGAAGATTGAGTGTTTTTCAGATGCTGATTGGGCAGGATCAAGAGAAGATAGAAGATCAACTTCTGGCTATTGTGTTTTTGTTGGAGGCAATTTGGTTTCATGGAAAAGTAAGAAACAAAATGTGGTTTCACGATCAAGTGCTGAATCAGAATACAGAGCTATGGCACAATCAATATGTGAGATAATGTGGGTTCATCAACTCTTGATCGAATTAGGTTTCAATGTTACAGTTCCGACCAAGTTGTGGTGTGACAACCAAGCTGCCCTTCATATTGCATCCAACCCAGTATTTCATGAGCGGACTAAACATATTGAGATCGATTGTCATTTTGTTCGGGAGAAAATACAACAAGGTTTGGTAGCTACTGGATATGTGAAGACCGGAGAGCAATTAGGAGATATTTTCACGAAAGCTTTAAATGGAGTTAGAATAGATTATCTTTGTAACAAGTTGGGCATGATTAACATATATGCTCCAACTTGAGGGGGAGTGTTATAGTATATATGTAAATATAGTAGCTTATTAGTCTTCGTCCTTTATTGTAATTTTACCATTAGTGGTTTAGGGCTTCTATGTATGCCTATATATAATTGGCTCTAGTGTATAGAAAATATATTGAATTCTCTCATGTTTGATATCTTGATAACAAGGACTACCTGTGTGGACTTAATAGAAATAATATTATTTAAAGGAATTATCTGCTTTTTGATATTGATCATGCACTGGAGGAGCATTTAAACCACCAACTTCAGCCGTAATTTCATCCTCGTTTGGCTCAATAAAACCTTCCTCTTCCATTACCTGATGCACTCTTTTAAATCCACAAAATTCGGAAAGTTTTTAATAGATAAATCACCATGGCTACTGCTTGGAGGGTCCAAGGAGGAAATATCCCCAAAACGAAGAGAAAAGTTTCTAATTTTTCCATCATTACCTCAATTTCTTAGGTATCAAAGAAATAGAAGCCTTTAATGCAACCTATTAAATACTTCTAGGTATCCCCACAAGATTTTCTAGCAAAACAAACACAATTATTCAGGGATGTCAAACATCTAAATTTAAGAACGTATGAGGATCTCGGACATCTACATTTCTTGCAACACCCCCCTTGGAGAGTATAAAGAAAACCCATCTAAGAGAAAATGTAACACTGTCTAAGATTTTCACTGTCTAAGATTTTCAACGAAGAACGAGTACAGAAACGGTACAAAAGTCCCACAAGTCCCCTCTAGAGAAGGAAACGATTTGAGTGGATTAAGCTCTTGTTTTCTATCATTCACCCTCTCAGGCATATATGAGAGAGAAAAGGATTAATTAGAACTTTTATTCGACGAATATTACATCATTTTCTATAATAATACTGTCCATAAATATAAGAACCAAAATATTATCAATATTCTATTATTCAAGAGACAGTTATAAATGCAAACAATGAGAGCCAAATGTAAAATTACCGATAAAGGATCTGAAGCAGAAGACAGTTGCATAAATCTCGGCTTGAATCCTCGAACTGCCAATGCATTTTTCATCAACTGTTTCATTTCAACTACTTGCTATCGTTGTACTTTTGCTGCATCGGATTAAATGGTGCAGCTCTAGTCCTCATTATGAGATCGGAGGCTCTTTTTCTTGATAACCTGATATGGAAAGGGCAAGTTTCAACGTACGACTACAATTACTTTTTGGAAAAGATGCAAAGCATAAAAAAAACATAAACATGAACAATAATGCCACACAAGCAATATAAAATATCCTCCTAGTTGTACAATCCATTGTAATCCAAAAAGGAAAAAAAAAAATCCAATTGTCAATTATAGAAAAAGAAGGATATTACAACATTCAGAAATAAGAATAAAAAAGAAAGCGATCGTTGTGCTAATTTTGTCCATAAAAATTCATTTAGAAAACTTATCACTACGAAATTAAATGATGACGGGTACGATGAACGGTCGTGATCATGGAGCATCTAAATTTAATATAAGCAACCGATTAAGATAATTGATTCAGTTTGACTGTAGAAATGTCACTTTCTGGTTCAAGAAAAAAAGGGTTAATAGCCATTAGTGCGTTAAAGTAATCAATATGGAAAGATTGAAAAAAAAGCATTTAAACCTGCATCTCACCTTGGAAAAATATTTCTTCCGTAATTTGATTGCTGTACGTATGCATCTTCTGACACTAATCTTCAGCATCTTATCATTAAAAATCTGTCAAATGATAATTGTAAATGCCTGCCGTAGACATAAAATAGTACACACCTTCATTGTGCTCTTCCACAGCCTACTCACCCCCACAAAAAGGGTGAGAAAAGGAAGATAGAAGAAAACTTCCAAAAGTAGTGAAACAAGTAACAACTTAAATTAATCGAGAGAGTGTTGCTTCAGAGTAATTTTAAACCTCCTTAAGGTGCAGACACTTGTAAATTTGTCTATGGTCAAACACATAAACATACACAAACACACAGTAAATAAAGAATCTCAATTGAAACATGATTACAAGAAAGAGAGGGATGAAACATCCTTCCAACCCAGAAGTGCCCAACAGCAAGGTTTGTGATGTTGTTATCAGTACTGGAAGCGATGAAACCAGTGTTATTATTGATACGCCTCCTCTCCTAACGGTCAGACAATCCCTACAAAGACACTGCCCTAACTTTGGAACAAACTTTGTTGCACTGGCTTCGAAAAAAGATGGGTTCAGCGGGTTCTTGCAACCAACATGTAGAATTCCACAATGGACTTCCTCCTCCATCTTTGGCTCAATTTTGTGAGCTTGCAGAAACATAACACCCCGGCCAAGCTGTTCGTAGGGAAGAGAAAGGGGAGTGGTTTTAGTTGGGCTATACTTGAAGCCCAATCCAAAAACTTCGTATCCTAATAATATTTCTAACCACTGCCCTAATCATATTCTTAATACCTACTTTATGGTGAACCCATATCAAACTATTTCTAGAAATCTTAAAAATATGGCTAATGTGTCAAAAGGTCAAGATAAGCATGTATATGGGAAGAAAAAAAACACAGAAGCATAAGTGTTTCACTTAAAATATTAGTACTAAGATCATTTCAGTCGTATAACATGTGCATATCAAGTAGGGTAAAATACCTTTTTGGTCCTTAAGGTTTGGAACTTATGTCTATTGAATCTCTGAGTTTCAAAATTGGATAATCAAAGTCTTCAAGATTTATGAAATAGGCCTATTGAGTTGCACAAATTTACTGATCCATTCAGTCAACTTGAAGCAAGACAATTTTCCAAAGTATTCATCACAAAACCTAGTTGTGGAACATTGTAATATTGGGCCCAAAGGTACACATTTTAATAAGGTTTTATTGCCTTCTAAAACAAACTCACCACACCTACATTGACGTTTCAGATTGTGAATCTGATGCTAGTGTAAGTAGTGTGGAACTTGATTTTCAGCACCATAGCAACCTTTGTGAAGAAGATATGGTCGGGGATCCAATTATTGATGACTTAAAAGCACTTTTCCAGACACCTATCAAGTCTAGCGGCTCAATTTTTAAGGTTTTAGATGAAATTCAACCATCAAGTAGTGTTGTTTTGATACTGGATAAATTTGCTTCTTTAATCAAGGCGAGTGGTTTGCAACTCAAAGAGATTTCTATTTTCGTTTCCAAGGGGGTTAGTCAGAAAGCTTAATTATAGTTTGCGTATTTTTCTCATGAGGATTGTGGAAGTCAATGGTTATGCTTTGCTGCTATTTTTGGATTTACTCGCAATGATTCAATAGATCAAATTTTGTAGATCAAGCTTCATTTTGTTGTGGTTGTTTTTTGGAGTTTTGATTTGGTTTCTTCTGTTGGTGCTTCTTCGTTAGGCGTTTGTGGTGTTGTTTGGAATGGTTATTCTCTTGATTATGTTTTTTAAGGCATTGAGTTCAGTCTTTTTTGCTTTTTCTGTTGTTTCGGGAGTTCCAGTTGCTGCTAGTTTGGTTTGGCCTGCTTTTTTGCTTTGAGATCGATTAAGATCACCCTTTTGGTTTATTTTTTCTCTGAAGTTCGTGGAAGCTTCATATCTGATTGGGTCGGTTTGGTGGTTGGTTGGACTTCAGTTCATGAAAAGTTTTGCTTCAATACTTTATACTAGAATTTCCAAGCTCCATTATCAGAATTTTGGTTGGATCGTAATCGATGGATCTTCCAAAGCAAGTCTCTTTCATGGCTCGTTCGGTTTGAATCAGCTCATCTAATTCGGTTTGGTGGTTGGTTGGACTTCAGTTCATGAAAAGTTTTGCTTCAATACTTTATATTAGAATTTCCAAGCTCCATTATCAGAATTTTGGTTGGATCGTAATCGATGGATCATCCAAAGCAAGTCTCTTTCATGGCTCGTCCGGTTTGAATCAGCTCATCTAAAGGCCTCTTCTTGAAGTTCTCTCAAACCTTTTTGTTGTCTCATCATCATAGGACTCTCGGCTGATTTGAAATGCTTATATTTATCCTCTGTTATTTGTTTTGTTAGGACCTTATGCTTTTTATTGTTTCTCTTTTATTTTCACCCCCTTACGGAGTTTGTATCATTTGAGCATTAGTCTCTTTTCATTTCATCAATCATCAATGAAAAGTTTCATTTCTTGCTAAAAAAAAATATTAACAAAGGATGACATGGCAATTTTTAAAAAATAAAATTAAAAATAATTATAATAAAAATATAATTTAAAATAATTTAAAACAAATTCTCTCTCTCCTCTCCCCACCCCTCGCCCTTCCCCTTCCCCTCCCTTTCTCCCAACTTCGGCGCTAGTCCTTCCTACCAACGTCGCGCCTTCTTTTTGTTCTTCTCCTTCTCCTCCTCTCTCCTGTTCTTTTTCTTTTCCGCATTTTCTCTCTCTTCTTTTCTTTGACAGGAATGTAAGTAAGGTGTAATTAGGAACAGTAGTAAGGGTATATTAGCAGTTAGTTAGGGAGTTGTTAGAGTATGGAGTTATAAATAGAGTGATCTCAAGTGAGGAAGGGCCAAGTACCTCGAATACTTGGGTTATCGTGTAGTCCTTCACCTTTATATTGTAATAATACATAGTGGCTCTGTTCCGGTTCACATCAATTTGGTATCAGAATAGCTCGGTACTAGGTATGGAGTTAGAAGAGTTTGGCATGAAGTTAGAAAAGTTATTCGCAAATTTGAGTGAAACAATATTGAAGACGGTAAATAAAGAAATGGAGCAATTGATGAATCGATGGGATGAGTGATTGAAATCGAAGTTCCAATAGGTGACACTGAGTTTTGAAGAAAATAGGGAGGATGGCTGCAATAAAAAAAGAGATTAGAATGACCTGGATAAAGAGACAGAAATTAGTAACGGAACCAGGTCTCTCATATGGTAAGAAATCAGGGATAATGAGACGGTTACTAATCAAAAGGGCAAGATGACCAAAAGAAATAAAGAATCCTCAGAATCTTCTGAGAAAGAAGAAAGACAGAGATATCGGGAAATTGATTAAGGAAGAAAGTAGGAAAAAAGCAAGAATCATTTGATAAGAACAAGGTCATAAGAGATGGCTGGTGAAAAAACATAAGAAAACGAGCAAAGTCGTCCAAGACTGTGTTCATTGGCAAAAAGAAGGGAAAAGGAACAAAAAAAAATGGAGAAACCGCCAAAAAATATCAGTGAAAAAGGTTAGATTACGAGGAGATCCACTTGTAAGTCATCGGAATGCAAAAACCATGTACGAATGGGCAAGAAAGAGATCGAACATGGCGAAGACTAGATTTCTGGAGTACGATCATCGGTCGTCAGTGATTTCGTGGCAAGCGATGAAGACATGGAGAGCATAACATAACAACCACAAAGTTAGGAAGAAGGCGAAAGAAAACGAGAAGAAAAGGAGAATAGCCGAAAACAATCGTTATTGGTAACGTCGGCATGTGTGGCTGGAGATGAAGTTCCGGGTAAGGTTTCGATGCAAGCAGCATATCCTAGAGAAGAAAAAGAAATTCAATTGGAACCTTAACCTACGCCACGACATGAGGTATCAGAAGGAAGAAAAATCTGGAAGTAATTGGGCCATGGGCTTAGGCAACTAATTCTAGGTGGGTTGTGTTTAAAGAAGTAGCAAGAAGCCCATTTATTTTCCAAGGTTGAAAAGGAGCTGGAGGTAGATGTTTTGGGCCAGATTCTGTTTATTCTTAAGCTTAATAACGGATCCATTTTGGCAAAATACTACCCATGTAAAGACAAACCCTAGCACCTTTGCTTACCACCAGCCGCTGCCAAATATGTTGTCTCCACTGACCACTTCTGGTTACCACTAGCCCCCACACTTGGCCGTTCGGAGCACCATCTAGCTAGGTTTCATTAACGGTAAAAAATAAAAAATAATAATAATAATAATAAAAAAGATAATTTTTTGGGATTTTTTTTACTACACCTTGAGCAGGTGAGCTGCTAGCATAGTCAGGCAATTATCACTGTGTTTTTGTGAAGAGGGGTATATCATTTTCAAGCCTGCATAACAGCATTCAGAGGTGAAGTGGCAGCTCATGAAAATACGGTTAAGGGCCTTACTGTTCAGTTTACAAACACTGCAAATATTTTAGGAAAGTGCAGTAGTAGGCTTCAGTTTTGCGTATAATCTATAGTGTGATCTTGCCCGTTATCACCTCCCAAAGGAATCTTTTTACTTTACTGGGATATTTATCTTTCCAAATGACTTCAACAAAATAGTGGTGTAGGGAGGGATTCTCTATGGCCAAAAAGTTATGGAGACTTCAAAGACAAGGTTCCTGTTGGGTCAAGAGGCCACTTCTAGGAGTCTGATTGGTTCCCAAGCAATAGACTCTCTGTTTTACTGATCAAAAGAAGCCGCTGTTCAAACTCCTCTTCTTTAAAATGTCTCCAGAGGTGAGATTCGAACTCTCTTCTTTAAAATGTCTCCTGAGGTGAGATTCGAAGAATTTGAGTTGTTGTCCCAAAGGGGGCCACTATTTTGTTTGTACCTCTGGCATCCGATAGAGATTTGGGAAGGTGGATCTAAAGGTGAATCCGTTCATGGTTCTTCCCAAATTCTTGGGGTCTTGCCATTGTGATCTTTTGGAAGATGTGGGGATGAGATGAGGGGCTTTAATTTCCAAATATCCTATCAAAGGCCTCGAAAAAGATTGATGATTTGTCATTGAGCCATCAACCGAGATTAGTACGGCCATATTTGCACATAGCACGTATGAAATTTCTCCTAAATGCTGACCTTTCATGGACATGTCTCCATAGCTATTTGGCCATGAGTATGGTTTTTCTCCGGCAAATTTCCCAGTCCAAGGCCACCCTTAGTAGGTGGGCAAGAGACAATTCCAAGCAGCCAAATGAAGGTGTTGGAATTTCTAGTCTTTACAATTGTGTAAATACTATTTGTCAATATTTAGTCATTATTGTCTTTAATCTTTCCTTATATTGTAGTGGGTCTTTCTCCCTATATAAGAAGACACCTAGGTTGCACATATTTGAATAAGAGACTATTATTCTCCTAAATTTAAGATGGTATCAGAGACAAGTTAAACTCTAGCCGTCTCTAAAACCCTAAAAGCCCTAGACACCATACTTTTTGAAACCCTAGCCGCTGCTGCCACCGTCGAAACCCTATCCGCCATTCTTGATTGGTGCATCCTACTTCTGACGTCGGTGGTCTCGTGTTTTGCCTCGACCCATACAATTCCGTTGCCACATCATCTTGTTCGAAGCTACGTGTTCACAGATTGGTTTGGTTCTGCTTTGATTTGATCCACTACTCAGTTTGATTCGGTTCACTACTCTTCATTGGCTTGCATCATCTTTCAACACCCTTGCCAAAGAACTATGCTCATGGAACTCCAGAGTGAAGATTCTACTCTATTGTTGGAAAAGTTAAATAACAAGAGTGGCGAGATTAATCAATTGCAAAACTCCAGTCACTGTCAGTCTCCTTGTACCCTCGAAATCAATAAGCAAGGTTGGTTTTTTTTTTTTCCTACTCTTTAATTTCCGACTACTCGACTAAAGCACATCGACGGCCTTCTCATCCACAGAATACATCATATAAACAGATTCTTCAAAAGAAGATATCACCTGACTTCACTCCACCATTGAAAGAGCCCACAATTAGAGATGAATGGAAAGAGATTATTGTCCTCCAACAATGTTATCAATGCGATGATTGGCCTAGCATCCGTCAGTCCATTGTTACCTCTCCTCAATCCACACGTTGTACCATCAATCCTTTTCAAGATAACAAAGCGCTGCTCCATATCTATGATCAACATCTTGCATCAAACCTCTACAAAAAACCAGATTGGACTTTTATTGGAAATCAGACTGAAATTTATTCATTAAACATTGCTACGTACTGACAAGATGTATTAACCTCCTCCTATGGAGGCTAGATTGAAATTCTCCCACTTCCTCCTACCTTATGGATAGAGCAAATATTTTGTTTCATGGGAGATAAATGTGGGGGTTATATTGAAACTTCCAACCTCACTAGCCGTTTGATTAACATCACTAAGGCATGACAGAAGATGTGGCAAAATTCTACCAGATTTATCCATGCGATAGTTCATCTTCATTGGCAAATTTTCATCACCTTCTGCGTACATTGCCGTCGTCGGATTTTATCAAGAACCTGTTTTCTTTCGGATTGGTTTACTTCATGGACGTCTCCCTCTATTCCTTCCGCCATATTTTTACTAATTTTGCGCCAACACATTACCCAAAACTTCATCTCCGGCCACACACGCCGACATTGCCGGTGACGACCGCCATTGGCGGTTCTTCTTTTCTTCTCGTTTTCTTCTGCTTTCTTCCTAACTTTGTGGCTGTTGCTATGAACTCCTCTCCAAGTCTTCATCTCTTGCCACGAAACCACCGACGACCAACGATCGAACTTCGAAAATTTAGTCTTCGCCATATCTGATCTCCTTCTTGCCCATTCGTACATGGTTTTTGCATTCCGACGACTTATAAATGGATCTCCCTTCTTCGCCGGTATTTTTTGGTGGATTCTCCATTTTTTTGTTCCTTTTCCCTTCTTTTTGCCAACCAACACAGTCTTGGACAGCTTTCGTTTTCTTTTGGTTTTCCGCCAACCATCACTTACCGCCTTATTCTTTATCAATCGATTCATGCTTTTCCTCTTCCTTTCTTTCTTCATCGATTCTTTATCAACCGATTTTTCATTATTCATTGTAGTCTTGGACAACTTTGCTTTTTTTCTTGCCTTGTATCGATTTCTCGATTTCTGCCTCTTTTCCTTGGCCATTCTAATCTCTCTTTTTATTGCTGAAAACTATTCTGTAATTTCTCCAAAACTCCGCTCCAACTTCATTGTTGCTTCATTGAAGATATTCCATAACTCTCTTATTTTCTTGCTGACCTTCTCTAACTCCATGTCAAACTCCATGTCAGAATCGAACCGCTCTGATACCAAATTGATAAGAACCGGAATAGAACTACAATGTATTATTATGATAAACCCAAGTGTTTGAGGTACTTGGACCCTCCCTCTCTTGAGAACACTCAAGAGTAACTCACTGACTACTCAATTCCCTCCCTTCCCCTTTCCCACTCCCAACTCCATACTCTAACAACTCCCTAAATAACTGCTAAAATACCCTTACTAATATTCCTAATTACACCTTAGGTACATTCCTATCACCTTCCCTTGTTGGTGATGATGTTACAGTGCGAATTATGGACATTATTGGATGTGTACACCGAAACGGAAAAATTGAGGAGTCCCTGTCAATTAAGGAAACGGAAGATACTATACTTAAGAGGAGTGAGAATATATTTTTTTTTTTTTGAAAAGAAACATCAAAAGGATATATATTCCATAAAAAACAAAAGGGAACAGCCTATCAACAAGGGGAGGAGATCGCACCTGCCTGAATCTATCTCAAAAGAGCCTGCCAATAAAAAATAATAAAAAACTTTTTGTGTAAAGTAATCCACCACGAGGTCGTATCTTATACATAGTTACAAAAGATATCAAACCGAGAAGACTTATCTTCGAACGTTCTCGCATTTCTTTCGTTCCATAAGTGCCATAAGGTTGCTCTGAACGCACAGTTAGCCACTACTTTTGCTTTCTGTTTCAAATTCCAAGCAATTAGACCTTCAACAAGGCAATCCTCCACCCTCCTAGGGAGACAAAAAGAGTTACCCAATAAACCAGCAATGAAGCTCCAGGCCTTCCACGCAAAATCACAAAATCACAGTGAATAAAAAGATGATCAATATATTCCCCCTCTTTCAAGCAAAGTCTGCATCCTGAGGGAGATAAAGACCGCCGATTATACTTCCTTTGCAGCTTATTATTGGTATTTAGGCTACAGTAGACCATCAACCATAGAAAGATTTTCACTTTCTTTGGCACTTATGTTTCCATATGAGGCTGATGAAGTTTCGATTAATTTTGGGGGACTTTGAGGAGGATTTTTGAACAAAGGACTTAACCTCTGCCAAAGCCTTCTAGCTGCCACAAGATTTCGTCCTCATATGGGACTAAGTGAATGCCATTTAATTTTTCCACCAATGCCACCCAACAGCTAATCTCTCTCTCAAAAAGGCCACTACGGAAGCCTAAGTTCCAGGTTTGGTTGTTGTTGTCCCAACAGTCATACATGGAGACTTCCTTCTTGTTTGAAAGCCCAAACAAGCCTGGGAACCCGTTTTTAAGAGGTCCAATCTCACACCATTTATCCTCCCAAAATCTGATAAAGGAAAAGAACCAACCCACGTTACTCTTGGCAATTTCAAAGTCAGCAGCTCTAACAATCAGCCCATATCGCCTACCACCTCACTCTCGGCCAGCCATAAAATAATTCTTCTTGGGCCCACAAATTTATGACTTGGTTTCAAGGGATCTACGTCAACAACCAATCAAAAATTAACCAAGGAATCCGACATTGAGGCCGGCCTATCCAGTCCATCTATTGACCATTTGAATGACGCCTCTGTCGTTGACCCATCCTCTCCACAAAACCTCAACCTAACCATCTTTAACGAGCTGCAAATTGACATCCAACTCCCATCTCCGTTACAAACCCATACCACACCATCTCCTATAGCTACCTTACCCCACTGCAGCTCCATCGTGGCCTACCCCAGGTGCATCCTACTAATACTACAAACCTTTTCAACACTCCCCCACAACCACAATACCACACCAACCAATTCCCCTTTCAATTCACTTCCCTCTTGTCTGCAACTCCTGGCCCCACTTTTAATCATGCATGGTTTATGTATAATGGCCCTCCCAACCGCCACTAAACCTCTTAAAAAGAAAACCCTTGCTACCACGAGAAAGAAGTCAAAACTCAAAAGTGAACTCCAAAAGTTCCAAACTACCATTAATTATGATAAAACAGTAGCCTTGACTACAGTGTTGGGGGTATTTGTTGATCAATGAAATTGCTCACCTGGAATGTTTGTGGATTAGGCTCTTGGAAGAAACGAGCCTTACATTTTAAAAATAAAATAAAATCAAATCAAATAATAAAAAAATCCTTCAGCAAAAAAGTTTTGGATTTGTACTACTATAGGAAACTAAAAAGTCATTGATCAATAGCAATCTTATCAAATCTATTTAGAGTTCTTCTCATATTGGTTGGGCTTCTCTCGATTCTGTTGGAGCTTTCTCTCGATTCTGTTGGAGCTTTAGGAGGTGTATTCTTATCTTGTGGAGCGAGCCTGAATGTAAAATAAAGGAGACTATTCAATGCCTTTTTTCTATTTCTATTCATATTTTTATGGCGTATGGTTTCTCTTTTTGGCTTTTGACTATTTATGGCCCATCTAGGCATGAGTTTCGAGCGGATTCTTGGCAAGAACTCCATGATCTGGCTAGTTTAGGTGGTAATCATTAGATCCTTGGAGGAGATTTTAATGCCACTCGATGGTCTGGGGAAATATCTCATGGTCGATCAGTGACTAGAAGTATACATACCTTTAATGGATTGCTAATTATCATCTCTTGGATATTCCTTACAAAACGGTCGTTACACGTGGTCCAATTTTGATGATAATCAGTATTGCTCTTTGATAGATGGATTCCTGATGACTGATATTTGTCTTAAAAAATTTGGAACAGTGCAACTTTGTAGACTTAGTCACATTGAACCATTACCCTTTGGCACTCTCTTTTGGCGATCTATCTTGGGGGCCATGACCTTTTAGATTTGGGAACTCGTAACTGCAAATGGATTCTTTCCATGTGGTATTAGAGAGTTGGTGGACACAAAATCCCATTCAGGGTTGGTCAAGTCATGGTTTTATAATGAAACTCAAAGGGTTGAAATTGGAGCTTCGAAAATGGAATATTTTGCCACGGTTATCTGCATCTCAACTTCCATCTCGTTTCACCCAATTAAAGACTTTAGACATAATTGAGGATATTGGCTCTTTATCCACATATCAAAAGGCTTCTAGACGGATGTTGAGAGAATAAATTGAAGATTTAACAGCTCAAGAACACACCTACTGGCATCAGTGCTGTGAGTTAAATTGGCTCAAAGAGGGAGATGAAAACACCAAATTTTTCCATCATATCATGGCTACCCATAAGAGAGAGTTTGATTTCTAAGATTCTAGCGAGGGGAACGCTTTACCCATGAATCGTACAATTGAGGCAGAATTCATTGATTTTTATCAATCTTTATTCACCAAAGATAATGGCATTTGATTTCTACCAACCAATGTGGATTGGTATCTAATTAGTGAAACCAATCTCCCAACAAATGGTTAAGAGTCTTCTCCTGATTCCTGCAAAGAACACACCATTGGGGGCGCAACACCAAAGAGGAATGCCTTTGGAGACGATTTTGCATGTTCAACCTGCCATGTAAAACTTGCCAAATAAAAAACCTCACCTTCTTAGGAATTTTAACCTTCCAAAGAGAAGAAAAAGCAGAAACACCCAGAGGGGTGGAAAAGCACAAAGAATTTGGAAGTAAGAGTTGCAAGAAAAACCTTTGGAGGGTTTAGGAATCCAAATACGCGAATCTCTCCTCTCGAGATGGATGGTCTTGTCAGAAAGAAGGGAAAAGAGACTAGCAAGGTCAGTCCCCTCACGATCGCTAAGAGGATGACTAAAGCCCAAGGAAAGGGACGAAGAGGGATCAGGGGAGGGCAAAATAGAGGCTGCCGAATGCAGCTTCTTATCAGATAGATTGTAAAGTTGAGGAAAAAAGGAACACAAAGGTCTTTCCCCTACCCAGAAGTCCTCCCCAAAGTAAGTTTTCAAGCCATTCCCAATAGAACACGGGATGTAATGAGAAAACAAAGGAAAATCCAAAGCAATCACGGTCTAGAGGTTTTTGCTAAAACATTTAAGTCTATGACAGAAACCCACTCGAAAGGATGTGGTCCATACTTACCCACAATGACCCTATGCCACAAAGAGCCTTGCTCGAAGAAGAAATGCCACAACCACTTCACCAGAAGAGCCTCGTTACGCAATCTAAGGTTCCCAATACCCAAACCTCCGACATCAATCGATTTGGAGACAACTTCCCACCTGACAAGGTGAGCACCACACCCCTCCTCCACCCCTTCCCATAGAAAAAAAAATCCCATTAATCTTTCCATAGTTTTACTAACTGAGACTGACAACCTAAAGAGAGAAAGGAAGTATATGGGGATCTAGCTCAGAATCTATTGAATCAAAGTAAGCTTCCCTCCCTTAGAGAAAAAGGCCTTCTTCCAAGAAGAGAGTCTTTTCTTAATTTTCTTCACCACAAGATTCCAAAAGGACTCACTCCTTGGGTTACCTCCGAGGGGGAGGCCAAGGTAAGAACAGGGGAAAAAGAAAAAGATATTGTCTGCAAATTGGGGATGAAACATTTGCAAGTCATCCAAACCCACCTTAAACCCCTCCACCACTCCTTTATCCACAACGGTCGACACTAACCTACTTAAGACATCCACCACCAAGATGAAAATGAAAGGAGAAAGAGGATCTCCTTGCCTAAGGCCTCTAATTGAACTATATTAGAGAACAGAGCTTTACACACACATGTATGTATGTATGGATGTACAGAAACTGATATTTCATTGATGATATGAAAGGTATACCAAGGGGGAAAACTCCCAATCAACCGGATTTACAAAAAAGGCCTTTCAGCTTTCAAAATATCATTAAAGCTATAATCTGTGGAAGGAGAGAAAAAACGTTTCCACCAAGAGCCATAACAAAAAAAAATATTATTGTAGAAAGAATTGGTAACATTTACCAGAATCAATTAGCATAAAATATATTCAAATACGCCTACCTTTATCAGATCATCAATTGAACGTGTTTCTCTAATTATCTTCTGGCGATTCATTATAAGGATTGCTGCAACACAAAAAACAGGAAGCTCATCATCTCCTTGCTTAGTTGATGATATTACAGCGCACTTCTTCACATGATCATTTTTTGAACAAAAACTCCTCGTCAAGCCACAAAATGCATGGGCAGATGTTGACTTCATTCCGGCATTGTCACATGAAGAACGTTCCAAATTTCCATTATTTGATTGTAAGGTATCTTTCATGTTGCTGTGACTATTGTCCATGTCTCCCTCACTTATTTCCACTCCCGAGCCTCTTGGTAGTTGTAATGTCAATGCTTCCAGACAACTACCCTCTAAACTGTAAGCTTTTGATTCGTCAAAATCAGCAGCCCACATCATCTAAATGAAGAACAATAAGCTGTTAGGATTGAAACACGGTATTATATTTCCATTTCAGGTCAGCCATGAAGAAAAAGTGATTGCCCGATTTTACATCAAATTTAGATAAATAAAAAAGAACACAATTACATATTGGATGACAGCAGAGAGAGTTTGAGAGAACTGTATTATGTATCATTCACTAAATATCAAAGAGTTTTCAGCCATATGGAAGTCTAAAAGTCCCAAGAAAGTCAATGTTCTATCCTGGATTTTGCTTCATTCAGGCTTAAATCCAGCACAAGTTCTTTAAACAAAACTATCCTCCTCGGTTTTACAGCCATCAGTGTGTTTATTGTGTGTTGAAGATGGTTAAAGCCAAGACCACCTTTTTTTCTCATGTTCATATGCTGGTTGCTGGTTTTCTTTATTTAAGATGTTCAATATTCAGTGGATTCTCAACAATAATGCAAGTAGAAACGCTATTCAGATGCTAATTGGTCCAATTTTACCTCCCCGAGCTAATCTTCTATGGGTTATAATGCAGTCAAAATGTCAAATCAATATTTTCATAAATTTGGTTTGAAAGGAATCAAACCAATTTTTTAAGACAGATCCAGAGTCTGGGAGGACCATTTTGATTTAGCCATCTTCAAAGCTTACCTATGATATTCTCATTCTAATTTGTCTAGACACTATTCTCCAAGCAATATTTGTTTTAGTTGGAATGCATTTAGTTTCCCTCACTAGAGATTTGTAATTTGCTTATCTTGATTTTTTCACTCCTAGGAATTTGCTTCCTTCGAACATTATTGTATCTTTTCACATGATAATTGGTAAAAGAAACCTATTTTCAAGTGAAGCCATGAGGAAGAAGTGAAGAATATTGTAATGTGATAAATTTGTTAGGGAACTCAAGGGATCAATAGAAGGGAAAACTAATAGAAGTGGGGTTTAGACCAATCTGGAGAATTTTCACTTCACTCAATTGTAAAACAAATATGTCCCAGATCCTTTCTTACCCAAAGCCTTCGTGAACATTTAATTATGGGTGATGCTTCAAGGAAATTTAAATATAGTCTTGTCCTTTTTAGTAAATAAATCCAAATGTGTGTCATCTTCCTTTGAAGGCTGATGAAGACATCAACCATACTCTTTTTCATTGTCAGTAAAGCAGATATCTTCAGGCTTCAGCATCATGAAAAGAAGTGAAATTCTATACTTTGGGCTTCCTCGTATGCTACCCCCTAACTCAAATGCCTTTTGAACTCAAGTACGAGCTTTTTATTAAGAAGGGCACAAAAGATAGAAGATCAACTAGCAATTTTCTGTAAAATAAAAATTGTTATTCTGTTGAATTAGTTGGTTGATTAATTTTACTTAGTTTTTGGTTTGTTTATTAACTAGTTCGTAGGTTAGTAGCTTCAGTTCCTAGTTGGTTACTACACAACCTCAATAAATAAAGGGATAAACTCTTGCAATTGACAAACTCTTGATATTGAACAAAGACTTTTCTTCCAGAATGGTCGGAAAGTAGATGCTATGCTGCATAATATTATGAAACGAACAGACATGCATATTATAAATACCAAAATGAATTTTCATAACTACAAACAGAAGTGCTTTCAGATACAATAAATTCAAGAAATAGCCTTATTTCCTCCTATTTTCCTTGTTATAGATCAAAAATCAAATGGGCCCAAATGGCCGAAACCACTAACTTGTTATATCATATATCATGCACCTAAACAGAAGAACTGCTAGAGATAACATAGACAAAGTTTTCATTCTGTTTTGGACGGGAAGCTACTAGGGGTGTTCATCGGTCGGTCGGTGTTCCAAAAATCTGGAAACCGACGACTTTCGATGGGTGCTGCCAGCCGACTGACCGAACGGTCGGTTCAGTCGGTCGGTTCGGTCGGTTTTTTTTAAGATCATGAGAATTGAGATGAAGAACGGCGGTCGGTCGGTTATGTGTAAAATCGGTCTGTCGGTCGGTAAGTTATGTGTTTTTTTTTAAAAAAATGGTTTTTTTATATATAAATATATTGGGCGGTCGGTCGGTTATGTGTAAAGTCGGTCGGTCGGTCAGTCGGTTATGTGTTTTTTTTAAAAAAAAATGGGTTTTTTTTTTATATATAAATATATCGGTCGGTCGGTCGGTTATATGTAAAATTGTTTGGCCGACCGACCGACCTCCCTCCCCAATTTAAGAACCGACACCGACCGACTTGGTCGGCTAACCGACCGACCGCCGTCGGTTCGGTCGGTTTCGGTCGGTCATGTCGGTTTTCGGTCTGAAGATGAACACCCCTAGAAGCTACACAGGCGCGAGAAGATATAGATGAGCTTGTCTTATGTAATTAATTATTAGTTTAATTCATTCTGTGGTGCTTTAAGGAAGTTTAAATATAGCCTTTGTGCACATTTTATCTGAATTATGGTTTGAGCGGAACCAAAACGCTCAAAGGATTTTTTAAAATAAGAGCAAATCATGGATGGAACGCATTTCAATATTGCTAAGTTTAAGGCTTCTCATTAGTGTTCTTTTTTCTAATATTTTTTAGTCTTATTCTCCTTGTGATATCTGTATTAATTGGGTGCTTTTATACTCTCTTCAAGTGCTTCTTTGTATTTGTATTGGTTCTTTTATTTTATTTTTTTCACTCCTTCAAGAGTTTGAATGCTTTGTCCTTTTCATATATTTTGTTTCTAAGAAACAATGTCATTGACGTATGAAATTACAAAAGGAAGAGAAAAAGGCTCAACCCAAAGGCCTTACAAAGACTCCTCCAATTGGACAAGAGATACAAAAGTAGAAGAATGAAAGAGAGATATCAATTTAGATCAAGAAATAGCTAAGTAAATACACTTCATCCTTTTAATTCATCAAGGAAAAGTTTGTTTCTTATTCAAAAATGTAATTAATTAATAGTATTGGTACTTTGCATGACAGATAAGTCTTTCTACATATATCTGTACTACACATGCAGTTTGTATTACCAGGAAATAAAACAGAAGACGAACATACAGCACATCAAGCTTATTAATTCATTGCACGATAAAGAATATTTTAAACTAGCAGAGTTTGTGATTTATGTTATAATCTTTCAATCAGGACATACCCCACCACAAGTCACCCACATGCAACAAAATAACGTAATGAATTCTAATTTGCTGGCCGCTGAGTGAAAAAGAACACTAACCTCCCACATACAAAGTGCCTCATTAAATGTTAACTCCCTACGAAAAAGTACCAAGAGCATAGGAAATGCAAAATGTAGGCTCTCAGCACCTATCTGAGACAGGTGAGTGAAGATTTCCCTGTCAGTAAGTTCCAAAATTTTCCACAATGCTTCCAATTGTTTCATCACCCGAGTTGGGCCTTCCATTTGAAAATTCTCACGCTGGAAGATTGCAATGGCATGTTAGAGAGAAAAATAATAATAAAATCCAGCCCAAGATATTTTCCAACATTACTCAAGTACCATTCTCCTTAAGAGCATCTCAAAGCACCAAAATGCATCAGCATTGTTTTCAAATAGAACAACAAAAGGAGACAGCAAGTCACTCATTCCTGAAATCATAATACCATATTTTTGAAGCAAATTATATAAGTAGAAAACATGGATGGGAAAAAAAAAAAAAAAAAAATCACAACCTTGACAATAACCAGTCGCAGGATCAACCCATGCATAAACTGCAAGGATGTCTGACATCCTAGCTAAGTTTCTTGTATCCTCATAGAACTCAAGATGACTATCTGTTCGAACCACATCTACCACTGGATAAAAAATAAGTGAGTCTAAGAAGTGAAAACTATCAAGAAAAATTAGATCTGTACATCAGAACACAGATTCAAGTCTGCTGCTTTCCAAAATGTACCTATTCGGTGCAGGGTCCAAAGCCATTCAGATGCTCTATCTTCACTGACAGCACTATTCCGGTAGACCATTGCATTTAGGTGTTCCGTTTCTTGTACATTTGATATTAATCCGTTTGTTGGCTCTGTATTATTACACAAGATATTGTGGTGAAATTCTGGATCACTTGAATCAAGATGTATCATTTCAATTTCAGAGCTAATGGGATGAGAAACATTGTTAGAGGATGAGGCAGTTGATTCAATAACTAAATCTTCATTGTTATTTATCTGAAAACTGTGCATGCTGCCATCTTCAAATCTCAGTTCACGTTGACTAGAAAGTTTGGCATTATGCAGGAAATATTTGTTCTTATCTTTGTTGTCCTTGTCAAACAAGTCAATGACAGGAAGAGGAGGAAAATCATAATCGTTTTCTGTAACAATTGCCGATCCATCTGCTTCACTCCCAGCTTTGAGGGAATAACAATTGCAAGGGTCAGAAATGGGGACACAACAAGTAGACCCATCTGCCGCACTATCTGTACTTCCCCTAACACTTGCAAGTTCTGCTGAATCACTCGAGCTTTCCCTTTGGCATGTGTATGATTTATCTGTACAATTATTATTCCTACAAAAAGAATCTTCTACTGTATTAGTATTATGAACGGAAACTTCTCTACTTTCACTTTCAGCTTCCCTTGGCCCTTCATCTTTAGATGATATCCTCATATCCATAACTTTAGAACCCACAGGGTAGGCAAATGAACCAGTTCCTATGCTAGAATGTATCATCCGACACTCCTTTATCAGGTCCTTGTAACGTTCCCTGCATGAAAAGTTTCAAATTGCCATTTAATAGTGAACCATGAACTGGTACAATTCCACATCTTCAAGTGCTATGAAGAAAACTTAGATCAAAAAAGGATATCATTCTGTTCCAAGAAATAAGAAGAGGTATATAACCGATGGCAAACAAGAAACGAGATGATAAAAAAAGCGAGAGAAGGATAAACAAAAGAGAAAAAGAAAGATCCTCCTGAAGAATTTATTGTATACATATCTTTTCAAATTTTAAGTTAGCAAAAAGTTGTCAAATCACTCGTGGTCTTGATCATTTAAATTGTGTAACATGGATATAATTCTATTTTATTTTTTAAGAAAAGTCTGCTTTCATTGAGAAAAAATGAAAGAATACCTGGACATACAAAAACCAAGCCCACAAAATGGAGCCCAATTAAAGAGAGGGACTCTAATCCAATAAGATAAGACCTAAAGGATAATTACAAAATAATTTCGTAACCGAAGCCCAAAAGGATACATGGAATCTCAATAAGGACCATACATCGCCCGGGCTTCTAACCATCCCCTAAAAATCCTATTATTTTTCTCCCCACAAGTTCCATAAGAGCGCACACATGTCGGCTTGCCATAAAAATCTTCCTTTGTCATAGAATGTCGGATTGAGGAGGAACTCTTCGTTCAACACTTTCAACTCCGGATAGCTAATCCTCTGTCGTCCAAACAAGTCAAAGAAAAGGTCCCAACTACAGTGGGCAAAATCACAGCTCCAAAGAATATGATCCAAATCATCCTCCGCCTTCTGACAAAGGATGCAACAAAAAGGGCCAATCAAAGGGGAATTCCTTCTTAGGAGCCCATCAAAGGTATTAACTCTACCATGGAGAACTTGCCAAATAAAAAACCTAACATTCTTTGGAACTTTCACCTTCCACAAAAGAGAGAAAATAGACTCACTATGGGAACGAGGATACAACAAAGAGGAAAAGTAGGATTTACACGAGAACCCCTCAGAAGGATTAGGGCTCCAACAACGATCATCTCTCCTCCCCAACCTAAAGTCAAACTCATAAATCAAGGAAAGAAGAGTCATGACATCCATCGTTTTCCTATCAAACAACGCACGACGAAAACCAAACGAAGACGAGGGGAGCTCCCTGAATGAAGCAAAACGTCTGCCACTGAACGATTTTTCATGGAAGACAACTGAAAAAGGCAAGGAAAGGTAAGATAAAGAGGTCTATCTCCCACCCATCTATCCTCCCAAAAATACGTATCATTCTCATCCCCAGCCACATGATGCACAAGACCAAAAAAAGAGGGGAGCTCCATGACAATATCTTTCAACGGGTTTCTGAACATGCCTCTAACCCAACCCAATAACATCTCAAAAGGATGAGGGTCGTATTTACTCACAATAATCTTGTACCACAAGGATGACGACTCAAGGGGAAAATGCCAAAGTCATTTTGCTAACAAGGCTTTGTTACGGGTTCTTAGGTTACCAATCTCTAGACCTCCAAGGTGAATTGGTTTTTCCACTACCTCCCAGCTCACGAGGTGCGCGCCTTTTCCCTTCGTCCCTTTATCCCATAAAAAGTTCCTCATCAACTTCTCAATACTCTCACACACCTTTCCCGAAGCCCTAAACAACGAGAAAAAATACGTCGAGATTCCACTCAACACCGAGCGAATAAGAGTCATTCTATCCCCTTTAGAGAAAAAGTTTCTCTTATAGGAAGCCAAATGTTTATTAACCTTATCAATCACTAGACTCCAAAAAGAAAAGCTCCTATGGTTGTGGCCTAGGGGAAGACCTAAATAGGATATCGAAAAATCAACTACATCACAACCCACCAAAGACGCCCACCAAGCCACCTTAGAACGCTCGCAATCAATCCCCAGAATCTGGCACATACCTCTATTAATCTTGAGCCCTGACATCATCTCAAAGAAAGAGAGCATATGGTTTAACAACATGAAAGACTCCTCCTTACCCGAGCAGAAAAAGATAGTATCATCTACAAATTGAAGATGAGATAAAGGAACACTCTCCTTCCCAACCTTAAAACCTTCAATGATACCTCCCTCCTCCCCTTTAGAGACCATTCTACTATGAGTATCAACCACGAGAAGGAAAGCCACGGGAAGCTTGGATCCTACCCTTAGGACACCCGTTGATGAGAATCGAGTATCTAACAGATCAAATGCAGCCCCAGACCC
Source organism: Luffa aegyptiaca (assembly GCA_017139565.1). Classification (NCBI taxonomy): domain Eukaryota; kingdom Viridiplantae; phylum Streptophyta; class Magnoliopsida; order Cucurbitales; family Cucurbitaceae; genus Luffa; species Luffa aegyptiaca. The sequence continues at coordinate 13,334,610 of CM029407.1, read as the reverse complement.
AAGATCTCCATCAATATCCAAAACCCTTTTTGGCCAAGATCTTATCTAGAAAATTCTAATCCACGCGATCATATGGCTTCGCAAAGTCAATTTAAATGATTCCCTCTTCCTTTCTACCCCTATAATCCTCAGTAGCCTCATTAGCAATGAGGGTCTAGTCCAAGATTTGTCTACCTGAGATAAACACACCCTGGGCCTCTGAAATCATCGAAGGGAGAACTTTTCTCAATCTATTTGCTAGCACTTTAGCAATAATCTTATATGTCTAGTGACGAGACTTACAGGTCTGAAATCCTTGGAATTGACCACCTTCTCCTTTTTAGGGATAAGACACACAAAGGTCTCGTTCGGAGAGCTATCCAAAATACCTCTTTCAAAAAACGCCTTAAACACCCAAAATATGTCCTTGATGACTTTTCAATTTTCCTGAAAGAAGACCATAGAGAACCCGTTCGGCCTAGGGGTTTTATTCCTATCACTCTCAAAAATCACTTTCATGATCTCTTCCAAAGTAAAAGGGGAATCCAACTCCATCTTCTCACTCTCCGAAGTGGGACTACAATCCAACCCTTCCACAAAGGGTTTGGCTTCTACCTCTGGACCATAGAGAATTGAGAAGAACGTAAGGATCACTTCCTCAATCTCTTTCTCTCCCTTCACCATCACCCGTATCATTCTCCAAAGAATCGATGAGATTCTTGCTTTTCCTATCGTTCGTCCATGGGTGGAAAAAGGCCGAATTGCAATCTCCATCCTTGGCCCACGACACCCTCGCATTTTGTCTCCAGCTAGTAGCCTCTCTCCTATCCACCTCCGCTAGCTTCGCCTTCAACGCCAGCTGCTCCTCCATTAAATTCTCAACTACGCTTCCTGCCTCTTCCATATCATCAATCCTTTTGATTTTCCCCAACAACTCCTGCTTTTTTATCCTAATAAAGTCTCCAAACACCTCTCAATTCAAAGATTTCAACATTTTCTTAAGCGTCCTTAGCTTCCCCATGAATCGATACCCTTCCCAATTCCCCTAGACTGCCACGTTCCACCAAGCTGAAATGGAGGATTTGAAGGAAGGATGGTCCATCCACATGTTCTCGAACCTAAAGGAACAAGGCCCCCATTTAAGGTCTCCTAAACTAGCTATTAGAGGCCAATGATCCGACGTAATTATGAGCTCCACCACTTGTCTAAAACTCCCATAAGCATCCATCCAACCCCTAGAGAACAGGAGGCAATCAATCTTACTCCACACTCTGCTATTGGCCCATGTGAACTTCCCATTCAGCAAGGGGGATCCACCAGACAACATCCCCCGAAAAAATCATTAAACGCTCTCATAGATTTGGTCACCCTACTGCCCGAGGATTTCTCTAAAGGAGAGCGGATGACATTAAAGTCCCCTTGCTTTTCCCAAAAAGCCCTTATGCCTCTCAGCCAATGAGGCACATACACCCATCTCAAATCATCATCTCTGGACCGAAAAGAGATTGGACACCGAAAAAAAAACCATTGACCACCTCAGTCGGATTCACCACCCTACTATCCCAAAGAAGCAAGATACCTCCCGAGGCCCCGAAAGACTCCAAACTCTCCCAGTCCACATACCCATTACCCCAGAGACTTCTCACCAGCTGCTGATTGACACTCCCTTTTAGTTTCCGATAAAATGACAATATCAAGGTTCTCCAACGAGATTGTTTCTTTAACCAAAGACCGTTTTATCATTTTTCTTCATTTGTATTCTTGAAATTTTTGCATATTTTGGGAATAGCTTCTAACTATTCTTTCTCCTCTTCTTAGACTTTATTTTTTAACCAGTAACAAACTTTTCCTTTAATAAATGAAAATGAAGAAAAATGTTCAAGAATACAAACTCCTAAAGAGAGAGAAAAGAAAAAAAAATGCCCAAATATAAAAAATAAAAATAAAATAAAATAAAATAAAAAAAGGGAAAAATACACTTTTGGTCCCTGAGGTTTGGGTTAAGTTTCATTTTGGTTCCTGAGTTTTCAAACTCGACATTTTTACCCTTGAGCTTTGGATTTCGTTACACTCTTGGTCCTTTTGTCAAATTTTCTGTTAATACTGACTGATTGATGACGTGGCATGCATTTTTTATTACAAAAATATCTATTTGGATTTTTAAAATAAAATAATATATTAAATATTTTTATTGTTTTTTTTCTTTTTCTTTTCTCTTTTTTCCTTATTTCTTCATCTTCTTCCTCATTTTCTTAACCCTAGTTCCAGTTTTTGTCACAAGCGCCAGCCACTGTCAACCGCCGCCGACCGTCGTCGATGGTGGCCGAATTTTTTTTTTATCTTTTCTCTTTCTTTTCTCCTTTTTTTAGATAATCAAAAGGGAGGACGCTCCTCCCGTTTTTGCGTCGGAAAAGGGGAGGATGAGCTCCTTTCTCCCTCCCCATCTCATTCCATCTGTGCATCACAAAATTATGATCCTTATGCCTCTCCCATGGAACCTCAAAAGCCATATTAGTGAACATAGCATCACTATCCATCCACAAAAGGAACTCAATCTCTGGATGGAAGAGCAAAAGTTTCATAATCAATGGAAGCTTAGCCCAGAAACCAGCCATATTGTAAAAAATCTCAATCCCATGGAGCCTACAATAATCAATCTTGTTCTTAATCAATTTCAGTAACCAAGACAACCAGTCAGCCCAGCCAAAGACTTTGGCTCTCCAAAGAGAAAAGAACAACTTTAAAAGCCAACACCCCAACTTCAAGACAGAATCTCCAAAAGACCAAAATTTCTTATCAAAGACATTAAAGAACTCTAAAGCGCTGAGAAACTAGAGCTTCTTAGAGAGGAGTCTTTGCATTAATCTCATATATTTCAATACCACAATCTCATAGAAGGGAGGAAAATTTTACTTTTTCATCTAATGTGTTGTAGTGAGGGGGAGAAGGAGACACATCAGACAGCTTCTTTCAGGTATCATTAATGCATTTAATGATCAAGGCATGCATGAACAGTCTCATTTGATGTAAACTCTAGGGTAATCAATTGTTATCAATAAGGAACCTAGGAACCTCTTTGTGAAACATCTGCATTTAATGTTGAGCCATTAATTTATGCTTTGCATGCTCCTTTGGCCGTTAATACTTCTCCTCATGTACAAGAGACGCCTGTTGAGGCAACCGAAACGAAAGCCCAGAGTGCTAAAGAACTGAAGGATTGTTCTATTGCAACTATCCTCGGTCTTATACTAAGAGAAAATAGCCAACTTCTTCATTCCTTCCAATCCAAGAGTTGAACACCTTGAATCCAGATATTGTTGAAGAAAATTTTTCAAGTCTTTTGGTCTCCTCGATTAAGCAAGCAGCCAGTCGAAACTTATCAACAAATGCTCCTTCTCGGTTTTTACTCTCCCATCATTGCAACCAACCAATTTTTTCACCAGAAATTTTTTATTTTTTCTTCACCAAAGTAGTCATTCATTCCACAAAAGACCCTACATCTTCTCAACCTCTCTCACGGTGTGATGATGATTTGGATGTTGAGTCAAAAGTCAGCCAGAGTAGTGTGGAATTTACCTTACAGCCTAATGAAAACAATTTTGATGATATTGTTGTTGAAGATTCTTATACTGAAGATCTAGTTTCATATTTCAAGGATATGACTATGAGATTCCTCATCTCCTCCTCTTTAGTGCCCAACAAATTTACATCTCTTATTGAAGCTTGTGGCCTTGAGATGTGTGAAATTCCTCCCATAATTTCAGATGGAAACCGTGTTTGTTAAGCTGTCTTTTTTTCCTCTTAGCCTCTCCATTTGAAGTTCTCTCTTCGATTAGTCGTGAGATTAGTCGAGGTGCGCGTAAGCTGGCCCGGACACTCACGGATATCAAAAATAAAAAAAAAGTTCTCTCTTAGATTAGACTTCTCTTGTTTATTCGCTCACTTTTTCAAGGTTTTTGAAAGCTTGTCGTTGGCTTTTTCTGGTTCTTTTGGAGGTTTGCTTTTTTGGTTGTTAGCAAGTTGTCAGCTCTGTTTTTCTCTTTGGAGGTTTCTTCTTGTGGTTGAATATTCGATCAAAGCTTCTCTTCAGTCTGGTTCATTATCACTTTTCATGGTTTTTAGGCCTTTTATCTTTTGAGACTCCCTAGTGCTTTGGGGATGTCTTCTTCTTGCTTATTTTGTTGTGTTTGGCTCCTAAGGCTCTCTCTTTGCAAGATTTTACCTTGGTTTGTTGGCACAGTAATTGCTTGGTCATTAGCTTCTTCTCATTGACTGTGAGATTTCAAATGTTCGTTCTTTATTGGGTTGTTCATTGTTCCTTTTATATTATTCCATTATGTTCTTTTTTCACTCCCTTTTGGAGTTTGTTTTTTTTGGAGTTTTTCGAAGTTTATTCAATGAAAAGTTTCGTTTCTTGTTAAAAAAAGTCTTTTGACTTGCATATAGCCCTAGAGCATAGAAAACCAAACCCCCTCTGCATTCTTATATGTAGCTTAAAATTTGCATGTTCAGAAGCATTCAAACTTGTGGAGTGTTTCGACCTTGGAGTTCAAGACTTGGGTTCTTGCTTCTAAGTATTAGACTAAACATAATCTGACTCTAACTTTCCCTTGAGTTGTACTAATTTTTTCATGGGTTTTGGTGTTAGTCTGCTAGGGGTCTACATTAGCGAGGGGTTCCTCGAACAATTCACTTGGGTTCTTGTATTAGAAACAATTGAAGCTCCTCCAGTTTGGAACCTAAGAAGTTGTGGTATAAGATTGTGTCGAATTTGTTGAGGTTGAAAATTCTTGGTGGTTTACAAAAAGGAGAAGTACAAAGGCGAAAGTCGACATTGAGGACGACGCCTAAAAAAATGGTGTTCTTGAAGGCCTGGCAGAGGCAACCGTCGTCGGCCTTGAGGGCGATTTTCAAGCAGGTGCAGCAAGATCCTTCGGGCTTGGTGGTGGTGCTGTCATTGGAGGCGAAGGAGAGGTAGTCGGCCATGCTAAGGATGAGGCTGGAGCAATCCACGGTCGACGTTGGAGCATCGTGTGCAACGGAGACAGCGGAGTAATAGACGGCCAGAAAGGCCAAAGGGAAGAGAGCGAGAGAAAGGTGGAAAGAGAGAAGGGGAAAAGGGGAAGAAGTGGGGAGTGTGAATTGAGGTTGGTGAAGGGCATTTAAATTTATTTTTTTAAGAAACTATTTTCATCCCTCAATTTTGTTCACTTGGGAATCCTTTTTGGGTTTTCAATTAACCGGGTAAAGGGAGCTCACAAAGCCCTTCCTATATTAACTCCAACTAGAGTGGCAAGCTGGAAGCTCCTTCGGAGTTTGAATTGTCTTTCTATTCCTTCATTAATCAAATTTGAATCTAATTAGGAAATTTAAAAAAAAAAAATCATTTGATCTCTTCCCTTTAGGAGGATTAACCGAATAAAATTGGGAACGACATACAATACAATATCAGCTTCTAGCGTGATAGGCGGGGTGGTTATCAAACTCACCTTTGGTCGCAGAAGTTCATAATCTCTATTCATAATCCTTATAATAGAATGCTCAAATTTGTGAATCTTGGTCCACAACAACAAACTCTTAGGACTACTATTTTCACATACCTGACAAAGAGGATGAAATCTCCAAGTGGATGGTTCTCTCTCACAAGCCCTCATTGACAACCCCATCCTCCACAGAAGATAAATGGGTATGGCTCGGTGATCCTTCTAACAACTTCTTGGTGAGGTCGTTATGCAAGGATCTTACTTACAGCCACAACACGGCTCCAAAATCCATATAACAAAATTTGGAAGGACAAATACCTTCTAGAAGATCAAATTTTTGTTGGGAATTAAGCCATAACTACATCAACATGCATGATTTTGTATTAGAATCAAAATCTAAAGATTAGGTATTAAATATATAATTTAACCTTTACTTAATTGTAAAAAAATGGGTATGTAAAGTTTAAGAAAATAATTAGAATAAATGAATAAAAAGGGGGGAAATTGGTAAAGAGTTTTTTCCTTGTGGATATATATATAGGATATATATAAAGGGCAAAATAGAAAAGTCCAGGCATGACTAGGTCTATGAACAAGAAAAATAAACACAAATAATCTGACATGACAAAGAAGAACTTTCATTTAGGGGAGGTAAAAACCTTCGGACAGTTCTTAGTTGGCCTCGGTGCTCAGCAGTGCTACCTACAGCATAACAACCAAGCAAAAATTCCCATACTTCTGCCCTAATAGACGGATCCACACCCTGCCATATCACAATTAAACTTCACTGTTTTATGCACAGAAAGACAATGAAGCATCAATAAAACTACCTGCTTTGTGATCAAATATAAAGAAAAAGGAGTACTATTGTCTTTTTTATGTCTCTTTGGTCTTTAAAATCTGAGTTTTCTTTTTTTCTTTTTTGTAATTATTCCTTCACAATTTTGTTGACTAGCTGGAGACCACTTTTGTAACTCTGGTAGTTTGTACATTTTCTTTCTTAGTGAAAACTTCTTTTTATCAAAAACAAAATGTATACAAAGAACAAGTAACTAGAAAGTAAAATGAAGAGCAAATAACCAAACACATACTCATGTAAAAACTATTAGGTGACAATGGGTAGCCCATGTACTTTGGAGACCTGTGGACGTTTTAAAGAGTCTATTGGCTTCCAATCCTATACTTGACAAGAATTTGATTAAAGCAATTTGGAAGACACCAACTCCCAAGGAAGTGAAATTCTTTCTCAGAACTTTAGCATTGAAGAGACCACCATAAATTAGCTGCAAAAAGAGGAACGGCGTCTTGGCTCAAAGCTGGTACATGCTTTGTAAGAATTCCACAGAATATCTGGTATATGTTGTTTAAGCCTTTCTTTCCTAAGTCTACTCTTTGTAGTCTTGGAAACTTGTACTTTTTCTCTTTACATTTATCAGCGAAATTCTGTTTCTTGTTAAAAAGAATTCCACAGAATATCAGATCACCCTTTCATCCATTGTGCTTTTGTTTCCAAATGCTGGAGTGGATTCTCTATTATTTGCAGGTGCAGTTACTAAATCTGCTCCATTTCCTCTTCAAGTATGGTTACTGATGCTACGGAAGGCCCTAACCTACAGTGCGGTTTCTCTTGATGTTTTCCAAAAAGCAGCAAGGCACTCTGCTCCAACTTCTTAGGGGGAAAACTAAAACCTTGTGTCAACTTCTTTTCCGCATCCCAGAATATTGAAAAGCTAATCCAAGACTTCATTTCGGAAGTACCACAAAATGGGAAGAGGAAGTCACCTAGTCGAGAGAAAATGTCTCCTTCCAAAAATTTTAGGGCGCCTCATTTTTGGGAAACATTAGAAACAGGAACAGCCAACAGGAACACAATCTTTCTTTCTAAGTTGGCTGTGGATATTGTTTTTAGTAATAGGGAGGCTTCATGGCAGCAGCTCATACACACTAGTAAGCAAGGAGGAAAATATTGATGCCGATATCAATGACTCAAATTTACTGATATATAGATGAATATTTGGATATCTATTGATATTTTGGAAAAAATCATAGAAATTTTGTGAAATTTTTTTATGAAAATTTTAACCCTAGCTTATTTAAGTCTTAAAATATTATTTTAAGCATATATATCAAATACTTAAAAGCAAAAAATGTGCATTAATATAAAAATAAATACTTTCTCAAAATATATATACATATATATATAAGAATAAATAATAATGAATATTGACAAATGAATAAAAATTAGATTTAATCTATTGATCAGGCATGTCAATAGCAATACAAACAAATAATCATTAAATAATGATAATGAAATAAATAAATGAATAATGATAGAGATATGAATAAGAAATTAAAAATAGATCTATATATATTTTTTATTTTGATAGGAGACCTCAAAGGGAAATATATTCCATCAACGAAAAGGCAAGACAGCCTAAGGGTCGGGGGTGGAGATCACCCCTCCTCGGAATGTATCTCAAAAGATCCTGTCAATCATTAGATATTATTAACAGACTATAATTACAGAAGAACTTTTTATGTAATGTAATCCACTCTACCAAGAGGCTGTATTTTGTACAAAGCTACAAAAAAAATCAATACGGGAGGACTTGTCTTCGAACGTTCTCGCGTTCCTCTCCTTCTAAAAAAGCCAAAGAGCTGCTCTGAAAGCACAGCTAGCAATAATCCTAGCCTTCCCCTTCATATGCCAAGCACGAAGCCCTTCCAAAAGCCAATTGTCCACCTCTCTTGGGATGCAAAATGAAATCCCTACTATCCCAACTACAAAGCTCCAAACCTTACAAATTCACAATGGAGAAATAAATGATTAATTTTCTCACTATCTTTTAGGCATAGACGGTAGCCAGAGGGAGAGAGAGACCCATTTCTAAACCTTCCTTGCAGCTACTCATCAGTATTTAGGCTACGATAAGCCAAGGACCATAGAAAATTTTTTTACTTTCTTCGAACTTTTATGTTTCCAAATTAAACTAGGTAGAGCAGGGTTGATCTTTGAGGATTTGAACCATTGACTTGCTAGAATATCTTCCAGAACTTTCCACCTTCCAAATAAAATTATCCATGCCTGAACCCAACCGCACACCATTAAGCTTCTCAATCAACGCAACCCAGCTACCAAGTTCTCTGTCAAACAAAGCTCTTCGGATTCCCAAATTCCAAGTCCAATTGTCATTGTCCCAACAATCATGAATGGAGGTCTCCCTTTTTATTGGAGATCATAAAAATATCAGGGAAACATATATCTAAGGGTTGCACATTACATCAAACGTCTTCCTAAAATCGAATTTTATCCCCGCATCTAACTTGGAATTTAGTAAATCGATCAAAAAAGAGGATATAATTTAGCAATGTCCGACCACATCCTTCTGCCCTTCCTCTTAATAAACTGTCTCGATTTCCATCTGAAATGGGACACTCCATAGATACTAGCAATGACTATCCTCCACAAAGCATTTCCCTCTTGGGTAAATCGCCACAACCATTTGATAAGAAGGGAAGTATTTTGATGCACCGGAGAGCCCACTCCAAGGCCCCATGGTTGGTTGGCAAGGTTGTCCAATCCCATTTGACAAGGCTAGATCCCGACTTATCCTTTGCTCCATATGAAGTCTCTAATGATCTTCTTCGTCAACTTAATCACAGATTTAGGAGCCTTCAAAAGAGAGAAGTAATATATGGGCAAGCTATTAAGAATCAATTGAGCCAAAGTTACTTTTCCCCCTTTGGATAGAAGGAAGCCTCTCCACACATCTAGCTTGGCTCTAAATTTGTCTATCAAAGGTCCCAAAACATCTTACTTTGATGATTTCCTCCCAAGGGATAGCCCAGGTAATTTATCGGTAAGGATTCCACTTGACATTCTATATAGAATAGAAGCCAAGCTTATAATTGAATTCTTCAAAGCCCCTAGGTAATGCTTGGGTGACAATGTCAATTATTTGTTGGTAAGATGGAACATAGTTCAAATTCCACCGTGTTACTGTTGACCTTCTTAGATATCAAATGACAATCTATCTCTATGTGCTTTGTTCTATCATGATGCACTGGATTTATTGCTATGTCGATGGTTGTTTGATTATCACAAAACATTTTAACTAAATTCTGAGTATCAATCTTCAGTTCTGTTAAAAGCTTCTAAATCCATATTCCTTCATGGATGCCCAAAACAAGAACTCTGTATTCAGCTTTTACACTATTCCTTGCTACAATAGCTTGTTTTTTCCATCTCCAAGAAACTAAGTTGTCCCAAACATAGGAGCAATAGTCAGTTGTAGATCTCCTATCAGTTAATTCTCTAGTCCCAAGTAGATAGAGTTCTACCATACTATTTGATAACTTTTTGAATAACAACCCATGACCTAAAGTGCCTTTTAAGTATCTCAAAATCTTGTTTATAGCTCCAAGATGATGTTCATTCAAATTATTCATATATTGGCTAACAAAGTATGCAACGTCTGGTTTAGTACGTGGAAGATGAATTAACTTTCCCAACAAATCTTTGATACATGCCCTTGTCAACCAGAATAACGTCTTCACTTTCGTGTAGTACTAGATTTGGATCCATGGGTGTTTCTAGAGGTCTATACCCAACATCTCCAGTCTCCTTTACCAAGTCTAGGATATTTATCCTCTAAGAAATTACAATATCATTCTTGGATCGCACCAATACCATGGCTAGAAAATATCTCAAGCTTCTCAGTCTTTGATTTCAAACCCAATTGCGAGCATCTTTTTAAGGTTGAGAATCTCTTCTAGATCATTCCCTATTATGATTATGATATCATCCACATATATAATTAGAATTGTAGTTTTGTTAGTTGAAGATCATAAGGTATGTGATAAGCCCCGTATTACTAAGGTGTATGAGCGGAGACGTGTGAGGAAGAAAAATATTATGTAAGGGGTAATTGGGTAGTTTTACCTTGTGGGCCCTTAAAATAGTGTGTGAGGAAATTACAGTATTGTGAGAGAGGAGGGATATAAGGAGGGTTTGTTGAGGGGAGTGGGTATCTTTTGGGACTGTCTTTTTGTGTGTAATTCTCTGAGGAGAAGTTTGGAGAGAGGAGAGCTCTCGAATTCTCTCTATTCCTATCTGATAAATAAAATTGGAGGTTGAGGCCTATCAATTTTGGTATCAGAGCAACGACCTGGGTATGGTAGGGAAGATGGAAGGAAGAGTAGTCGCATTGGAAGAGAAATTGGCCGAGTTAGCTGTGAAACAGGTGGACATGGAAGTAGGGCTAACTACACAGATTGCAGAGTTGGGTGAAAAACAGGCAAATGTGGAGACTAAGCTCGACTTGCAGTTTACCTTGGTTCGGGAAGAGATGAAGGCGATGTTTGCCCGATTGGATGGAGTGGTTCGCACTGAAAAAGGGTCTCCCTCGTCGGAAAGAACCATCACTGATAAAGGCAAGCGCATCGTGGATGAGGAATCGGTCTTGAAAACAGAGGAACTCAAGAATAGTATCGAGACAAACGCAACAGCAAACGAAGGCATTCACGCTCCTAGTAATCGAGAGGTTCCGTTGTTTGATATGCGTTTGAGGAAATTAGAAGTACCAATCTTCAAGGGGGAAGAAGGGGAAGACCCAGATGGTTGGCTGCATCGGGTTGAGCGGTATTTTGTGGTTAATCGACTGACTGAGAGGGACAAAGTAGAGGCAGCAGTCTTGTGTTTAGAGGGAGAGGCTTTAACGTGGCATCAATATGAAGAGAGTTGTGCAACCATAACGAGTTGGAAAGAGTTTCGGAGGTTGCTGTTAGAGAGATTCCGACCTTCATCCCAGGGTGATCGCTACGCCCAACTGATGAAGCTGCAACAGGAAACCACCGTGAGAGATTACCGCCGGCGATTTGAGCAAATATGCGGCAACCCTAAAAGACGTCTGCGATGGGGTACTGGAAAGTAAAGTTGAATGTGGGCTCAAGGAGGAGATACAAAGTGAATTAAGAAAGTTTCGGCCGGTGGGCCTGAAGGCCAAAATGATTATGGCCCAGTTGATTGAGGACGACAACATAATCCAAGAGAAAAAAAGAAAAGGGCTGACTGCAACTCCAACCCAAAAGCCCAACACGAACCCTAGTAGTGGATCGGACAGCGGGTCAAATAGCGCCGGTGGGTCAAGCGGGTCTTCGGCCCGGACAATTTCGTTAAATTACAACCGAAGGGCGTCGTCTTCGACTTCGGTGACTCCGGTGCGTGAAACAGCGATGAAGAGCGGCGTAAATTCCACGTATAAGCGAGTTACGGATCGAGAATTGCAATTAAAAAGGGAGAAGGGGTTGTGTTACAAGTGTGACGAAAAGTGGTCGTCGGGACACCGATGTAAACGAAAAGAATTGCAAATTATGGTTGTTCAAGATGAGGAGGAAGAAATTGGAAGGGAGGCGACGGAAACTGAAGAATTCTGTGAACCAGAGTCAGACTCGAGAGATGGGGCTTTGGTCGAAAATTCTGAGGTGGCAGCCTTATCCTTGCATTCGATGGTAGGGTTCGACTCACCGAAGACGATGAAGGTTCATGGTATAATCCAAGGCCAAGCAGTAGTGGTTTTAATTGACAGCAGCGCCACCCACAATTTTATTTCCACGGAGGTGGTACAAAAATTGGGCCTCAAAATTTCTCCTTCCTCCAGCTATGGGATCGTCTTGGGCACTGGGGGACCGGTTCAAGGAGCTGGAATTTGCCAAGGTGTGATCCTAACTATATCTGATTTAACCATTATTCATGATTTTCTTCCGTTGCCATTAGGAAGTGCAGATGTGATCTTGGGAATTACTTGGCTAGAAACGTTGGGCAAGGTGCAATTTGATTACCGTTTGTCCGAAATGGATTTTCAAGTTGGCGATTGGTTGGTTCAGCTGCGGGGTGACCATAGTCTGGTAAAGTCCCAGATTTCTCTCAAGACAATGATGAAGGCCTTCGGGGCAGGGCGTATTGATTGAGTTGGGAGCTATGGAACCTACGGAATTTCAAGCTAGTACACTGCTACAAACTAAGGCGTTGGAAGGGGTTCAGCCCGAGATAGCAAAAATTTTACAACGGTTTGCAACGGTTTTTGAGCCACGAATTTCTCTGCCACCTTGTCGAAATCATGACCATGGGATCGAGTTGGAACTGGGGATGAGGCCAGTCAATGTACGCCCCTATCGTTATCCTCAATTCTAGAAGGACGAAATTGAGCGTTTGGTCCAAGAGATGCTATTGTCGGGAATTATTCAGCCAAGCAAGAGTTCATTTTCGAGCTCGGTCTTATTGGTAAAGAAAAAAAGATGGGAGTTGGAGGTTTTGCGTGGATTACCGCGCACTCAACCGGGTGACAATACCGGATAAGTATCCGATACCAGTGGTGGATGAACTACTTGACGAGCTATATGGCGCCACCATCTTCTCCAAGATCGATCTGAAGTCGGGGTATCACCAGATTCGCGTAAAACCCTCCGGATGTTCATAAGACGGCGTTTCGCACCCACGAAGGGCATTATGAATTCTTAGTCATGCCATTCGGCCTCCGCAACGCCCCATCCACGTTTCAGTCAGTAATGAATGATATTCTGCGGCCGTATCTTCAAAAATTTGTATTGGTATTTTTTTACAACATTCTCATTTACAGCACAAATTTACAAGATCACATTGACCATTTGTCAAAGGTCTTGGCTATTTTACTGGAGCATCAGTTCCTTGCTAACTTAAAAAAATGCCATTTTGGTGCGGCTAAGATCGAGTATTTGGGCCATATGGTATCAGCGGAAGGCGTTGTAGCAAATCCGGCAAAGCTGGACGCTATGCAGAAATGGCCGACACCTCGAACAGTTAAAGAGTTGCGTGGTTTCCTTGGCTTGACGAGGTATTACAGGAAATTCGTGGCAAATTACGGTACGATTGCGTTTCCTCTAACACAACTCTTGAAAAGGGATAATTTTGGGTGGAATTCGGATGCTGAGTCGGCTTTTCAACGGCTAAAGTCCGCTACGATGTCTGTTCCCGTCTTAGGATTGTCGGATTTCTCTAAAACGTTCATTATTGAATCTGATGCATCGGGAGTTGGGGTAGGAGCAGTATTAATGCAAAATCAACGGCCATTGGCATTTTTCAGCCAAGCGTTACCTCCTTCCCATCGTCATAAAGCCGTGTATGAGCGAGAATTAATGGCCATTGTGTTTGCGGTCCAAAAATGGCGACCATATCTCCTGGGCCGGCGATTCATTGTGCGAACAGATCAAAAGAGTTTGAAATTTTTATTGGAGCAACGTGTTATTGTCGGGGAGTACCAGCGTTGGGTAGCAAAATTATTGGGCTACGATTTTTGCATTGAGTATAAACGGGGCCTCGACAACAAAGCGGCAGATGCATTGTCCCGCTTACCACCAGCAATGGAGTTTGGGTTGCTTAGTGTGGTAGAGGGCCTGAACACAACTGTGATTGAGGAGCAAATTGATGTCGACAGCACGCTTAATGGCATTAGACAGGCCATTCGAAACCAAGAGGCTGCTCCAGTAGGATTTGCGTTGCGTGGGAATCTGCTTTTTTATCATGGGAGGTTAGTATTACCTACTGACTCACAAACAACTCCTCTCATTCTCCGTGAATTTCATAACAGTCTCGTGGGTGGCCACCATGGTGTGTTAAAAACGTATCAACGTCTAGCAAAAGAGGTTTATTGGAGGGGAATGAAAGCTGCGGTCCACACATTTGTTGCTAATTGCTCTGTATGCCAGCAAGCAAAATATTTATCGCTTGCTCCAGCTGGATTACTACAGGCCTTGCCTATTCCAGAACGGGTTTGGGAGGATATTTCGCTAGACTTTATCGAGGGGTTGCCGAAGTCTAACGGGTATGACACAATCTTGGTGGTGGTGGATCGTTTGTCTAAGTATAGTCATTCCATACTACTTAAACATCCATTCACTGCTACCACCGTGGCTAACGTTTTCATAAAGGAGGTTGTTCGCCTACATGGCTGCCCGAGTAGCATTGTTTCAGATCGCGATAAAATTTTCACGAGCTTGTTTTGGGAGGAATTATTCCGTGCATTGGGTACCCAACTACGACGTAGCAGCACTTACCACCCACAAACTAATGGTCAAACGGAGGTGGTAAATAGAGGATTGGAGGCTTATTTACGTTGCTTTGCAATGGGTACACCGACACAGTGGTCGAAATGGGTAGCATGGGCTGAATTTAGTTATAACACGTCCTTTCACTCTTCGACCAAGTTGACTCCATTTGAGGTGGTGTATGGACGTCCTCCACCGCCGGTCTTGCCTTATTTAAAAGAATCGTCAGCGGTTGCGGAGGTAGATACTCAACTACAGAATCGTGATGTGATGCTAGCTAAGTTAAAGGAAGTACTCAAGAAAACTCAGCAACGGATGGTTGATACAGCCAATAAAAAGAGGAGGGACGTTCAGCTGGAAGTTAATGATTGGGTGTACATTAAATTAAAGCCATATCGTCAAACTTCATTGGGCCGATTCAAGCACCCCAAGCTAGCTCCACGTTTTATCGGCCCTTTTCAAGTGTTAGAGCGTGTTGGTGCTGTAGCTTATCGGGTAGCGTTGCCAAAGGCTTCGGGAATCCACTCTGTATTTCATATCTCGGTTTTGCGTAAGGCCGTGGGGCATAATTTGCCTATATATCCATTACCTCCAAATTTGCAACATGACCTTACAGTGAAATTGCAACCAGCGAAGCTGTTGGGTTTACGTGAGTCTTCCATTGGTGATGGGTCATTGGAGGTTTTAATTCGTTGGGAGCATGCTTCAACAGAGGACGCAACATGGGAAGCAGCTGCTGATATTAAAGCCCAATTTCCAGCTTTCCACCTTGAGGACAAGGTGGCTCTCTGGGGAGCGGGTATTGATAAGCCCCGTATTACTAAGGTGTATGAGCGGAGACGTGTGAGGAAGAAAAATATTATGTAAGGGGTAATTGGGTAGTTTTACCTTGTGGGCCCTTAAAATAGTGTGTGAGGAAATTACAGTATTGTGAGAGAGGAGGGATATAAGGAGGGTTTGTTGAGGGGAGTGGGTATCTTTTGGGACTGTCTTTTTGTGTGTAATTCTCTGAGGAGAAGTTTGGAGAGAGGAGAGCTCTCGAATTCTCTCTATTCCTGTCTGATAAATAAAATTGGAGGCTGAGGCCTATCAGTATGATCCACTTGACATTGATAATAGCCACGTTTTATCAACGTTTTAGTGAATCTGTGAAACCATGTACAGGGAGATTGTTTTAATCCATCCAAAGACCTTCACAACTTGGACACTAAACTATTGGACTTGTCTTCCATTTTAGGAGAGTTTTTCATATAAACTCTTTTGAAGTAGGGGTTCTCCCATTTCATCTCTAATTTCATATCATCAATAAAATTTTCTTATTAAAAAAGGGAAAAATACTTTTGGTCCCTGAGTTTTCAAACTCGACAATTTAGTCCCTGAGGTTTGGATTTCGTTTCATTTTGGTCCCTCCATCCATTTTTCCGTTAAATTCTAATGGTTTGTTGACGTGGCAATATTTTTTTAATTAAAAAAAATCTTTTCAAATTTTTTTAATTAAAAATAATATAAAATTGATCAAAAAGAAATTATTTTTAAATTTTTTTCTTCTTCTTCTTTCTCCTTCTTTCTTCTTCTCTCTCCTCCTTCTTCTTCTTCTTCATCAAGTCCAGCAGTGGCCCGTCGGCCACCGCTGCCGCCACCACCGAAGCTTTTTTTTAAATCTTCTTCTTCCTCTTCCTTTCTTCCTTTCTTCTTCCTCTTCCTTTCATCTTCTCCTTTTCTTTGTTTTCTTTTTTTCTCTCCCCATTTCAGATCTCTCTCTGCCCAACCGCCGGCCGCCACTTCGTCCTCGCGCCATCGGCAGCCACTTCGTCTTCGGATTCGGTCTGAAACGAAGGGGAAATCCCCTTCGTTTTAGATCTAGATCAAGTTGTCGTTTCAACCAGAGAGAAAGAGAGGGAGCGACAAGGCAGAACGGGAGATAGCGCAAGGGTCATTGTTTTTCTATTGTGCAAGGGGTGGCTGGACAGACCGAATCAGGTCGTTTTTTTGTTGCGCAGGAAGAGGAAGAAGAATCGGGTCGTTTTTCGGTCGATTTTTGTTGAACGGTCGTCGTTTCAAACAGAGAGAAAGAAGGGAGAGAGAAAGATATGAAGTTTCCCAGAGAAGAACGTGCGATTCTTTGGAAGTATTTGGTCGGTGGGGAAGAGAGAGGAAGGAAGAGAGATTTGAAACAGGGAAAAGTTATTAAAAAAAAAAAAAACACTCCCCGAAGGTCACAAGTGGTTGCACTTGAAGAAGAAGAAGAAGGGGAGAGAAGAAGGAGGAGGAGGAGAGATAAGGAGAAAAATAAAAAAAATATATTTTTTTTTATTAATATTTTTATTTCAAAAAATTAAAAAATATTTTTTAATTAAAAAATATTGCCACATCAGCAAACCGTTTGAATTTAACGGAAAAATGGATGGAGGGACCAAAATGAAACGAAATTCAAACCTCGGGGCTAAATTGTCAAGTTTGAAAACTCGAAGACCAAAATGAAACCTAACCCCAAACCTCGGAGACCAAAAGTGTATTTTTCCCTAAAAAAAATCTTCTTCAAGATCACCATTCAAGAATGCATTGTGGATATCAAGTTGGTGAAAAGAGGTCAATCTTGGTTTACAACCAGAGATTAAAAAAACACACACACCATATTCAGTTTTGCAAAAAGGGCCAAAGCTTCTTGGTAATCTATACCATATGACTAACTAGTTGAAGTCCTGAGCAACAAGTCTTTCTTTAAATCTTTTCACACTGCCATTTGATTTCTATTTAATGGTGAAAATCCATTTGCAATCAAGTGGGTTCTTTCCACAAGGAAGCCTGGTAGGAGTCCACATCCCTATGGGTTGCGACCTTTCTCCTACTCAGGCATGCTTTGGGGTGGCAAGCCTAAGATTACTAAGTTTTGGGATCCTATTGAAGATCGTATTGTGTCAAGACTTGCTAAATGGAGATGCTTATTTTGCTCTAGAGGAAGATTAGCTCTTGCAAATGTGGTCCTTACAAGCATTCCTCTCTACCACTTATTTACTTTAAATTTAAATGTCTATTGTAGGTCGTGAAAAGTTGGAGAAGCTTATTTAGAGTTCTTTTTTCCTGGGGAGGCACTTGAAATGAAGGTAAGACTAATTTGATGGATTGGGCAATATCCTTCCTGCCGTTTCCAAAGGGATCTAGGAGCTGGAAACCTCGTAGCTATGAATATGGCCTCCTTGCTAAATGTGATTGGTGCTTCATGAATGAAAAGAAACTCCCTATGGAGAAGGATAATAGCTAGTAAGTACCAACTTGCTCCGAACAAATTTGGTGGATGCAAAAATTGAGTGGGCTGCCCTCACCAACCTCCTCCTTTTGTTCCTAATGATAGAGAGGATAAGAGGTGGTCTCTTTTGAAGTCAGTGGATGTTCAGAGTTCTTTGATGCCAAAATTGACAGTGAAGCAATCTGTTTTGAGTACCTCTTATGTGTTATACATACATACATATTCAAGGATACAAACTCCCAAGAGAAAGATATAAGAAAACCAAATAACGAAATAAAGTAAAAATCATTGAAAATTACAAGAGCCAAGAAGTAAGACATTGAAGGACAAAACTTCTCAGAAGATCTCAACAAGCCAATGAACCCAAGGCAACAAAAACCACTCCCACCAAGCTGCAAAAGCTACACCTAGCAACTGCCAAAAGAAAAGAACATCTAGAAAACCTTTGATGAAAGCTAAAGACAGAAGAAAATGAAGCTAAACAGTATGATAGAACTCAGTAGTATTATTTATGTTCAAGGAGAATACAAGGACCAAGGTAGAATTCGAGAACTCCCCAATCTCTCCAAAAATCATCTACTCACTGATTTCACAAAAGATCCCCTTGTCCCTCTATCTCTTGCTTATATTTACAGAATATATTCCTTTGAAGACTTGCTAACTAACTGAACCCCATCCCATTAACCATAACTCTCAGCTCTTTCCCCTCAATTATATTACTCCCACTCTAGCCCTCTTCCTCCCATACACCTTAACAACTGAAGGATTATTATTTTCCCACCCCCATGAAAATACCTTGTCCTCAAGATGACAATCAAGAAGCTGCTAAGACGTCAGTTGGTTCCCACGTAGCTCATGCAAAGCCCTTCCATCCTAGCAAACCAGCACTTCAGTGGGCTTCACCCCCCATCAGCAGCCTTATGCAACCCCAAGATTTGGGCGGGATTGACACTAATAGACCATCTTCAGCAATCCATGAGGTAAAGGCATCACCGGTAAGGTGTGTCCCATGACTTTGTGCAATTACGACATGTGGAATACGACATGAAAGGATGCAGAATCTTGTAGAGCCAGCTTGTAAGCCACGGGACCAACCAACCAATATGCAAAAAGATCCAACAATCCATGTGGATAATTTGGCATGAGCGTAGTTTTTCATTGACCCTTGCCTCTACAAATGCAACCTCAAATAAACCCAATCCCCTTCATTAAACTCCACTACCCTTTGCATGGGCCACCATCCTTCGTTGAGCATCTTGGAGATGTTACTTGAGGACTCCCAAGATTTCATCTCTTTCTTTTGGGGGCCATACACGATCTCAAAGGGAGACATCTGCAGTTGTATGGAATGAAGTATTGTAAAAAAAATTTGTCCACGCTAGCCACTTCCCTCACTTTGTAGGCATATTCATATCAAAACACCGCAAGAAAGCTTCAATGCCTCTACTAACCACCTTTGTTTGGGCTGTCGATCTATGGGTGATAGGGAGTACTTCACAAAACAGTCCCTTGGCAACAAAATAAGCAAATAAACACCTTGTCCCTATCTGAAACAATGCTACTGGGAATACCATGCAACTGAAATACCTCCAGCATGAAAATCTGGGTTTGTGCTGGACAGCACTGTCAAAGGACATCGGAGGAATAAAATGTCCATTATTTAGATAAATGGTCCACGACCTCTAAAACCACATTGTAACCTTCAGATTTAGGTAGCCACTTAATAAAATCCACTAGTACATCCTCCCATACTCGATTAGGAATGGGTGAAGGCTGTAATAGGCCAGCTGGTGCAGGAGACAAATATTTCACCAGTTGGCATACAACAGATTCACTCACAAAAATTTGAATTCGACTTCTCATCCCTCACAGGTGAAAGAGGGTCCCATTGCCTATGCCCCCTAGAAGCAAAGATTTTACCCTTAGGCTTCCCATTGATAAAGATTAAACAAAATTACAAAATAACCTAGAACTCTTCCACAAGTTTACAAGATAGTGAAGTCAGGAATATTGCTCCAGAACCACTTCTTTCCATTGTTAGAGAAAACCTGTGTAATATGTTGTTTTCAGCCCATCAAAACTCCAATACAACAACTTATTGAACTTCCAAAAAATTATAAATCTGAAAAGTTGATCTTGAGGATCATGAATCCTTTAGAGTACAACAATATGTGGGCTTCGGAATTCAAACATTAGCCTTTTGATCGAGGATATAATGTCTTGAACAATAGAGGAAT
Source organism: Luffa aegyptiaca (assembly GCA_017139565.1). NCBI lineage: Eukaryota > Viridiplantae > Streptophyta > Magnoliopsida > Cucurbitales > Cucurbitaceae > Luffa > Luffa aegyptiaca. The sequence continues at coordinate 13,314,583 of CM029407.1, read as the reverse complement.
GCTCAAGTTGGCTTGAGGAAGATGGATTCTTTAAAACACAAAATATCCAAATTAAAAATCTTCATTAAATTCCTCCTGTTTGTGTACTTTGCTTAAATCCTCACCAAAGCAATCAATAAAACTAGACAGAAATCCTTCCACCAGCTTGGTTAAACACATTTGAGAAGAATCTTGTCTTTATCCAGAAAAAAAAGATTGCATTACCGCCTCTTCCAGCTCTTCTCTCAATAATTCAACAATTTCAGTAAGCAAAGCAAGAGTTCATCTTCTTCATTTTTTTTTGATAAAAGACCATGCTTTCATTGAGAAAAAATGAAAGAATACAAGGGCATACAAAAAACAAGCCCGAGAAAGAGGAATCCCTTTAAATGAAGGGACTCCAATCCAAAATGATGAGACCTAAGGAATAATTACAAAATAAACGCGTCACCGACGCCCAAAGAGAAACATTATATTTAACAAGGGACCAAACCTCAATAGGATCCCTCTCTAACCCTCTAAAAGTTCTATTGTTTCTCTCACCCCACAACCCCCAAATAATAGCACAAATCCCAGCTTGCCACAAAAACTTTCCTTGCTCCCTAAAGGGAGGATGGGGAAGGAACTCCTCGATCGTCTCTCTGAGGCCTCTGTGTCTGGCAAACTGCAACCCGAACGAGCCAAAGAACTCATCCCACACTGTCCTAGCAAAAGCGCAGTTCCATAACATATGATCGAGGTCTTCCTCCGCCATCCGACAAAGAATGCAACAAAAAGGCCCAAATAAACTAGGAATCTTTCTGGACAGCCGATCAAGAGTATTAACTCTTCCATGGATCACCTGCCAAATAAAAAACTGCACCTTCTTTGGAACTTTCACCTTCCACAATAAAGAGAAAATGGACGGCTGAGAGGAAACAGGGTCCAAAAGGCATCGGAAGAAGGATCGACAAGAAAACCCGAGGGAAGGGTCGGGACTCCAGACTCGAAAGTCTTTCCTAGTGGTACTAAAAGCGATTTCCCCAATCAAAGAAAGGAGAGTCACGAGGTCCGTTGTTTCACGATCAGACAACGGACGCACAAAGCCAAAGCAATAAGAAAGAGAGCTCCCTGAAGGAATCAGAACCTCGGCCACGGAATGATTTTTCATAGAGGAAAGATGATAGAGCCGAGGAAAGGTAACGCAAAGGGGTCTATCCCCCACCCATCTGTCCTCCCAAAAATAAGTTTCCTCCCCATTCCCCACCGAGCAATGAATAAAAGAGGCCAAAGAAGGGAGCTCACGCGAAATTTCTCTCCAAGGGTTTCTGGAAGTGCCTTTGATCCCCCCGTTACCCATTCAGAAGGGTGGGGCCCGTGTTTACTAACAATAATCCTATGCCAAAGGGTGTTGGAATCAGAATAGAACCTCCAAAGCCATTTTGCCAGTAAAGCCTTGTTACGTATCCTCAAGTTACCTATCTCTAGCCCCCCCTGCCTTAAGGATTGCCCCACAAGATCCCAGCGCAACAGATGCGTACTCTTGCCCTCATCCACCCCTTCCCATAAAAAGTCCCTCATCAACTTCTCAATAACTTTACAGACCGAACAAGGGGCTCTAAAGAGGGAAAAGAAGTAAATAGGGATACCACTTAAAACAGAACGAATAAGGGTCAGCCTACCTCCTTTGGAAAAGAAGCTTTTCTTCCAACTTGCAAGTCTTTTCCTCACCTTATCCACAACAGGGTCCCAGAACGAGACCAACCTCGAGTTGTGACCCAACGGCAAACCTAAGTAAGAAGAAGGAAACGAACTCATTTCACAACCAACAATCTCTGCCCATCTCCTTGCCTTACTATCATCGCAATTCAGACCCAGGATTTGGCACTTGCCCCGATTTATTTTCAAACCTGACATGGATTCAAAGAAGGCTAATATATGGTTCAAAATTAAAAAGGATTCCTCTTTTCCGGAACAAAAGAAGATCGTGTCATCTGCAAACTGAAGATGGGATAGGGGAATCCTATTCTGACCCACTTCGAAGCCTTCGATGATTTTACCCTCCACCCCTCTAAAAATAATTCTACTGAGAGAATCCACAATCAGGAGAAAAAGAAAAGGGGAGAGGGGATCTCCTTGACGAAGGTCGCGGGTAGCCCGAATCCTCCCCTTGGGCCTGCCATTAACAAGGATTGAATAGGTCATAGATCTCGTACAACTCCAAATCCAAGATCTCCATTTGTAACCAAACCCTTTCTTCTCCAGAATCTTATCCAAAAAATTCCAATCCACGTGATCGTACGCCTTCTCAAAATCAATCTTAAAAACCACTCCCTCCCGACCACTTCCTCGATAATCCTCAATAGCCTCATTAGCAATGAGGGCTTGATCCAGAATTTGTCTACCTTCGATAAAAGCCCCCTGGGCCTCCGTAATTGTTGAGGGAAGAACTTTTTTCAACCTCTTAGTGAGCACCTTAGCAATGATCTTATAAACGCTTGTAATCAGGCTAATAGGTCGAAAATCCTTAACCCTATTAGCTCTCTCTTTCTTGGGGATAAGGCACACGTAGGTCTCATTTAAGGAACTGTCCAAGATGCCACGTTCATAGAATTCTTTAAACACTCGTTCCAAGTCCCCCTTAATCTCTTTCCAATTGTCTTGAAAAAAGGCCATGGAAAAGCCATCCGGGCCTGGGGATTTATCTCTATCACAATCGAAGTCCGCTTTCTTGATTTCCTCCAACGAGAAAGGGGAGTCTAAGTCATTTTTCTCCCTATCTGAGATCGGGCACCAATCAATTCCTTCGACAAATGGTTTGGGGGTCACCTGAGGGGCATAAAGATTGGAAAAGAAAGATACAATTTCATCCTCGATCTCTTTTTCCCCATGAATTTGAATTCCCATACTATTTTCCAACGGGCCAATCATGTTTTTACTTCTTCTGCCGTTAGCCATTCTATGAAAAAAGGCCGAATTACAATCGCCATCCTTGGCCCATTTGACTTTGGCCTTTTGCCTCCAACTAATCGTCTCTTTCTCAACCAACTGAGCGAACTCAGACTTGAGGGAAATACGTTCCTCCTTGAGGGTATCATCCAAGGGCCCATTCTCTTCCTGGGAATCAATCTCATTGATCCTGCTCACCACTTCCTGTTTCTTCACCTTAATATCACCGAAGACCTCTTTGTTCCACAACTTAAGAGTTCCCCTAAGGGCTCTTAATTTACCCATAAACCTATACCCTTCCCACTTCCAAGGAGCCTCCACATTCCACCACGAAGGGAAGGAAGATTTGAAGGACGGATGATCCAACCACATATTCTCAAAACGAAAAGGGCAAGGGCCCCATTTCTGAGGTCCCGACGTAAGGATTAGGGGCCAATGATCAGAAGTAACTCGAGGACCTAAGGATTGTCTGACACCATGGAAGGTATCCATCCAACCCTTAGAGCAGAGAGCTCTATCGATCCTACTGCGCGCCCTACTATTAGCCCAGGTGAATCTCCCATTAGAAAGAGGGGGGTCAAAAAAGCTGCAGTCCTCAATCCACTCATTAAAAGACTTTATCGACTTCGAAGCTCTCCCTCCCGAAGCCTTTTCTGAAGGGGAACGAACAACATTAAAGTCACCCAAAATGCACCAATGATGCCCACATAACCCATACAAGGCCCCAAGCTCATTCCAAAACTCCTGCCTACCTTTGGGCCTGGGCGGGCCATACGTACCTGTGACCCAACCTAAGTCCTTGTCCTTCCATTTAATCTTGATAGAAACAGAGAAGACACCTAGCATCACCTCCAAACAGTTAACAGAATTACCATCCCACATAACAAGCACCCCTCCTGACGCTCCCACCGACTCAATGCCTATCCACTCCACCTTTCTGATCCCCCAAATGCTACGAATAAACTCCCGATTGTACTTATAACGCTTAGTCTCCTGAAGAACCACAATATCCGGATTTTCCTGAGAGATAATCTCTTTAACCAAACGACGCTTATCCCTCCCCCCTAGACCTCTAACATTCCAAGAGAGCATCTTCATTTAGAACTCGATGATTCCCCAACCTCCCTAGAGGCCTTTCTCCTATCGTAATTCACAGATGATTCCAATTTTCTTAACTCTCTATCCACTCTTTTAGAGTCTCCTCCCTTTTTACTATAAGTTTTGCCTTTCTCCTCATCCACCGAGCCATTCTTGGGGTCTTGGTTAATGGGAACCTCTTTTATACCAACAGAAGCCAAGGCAGCCCATCCCGGTTGCCAGAATCCGATATTCCTTTCTTGGGCTGGGAATCCTTCAAAGTTCGAAGGACTATAGATAGGTAAAGGAATGCTACTAACAAGGCCATTTGGGAAAGGATGGAAGTTCCCCCCAATTCTATCACCCGAGTCACAAGTTAATGAAGCAAAGGTCGGAATTCCTTCTCCCATTGAATAGATGGTCGGTTGAGTCAAGGCACTTCCAGAGGCTTGGTAAGAATTTAGAAAGATAGGTTGCACAAAATTATGGTTGAGGCCCACCAACTCCCCCTTCCCCTCCCCCGAAGGATAAGCAAAGGAATAAGGATGTTGATAGGCTAACCCCCCCGCACACATCCACCCATCCCTCACAGAAGAATTAGAAGGTGAAAGAACCAAAGGAGGGGAGCGTACCTGGGCAGGGATATTGTCCGAGTTTACCTTGATCAACTGTTGAGGCGGATCCCCCGTAGCCGAGCCATCTTGAGACACTCTTACCGGAGTAGCTCGAGAATCCCTCTCCGTGGGAATATCAAGAGCCGTAGAAATATTCTGCTGACAATCCTTCTGAGGATGGTTGAGTTGCTGGACCAATTCATTCTCCTCCGAAAAAATCACGTTCAAGTTCATAATTCCCACATCTTTGGCTGCCGGAGTCGATAGGAAGGATTCATCTTCCGAATAACTAACCACTGATGGGTCGGAGCCATTATCCTCGTCGGCCCTCGTATCCTCCGCATGATTAAGTTCAACCTCCCAATCTAAATCGATGTCGTTGTCGGCCTTGGCAACTGAAGAAATAGCCTCCAAAAATTGTTCAGTTTCGGGCCCATTAACTAGCTCAGTCGGCCCATTGCTATCTCCCTTGCACTCGCTTATAAGATTTCCTTTTCCGTAAAGGGTTGGGTCCATTAGATTATTAGTCACATTTTGCCCTGAAAGCCCACCAGCCTCAAGCCCAATATTAAGCCCAATTTCAGCTTCCTTTTTACCATTCTTCACGTGATTTTTCGTACCCTGAACCTGCTGACCTGCGACTTCTGCTGCATCTGGCACTTGAAGTACGATTTTTCCAGATCTTCTTGAGCACGCCACCCTCTCATCGGAGCTCTCGACGGACATCCCTTTTCCGACCACAAATCTCACTGGAAAAAATGTGTTTCCATGGTTTAGATAACACGAAGAAGGTGTAAGGCCGTTGTCGTTCCCTTTAACTCTAAAGCACACTTCGTCTGTCCAGCAAGCTTCACCCAGAATTTCTTCTTCCTCTGTCAATCCCCCACACATATCAGCTAATAAAGAAATCATTTGAATGGATCTCAAAAATGGTGGGACATCTAAAACCGTGACCCATCCTCCCTCGAATATTTGGCATTTTCTTTCTGCAATTATCTTGAAATCCCACGCGTGAATGGAGAATCTGTCGTCTTGCTTCAGCGAACCAGCCCTAACCAGAACTTCAGCATCCTTCGCAGTTCCGCACAGTCCCACTGCCAAATTAACACAGAAGGGTTTTAGAGATAGACCAACCTTTGCTAAGCTCAAGCACGAGTCCCTGATTCCGGCCCAATCCGAACCAACAAACATCCGTTCAACGATCACTGCTGTCGAACAATCAAAGGCAAAATCGACTTCTTCTGAGGGGTTCTCCTTCTCCTCTTTTTCCGTCTCCTTCTTCGCTCTTTCTGGCTCCAAGCCTTCTTTCACGGCCTCGACAAAGGTCCTAGATTTAATGACCCTACCCTCGGTTTCAGTCGCAATCCTTTCCTGCTTTCGATTCAAAACCGGAACCACGGGAGGGAGAAGGCTCGTCATAGCAGCTTCCAAGGCACCCCACCCCTTCAACTTGGTGCCTTCTGGGATGAAAATCGAAGTTTTCCTCCCTCGGTTAGGTTCAATAGATAATAAACCAAATCTTCCTTTTATGTTCTTCAGGACCTGAAAGAAGATAATTGCTGCATTCAACCTTCTCCTTCTCCAAAAGCCAAGAGGGTTCTTCGACTTCGCTATCGCCATAAGGCAATCCCTAACCCACGCAAAAGTTCCCAAATCTAATTCCATTCGACTCACTTTCGCTCCTCTTCTCTCTTCTAGCACCGCTTTCCTCCCATCCTCCTTCTTTCGAAGGTGAAACACCTTCCAATCGATGTTCACCTTCTTTGAATGATCCATACTCAGTTACATTTTAGTTGGGAGGGAGGGAGAGAGAGAGAGAGAGAACCATAACCTTGATTAACAGATACATAATTGAAAAGCAACTTGACCCAATGACACTTTTTGGTTGAAGTCTTAGTCGGTGTTCAGGAGGGATAGGGAATTCTCCAGTTATCCCTTGGCAATGTACTCTTCGTCTGAAAAAATAGTCATCTTCTTCACTCCAGTTATCCCTTGGCAAAGTTGTCGGTGTTCAAGAGTTCATCTTCTTCATTGAAATAATCATCAAAAGCCAAAAACAAATTCCTCCTCCTCTATAGGTTTTGGCACTGTCAGATCATTGTCAACATTCAAGTAATCAATAAAACCATGAAAATTTTCTTCTTCCCTAGTTTTTGATGCTATCTGAAGAGGTTCTCCTACAAAAAAATCGTCAAAACCCTGTTCTTGCTTTGGTTGATTCACTTTGAAGTTCTTTACTACAAGAACCATCATCAATAAAGTTGTCATTTGTCAAATGTCAATTAAAGAAAATCTTCATAATAAAATACTTGGTAAGAAAAATCTTTCAAACTAAAACTTAGAAATAACAACCTTCTCAATGTTAACCCAAATTTCAAAGTATAATTATACTAAAATTATTATTTAATAAAAAAAAATAAAGAAGTGATGAAGTTAGGTCGATATATCGATTAAATTTAAACTAAACGAATAAATTATCAACTTTACACTAAACTTGATATAATTAAATAACTAATCCATAATAAATACTAAAGTAATAAGAAATAATTTAACAATAAAATTAATTAAATTTAGTGTATTCACATATAATTATAACGCATTCGAATTCACAAATTTTGCAAAACAAATATAGTTATTAAAATATTCTCAGGCATCCCCATAAAATTTTATTTTGCCAAACAAACGCAAAAAATCTAAGGGTGTCGAGCGTCCAATTCCTAGACATTTGGATGACGAGCATCTCTAAATTTCCTAGAAACAAACAACCATGGACGGTTAACTAGTTTTTCCATACTTCTCTCACCCTTTTCAAACCTCTCCTTAAAAAAGTTATTTAAAAAGAATTTTGCATTTTGAAGGAACTTGAAAAACTGAACACTAGACATTGCAAGCCATTGTAACTGATTTCACTACCTACTATCAAATATAGAAAGAAGAGAGCTCCCTCTTTTCTTTCAAATTGAACCCAAAACCCCAAGAACTAACAAACAAGAACTAAACTTAAGCTAAACTATACACAATTTCCTTACAAATTAAACTTTAAGCTAAATAAAACCTCCAAGGTAACCACAATTGTTGAATTTCAGGTGATTTCTCATAGTGTTTTGAGATCATCCAAGTCTATGCTATAAGGGATCCATAGGAACTTATTTGAAAATTATGCATGCATTATACCTTAAGATCCAAAAGGAGGAAATGAAATGAGCATTAGACCAAAAATCTTCCCACAATTTAAATCCATATTGTAAATCTACTTTTAACTTTTATAATCCTAACTGGATAGTTTTTTAATAATTTAGTGCCCTTTTTAATTTCATTTATGTCAATGAAATTGTCTCTTATCTGAAAAAATTAGCCAATGGAGAAACATGCCGCCTATTTTCCACTCCTGTTGTATTTTTTTCACTTGGTTTGTAATTAATGCCAATTTGCCATTCTCCTTCTCATCAAATTTAAACATTTACAAGCAATCCAAATTGCTAATCATGAAACCAAGAAAAAACCAATGCTGGTTGTAAAGAGCAAGAGAAATTCAAGATAATTATAGAACCTACGAGAGCTTTCTCCTGGCCATAAAATATGTTTAAAGAAGACGAAAAAACCTAAGAAATGACTTTTAAGATAGAATCTCTCCATCTTTCATGGTAAGACAACATACCCCCAAAATTATTGATTTCAGTGCCTTCTGAAAGCCCAAAGCCTTTCCATCACTATCAAATGCTGCCTGCCACTTGTCTGGCTTAAGCATTCTGTTTACCTGCACGCCATGGGAACAGCACCCCAGATTTTGCATGAACACTAATAAATGAAATTCCGTTGTCATTCAAACTGCATTTGAAAATCATGCAGAAAAAAAATATTATCACAGTAACCAAATATCTAAACAAACTCATGTTTTCTATATAAACAAACATCCAAAAGATATTAAAAAATATCGGAAAAAAATAATATTAGGAATATTTTAAATGCTTAAGTACTTCAATTCAAAAATCTAAACAAATTCATGTTTTTCATATAAACAAACATCCAAATGATATTAAAAAATATAGGGAAAAAAAATAATATTAGGAGCCCATCTTGTGAGTTGGGAGGTGGTGGGGAAATCAGTCCATATTGGGGTCTAGAGATTGGGAATCTTAGGGTCCATAACAAAGCTTTGCTAGCTAAATGACTCTGGCGTTTTCCCCTTGAGTCTTCCTCCTTATGGTATAAAATTGTTGTGAATAAATACGGTGCTCATTCTTTTGAGTGGTTGTTGGGTGGGGTAAGAGGCTCGTTCAAAAATCCTTAGAAAGATATGGTCATAGAGTTCCCTTCTTTCTCTGGCCTTGTTCATTGTGTGGTGGAGGATGGGAAAGATGCGTTCTTTCGAGATGATAAATGTACTTCAACCTCAAACTTTTTTTTTATAAGAAACACAGGAGAGAGAGAGAGAAATGAAAGGAAACAGACTGTTGCGTAAATGGCGGGGGAGATTTTGTTCCTCAACCTCTACCCAAACCTACTTAAAATAAGAACTAACAATCATATTTATTTTATTTCAGAAGCATATGTAAAATTAACATGCATCTCCTTTTTATCTATTTTTGTTCTATATTTATATTTAAAAAGAAAAGAGAAAAAAAAAAAAGAAAGAAAAAAGAAACCCTTCAGTCCTTTCTTTCCCCACATTTGCTTTATCATTCTTCCATGGTTGTCACAGCCACACGTCCGATCTCCCACCACCGTGCTCAGGTTTATTTTCTTCTCTCATCTCTCTTGCTCACCAAGCGACAACCAAACACCAAACCCAACTCTAATTTTTGTATCTCTTATCTTCCTCTGTGTTGCTCTTTTCGATGCACACCTCTGCCAATTTTCTTTCTCCCTACTGCAACCTCGTTGCCCTCCATCAATCGTAACCTGTCTGCATCAATATTTTCTTTTTTTCCTCTTCGATTCAACCAATCTCGAAATAGGGTAAAATTGGAATGTGATAAAACAAGATTTCAAATTCTATTCTTTTAATTCATTTCAAACATTGAAAATGATTTCAATTCCTTTCTGATTTGAAATTCTTACAAATCCATTCGGGTTCTTTTGCTCTTTCGTATTCAATCTTTCACTTTCCAAACAATTCCTCACTCTCCGGTTCATGTGATTCAATACACCATTCTATCAATGATCCCAATCATCCATTTATTCCTTTCCTCATTTCATGCCATGTAGCATTTGTTTTCTTCATCTTTTATTGTACTCGCAAATGGTTATTCTACTTCTTTTTGCTTGCACCAGATTTCTTCATCTGTTTGTGGAGTTGGTTATTCCTTCTGGGGCAGTTAGAGTCCTGATTTAACTCGTGTCGTGCTATAGTATTGACGTTTATTGATGGAATTTTCTCGAGTCATGGTAGCAGAGGTTGTTGAGACAAGGATGAAAGATTATTTTGGGTTTACTGGATTGTGATGTCTTGTCGTGGCGAAGCTGATAAGCAATGGACTTGTGCAAAAGTCGACACTGCCAAATTGTGCGAGACATTGGCGAGCCATGCCTTTCACAATCGCCCATAAAGGTTGTTATAGCTATAAGACTCTCATCAACTATGATGCATGTGCCTTGAACACTTCTCAATTTATTCTTACCTTATTCCTTCAATTTATTTACACCTTGTTTTTAGTTTAATTTTCTAAAATATATATTGGTCAAGGACCCTTGGTATGTGGCCGAGATTTCTTCAAAAGCTTTAGTTCAACTTTCAGTGATCTGTACAGTTGCACTGGAGTGTTGTAGATTAGAATTTATCATCGCTTGAGTAGTATTGAGACATATTTCTTATCATCCTACAATTTGTGTTCTCTCTTTAGGTAGTGTTTTTAGATAGAAATACATAATGGGGGCTCTCTTGTCCTTGTCAATTGATATCTCATGATGGTGGGATTATCGTCATTCTTTGATACCGTTCCAAAGGATTCCCAATGGACTCCCATACTATATTTTTCTTCATGCTCATGGTCACCCTTTTAAGCTTAAAAGGGGGTTCTTTGGTTTGATTTCGTCAATGCTTATCACTAGACAATACACAAGGAGAGGAACAAGATTTTTAAAGATATCTAGTAGCCTTTTGACCCTGTTTGTGATAATCTATCTTTCTTGGCACTTTCTTGGTGTAAATGTTATTCCCAGTTTCATAATTATAGCTTATCTTCTCATTTAAACAATCGGAGGAGGTTTTCTTACCTCTTGGTTGGGGTTCTGTTTTACCTCCCCTCCCTTTTTCTCTTTGATAGGCATCCTGAATAGGATTATCTTTTGTAATATTTTATACAATCAATGAAATATTTGATTCCTATATAAAAAATTGTTTGTGCAAAGTACATTTTTGGTCCTTGAAGTTTGAGGTTGTTGTCAATATGGTTCCTAAGGTTTCAAAATGGACACTTTTTTTTATAGTAAAACCACACTTTCATTGAAAAATAATGAAAGAATACAAGGGCGAACAAAAGAAACCAAGCCCACCAAAAAGGGAAAACCCCCATCATAAAAAGGGCTTCAAATCCAAAAGAATAAGACCTATAGGATAATTACAAGAAAAAAAAAATGTGTCGCTGACGCCCAAAGAGAAACATGATATTTAGCCAAGTTCCAAATATCATTAGGACTTCTCTCCGACCCTCTAAAAATTCTATTGTTTTTCTCTCCCCATAGCCCCAAACAATAGCACAAATTCTGGCTTGCCATAAGAAATTCCCCCTCTCACGATAAATTGCTGACTTAGAAATGGTTAGAAATGGTCTTAGAGCTCTTTTGACCATTAATTAACTATCAATAAAATGATTTAGCGGTTATAAATTGCTGATTGTACTAGCTGATTTGGCAATATTATATTAATTTAATAATTTTTTGGTGATTGGACATGTGATTTGGCAATTTTCTCTCTTCCGTCCCTTCCCTTCTACTTCTCTTGCAAACTTCACTTGCAATAGCCGCCTGCTTCGTATGCTCTAGTATGTGACGTTTATTGGCGATGGCAATGGCGACACATTCATGGAGGAGGAGAGTGACGAGCAGGCAACGAAGATGGTGTTGTCGGCAAAGTTCGTTGGAGAAGAAGAGGGGAAGGGAAAGAAAAGAGAAAAAAGAGAGAAAATTTTCTAATCACATGCCTGGTCAGCAATTTAACAACCGAATCATTTTTTACTATAAGTCAACTAATGGTCAAATGAGCTCAAGGACTCTTTCTAATGATTTCTCAAATTTCAGGGACTGGATATGTCCCTTTTGAAACTTCAGGAACCAAATAGATACCAATCCCAAACTTCAGAGACCAAAAGCGTATTTTGTCCAAAAAAATATTACGATCTCAATATTTTGCACCTTGAAATTTGACAACTTTTGATGAGGTATGTTTCTGATCCAACGTACTTATACTAGGTTCTACAAATGAGAGGAATAGCCAATTTCTTCTGTCAGGAGTCCTAGTTAGGGGTGTTAAAAAATAGACAGAAAACCGATTCGACCGACCGAACCGACATCAATCAATCGATTTTTTGCCATTTTCAGTCGGGGTTAGTTTTGTTAATGAAAAAACCGATCGTCGGTCGATCGGTTAAAAAAAAAGAAAAAGAAAACCGACCGACCGGTAATCCATTAGTTTAAAAAAAAAAAAAAAACATTGTGTATGACGTGCTTGCACAGTACACTGCACAGTGTACAATGTCTTTTCACTCTTCAAGAGTCACATCCATCATTACTTTTTTATTATTATTTATTCCCACTTTCCCTTCTCTTTTCCTTTCACCTTCTCTCTCTTCTCTTCACTCACGCATTCCAATCTTTCCTTTCTCTTTCTCTTTTTTATTATTTTTTTTAAATATTTTCTCTCTTCTCCAGATTTTTTTCCTCTCTTTATCTCTCTCTCTTCTAATTTTTTTCCCTCTCTTTCTCCCTTCCTCTCCGACGATTCAACGATTTTCTCACCGACGACTCGACAACAAGTAGTCGTTCTTCCCACCATCGACGTCAACAACTCAATAACTATACGATCGTTGACTCAATTTCTCTCTCTCCATCTTTTCTATTCTTTTTTCCAATCTCTCTTTCTCTCTCTTCTCTTATCCTCTTCTTCTTTATCTTTTTCTTTTTTTTCTTCCCCTCTTTTCTCCTGTAACTGTGCTTCCAAGTTCAAGAACAAAATTGCTCCTTTATTAGAAGCCTAAAACCGACAAGATCGAACAACCAACCGTGGTCGGTCGGTTTCAGAAAACACCTCAAAACTTTCCATCACCGACCGATCGAAACCGATGGGTCGATCGTCGGCGTCGGTTTCCATCCAAAACCGACTCCAACCGACCGACGAACAGCCCTAGTCCTAGTGATACAATTATTCAATTGTCATTGGGTACAGGATTTAGTTATGGTTTACAGATGGTTAGATCATGAATTGTAGTCGTACTTTTACTTTGCACTACCCTTTGTCCTTGAATTTTTCTTTTTATGAAAAACCAACTTTCGTTGCGAATAAATGAAAGAATACAAGGACATACAAAAGGATAATTGCAAAATAATTTTGTGATCGATGCCCAAAGGATACATGGAACCTAGTAAGGGACCATACATCGCTCGTGCTTCTATCAGTCCTCCTAAACACTCTATTATTCCTCCACCCCCCCCCCAAGATTCCATAACAACGCACACATCCCAATTTGTCTCCCTTTGTCACAAAACATCGGATGGAGGAACTCCTTGAACATCTCCCTGAAATCTGAATAACTCGTCATCTATAATCCAAACGAATCAAAGAAAAGGCTCCAAAAATAACGAGCAAAGGTAGAGCCCCAGAGCAAATGATCCAAGTCTTCCTCAGCCTTCCGACAAATAATGAACAAAATGGGTCAATCAAAAGAGTCTTCCTTTTCAAGAGTCTATCGAAAGTATTAACTCTACCATGGAGAACTTGCCAAATAAATAATCTTATTCAGGACTTTCACCTTCCACAAAAGAGAGAAAATAGCTTCACTATGGGGTGAAGGATTCAACAACGAACAAACGAAAGATTTACACGAGAACCCCTTGGAAGGGTTAGGGCTCCAAAAAAGACTATTTCTCCTCCCCAACCTAAACTCAAACTCCTCAATCAATGAAAGAAAAGTAGTGACATCTATCGATTCCCTATCGGAAAAAGCACGATGGAACCCAAACGAAGGCGAGCAGGAGCTCCCTGAATGAAACAAGACATCAGCAACCAAACGGTTTTTCATCGACGATAAATGGAAGAGGCGAGGAAACATTAAATAAAGGGGTCTATACCCCACCTATTTATCCTCCCAAAAGGACGCATCTTCCCCATCCTCCACCACACAATGAACAAGGCCGGAGAAAGAAGGGAACTCTATGCCCATATCTTTCCAAGGATTTTTGAACGAACCTCTTACCCCACCCAACAACCACTAAAAGAATAAGCACGGTATTTATTCATAATAATCTTATACCATAAGAAGGAAGACTCAAGGGGAAAACGCCAAAGCCATTTAGCTAGCAAAGCTTTGTTACGAACCCTAAGATTCCCAATCTCTAGACCCCAATATGGACTAGTTTCCCCACCACCTCCCAACTCACAAGATGGGCTCCTAATATTATTTTTTTTCATATATTTTTTAATATCATTTGGATGTTTGTTTATATCAATATCAAAAACATGAATTTGTTTAGATTTTTTAATTGAAGTACTTAAGCATTTAAAATATTCCTAACAGAGCAGTAGGTCTTTAGCAGAGCAGCCAAATAGCAGTGCATATCAAGGTGCAGAAGTTGGGTAAAACAAATGCTTGCAACAGAAAGGGAGCATTCATTATCAAAATTAAGAAAATGCATGACAACTCACTAAGACTAAAATCTGGTTATCTAGCCAAATTACATGATTTCTCTCAGCTAAGAGACAGGGTGCCAAGTTTTACATCACGATACACTGAAAATACAAGGTTATAATTCAGGGGTGCCAAAATTGGAGTCTAATTATTGAAACTGAAAAACCATGAAGTTACAGATGCCAACCATTTTCATGTTGAAATATTAAGAGTTCAAGCATAGCTGCTGCACATAAGAGCATTCATTATCAAAATTAAGAAAATGCATGACAACTCACTAAGATTCATTTTTATACAAAATTCATGCAATCTATGATAGTCATATCCTCGTAAATCTCACTGAAACGAATGGCCCGAAAACAAGTCTCATAATCAAGCACAGAATGCATGTCTTCGAAACAGATTTAGCATAGAAGAACCTCAACCAAGGCTTCAGCATATTTCTAAGGCTTATTTGGACTCTTTTTGCAAGTACTATACTAAACAACATGCACACAAACAACAAAAGGGAAGAGAAAACCGAATACTTCAGATTCAATATATATCAAAGTAATATATATTGACCTTCGTACTTTACCGATCAAAGAGAGTTTCAAAATGATTTGGCTTAATTTACCAATCAAGGTGTTTTGGTAGGTACATTGAATAATTTTTCCTTCAGACTTGACCTTCGTACTTTCACCATGATTTGACCTGAACAAAGAGATCGAGTTTCAAAACAACCAGAGCAAAATGGAAAAAAGCATACACAGAACACTTAGTGAACTGAATATCAGAATCAAAGAGATCAAACGAACAACAACCCATTTGAAAGATCAAAATAGTAACAAAACCATCCTGAACAAATGAATAAAACAGTCAATTTCCCTCTGTTTCTTAGCAAATAACCGCAACCCAAAAAAACAAATTCAAAATTCAAATTCCAAATCCCCAAATGCCTCACAATCCTAAACCACCACAGAACACAGAAAAAGCGAAGACCCACAAAAAAATCCTCAAACAAGAGTAACATATACACAAATATGCCTAATGATTATCAAACCGTACCTAAGAAATTTTGATGCTCAATGAATACTTGGTCAATGTTTTGATCAAATATACACTTAAAACCCAATATCAAAGTAAATATACACTTAATAGTTAATAATACTAATGTCGCACGTAGACAAAAAAAGTGAAAGTTTATTAAAATAGCCAAGTAAATGGAGTAAATACACAGTTGAAAAGGACTCCAAAACCTTCCTTCTTTCTCCCTTTCTCCTTTCTTTTTAAAATTGAAATTGTGAAGAGGTGGAATTGGCTTGTTTACAAACCAATGGAAGAAGATGAAGGTAGGTGAGTGGAAATTAAATTAGAGGATATTAAAACCCCAAATCTAGGAAGGCTAGATTCTAAACCCACAAACGAAAGAGACGAGTTTGAAGATGAAAGGGAATGGGTAGGTGTAGTAAATATAGCAATGAAAAGTTTATATATATTTTTTTAATCCAATTAATGGGTGTTCAAAAGTGAATTGGTGATCTCCTTTCTAGAGTAAACTTTGGTGGAAATTCCTTTGAAGCAAAAGCAATCCCAACACAATATGCAATGAGTGAATATAGAAATAATAAATGAAATTAGGCGTGACTTTAACTGGCATTATTATCTAAAAGCACACATCTCGAGCACAAATTCAACTCGACGAGCTCCAACCACGTGTAAGAGCACGCCAAAGAATTTTTCAAATTTGAAATCATTCAAGTAAAATAATGTTTCATCGTTTTCCAATCTCTCCTAAATGCCTTAAAAAAGAATAAAGGCGAAACAACAATCTTCATAAAAGAAATCCAGAATTCTAATCCCTCTTTTTCCTCCATTGAAATCATGTCATGAAGAATAAGAAACAGCAACGAATCAAGCTTGACCAAAGGAACAATAAAGAACATTCCCTCCTAAGCATCCTATAAAATAGCAAACCATCATTATTTCCTTCATCCCATGGTTCTTCCACAAGATCCATCAAAGCCCTCGAACAACAAGCAAGCAAGCAAGAATAATGATCTCATCAAAAATCAGCACACACCCAGAACCTCAAATTTGAAAACAAAATAGGAAATCAAACAAGCTCATCGTGGGGAAGGTGTTGCTCGTATATGAAATCAACATACAGAATTTACCCACAGCACCATCACCAACCATAGTGTTTTTGTTGTTTCAATCTCTAGATTTAAATTTCTCTCCCTATCGTAAATCGATTTGAGTCGATTATGAAATTTGAAAAAAAAAATTGTAAAATAACGGAGAAAAAAAAAAGAAAAATAAATGAAGAAAACATACCTCAAACCGAAGCCAAGCCAAACCGGAAATCGCGACGGCAAGGAGACAGCGGCAGCTTGCTGCTTCTCACCAGAAGACGAACACGACACAGAGATGTGTGCTTCAAATCAACCTGAGGGAGGGGGTCGAGCGGCAGTGCCAGGGAGAATGAAGAGAAAAAAGAGACGTGTGTGAATCGTGGTTAGGGCTAAACGAAGAACAGCCGACGCAACGGTTCGCTAAAAACCGTCAGGCGTCCTCCATCATTTTTTTTTAATCAGAAAAAGCCTCCTCCATCTTTCTTTTTTTATGCTAAATTATAAAAAATATCACAATATGTGGTTTGTTTAAAAAATACCTCAAAAACTTTAAAAAGTTTCAAAAATACTCCTAAACTTAAAAAAAAAAAAAAAAAAAAAAAAAAAAAAAAAAAAAGTTCAAAAATACTCTTAAGGGGCTGTTTGGGACGCTGAATTGGTTATAATATCTTGTGATTATAATAATCTGGAGATTATAAAAGTCTGGGATTATAATAATCTGTGTTTGAAGTGCAGATTATTATAGTCTGGGATAAAATAATCTGTGTTTGGGGTGCATATTATTTTAGTCTGAGATAAAATAATCTGTGTTTGGCATACAGATTATTTTAGTCTGAGTTAAAATAGTCTGTGTTTGGGGTGCTAATCTGTTTAACATGAGATTTTGAATCAAATGTTCAAGTTGACTGTTTTTTTCTTGACTTTTTTTTTTTTCCTCATACGACTTTGTATGTCAAATATTATACTTTGCAAATATCAATAAAAAATTGTTTGGATTCAGTTGTAAAAAAATTAAAGTATTGGGTATACGGGTTAAATGATATTTTAACTTAAAATGAAACAAAAATAACCTAAGGTAAAAGTTGATTTTCTTTGTTTAAGGGTCATGATTTTTTCACAAAAGAAGTCATTTTATGATTTCATATTGGAAAACCATATTTGTTTCATTTCTGTATTTTCAACGTAAAAATGGTAAATGCTTATGTACAAAGAAATTATGTAATAAAACTACATATTCAATAAAACTTCATATTTATATATGTAGAAAGACAACCTAGTATTTAATTCCCTAAAGTTGCACAACAAAAAAAATACATATGGGAGATAATGTTGCCTTCTATGGGCCACAACCATGGTGGCACAAAAATATTTTTTCCTAGAAATATATGAGTACAAAAGATAGATAGAAATTCTTGAAAGCAAAGATAATTGTGAAGCAGCACATTGGTCGAGGAGTGGTGGGTCAATTGTGTTCGTCCAGAAGGTATTAAATCAACTCAACTTAGTATTTCTTTTTTCTTTTTCATTTTTCCTTCTTTTTTATTTTCTTCCTCCATCTTGATCTTCTTCCTCCATCTCCATCATCTTCACCTTATTCCTCCATTTCCATTTCCATCTTCATCTTCATCATCTTCTTCCTCCATTTTCATCATCATCTCCATCTTCTTCCTCAACCTCAAACTCCATCTTCATCATTTTCTTCTTCCTCTAACCCTAATGTCGGCGACGTTTCAACGACTTTTCCGACGGTTGCCGACAAATTTTTCTACGACCAAATATTTTTTCCTCGTTTTCTTTCTTTTTCTTCTTTTTTTTTTCTTTATTTTCATTTTTTATATTTTTCAGAATGAAAATGAGAAGAACTATGAAAAAAAAAAGGAAAAAAAAAAAGATTGTCGGAAAAGTCGTTGGACGTTTTCAACGACTTTTCTGGTGGTTGCCGACAAATTTTTCGACGACCAAATTTTTTTTCCTCGTTTTCTTTCTTTTATTTTTTTTTCTTTATTTTCATTTTTTATATTTTTCAAAATGAAAATGAGAAGAAATATGAAAAAAAGAAAAAAAAAAACGGTTGCCGGAAAAGTCGTTGGCGATCGCCGGAAAATTCGTCGGAAAAGTGGTCGGCGGCCGTCGGAAAAGTTGTCGGAAACTTCGCCGGCCGACAGTGACCGGCGGTCGTCGGAAAAGTCAAGGAGTCGCATGGAAGAAGAGAGGGGAGAGTTACTGTAGAAAATGGATAGTATAATCGGGTGGGTTGAATGATGGTTACGGTAGAGAATGGATAAAATAATTGGGGATAAAAATAACCCACCTCACCATTTATTTTTGTTGATGCCCCAAACATTTAATAAGTTATAATAAAGGGGGTTATTATAACCTATTCAGTGCCCCAAACAACCCCTAAGTTTTAGATGGAAATTGTTCAGGTTTCAGTTTCATTAATACTTTCAAACTTTAAAAAAAAAAAAAATTAAAAATACCCTTGCTAAAAAATCATTTCTTCTTTTTCTTCCTCCATCTACAGATTCTTTCTCCATAGAAATTAGTTATAAACTTTAGGGTCTGTTTGGTAGGCAATCTAGATTATGTTTTATGTTTTTTGATTTACTAAATTTAGTGAATATGTGTTCGACAGATGTGTTTTTGAAAACTGTTTTCAAATTATGATCCAAATAGTAAAAATTTTGAAAATAATTTTTTTATGTTTTCAGTGTAACTAGATTTTGAATTTCAAATTTTTAAATGAATAGTTAAATTAAAAAAGATATAAAAAAATTTTAAAAAAAAAACTTAATAAATATAGTATTTCATGTTATAAATTCAATTAATTTTTTGTGAAATTAAAATTTATATAATATAATGCATTATAAATTTTATGATATTGTAAAATAATAATTATACAAAATTTATAACCTATAACATTTTTATAAATTGATTAATAATAATTTATATTCAACTTAATATTTAGTTGATAACTACAAATAGTTTATGGTTTATAAATATATTATCAAATACATTTTGAACCATTGTTTAAATTGAGATCTAATTTCTTTTTTCAAAAAAAAAAATTGAGATCTAATTTCTGAATTTGCTGCTAAACACATATCTGAAAAACATGCAATACAATTCTCAAATTTTTGTTTTCAGATCACCAACCAATTGCATCCTTACTTGTTTGTCATGTATTCATAGACCAAGAGTTTTTCTTGACTAGATTATTGTGTTGAAGATTTAAGATGACTTTTTCTTCGTTATTGAATTCTTCACGACCTTGATTTAATTTTGTTAATAGTTTTTTCAATGTTATTTTTTCACCAGTCACTACCCATTGGTTTCCTTCCCTATATTCATTTTAGGAACAATAAATGAAAATATTATCATATAGTGATTCTCATACTTCTTAGATATTAATAAAAACAAAATTATATATAAAGCTTTTGATTAATTAATCTTGTAAATTGAACCAAACTTGCAGTCTTCTAATACTTCTTTTGTTGGGTTTGCCCTAAAACTCGTAAATAGTAAATGTAAACAAATCTTATACTTATCAATAAAGTGTTATTGAGATTTATTCTGTAACGCCCCGAGTTTCGAAATCGAACCATTTTAAGAATTGTTGAGCATTCTTATTCTAATTTGGAAAATTAGAATTAAGCTTAGTCTTGGGTTGATAAATTAAATTTCTATAATTTAGGGGAAAGAGATTTTTAATTAAATCTTTAATTCCTAAAGATGGAGGTTTAATTTTAAATATTTATCTCCAATTTCAAAAGACCCAATTCCCTCTTAAACGATTTTAATCCAAAATCTTTTGGAAATTAAGATTGGGTTTAAAATTCAGTTTGGGATTTTAATTAGTTATTTTAATTGGGTTCTTTCTTGGTTGTGTTTAAAAGAAATCAAGAGAAAGAAAATAAAGGAAAAAGGAAATAGAAAAGCCCTAATCCTTCATCTCTTCTTCCCTCTTCTTGTGTGCCGCTGGTACCCCCCCTGCGTTTTCTTCCTTGAGCGGCAGACCACCAACCGCAATCCTCCCTCTCTCTCTCTCTCTCTCTCTCTCCCTCATGTTAGTCGACCAACTGTCGGTAGCTACGCGTCGAAAGACCCACGCGAGAAATCGTATGCTTCCCTCCTTCTTGCGTTATGTTCTGTTTGTACAACAATACCCGCGCACGCTCAGGTTATTTTTGGCGAGTCTCCACAATTGCAGCATCGTCGTCTCGCTTCCTTGGCCCAATTTCGGCTACTAGACGTGAGGTCCACGCTGGTTCGCTTTAGATCCGTAAAGCCCGCACGGAGACAGCAGTAGCTACACAAGATTGGTGTGGTTCCAACCCTCCAACGGTGTTGCTCGATGTGTTTGGTAAGATTCGGCTTGACCCATGTTTAAACGACACTAATTTTAGAATACCCACTCGCTAATAGTCTTATATTGCTAAATGAAACTTTGTTTGATTGCTGTGCAGTGGCGACTTTGGCTTAAATTTGGTGTTCGGTGAATACCCACAACTCAAAAGACCTTGAATTTGGTCACCTATAACTTGGTGACTTGGAATCTTGGTTGTTGGGTTGTTTCGAGCACAAATCAGCTTATATTCGAGGCTGTTTGAGTGCTAATCAGTAAGTTCTAGCACTCTTATTTTCCTTTATGAAGTCTCTTAGGTGCCTTAAGTCAATTTCTAACTCTTAGATGTTATTGCTTGTAGTTCGGGCTCTTTAGGCTCTTCCGGTTGGTTCTGTTGGTCTTTTAGGATCGTTTATGAGCGCTTTATAGGTAAGTAGTTCTTACCTGTTGAAGTCTGTTTGATTGCATGATGCACGTTGTTTGTTTAATCGCTTTATAATTATTCTTTTGTTTCTTGCTTTGCTTATATATATGTGTGTGTAAGTGCTTCTTGCTTATGTGTTATATATATATATATATATATATATATATATATATATATATATGAGATATTCGAATAGCATGAACTGTTGTTGTGTGTGTTGGGTTTTATGCCCTAAAACTCGTAGATAGTAAATGAAACAAATTAATCAATCTCAATAAAGCGTTATTTGAGTGATTCAGTAATTTGGTTATTGAATAATCGAGTTTGCATTAATAAACCCTAAATCCAATAAACTAAGATCCAAGGTTGTTTAAATGAAACTTGGACTAGTATGTGGGGACATACGGGGATCGGTGTCCAAGTAACAACCTAAAAGGTCTATAGTATAGGGATAAGGTTGGGTACCTTATTCTGGTGACACTATGTGATACGGCCCACCTTGTATTCGATACAGATGCAATGATCCAAAGCATCCATGTAGGAGACATGCGGGTGGGGGTATCCTATGCAATGAGTTTGCATAAGACCGGACCGAGAAATAGTAACCACTAGATGTAACGCTGTTAACTAGTTTAGGTTTCTATTTCAATAGGATGACCTAGGTAACTCAATCTCAATCCTGAGTCTGTTATGAACTCCTTTCAGGAGGGATTGTCCTTAGATTTGTATGGGTGAGAGTGGCCAGTTCGCCGACTCAATAATTCTATCATTTCAGGGGCAAGATCGAATGGGGGCTGGGAACATAACAGTATAAGATGGAATTCACTCCTTCCCTTATTGGGGTAAGTATATGTGTGTTCCCTTAAGGGCTGATTCCGGGGCTTGAACAAAGGCGCGCCGTCCTCTCCTGGTCCGAGAGGAACTCCTGTTTAGTGGTTGGACCCTAAACAACATGTTCATTAGAGGGATCAGTGGTACTTAAGGAACCAGAGGTAACCCAGGGGTAAAACGGTAATTTGACCCAGCTGGTGTTACAAACACACGTGAAGGATTGACTTACTGCATTGGTCGATATCCGTGGACACAGAAATATTCTACAGTGAGAAGAGTGCAGTTGTGGGTCTTTAGTGTAGTGACCTACAATTAACGAATGTTGACTAACTTGGTTAATGAGTTTAGCCAATTAGTCTCGTATCGCTGGAGCTTCTGATCTGTAGGTCCATTAGGTCTCACTGGTAGCTCGTAAAGAGACTTGAGGCAATTAAGTATAAATTGTAAATTGAAAGTGTTCAATTTATTTAGGGAAATCATATAATGTATATTGATACATTATAATATAAAGTTTATGAAACTTTATAATATAATTTTTGAATTAATTTCAAAAATTAATTCTTGAGAGAAAATATTTGAAAGAGTTCAAATAAATTTAATATGAATTTGATTCATATTAATTTTAATTTTAATAAAATCCCTAAGATTAAATATATGATATTTAATTGGGTAATTAATTATTATGGAATTAATTAATTATTTATTAAAATTAGAGACATTTTCCTATTAGGAAAAAGTCTTGGCTTTTACTATATATAGGACCCCTAGGGTGGGGTGAAAGGCATCTCATTCACTCTCCTACTCCCAAAGAATTTCCCTGAAGGCTTCTTCTAGACTCCCACCAGTCTTCTGCCTCTAGAACTCTCAGAGTCATACCGGTGGTGTTCGCACTAGTTCGTGATTATTTTACAAGCAGTTGGTGAATTTAATCTGAGTCGTCAACGAGAGTAAGTAATTTGTTACTATATATATTAGATTTAGATCTAATATTTTTGCATGCTTAGCCTTGATATAAATCTAGAATAGTTATAAGTTTATTGCCAATGTATTGGTATTTTTTATTAAACAAAATTAATTACGAATCGGTCCCAATCACGCTTCCGCTTTACGGAATTACGGAATTCCAATCCTTCAGTGTGATGCTTGGTTGTTAAGCATGCTAGTTGTTATGCTTTTATGAGTTAAGCATGAGTCGAGAACTCGAGAGTATGTTGTTGTTGTATGTATATGCTTGGTGGGCATAGTACATGAGTCTAGAAGCATGATGCAGGGCATATGCATTCTAGGTAGTTTGGTGTGGTACGTATATGCTTGGTGGGCATAGTACATGAGTCTAGAAGCATGTTGCAGGGCATATGCATTCTAGATAGTTGTAATAAAGAGGTCAGGGACCTGAGTGTGAAAGAAAGGCTAGTTGGGTGAATGTCAGTGCACCTCGGGTACAAATGGTCGAGGGGTGGCATATCACCAGTGGTTTAAGAGGAGAATCGAGGCCTTGGGTACAAATGGTCAGGGATCGGTGTGACGAGTCTAGAAAGCATTGGTGCACCTTGGGTACAAATGGCCAAGGGGCGATGCACAATTCGAGG
This sequence comes from Luffa aegyptiaca, assembly GCA_017139565.1. Lineage (NCBI taxonomy): Eukaryota > Viridiplantae > Streptophyta > Magnoliopsida > Cucurbitales > Cucurbitaceae > Luffa > Luffa aegyptiaca. The sequence goes on along the minus strand of CM029407.1, from coordinate 13,290,840 downwards.
CCTTGGGTACAAAGGGTCAAGGGTCAAACGCCGAGCTCCGTAGAGAGCATTGTGGCCCTGGGTACAAATGGTCAGGGGGCAGTGCGACTCGAAGGGTTAGTCTTGGAGAGCCAAGTGAGGGCTAAATACGTTTGATGATTAGTTGTGAGTTGCATAGAGAGATGCATGAGGTTTGACTTAGGTGAGTCATTCATTTTATTTGCTTTTAAGCATGTTGTTGTGTTTATAGCTTTGAGAAGTATGTTGTCTGCGCAAGAAAAATATGTTGGTTGCTTGGTTGCTGTTTGATGGCTTCTTAGGTAGGGGCTGCTTACCAGTACCATGGTTGTACTGACCCCCTTCCCTCTCTTCCCCCCAACTCCCATATTATGCAGGTTATGAGGATTGTGCTGACCATGGTGATGCAGAGGAGGCATATGAGGAAGGACCATAGCTAGCTAGCACTGTGTTTCCTTTTTATTTCCGTTGGCAGGACAGTTGTTGCTTATTATTGTTGGATAGTTGTTGTCCTGTTAGGTTTAGTTTTTGAAATTATTGTTGCTGAAACTCCAGGCTTTGGTTGTGTTAGTTTTGATAAACTTTATAACTCTCATTTCAGTTAATAATAGTTAAGTTGTTCCAAATAGCTTGAGAGAAGTTGGTTGTGCTTAGTTGAGTTTTAGTTGTGGATGTTCCTACTTATTTGATTTATATTGTCGCGAGACCTGACTCGCTTGTTCTCTGGAGTACTGTTGTGTTGTAGCATGGTGGGTTGTTGAGAATGTTATATAGAAGTGCTTATCTTGTTTATTAGGTCTTGGAAAAATTTTGGGATAGTTGTATGTGTTATGCTGCCGAAATTTTCGGAGCACTCGGTTGGTTCTCGGTTAGAAATTAGTAATGTCGCTAGGTTAGCTTATAAAAATCTGGGACGTTACATATTCAATAAAGTGTTATTGAAATTTTATTTTAGAATTGCATAATTGCCCCAAATCCAATAAACTAACATCCAAGGTTGTTTAATGAAACTTGAACAGTATGTGGAAACATACAGAGGATCAATGTTCAAGTAACAACCTAAAGGGTCTATAGTATATGGATAAGGTTGGGTACCTTACCAGGTGACACTATAGATACGACCCGCCTTGTATACAATACAGACGCATTGATCCAAAGCGTTCATGTAGTAGACATGCCAGTGGGGGCATCCTATGCAATGAGTTTGCATAAGACCAGACAGCGAAATAGTAACCATTAGATGTAACACCGTTAACTAATTATGTTATTATTTCATAGGATATCCTAAGTAACTCAATCTTAATCCTGAGTGTGTTATGAACTCCTTTCTACGAGGGATTGTCATTTGATTTGTATGTGTGAGAGTGATCAGATTTGTCGACTCAATAAGCCTACCATTTTGGGGACAAGACCGAGTAGGGGCTAGGTGTTGGGTTTTATCCCCTAAAACTCGTGGATATTAAATGTAACATTTGACCGAACATTAATAAAATGATAGTATAGGGATAAGGTTAGGTATCTTATCCTGGTGACACTATGGATACGACCCGCTTTGTATTTTGATACAAACGCAACGCGTTCGTGTAGGGACATGCGAGTGGGGGTATCCTATGCAATGAGTTTGCATAAGACCGGACCGCGAAATAGTAACCACTCGTTGTAACACCGTTGACTAGTTAGGTTTCTATTTCACTAGGATGTCCTAGGCAACTTAGTCTCAATCCTGAGTGGGTTATGGACTCCTGTTCACGAGGGATTGTCCTTTGATTTGTATGGGTGAGAGTGGCATGCACACTGACTCAATAAGCCTACCATTTTGGGGACAAGACCAAGTGGGGAGTTGGGAACATAATCACACGAGATAAAATTCACTCCTTCCCGACTTTAGGGTAAGTAGATGTGTGTTCCCTTAAGTGGTGTCTCCGGGTCTTGAACAAAGGGTCCTACCCTCTCTATGGCACGAGAGGGACTTCTGTTTGATGGTTGGACCTCAAACAGGTTGTTCATTAGAGGAGCACTAGGACTTAAGGATGTAGACGTAACCTAAGGGTAAAGTGGTAATTTGACCCAACTTGTGTTACAAACACATATGAAAGACTGACTTGCTGTTATTGGTCAATATCCGTGGACACAAAAATATATCTGCAGTGAGAAGAGTGCAACTGTGGTTCTATAGTGGAGTGAACCACAATTAACAAATATTGATTAACTTGGTTAATGAGTTTAGCCAATTAATCTCATATCGTTGGATCTTCTGATCTGTAGGTTCATTAGGTCCCATCGGTAGCTCATTTAGGGCATTGAGATCAATTTACTAAGGGAAATAATATAATGTATAGAGATACATTATAATATAAAGTTTATATTCATATTAAACTTTATAATATAAATTTATTTTGAATATTGATTCAAAATTAATTTAAGGGAGAATTGAATATTCGAAGGAGTTTGAATATTAAATTTAAAATATGAATTGGATTCATATTAAAATTATAGGTTAAAATTAATGCACATTAGATGCACATTAAAACTATAAGTTATATGATAGATATATAATTGAATATGTAATATTCAATTTAATGATTAATTAATTAAAGAACTAATTAATTAATTATTTATTTTAATTAAATTAAATTATTTTAAAAACTATAGGTTATGTGAGAGATATTCTTTTAAATATGATTTAAATGATAAGATTATTTAATTAATTAAATTCGGTTTGATTAATTATTAATTATTAATTTAATTGGTTAATTGTTAATTAAATTAAATTAATTTAAATTTAATTTGTTAAATTAAATTCTCTTTTATCAGTTATTGTAACTGATAAACACGTGGTGACACCACAATCTGTCTTCTCCTCCATAACTAACTCCTGCACGATAGGGAAGTGGGGAAAACTTCCTCATATTTCTCTTTGTGCATTCTCTCTGGATAGTTTGTAGAAACAAAATTCTCTCCAACTTTCCTTATAGAAAATTCCCACAAATTTTTCCTAGATCTCAAAGGCCCTTAGAGAATACCGGTTGAATCTTGTGGTGGTGTCACTTGGAATTTCAAGAAGCCAAGTTGCAGAGAAGATCTTCCTCCCAAAGGCGTTGGTGAAGCCCTCCAGAGTCAACAAAGAAGGTTTGGGATTTCTACTTCTCAGTATAGACTTGAATCTAGGATTAGATCTTAGATTTTAATTAACTCAAAGCATGCTTAGCCTAATTTTTATAGCAGTCAATTAAATTGTTTGTTTACTGTGAATTGCCAACGTATGAGTATTTTATTCATGATTAAAAACTGAGTTAATGGTTTGATAAATTTCCGCTGGGCAAAGGCTTTTATCCCTTCACTAGGAACATAATAATACAAAATGGAATTCACTCCTTTTCGTCTTTAGGATAAGTAGATGAGTGTTCCCTTAAGTGGTGACTCCGGGTCTTGAACAACGAGATCTCGCCCTCTCACTGGCCCGAGAGGGACTTATGTTTATTGGTTGGACCATAAACAAGTTGTTCATTAGAGGATCACTTGTACTTAAGGAGATAGAGGTAACTCAGGGGTAAAACGATAATTTGACCCAGTTGTAGTTACGAAGACTCGTATCCGTGAACACAAAAATATTCTACAGCGAGAAGAGTGCAACTGTGCGTCTTTAGTAGAGTGACCCACAGTTAACGAATGTTGATTAATTTGATTAAAGAGTTTAGTCAATTAATCTTGTATCGTTGGAGCTCCTGATCTGTAGGTCCATTAGGTTCCTTTGATAGCTCGGGTAATTAGGAACATTTAGTCTTGAAAAGAATTTGAATTGTTCAAATTCATTAAGGGAATAAAGTTAATTGTATGAGATACACCAGTATGACTCTGAAACTTATAGAGGCAGGAGACTGGTGGGAGTCTAGGTGTAGGATCGTATGGCAACACTAGAGGGGGGTGAATAGGGTTTCTTTATAAAATTTAAAACTTTTTTTGTTGCTAAATTAAACTAACTTAATTTAATTTAAACTAATTTAATAAGCACTCTAAAATATGCAAGAAATATTTGACAATTTTCCTAGGCATGCAATCTACTCATAAAAATAAGATTGTGGAAATTCAAAGAGTAGAGAGAAAGAGATAACACCGGAAAATTTTATAGTGGTTCGAAAATCCCTACTCCACTCCCCAATTCTCCTTCTTGGATATTTTACTGCTACGACTCTCTTACGAGTGAGAACCAAACCGACTCTTTTTTCAGGTTCAAGAGTAAACCTCTACCGATCCTTTTACAAGTTCAGGACCCAACCTATATCGATCTTTTTAAACGGGTTCAAGATCAAAACCACTACGATCCTTTTAACCAGGTTCATGATCAAACCACTACAAATCCTTTTTCGGGTTTAGGATTAAACCATTCACTCAATTCCCAAGGTGCACCCACACTGTAAGAAAACTCATAAATCATTTAAACTCATACATATAATGGAATTTTGAGAGACCACAAACTCAAATATTTCAACATTAACAATTGCAAGCAATAATAATAAATTTCATGTTTTCAATAATTTTCATAAATGGAAACATATTCAAACAATTCATAAAGCACAGAAATTTTGGAAAAAAATCAAACACACGCTTTCAACTAAAAAATTCAACAGTAAAACCACTTACCTTGGCTTATAACTCCTTAATTTAAAACAAGAATTTAATTCTAGCAAAGCCGATCTCGCCCTTAATTGACCAAAAACTCCAATTAGCTTTTGTTGTCCGGGGGCCCGAAAACGCTCCAAATCGACAACTAAACTTTCAAATGCCAAGAGAACTCTACTTTTGCTGAAACTTAAAGACTTACTAGAGCACCTCGTCGGAAAACGCCAAAGGAAGATACCCACGCGAAAACTCCGCTGGAAATCGACTTGAACTCGCCTAAGATACTCATAACCAAAGCCACAAATCAGTGGGCATTCAACATACAACAAAACAAACGGAGGGACTAAAAATCATGCTTTCTGTTGCCTTGTGCAATGTGATTATAATTATGCAAGAAATCTTCACAAATAGCTCAAAAACGTGCAAGTATACACATCATGGCAGCAAGTGATAAGTAAATTAAGATCGTCTCCACAGGGATTAAGTTAATGAAATTTACTACTTCTAAGCCTATTTTCAATGAAATTCTAAGTAACCGAGGAACAAATATTTTTCAATAATTAAATGCAAGAGATTAAAATGATAAACCAACTTAAAATGACAAGAACTTAAAAGAAATTCACAAAAAAAACAGAAAATTACACAGAGAAAGCAAGGTTCAGATTAGGGGCTGTCTACTCTCACAAGCTGTTTGCTGTAGCAGAACTTTGTATTCACAACTCACCCAGGATTTTTCTACGGGAATTTTCCAATTCTCCTAATGTTTAGGTGATTAAACTCTCATTTAACCCCTTCTTTTTAGCTCAACTGAATTAGTGCCTTAGGTGGTTATTTATCCCTAAATACCCACTCATTTTCATGACCTAAAAAGGCTAAGGTAAAGTAAGGTAATTGGTTATCAATTGTTTTCCCAAACACTTAATAACATTGCTAGAAAATGGTTGGCCAAACGAAATTCTAGCTTTAAACAATGAAGAACACTTTACTTTAAGTTGCAATATATAAAATTCCACTAAAACAAACAACAAGTTCAAGTTTAAGCACCCTAATCCTCACCTAAGAGGATTTAGCTCATGTTCAAGGTGAAAATAGTGAAAACACAGCAGTGAACTACCATACCATTCATAATTACAACCTTAAATACAAACTAAACACTAGAAGAAGGAAGAATAAGAGAAAAAGGATGAAGAAAAGAAGCTTCCAAGGGAGATTCCAGCTTTCCCAAGCTGGAAATCCTCCAAAAACAGCAGCCTCCTTGTCTCCTTTCTCTTCAATGACAGCAGCAACTTCTAGGTTAATTCTCTGGTGATCCCCTCTCATTTTGGACCAAAAACCTATTTATACCATCTATTTTCATTGATTTCAGGGCTGATTGGACACATGACTCCACATGGACCTTCCCCAATTGGCTGAGATGGGACAAATAAGCTTACATGGCTGCCAGCTCAATTAATGAGAGCTTCCACGGGTTTATCACGTGCAGGAATTTAAATTCCAGACTTTCTGCCTTCTGATGTGGAATCTGCTGCTGTAGCACAACCTGAGTGCCCCTACACCAGAAAAATCAGTTTAAAACATAAGAAATCTGCACCAATTTTAGTTCAAGCTTGGCCTACTGATATGTAAAAATGTTCATCGAAGAATACTCATTTTCATGCACAAACCAAAGCTCAAACACATCAAAGGGTAGAATTTTTAAGCCTAAAAGAGAACCAATAGCTCTTATTTCTAAGAGCTATCACTTACCCACACTCGATAAAAACCCAAATCGTCGGAAAAAGTCTCTGCACCGTCGCTGGACAAAGGCGCCTACCAGAGAAGATCCAACTCGCCGCCGCTGCCTTGAACTCGCCAGAAACTCGCCCAGTCGCTGGACCACCGTGGATGACGCTGGAGGAGATACGAAGGGAGCAGAAATCGGCTGAATTCACCCAATAACGACACCCACTGCTGCCTGCTCGCGCGCGTCTGCTTGTGGTCGTCGAATTCGATGTTGAACGCCTGTCGCTAATGACCTGTACGCTGGAGCTCGAACGTGACACTGCTGGAGTGCTCGTCATTGCCCGTCGCAAATCTGTGAAGAACCTCCGTCGCGACTAGCTGAAACGCGAACCTGCTGCAGATGCCATGTCGCCTTGCTTGTCGGAGAAGAACACGTGAAGGAGCTGCTGGCCGACTCTGATGGTGGTTGCTGCTCAAGCTCACCAGAGATGAGCTAAGGGAAAGAAGAAGAAGGAGTTGTTTTCGGATGGGCAAGGAAGAAGAAGGGAAAGATGAGAGAGAATAGGGGATGGCTTGGCTTGGCTCACCTAGGGCTTCGTGCACTATTTAAAAGAAGGAGTCTTGGGCTTGGGCTTGGCTAAAAAATCTATCTATTCACAAAATTGCCATCCTAGCTCTAATTTTTAAAAATTTCACCAATTTTCAAATCTCCAAATTTCCCTCCTAACTTTAGATTAACTCCAAACTAAAAGAAATTTGAAAATTTCTTAAAATTACCGACGTTACAATCTTCCCCCTTAAAAACTTTCATCCTCGAAAGTTTTTTGGTCCTGGAAGAGCTCTCAACACTTGATTCTCATCTCCTTTAAAACACAATCATGCCCACTTATTCGCAAAGTAAGCATACATACTTAGAAGGAATGTGCCGACCTGGCAAATGTAACGCCCCAAGTTCTATATCTAACTTAGCGACATTACTTAAAATTCTATCTTAATATTAATCGAGTGCTCCGAAAATCTCGGCAGCATAACGACATAAAGATGGTTAACCCAAAAATTTTCTTAACCTGATAAACAAGAGAAACACACTTGTATATGCAAAATCACTAAACTACAACTCACAACGTGTAAGGCCCAACCCATGTATGTTTTTATCTTTCATTATAGTTAAAAAAAAACAAAACAAAACAAAACAAAACAAACAAAAAAAAAAAAAGGGGAAAAGGCTGGAAGTGAGGCGGCAAATGGGTAAAAAAAAAAAAGAAAAAAAAAGAAAGGGCTGGAAGTTTACCCACATAGAGAGAGAAAGAGTAAGGGTAAAAGAAAAAAAAAAGAAGAGAAGGAGAGGAAACGGTGAAACGGTCGGGGAGAGAGAAAGGTAGAGAGGGAGAAGAAGAAGAACCGAGCGAAGGAGAGACTGAGAGATCGAGAGCTGAGAAGGAGAAGAAAGGGGATCTTGGTCCGGTTTTTGGCGGTTAGAGCTCAACCACGAAGTTTTCCCCAACGAATTTGTAAGTAAGTTTGAAGTTTTGTTTGGTTTTCTTGAAGTTTTAGTTATGGGTATGTATGTTTGGTAATATTTAAATGGGAAAAAGACAAAATGTACCTTAAGTTAAGAAAAGGGGAAGTTGGAATTCATGGAATAACTTAAGTATATGGTTAGACTATTTGGGCATTCTAGTTAAATGGGAACTTATGTGTGGATTTAATCAATTATTTCAGGTCTAACGGGGATCGGGACGGCCTACGACCCGAATTTCTCTCATCAATGGGACTGTGAGTGGTTGTTTTAATGATTATTTTTCCGCTAGTAAAAGTACTATATTTATGAGTTTGAGAAAAATTAGAGTTAAACATGTTTAGAGAAATGATTTAAATTCCATTTGCTTTATGAATTCTTAGTTGGAATATGCATTTTAGAAGCATTCGAAACAACGTGCGCTTATTTGAGAATTGTAGAATGTCTTCGATATTTGTAAACGTTGCTTGTGTTTTTTGAAACGTTATCTTACAAGAGAAAATGATTTTAGATAAGTTTTGAATAAAGAAATTCATATTAGAAAAATAGTTTTTACGTCGCTAGCTCTACGTACCCTAGGTGATTACCCATGTGCTGTGTGAATATGTTTCCATAGTACATAGAGAGAGATTTGTTCTGCGTGCACGTAAGACTAGAGAATTGCTCTACTAAGTGTGGAATGGATTCCATGCCTAGTATGACAGAGTTTGCTCTGCTGAGCGTATTGAGAAGACTCTGCGCCGGTATGACTAGAGATAAGGGTACAGGGTTAGTGAGTTTTCTTGTTGATTCTTTGGCTTCAAGGGAGTTATTACTACATTTTCCTTTTGCAAGCTAACATTTATGAGTTCCCGAGCTATACGTTTTACACGATTTTCTGTTAGTTGAGTTAAATATTTTCAAGAACTATTTTCGTAAAAGAAAATGAATATCACTCACTGGGTGTTAGCTCATTCTTTTCCTTTTAAAATTTTCTACCAGGTAGCGACTGAGTTTCGACAAGCCTACAGAAGCCGATCTTGCCACTCGAGTCCGTGTTTAGAGTACCTCTTGTATGTATATGATGTTCTGGGATGGAAGTTATGTAAAAGTTATATGTGGCGAAGAGTAGTTGGTTGTAAATTATCGTATCTCGAAGTGTTGGGCTGTATATTGTGGGTGAGACGCTTGTGTTGCAAATCTGGTTTTTGGTTGTGATATAGTTTATAAGATATGCATATATGTCGTTTCTTTTCAGGTGTGTTTTAGCCAAGTTTTAGGGGAAACTCTGCCCAAATTTCTGGTCTCTTAAGAGCCTAAGCGTGGTTAAGAACGTGTAGAAGGCCTTGAGTCCTATAGTTAGTTAGGATTCATTGCCGGCACACCACGTCACTAGGTAGTTAAGAGAGAGTTGGAGCGGGGTGTGTCACAACGCCTCAGATTCAACAAATAAGCTCCAACATCACAAATAAAGCGAGTCAGATCTCGCACAAATCACAAGCTACTGCTAGAAGAAGAAAAGGAACATCAAACCAAACATACTTTATTCTCCTCATTTCTATTAATTCAAATGCAATGGAGAGTAGGGAAAATGATTCGCTATCTCAGGGTTCAAACTTAACACTTAAAGAAAAAAAACAAAGACCAAACAAACTAAAAATAAAACAAATAACTAAAGTCATATCTTGACAAGAAAAGTAAATGAAAAGATAACTACTAAGGTCTTTCTTCACGAGCCTCCTGCTTTATTCTAAGGGCAGTTATTTGCCATATGCCCTTCCTGGTGACATTTGAAACACACACCTTTCCCTGCCATGCACTGACCCCAATGATGTCTTCCACAAGAGTTGCACTTTGGTTTATCACTTCCATTACCCTCTTGTTTACCATGCTGAGTTTTCTGTCTTGAACCTTCGAAAGAGTGTTGAGATCGCTGGGAGTTAGCAGTTGTCTGCTCGTGTTTCCTCTTCTGTCCTGCGTTGGGCTCCGACTCCTTGGGCATTGGAGTTGCATTGACAGTTGGCATGCCCATAAAGGTGGCCGCTCGAAGGGCCGCTGCGTAATCTGCTGGGCCAAGGGCTCAAACAACCCTCTGGACGTCATCTCTGAGGCCCAAGATGAACCTCTTTGTCTTCTTCGCCTCCGTATCCACCATTTCAGGGGCGAAACGGGACAGTCGGGTGAACTCTAGCTCGTACTCTTCTACTGACTTCTCTCCTTGCGTCAAGGTTAGGAACTCATTCTCCTTTCTGTACCTGATAATGGCCGAGTAATATTTCTGGAAGAACGCCTCCTTGCACTGCAACCAAGTGACCGGTCCAACACTTACATTGATGGATCTCTCAGCCGACCTCCACCACAACAAAGCATCGTCCCTTAACATTGTTAGGAATGACTAATTCAAGTCAAAGGAAAAAACAATCTTCTTGCCAAATTTAGTGTTTGTTAAATTTAGGGGCACTAAATTTGGCTTTACTACTTATAGAACCATAAAAAATAGAGTCTCCCTTCTATATAAATAGGGAGGCTTGGTTCTGGTTTGAGCAGAGATCTTTCCTCTTCTCCTATTGCTCTTGGGTAATTGTAGTGTCTATTCTAACTCCTAACCACGAGTGCACGTGTGTTTTTGGAGTTGCTGTGTTAACCTTGGGGAGTGAACGGTTGAATCTCGGTTGCACCACGGTCCAGCCGGAATTTCGCTTTCAGGGTAGTGGTTTTCCACGACACAACTTTATCGACTTATTTCAATTCATACTTATACATACATGTATATATATATATATATATTATTTCCAACAATCTGAAAGCAAAATAATGTGAATTGAATTTTTTTTTGAAATGGGCAAGCAGTATATGTTTCTTTCTTAAATTTGATTTATGTAGTGTTTTAATTTATTCACTCATTAACGGTTGTGCAAGTTTTTTGTGTGAATTATAGAAATTCAGTTAAAAGGAAGAAAATTATACTTAATTGATGTGTCACTGCTGCTCAATGTGTCTTTGTTAGCATGAATGGAATCATTCCATTGTGGTTGAGATTTTTCTTAGCTTTTCTAATCTCTCTATTTTCTCTATTTTAGAATTGCTAGTTTTTCTGGAGAGGGCTCTTGGAGCTCTTGAAATTAGCGATTGCAAAAGGGTCCAATAAGTCGAGAGATGAAGAAAGACTTCTCCCTGCAATAATTCGAGAGAGGGACAAAGACATGGCAAAGATAAGTTCAGTGATTTTTTATCCTTTTTTTTAGTATGTTCGACAATATAATCTATTAGATTTGTGCCAGTTTTTCATTTGGCCTCTAAAAAAAAAATAATGTTCAAACTTGGTCAAATCTTGGTTATAGATATTTGGAGAGTTTGTTCCACAAATACAGTCTAGGTTGTCAAGCCTCGCTTGCCACTTGCATCGATTTTTATACCGTCATTCTATATATTAAGTTTTATATAGGATGAATTTTTCTAGTGATGAAAGAGAGTTAAATTTTGCATGTGTGATAAGTCCAATTTATTATACACTTAGAATCTCCCAATTTGCTTATCTTAGTTGAATTCCTTGCGAAAAATGCTTTAAAATGAGTATAATATGTCTATAGGTCCTTGGAGCCATCCAAGCGTTGAGACGCTACCATCCAAGCGTCGGAGCTTTGGAAGCAATTCGGGGCTTAAACGAGCGAAACCGGAGCGTAAAATGACTATTCTGCTCTTGGAGCCATCCAAGCGTCGAGATGCTACCATCCAAGCGTCGGGACGCTGCACAAATTAGGAAAGGATCTTGGAGTTCGCGTGCGAGGCGAGAGCGTCGAGACGCTATTGCCCTAGCGTCGCGACGCTAGGGCAACCCGAGACTTTTTCCTATTCTGCAGGGGGCAGTGTCGCGACGCTGTTGCCCTAGCGTCGGGACGCTGCGACTGGGTATAAAATGTATTTTGCAGATTTTTGCGCTTCTTCTTGGCTTTTTCCCCTTAGACCCGATTTCTCCCTCTTTTTTCTTGTACTATTCTGAATTCTCTTGTAATTTTAGTGAGTTTTATTATATTTTGGGATGGTTAATCGAGCCGAGGAGCTTAGTTGGAGCGTTTCAATGACCGGCTAAGTTTACGTCGTTGAAATTGGGGACTTCTAATGTAAGTTTGACACACTCTTGAGACCTTGTTTATGATTTTTGATGAATTATTGTTGGTTATGTCTTGAATTCCCATCCTTAAATTACAATTGCTTGATAGAATAGTTTGACAAACTATTTGCTTGATTTAAAGTAATTGCTTTACTAAATTGGTTAGTGATAGATGTATTGTGAGGTTGTGTTGAAAAGAGTGTTATCTCGTTTAATATAATTGCATGGTATATTTTGGAATTTGAGCTTAGAATTGTATGAATTTAGGTTGTTCCTAGTTCATGCAAATTTACTCAACGATCCAATTCTCTTAATGCGGTTAGGTTCATGTTTATGAATACTAATTAGATTCTAACTTTGATGTACTTGTCAAGTTGGAAAAATATAGATCATAATCATTGGTTCCAATGAATGTTGAGTAATCAATAATAATTCTTTAAATTTGAGTGCCAATGATTGAGTTGCCAAACCGAAGTTAGAATAACCAATTGCGCGGTACCGAGGTGAGATTAGCTAGCTTATCTTTACTTTTCCGCTATTTTATTTTATTGCAAATTTTACGTTCTAATCAACCCATCTTTCAAACCCCCCTTTCGGTTACTAATTGAGAAATCTAATTAAATTAATTAATTACGCTGCTCCCTGTGATCGACCCCGGCCACTACTGCTACAAGTTAGCTTTAGAGGTTGAGGATTATAAATTTATTTGATAAGAGATCTCTACAATCTCTTCCATCAATGTGGCTTATGAGAAATTTAGCAATTTTTAGTTCATATTATTGATGCTATATTTTTTTTAGCATGATATTTATCATAATTATCATGTATATAGTCTCGTGCATGAGCTAAAGAGTTATAATTATAATGTGAGGTGGCTTAATTATATATTTTCTTTGTATAATTTTGCTAATCGATCTCACAATTGTTTCTAACTACTAGAGTTAGTTGGTGTGATAAGCTCATTTAGCATGTTAATGGAAATAATATGATGTATCGAGGCTCATGTTTGATAATTACAATTATTTAATATAATTGAACTATTTCTAAAGTTGTGTTGGTGATCTAGCTTGATTAGAAGAAAATGCAGCTTGATTAGAAGAAAATGAGGTACTTGGTATCTCAAATTAGCAATTTAAGTGCATGCATTATACTCCAATGTTTGTTGAGTATTTTATTTGGCCATGAATTTTTTATTAAGCTAAATATTATTGTAGATATTAATTTAGCTTGGCCTATAATATCTCAATTATACATGCTGCGCATTAAAAAATGGTTTTGGATGGTTTAAGATCTTCATAGCTACCTGTATGAAATGCGTTGTTGAAACAATGGTGGCTTAAGGTTTTGTTGGCTGTATTTGTATATATATTGAATATATATATATAAAATTATTCTTTATGAATATTTTTTTGAGCATGTCTATAATCTTGATGGATGGTCCTAAAAAGGACTTGATGGATGATTTTGATGAAATCTGAGTCTAATATGTCTCGGTACTCCATAGCCCTCATTTTGGGTGGTACATTTATGGACTTGATGGATGGTGTGATGTATTTTGTGAATCCATAGCCCTTTATTTGGGTGGTCTGTATGAACTTGATGGATATTGTGTAAAGTCTCCATAACTCAGTTTTGAGTGATTTATCTATGATAGACTTGATGAATCACTAAATTAGTGTGAAGGTGGACGACGTTCCATGAAAGAATAAGAGATTTTTCTTTCTAGAGCACTCATAAGAACTCAAGGTTTGTGAGTATAATGGTCTATAATAGTGCTTTGAAGAAATTTTATCGCGGAATAGCATACATTAAGGAATTAGTACGTGTCATGGGGGTCTCAACCTAAGCTTTTGGAAGTTCAAGAATTATTTCACTTTCACTCGCTAAGTTGTTGCCTCATTTCACTACGCATTAATTCAAATCGAAAGATATTAATGCTTAAGTAACAAAATTCCTTCCTTTATCCAGAAAATGTATTAGTCATTTGTGGGGGATTGTTGGGAATGACTAATTCAAGTCAAAGGAAAAAACAATCTTCTTGCCAAATTTAGTGTTTGTTAAATTTAGGGGCACTAAATTTGACTTTACTATTTATAGAACCATAAAAAATAGAGTCTCCCTTCTATATAAATAGGGAGGCTTGGTTCTGGTTTGAGCAGAGATCTTTCCTCTTCTCCTATTGCTCTTGGGTAATTGTAGTGTCTATTCCAACTCCTAACCACGAGTGCACGTGTGTTTTTGGAGTTGATGTGTTAACCTTGGGGAGCGAACGGTTGAATCTCGGTTGCACCACGGTCGAGCCGAAATTTCGTTTCAGGGCAGTGGTTTTCCACGACACAACTTTATCGGCTTATTTCAATTCATACTTATACATACATACATACTTGTATACGTACATACATACATACGTACATACGTACGTACATACATACTACATACGTACATACATACATACATACATATACATATATACATACATACATACATATACATATATACATACATACATACATGTATATACATACATATACATACGTACATACATACATACATATACATACGTACATACATACATACATACATACATACATACATACATACATGTATATATATATATATATATATTATTTCCAACAAACATAAATATTGTGCACGGCGCCTGCTGTGCCTCGGGGCATCCCATGTAGTGAAAGATCTCCTCAATCGTGGCAGTCCAAGCTTCGGCCTCCGTGGGGTCTACAGTCTTTCCGCTAAACGTCGGCGGGTCATACTTCTTAAAATCTTTCAGACACCGAGCCCCCACAATTGAGCCCATCTGACCCTGGTTCTCATTCTGGTTTGCTTGGGGTGCCTGATTGGCAACAACATTAATTATAAGCGCCTGAAGGGTCTCTAGAGTCAGAGTGACAATCTGTGCACGCGCTGGAGGTGCAGGCGGCGTAGGATCTTGCTCATCAGGGAGATCTTCATCATGCTGATCCATAGGAGGATCTACTTGCTCCAGGAGTGCCAGGCCTCTACCAGCCCTATCACGACCACGTCCGCGTCCTCGTCCTCGACCTTGACCACGTGGAGGCATACTTCAAGTTTCTACACCCATACTAAGCCTATTTAATTATCTAACTGAAAACTGAATGGTAGAGAAATCATGTATCTCATGGGAAAATAATTACATAACATATAATTTTTAAAACATAGTTTATTACAAGGGCTTACCTGGCGATGATGAGAACCTTGTTATTAAGCCATGGGGACACATAAGCTTACGATGTAAGCAGTCTACAAAACCCTTAACTGGGCTCTGATACCAACTGTAACGACCCGACTTCTTAAATAGTCTTTTCGGGACCATTACGACAATGCATGCTTTGGAGGCCTTTTTAAATAAAAACATTTTAAAACATAAACACTAATTTAAGTAAAAACCTCAAAACAAAACTTTTATTCGGGATCCCTAATTTTAAATCTTTTAAATATTCTTAAATAATTTCTAAAATATAAATGTACATGACCTCTAGAAAATTTCTCAAACAAATTTACAAATCAAATAAAGTAAAACAGAGTTCTTAAAGCGGAAGAAAATAACAAATGAAATTCATAGTCCTTTCATGGCTGCTTAACGGATTCTCATCAATAGCCTTTCACCTGCCCTTGCCTTTACCTGAAAAAAAAATATTTTTGAAAAGAATGAGTATTTAAAATACTCAGTAAGTGACCCTACTGTTGAGGTTGGGTCACGCTTAAACACGTTTTAAAAATCAACAACAAATATATTTTTGGTGGCTCTAAACTTTATTTTAAACTTATAAATTAGAGGACATACATCAAATTTCATGCATATCTTAGACACATCAATTTCATGTGTCTCTTACGGAGGTCGTCAATTTCACGAACCTCGACTTAGGTACATCAATTTCATGTCTCTAAGTCCTATGTAGGCATCTCTTTATGTACATCAATTTCATGTACACTTTCGAATATTTAAGAAAACTCATAAATCATTTAAACTCATACATATAATGGAATTTTGAGAGACCACCAACTCAAATATTTCAACATTAACAATTCCAAGCAATAATAATAAATTTCATGCTTTCAATAATTTTCATAAACGGAAACATATTCAAACAATTCATAAAGCACAGGAATTTTGGAAAAAATCAAACACGCGCTTCCAACTAAAAAGTTTGACAGTAAAGCCACTTACCTTGACTTATAACTCCTTAATTTAAAACGAGAATTTAATTCTAGCAAAGCCGATCTCGCCCTTAATTGACCAAAAACTCCAATTAGCTTTTGTTGTCCGGGGGCCCGAAAACGCTCCAAATCGACAACTAAACTTTCAAATGCCAAGAGAACTCTAATTTTGCTGAAACTTAAAGGCTTACTAGAGCACCTCGTCGGAAAACGCCAAAGGAAGATACCCACACGAAAACTCCGCTGGAAATCGGCTTGAACTCGCCTAAGATACTCATAACCAAAGCCACAAATCAGTGGGCATTCAGCATACAACAAAACAAACTGAGGGACTAAAAATCTTGCTTACCAGCACTCGATAAAAACCCAAATCGCCGGAAAAAGTCTCTGCACCGCCGCTGGACTGAGGCGCCTACCAGAGAAGATCCAACCCGCTGCCGCTGCCTTGAACTCACCATAAACTTGCCCAGCCGCTGGACCACCGTGGATGACGCTGGAGGAGATGCGAAGGGAGCAGAAATCGGCCGGAAATCACCCAATAACGAGACCCACTGCTGCCTGCTTGCGCGCGTCTGCTCGTGGTCATCGGATTCGATGTTGAACGTCTGTCGCCGATGACCTGTACGCCAGAGCTCGAACGTGACGCTGCCAGAGTGCTCGTCACCGCCCGCTGCAAATCTGTGAAGAAACGCCGCCGCGACCAGCTGAAACGCGAACCTGCTGCAAACGTCGCGCCACCTTGCTTGCCGGAGAAGAACGCGCGAAGGAGCTGCTAGGCGACTCTGATGGTTGTTGCTGCTCAAGCTCGTCGGCGATGAGCTAAGGGAAAGAAGAAGAAGGAGTTGTTTTCGGATGGGCAAGGAAGAAGAAAAGAAAAATGAGAGAGAAGAGGGGATGACTTGGCTCACCTAGGGCTTCGTGCACTATTTAAAAGAAGGAGTACTCTTGGGCTTGGGCTTGGCTAAAAGATCTATCTATTCATGAAATTGCCATCCCAACTCTAATTTTTAAAATTTTCACCAATTTTCAAATTTCCAAATTTCCCTCCTAACTTTAGATTAACTCCAAACTAAAAGAAATTTGAAATTTTCTTAAAATTACAGACGTTACAGCCGACGTCCTTCCCTAAGGGTCTCTTTCGTGAGGAGAGGTTTGTAGTCGCCACCAATCATCTTGGGGTGTGATTGGTCACCCGCTTTAAAGAAAAACCGGTCTTTGAAAACCAAAAATTAGGCTCAGGAGTCGATTGAGTGTAGGAAATGTGTTAGCACCCCTACAACACCCGTTTAAAAATAGTTACCACATTTTATTTTAAAAATTATCCTTTTATGACATGAAATGATCCTTTATTTTGAAGACATGAAATGATCTTACCTTAGCTTTAAAACATAAAGTAAGGATCTGATATAGTGAGTGGTGTTATACCTAATAATTGCTTGTCATGTTGAAATTTTCTTTTAATTAAAGAAAAATTGTCACCTCAAGAATTTGAGAAATTATCTCAACTCCGTCATAGGTTGTACATGAGTTATTTTGTCTCACATCTATTATTTCATATTTCATAAATAAAGTGTGAACTAATAATCATGAGTGGTATGACATCATTCAATGGAAAAAGATTTTTTTTTATATTTTTTAAATTTCAATTAGAAACTTCCAAATTTAAAATTTAAAATCAATTGATAGAAAAATTAAAAATCATTTAGAAATTTGAACTAAAATCAAATTGAAATTCAATTGGAAAGTCAAATTGAAGTTGATTGCAAAATATTTAGGCTAATTTCCAAGCAGGGTGCTCCCTTTTGGTCAGCTTAAATACCCTTTCTTAGACAAAATTATCCTAAAGTTTCCATAATCAACTTAACTTTTTAACTTTTCAACATACTAGGTTTTTACCACGTGCGTTGCACGTGTAATAATTTTAGTAAAATATATTTGAAGTAAAATGAGTTTAAATTTAAATTCAAATTTGACTCACTATTCAAAAATATTATATCAAAAAATTGGTGGTTTGTTAATTTAAATATGATATTAAAAAATCAACGTCTAATTAAATTGAAAAAATTCAAATTTAAATTCAAACTTGGTTCACTATATTCAAACTAAGATAGTGGTAAGCAAGAAGGAAAAATAAAATTAAGAACAAAATCATTAAAATAAAAAGTATTTATTAATACTTTCTTAAAAAATAATTGAAATTCAAACTAAGATAATTTCAAGGGAGTCTTAATAAAAGTTGATATTTTTTTAAAAAAAGAAAATCGATTTTAATTTTAAAAATGTAATTTAAAAACAACTATATAAAATTATTTGATAATCATGGTGTAGTGATAATTTCAATAAAAAAAATCAACGTAGTGATAATTTAAAAACAACCATGAATAATCCAAAACAAAAAGAATTCTTCCCACTACACAAAAATGTGTTATACCATTATTGTAGTGATAATTACAATAAAAATTTAATTGAAGTTTATCTTTTAAAAAAATTGATTTTCTAATTACAAAAACATTTTTTTAA
Source organism: Luffa aegyptiaca (assembly GCA_017139565.1). NCBI lineage: Eukaryota > Viridiplantae > Streptophyta > Magnoliopsida > Cucurbitales > Cucurbitaceae > Luffa > Luffa aegyptiaca. The sequence goes on along the minus strand of CM029407.1, from coordinate 13,272,175 downwards.
ATGTAATTTAAAAACAATTGTGAAGAATTTCTTCCTAGTACACAAATTTTTTTTGATTAGTTTACAACACATGAAGTTTTGTTTTTATATTAATAAATTTAAATCAATGGCTATTAAAAAATATTATATCAAAAAATTTGTAGCTTGTGAATTATAATATGATATTCGAGAATCACCGACTAATTAAATTGACAAAATTCAAATTCAAATAGTGACCATTATATTCAAACTAAAATAGTGGTAAAAAGGGAAAAAAAATAAAATTAAAGACAAAAATAATATAATAACAAATATCTATAAATATTTTCTGTAAAAAAAATATTTAAAAATCATGTAGGAATATTTTGAAGAGAGTTTTAATAGAAGTTGATGTATATTTAAAAAAACGATTTTAAACTTACAAAACCATTTTTCTAAAATGCAATTTAAAAATAACCATATAAAAAGTAATTTAAGAATCATTGTGTAGTGATAATTTCAATCAAATTTTAATTGAAATTGATCTTAAAAATAAATAAAACAAAAAAATGAATATTCTAATTACAAAATTATTTCCTAAGAATGTAATTTAAAAACAACCGTGAAGAATCCAAAACCAAAAGATTTTTTTCCAATACACAAAAAGAATTTTTTTCCCTGCAACACTTCGCCCCTGACCTTGATCACTCATTGTCCACCAATTTTAATTACAAAATTTGATTTAACCATGCAAATGCAATATAAAAAGTATAACGTACTTAAATTTGACAGTAGATTGTCTTAGCTTCAAAAAGTGGAGAGTCTGATATTACCTAGATGTCCAGTATCTAAAACTTGTCCGTGGATTAAGCAAGAAAGTGATGAAGATCGATAGTCAATAATGATGTAACTAATTCAATAAAGAAACAATAGAGGTGATTAGACATTAACGGTTCGAGGTGCTGCAAAAAAATGGCAAATCTAAAAAAAAAATACATTTATGTTTAAAAATTAAAAAGATATACATTAGGATATTTTGAATATAAAATCACATAACAAAATTAAAGTGTGAGAAATAAGAGATTTAGCAGGAAAATTCAACTATAGAGGTATTTGAGTATGGGAGGTAAATACCAACGGCTCTAGACGAAGAAGTTGCAAGAGTTTCACCATGTTTGTGAAGTTTCATTGATGTGAAAACCAATGGGAGAACGTGAAATATTTATAGAGGGAAAGATATTATTCTAGGTTATTAACTTTCATATTTGAAAAAAAAATATTAGATTTTGTCAATTAAAAAAGTTTCCTTTATTTCTTTCTTTCTTTTTTTTTTTAATTAAAACGGTTATGAAATTTATTTTTTTAATCTTATTTTAATTAATTAATTAAAAAAATTACAAAATCTGATTTTTTTCTGTTTTTTCTTTTCTAATTAATTAATTAAAAAAATTACGAAATTTATTTATTTTTTAATTAAAACGGTTATGAAATTTATTTTTTTAATCTTATTTTAATTATTTAATTAAAAAATTACAAAATCTGATTTTTTTTTTCTATTTTTTCTTTTTCTAATTAATTAATTAAAAAAAATTACGAAATTTCTTTATTTTTTAATTAAAACGGTTATGAAATTTATTTTTTTAATCTTATTTTAATTAATTAATTAAAATTTTTTTTTATATTTTTTCTTGTTCTAATTAATGAATTAAAAAAATTATGAAATTTATTAATTGATTAAAAAATTACAAAATTTGATTTTTTTCTATTTTTTCTTTTTCTAATTAATGAATTAAAAAATTACGAAATTTATTTATTTATTTATATTTTTTAATTAATAATTATTTTTTTATCTTTTCTTTTTTAATTAAAAAAATATATTTATTTTTTTTAATTAAAACAATTACGAAATTTGATTTTTTTTTTCTAATTCATACAATTAATATAGTATAAATATAGATATAGATATAGATTACGAAATTTGATTCCAGAATTTGAAAACTAATTATGTAATTATCTGAAATTTAGAGGGGTATTCTAGTTTAAAAATGTTTTTCAGGAATCCTTCCTTTTAATATAGTATAATTAAAAAATTAAAAAATTTGATTTTTTTCTATTTTTTCTTTTTCTAATTAATGAATTAAAAAAATTACGAAATTTATTTATTTATATTTTTTAATTAATAATTATTTTTTTTTATCTTTTCTTTTTTAATTAAAAAAATTATATTTATTTATTTTTAATTAAAACAATTACGAAATTTGATTTTTTTTATCTTTTATTTTTTTCTAATTAAAACAATTAATATAGTATAAATATAGATATAGATTACGAAATTTGATTCTAGAATTTGAAAACTAATTATGTAATTATCTGAAATTTAGAGGGGTATTCTGGTCTAAAAATGTTTTTCAGGAATCCTGCCTTTTAATATAGTATAGATTAAGCAACCATAAAATATATATATATATATATCTATATCTATACTATATTAAAAGGCAGGATCCGTGAAAAACATTTTTAGACCAGAATACCCCTTTAAATTTCAGATAATTACTTTATTAAAATCTAATTATTTTAATTAAAAAATAAAAGAAAAAAAAACCAACATAATGATAAAAAAAACAATTGACTTTCATGATTTGATAAAAAAATTTAAAAACAAATATGATCGGATTTAATATGAAATTTTGAAAGAAAAAATCTTAAGATAATTATTTTACTTAAATCTAATTATTTTAATTAAAAAGAAGAAAAAAATAAGAAAAGAACAAACATAATGATAAAAAACAATTGACTTATACGATTTGATAAAAAATTTAAAAACCAATATGAAATTTTGAAAGAAAAAATCTTAAGATAATTAGTTTAGTTTACTGATCGGATTTAAAAACCAATCTGAAATTGTTCGTTTATATTTAAGGTATTTTCCAATTTCTTCCAATTGTTCGTTTATATTTCAAGTATTTTTTTTTAGTTTGACTTTTAATAGTTTATTTATCTATAATATATTAAAAAGCAAGGATCCGTGGAAAACATTTAATAATATATATTAAAAAGCAAGGATCCGTGAAAAAAAATTTAGACTAAAATACCCCTTTAAATTTAAGATAATTACTTTAGTTTAAAATCTAATTATTTTAATTAAAAAAATAAAAGATACAAAAATTTAAAAGTCTGTAATCTGTAAAAAAAAAATAAAAAATGAATATGAAATCTTGAAAAATCTTTTCCTATAAAAAAATAAAATAAGAAAAAAACAAACGTAGGTGGTTTTAATAATTATCTATAATAAATGATTTAAAAAAATCTGTAATCGCTACAAAATTTAAAAAACCAATATGAACTCTTGAAAAACATATTTTCCTATAAAAAAAAAGAAAAAATAAGAAAAAAAAAAACAAACGTAGTGGTTTTAATAAATCTATAATAAATTATTAAAAAAAAATTTAAAAAAAATTTGTAATCGCTACAAAATTTAAAAAACCAATATGAAATTTTGAAAAAAATCTTTTCCTATAAAAAAATAAGAAAAAATAAGGAAAAAAACAAATGATATGGTAATTTTTTATTTTTTTTAATTAAAACAATAACGAAATTTGTTTTCCACTTTTTGATTTTGTTATCTTTTATTATCATTTTGGTTTGATAACTTAGAATAATATTATGGTTTATATTTTTTATCTTAGGATCTATACACTCTATCCAAAATCTAATCAAATTAGAATTTGAATCTAAATTCCCTCTATAAATTGTTCACCTTCCCCCATCGGTTTTAACATATTCATCCTCTCCATGGTTGGTTTCAGGTACCTCTCTTGAATTATAATTATAATTTTTTTTTAATTTTATCAATTTAATTATAAGAAAGTCATTCTCAGATATTTTATGTTATAGACTGACTTTAATTTCTTTTTCCCCTCCAACTTTATTTTTCAGGTCTAAAATTACTCATCTCTTCCAATTTCTTCCAATTGTTCGTTTATATTTCAGGTACCTCTCTTGAAATTATTCCTATGCGATTCTCAAATATTTTTTAAGAAAATATTTACATATATTTATTGTGATGTTGTTTTTGTTTAATCTTGCCTCAATTTAATGAGAATGTCATTCTCGAATGTGATATTATGTATTATAGTTAACAATATTCGGATTCTTTTGGGAATTTTTTATGCTATTTAATTTCCTTTTTTCCATTTTTTTTTTTGTAGTTTTCATATCTAAAATTAGTTATCTTCCCCAATTATTCATCTGCGTTTCACTTATGTCTTTCTTTTCTTTTCTTTTTCTTAATTTAATTTCGTTGTCTCCAAAATTATAATTTGTGCGTTTCATATGAAGAGTCTAAATCAATTCATTTACCACTAATTTAGTTTGAATATAGTTGACATAATTTGAATTTGAATTTTGTCCATTTAATTAGACAGTGATTCTCAAATATTATATTATTATATTTTTTAATAGTTGTTGATTTAAATTTATTAATATAAAAACAAAACTTATGTGTTATGAATTAATAACATATTTTGTGTACTTAGAAGATTTCTTTTGGTTTTGGATTCTTCACGATTTTTTAATTACAATTTTAAAAAATTATTTAGTAATTAGAAAACTGTTTTTCTTTTTTTTTTTTTTAATAAAAAAGATGAATTTCAATTAAAAAATTATTGAAACTATCAAATTGTCAATATAAGAACAAAAAGATGATTTTAAAATATTTACAGATATTTGATATCTTATTGTTGTTATCTTTACTTTTTTTTTTCTTGAATATTATATTATGATTAATCCAGTTTTCGATTATAATATTTTTTTAATAGCCGTTTATTTAAATTTATCAATATAAGAACAAAACTTCATGTATTGGAAATTAATTAATATTTTTTTTGGGAAAAATACACTTTTGGTCCCTGAGGTTTGGTTTAGGTTTCGTTTTAGTCCCTGAGGTTTCAAACTCAACATTTTAGTCCCTGTGGTTTGCATTTAGTAGCATTTTGGTCCCTCCATCCATTTTTCCGTTAAAAACTAACGGTTTGCTGACGTGGCACTAATTTTTTATTTAAAAAAATTTATTTTTTAAATTTTAAAATATAAATATATTAAAATACTAAAAATAATATTATTTTATATTATTTTATTTATTTCTTCTTCTTCTTTATTTTTCTTTTTCTTCTTCTTCTTCTTCTTCTTTTTTTTTTTAAACACTTCTTCTTCTTATTCTTATTCTTCCTTTTTAGACGGTGATTCTCGAATATCATATTATAATTAACAAGCTACCAATTTTTTTGGATATAATATTTTTGAATAGCTATTGATTTAAATCTATTAATATAAAAACAAAATTTCATGTGTTGTGTATTAATCCAGATTTTTTGTCTAATGGGAAGAATTTTTTTGGTTTTGGATTCTTTGTGTTTGTTTTTAAATTACAGTTTTTAAAAAACAATTTAGTAATTAGAAAATTGATTTTTTTTAAATTAATTTAAATTAAAATTCTATCGAAATTATCACTACATATGCTTTTCAAATATTTACATATATTTGCTATTCTATTGTTGTTATTTTTAATTTTATCTTTTTGGAATAATATATTATGATGAACAAGCTACCAGTTTTCGAATATAATATTTTTTTAATAGCTGTTTATTTTAATTTATTAATAAAAAAACAAAACTTCCATGTGTTGGGAATTAATTAAGATTTTTTGTACACTGAGAATAATTATTTTGGTTTTGAATTATTCACGGTTGTTTTTAAATTAAATTTTTTAAAAATAATTTAATAATTTTAATGGAAATTTTCTTTTTTTTTTTTCTCTTTAAAAAAAAACAATTTCCATTTAAATTTTATTGAAATAGTCACTACACAATAATTCTCAAATGAATTTATATAGGATTGTTTTCAAATTAACTTTTAAAAAAAACTTTGTAATTTTAAAATTGGTTAGTTTCTTTAAAAAAAAAAATCATTAAACTTTATTGGTATTATCACTCACCATGATTCTCAAATATTTACAGATATTTGATATTCTATTATTTTTAATTTTAATTTATGTTTTTTCTTGCTTGCCCCTAATTTGATTTAAACATATTACACATAATTTGAATTTGAATTTTGTCAATTTAAATTTATTATAGATTATTTCTTTATCTATTTATTTAAATAAATATGATCATTTTCAATTTCTAAAAAAGTACCCTTTTAAATTTCAAAACAATGATAATAAGATAATCTTATTACGCTCTAAATGCGACCTGAGCTAATAACTCTAAATATGATATCATTTGATAGATTGTCTTATATATTTGAATGAGCTCTCGACTTTTGAAACGGCATGTTCTAGGTAAGAGGTTTGTTTCATCTTAGCGAAGTCTTATTTTGCAACCACTATTTGGAATCTAATAATGTTGTCTTCATAGAAATGAAAATTGTTATTTCAATTATAGGAATGCTTGAATATGTAATTTGATTTCAAATAATATCAAATTAGAATTTGATTCTAAATTCCCTTCATAAATTGTGCATTGTTCTCCAATTGGTTTTTATGTCTAACAATAAATTTCATAATTATTAGGAAAAAAAATCATCATTGAAGTATAAAAAAAAAACAAATATAAAAATGTATAGAACTAATCTTAATTAGTTTAAAATTCATTTTACTTTATAATATTTTACTAAAATTATTACACGTGCATGACGCTCAGGGTTGGAACATGAGACGTCATTTGAGCTTCTGTAGTGGGAGATGTAAAGTTGTTTGTAGGAGATAGGTTTTTGTTCTTAGAAAATCTGTATATAGTTCCTAAAATATGAAGAAATCTTGTATCTATCTCCTGTCTAAGCGAACAAGGATATTCTGTAAATTTTGAAACTAATGAAGCGTTCATTTCTCGAAATGGAATGTTTATTTGTTCAGAAAAATTAGATAACAACTTGTATGTCATAAGACCAACCGTTACAAAAGCTATTTTAAATCACGAGTTATTTAAAACTGTTGATACTCATAGAAAAAGGCAACAAATTTCTCCAAATAGTAACGCTTATCTTTGGCACCGAAGGCTAGGTCACATCAATCTTGATAGGATCAGACGGTTAGTGAATAATGAACTTTTAAATGAGTTAGAAGATGATTCATTACCTCCATGTGAATCTTGCCTAGAATAAAAAATGACTAAAAGACTGTTTACGGCAAAAGGTTATAGAGCCCAAGAACCTCTAGAACTTGTACATTCAAACCTTTGTGGTCAAATGAATGTAAAAGCTCGAGGAGGATACGAATATTTCATCTCTTTCATAGATGATTATTCGAGATATGGTTACTTGTACCTAATGGCGCACAAATCTGAAGCACTTGAAAAGTTCAAAGAATATAAAGCTAAAGTTGAAAACCTATTTGGTAAAACAATTAAAACTCTTTGATTTGATCGAGGAGGAGAGTATATGGATTTACGATTCCAGGACTATATGATAGAACATGGAATCACATCACAACTCTCACCACCAGGTACACCGCAACAGAATGGTGTATCAGAAAGGAGAAATAGAACATTGATGGAAACAGTTCGATCAATGATGAACTATGCTCAGTTGCCCAGCTCGTTTTGGGGACATGCAGTAGAGACTGCAGTTGAGATTTTGAACAACATTCCTTTGTAAAATGTTTCTGAAACACCCTCCGAATTATGGAAAGGACGTAAACCTACTTTGCACTATTTCTGGATCTGGGGATGTCCTGCCTATGTGTTAGTGACAAATCCTAAGAAAATGGAACCTCGTTCAAAGTTATGCCAATTTGTTGGATATCCTAAAGAAACGAGAGGTGGTCTCTTCTACGACCCACAAGAAAATAGAGTGTTTGTTTCTACAAACGCTACTTTCTTAGAAGAAGACTATTTGAGAGATCATAAACCATGGAGCAAATTAGTATTAAAAGAAACTACTGAAGAATCAACAAAAGTTGTTAATCAAACTAGTTCGCCACCTTATGATAGTGCTGGAGCTAGTTCCTTTAGTCAACCTCGTCCTCCTCAAACGTTGAGAGTTCCTCGACGCAGTGGGAGGCACTACAAGAATTTTTTGATACGTCAACGTGGTCTACGCCGATGCAACGGCTTACGTCGACGTATAAAGGTCTACGTTGATGTGTTCGCGTCGGCGTATATGTGGAATAAAAGTCGACGCGTGTACAGGGTCTACGCCGACGCACACGGCGTCGGCATATATAGGGATAAAAACGCGTGTTTAATACGTTTACGCGTGTTGTAAAACAACTTGACCGCTACTTAAGTTTAAGTGAAACTCAGGTCGTCATACCATATGATGGCATCGAGGATCCATCGTCTTTTTGAAAGGATTTGGAATTCCCAATTCCGTTACAGCGGAAGCAATTGGATCGTTCGTAAATTAATTTTGTTCTACAAAATACCAATGCATTGGCAAAAGGTTAAGCGGTGAGAAACATACCTTCGTTGACGACTCTGAATACTTCAACGGATGATTCTTGATTGTTCTGCAACAACGAAGAACACCACCATTTGATCTTCCCCGCTATAACTCTGAGATTAGGAACGTAGTTGTGGGACTACCTAATCTTGAATGGGAAAAACTCTAGAGAGAAAATTCTCCCTAAAGTTCCTGAGTTGAGAGAATATGAGAGGGAGGCTAGAGAGAATGCAAGAGTGCATTCTTGTGGCCTTATGTTGTTGTACTTAAACCCTAGGTTTAGTGTTCTATTTATAGGAGAAAGACCATGAATAAAATATTCATTTAAAATCAATTATTTCCATAATTGATTTAATCTTTTCCATAATTAATCAATTCCATAACCAACCAATTCCATGACCAATCAATTCCATAATTGATTAATCTTTTCCATAAATGATTGATCACTTCCATAAGTGATTAAATCATTTCCATAAATGATTAATTACTTCCATAAGTGATTAATCATTTTCATAATTGATTAATTTCCAATTAATTAATTCTTTAATTAATTAATCACCAATTAAATATCATATATTTAATTTCAGACCTTCTATTAGTTAATTAATTAATTACCCAATTAAATATCATATATTTAATTTGAGACCTTCAATTAATTAATTCTATAATATGAATCAAATTCATATTAAAAATTGAACTCCTTCAAATTCTCTTATATCCTATAAATTTAATATGAATCAAATTCATATTAATATTTGAACTTCTTCAAATATTTATTTCTCTCATAGACTATAGTTTAATTAAATCTCATTTAATTTAAACTAAATTGAATAATTAATTAATTCATAATTAATTAATTTATCTTCTAATTAAATACCATATATTTAATTAGACATATATTTGAACTCTTTCAAATATATCAATCTCTCAATATAATAAAGTTTAATCTAAAATTAAACTTTATATTTTAATGCATCACTATACATTATATTAATTTGTATCTCGTACAATTAACTCAATTCCCAATATGAATTTGAACTATTCAAATTCTCTCAAGATATATTTGTTCCTAATTACTCTTTACGAGCTAGCAGGGGGACCTAATGGACCTACAGATCAGAAGCTCCAATGATATGAGGTTAATAGATTAAACTCATTAATCAGGTTAACCAATATTCATTAACTGTGGGTCATTCCACTAAAGACCCACAGCTAAACTCTTCTCACTGTAGAACATTTCTGTGTCCATGGATGTAGACCTATGCCGGTAAGTAAATCCTCCACGAGTGTTCGTAATCACGGCTGGGTCAAATTACCGTTTTACCCTTGTGTTACATCTGTCTCCTTAAGTACCAGTGCTCCTATAATGAACAACCTGTTTATGGTCCAACCATTAAACAGAAAGTCCCTCTCGGGCCAGTGAGAGGGCGGGATCCCTTTGTTCAAGTCCCGGAGTCACCACTTAAGGGAACACTCATCTACTTCTCCTAGATGTGGGAAGGAGTGAATTCCTTCTTGTGTTGTCATGTCCCCAACCTCCCACTCGGTCTTGTCCCCAAAAAGGAAGGCATATTGAGTCGGCGTATTGGCTACTCTCACCCATGCTAATCAAAGGACAATCCCTCATGAGAAGGAGTTCATGACACACTCAGGATTAAGACTGAGTTACCTAGGTCATCGTATTGAAACAGTAAACTAACTAGTTAACGGTGTTACATCTAGTGGTTTACTATTTCGTGGTCCGGTCTTATGCAAACTCATTGCATAGGATACCCCTGCTCGCATGTCTCCTACATGGACGCCTTGGATTAATACGTCTGTATCGAATACAAAGCGGGCCGTATCACATAGTGTTACCAGGATAAGGTACCCAACATTATCCTTGTACTATAGACCTTTTAGGTTGTTACTTGAACACCAATCCCCGTATGTCCCCACATACTAGTTCAAGTCACATGTAAACAACCTTGGATCTTAGTTTATTGGATTTGGGTCAAATTGTGCAATATTTAACAATAACACTTTATTGTAGAAACTCAATAACACTTTATTGAAACAAGTATACAATTTGTTTACATTCACTATCTACGAGTTTTAGGGCATAAAACCCAACAAACTCCCACTTGAACTAAAACTCTAGTTTAGTGGGATGTACAATAATCTATACAGCAGCAGGTGTATAAATACATGTATAAAACATATACAATGTACAAATACAATAAACTAGGGCATCACTATACCCATTACATAATGGTATCACTATACCAATTACACTTTTAAACAAGCGATGAATGACGTTGATAAAGACCAATGGGTCAAAGCGATGGACCTTGAAATGGAGTCAATGTACTTCTATTCAGTATGCGATCTTGTGGATCTACCTGACAGGATAAAACCCATAGGGTGTAAGTGGATCTATAAGAGAAAGAGAGACGCAGCTGGAAACGTGCAAACGTTTAAAGCTAGGCTCGTAGCAAAAGGTTTTTCCAAAGGGAAGGAGTTGACTATGAAGAAACTTTTTCCCATGTTGCTATGCTTAAGTCCATAAGAATTTCCCTGTCCATAGCCGCATATTATGACTAATGAAATATGGCAAATGGACGTCAACACTACCTTTCTGAACAACAACCTTGACGAGAATATCTATATGCCTCAACTCGAAGGGTTCATTTCCAAGAATGAAGAACAAAAAGTTTGTAAACTAAAACGATCCATTTATGGATTGAAACAAGCTTCAAGATCTTAGAACATTCGATTTGATACTGCGATCAAATCATTCGGCTTTGACCAAAATCCTGATGAACCTTGTGTATTGGTGCGGCAGAGGCTGAATGATGGATGTGAGATAAGATGATAGATAATAATAAAGATAAATTCAGCCAACCTTAGTGCAAGTATACACTATTGCACGTAGTAATAAAAACCTTAGAAGTATTCCAAGGGTATCGATCCCACGAGGACTAAATTAGAAATTCAAATTTGAATAAGAAACTGCTCAAATGATTACTTAAAATAGGTAACCAAAGAAATAGTTGATGATTGATTTTTAGAAGATAAATAAAACAAATAAATAAAGAAATAACAATGATAAATAAAACGAGGTATTCAATATAGTTTCATCCCAAAGGAAAATAACTTTAATCATAGATTATTCAACTTAAGCATATTCAATGCATTGGGTCAGATTTAACTTCTATTTGGCCTTGCTCCCAAGAACCGTTAGAAGGCTAAGCGAGTACCGTTATGCACATTTCTGTGACTCGACTCCGACATAGATAATTCACGAATACAATCTATAACCCTATAGTTGATATAGGGTGCCTTAGGCATCTTGTCCTATACCACCGAACAATCTCTTTCGAGCTTTTTCTCCTATATCACCTTTATGAGAACTGATATCGTCTGTCCCTTTCGAGATCAAACTCACATAGCATGCAAAGTCTAAGTGATAAATTTAAACTTAGCAAGATCAGAATGATAATCAATAAAGAATGACATGCATTGAATAGAAACTTAAGCGAATAAACACTTTCAAGCTATTGAACCATAAGGGAATTTACCATATTGAACCCCTCAACGGAATTTAACTACTCATGGTGGGATAAAATGCAAATGAATATCTTTTCATTGAAATAAAGAATAAAGAATACAAATAAATGAAAAGTAACACAAGCTGGAAATAATGACAGTAGCTAAATACTAGGGGTTTTCTCTCTTTTATCCAATCCTTCTAGAGTTCGCTCGACACTCCACTCTCTCGCTTTTACAAGTGGGAATGGGTGAAAATCCCTACAAACCCTAAGGTTTGATGTCTAACTAAGGTTAGAATTTAGTCATCTAAGAAGAACCTCGGGCATCCCTACTCATAGGCGTCAACTAGGGTTCTGTCACCACCCTCTTCTTCCAAATGAGTTCTGCTTGGATTTGACTTCGAATCACGAGCTTATATAGTGTTGGAAGTGGTTGAGGAGCTGCGAAATAGGTGTTGGTAGGTAGCCCAGTCGAATTCGAGGTCAAAACAGCCGGTTAGGTGCGCAATAGTCTCGTTTAAAACGACCTGCGATAGACTCGGAACTGCCTCTGTTTTTTCCAGAAATGCGGTCGCATTTCATTTTACCTTCCTCGCATTTCTAGGCAGTTTACAGCTTCCTCTGCTTTTTCTGCACAGCAACAAACTTAGTCAAATTCCCATCAAATTGAGTCTTTTTAAGCATAAATAAGCATAATTTGACAAATGTGACTCTCAACTTCCTAAATGATCAACTTTAACATATTTTGAGCTCAGGAATAGTAAAATTGACCTAAACATGCAACTTTTGACAAGGTAATGAGCTAAATATAAGGGTAAAATAGGTATATTTTTTACCCTTATCATGTATACAAGAAAATCATCAAGAATAAAGTAGCTTTCTTAATACTATATGTAGACGATATCCTGCTCATTGGAAATAATGTAAGAAATCTTACTGACATAAAAAACTGGCTAGAATCACAATTCCAAATGAAAGATTTGAGAGAAGTGCAATTCGTTCTTGGCATCCAGATCATTAGGGATCGCAAGAACAAAACCTTAGCCATGTCTCAAGCAGCATATATCGACAAAATGTTAGCTCGATATTCGATGCAGAACTCCAAGAAAGGATTGTTGCCTTTCAGGCACGGAGTTTATTATTCCAAGGAAAAATTTCCTAAGACACCTCAGGAAATTGAGGAAACGAGACATATTCTCTACGCCTCTATTGTAGGCAGCCTAATGTACGCCATGCTCTACACTAGGTCAGACATTTGTTTTGCAGTGGGAATAGTTAGTCGGTACCAGTCTAGTCCAGGGTATGACCATTGGACTGCCGTTAAAATCATCCTCAAGTATCTCTAGAGAACGAGGAACTACATGTTGGTGTATGGATTAAAGGATCTGATCCTTACTAGTTACACCTACTCTGACTTTCAAATTGACATAAATTCATGGAAATTCACGTCAGGGTCAATGTTTACTCTAAATGGAGGAGTAGTAGTAAGGCGAAGCATTAAACTAGGATGCATCGCTGACTCCACCATGGAAGCAAAGTATGTTGCTGCATGTGAAGCAACAAATGAAGCAGTATGATTATGGAAGTTCCTGACAGATTTGGAATTTGTTCCAAACATGAACCTCCCCATAACTTTATACTGTGATAACCGTGGGGTAGTAGGCAATTCCAAAGAGCCTCGCAACCACAAACGAGGCACACATATCGAGAGGAAATATCACCTGACTCGGGAGATAGTGTAGTGCGAAGATGTGATTGTCATGAAAATCACTTCAGAGCACAACATAGCTGATCCATTTACGAAGACTCTCTCGGCTAAAAGGTTTGAGGGTCATCTATAGAGCTTAGGTCTACGAGATATGTATATAGCATAACCTAGGGCAAGTGGGAGATGTACAGGGTATAAGAGTGCCCTAGTTTATTGTATTTGTAACATTTCCTTGCTTTGGTATTATTAAATGCATATACATTTCCACTCACTAGAGTTTTAGTGCAAGTGGGAGTTTGTTGGGTTTTATGCCCTAAAACTCGTAGATAGTAAATGTAACACTTGACTTGCTTTAATGAAGTATTATTTCTAAATATATTTGTTTTGCCTAAATATAACCATAAATCTAATAAACTAAGAACCCCTGGCTATATTATGTATAATTGAAGTTTGTGTATGGCATAAGTATGGATCAAGTTCAAGTAAATAGCCTAAATGATCTATAGTATATGGATAAGGCTGGGTACCTTAATCTTGGGGACACTATTGGCGCGACTCACTTTGTTTTCTAAAGACAAACGATGTAATCCTAATCGTTCATGTATAATACATGTGAGTGAAGGCATCCCATGCAATGAGTTTGCATAGAGATTGGACCAGGAGATAAGTCACTTTCACTTTACAACACCGTTTACTGCTGAAACTGATTATCTCATACGATAACCAAGGTAACTCGATCTTAATCCTGAGCTAACTATGAACTCCTGTTTATTTAGGATTGTCCTTTGGACAACCATATCTGATGTTTTGTCAAGGCAAAAGTCTTTATTTTGACAAGCATATCTGATGTTCTGTCAAAGAAGCATGAGAGCATTGTTATGACCAAAGAAATTATGGACTCGTTACAAGCGATGTTTGGACAACCATCCTCATCTCTTAGGCACGAGGCTCTCAAATACGTTTACAAGTCTCGGATGAAAGAAGGAATATCAGTTCGAGAGCATGTTTTGAACATGATGGTGCATTTCAATGCAACCGAAGTAAATAGTGATGTCATAGACGAAAGCAGTCAAGTCAGTTTTATTATGGAATCTCTTCCGAAGAGTTTCATACAATTCCACACGAATTCCGTGATGAATAAAATTGAATATAATCTGACAACTCTCCTGAACGAGCTCCAGACTTACCAGTCACTTACAAAAAGTAAAGGACAAGAAAGTGAAACAAACGTTGTTTCTGCTAAGAGGTTTCAAAGAGGCTCTACCTCTGAAACCAAGTATGGACCGTATAATTCAAAGAATAAAAGTATTCAATTGAATAAAAAGAAGGTTAAGGGAAAGGGGAAAGCTCCTATCACAAAGAAGGGCAAGAAGAAAACTGCAGATAAAGGGAAATGTTTCTACTGCAGTGAGGACGGTCACTGGAAAAGAAACTGTCCCAAATATCTGGCTGAGAAGAAAGCAGAAAAGGCTGAAACTGCAAAACAAGGTAAATATGATTTGCTAATTTTTGAAGCAAGTTTAATAGAGGAAGATAACTCTACCTGGATATTAGATTCAAGAGCAACTAATCATGTATGTTCTTTTTTACAGGAAATTAGTTCCTAGAAGGTACTTGAAGAAGGAGAGGTGACACTCAGGGTTGGAACAAGAGATGTCGTCTCGACCAAGGCAATGGGAGCTCTACAGTTGTTGTTTAGAGATAGTTTCATTTTATCAGAAAATGTTTTGTATGTTCCTACTATAAAAAAGGAACTTAGTTTCTATCTCTTGCTTAATGGAACAAATGCATTAAGTTTCTTTTGAAGTTAATGAAGCGTCTACTAAAATTGAAAACAACTTATACATGTTAAGATTGAATCAAACAAAAGTTGTCTTTAATGCAGAGATGTTTAAAACAACTGAGACCCAAAATAAAAGACAAAAGCTTTCTCATAATACCTTTCTTTGACATCTAAGACTAGGACACATTAATCGTAATCGAATAGAGAGATTGGGTAAAAGTGGACTTCTAAATAAGTTAGAAGATGACTCATTACCTCTATGTGAGTCCTCTCTAGAAGGTAAAATGACCAAACGACCTTTCTCTGAAAAAGGTTATAGAGCCAAAGAAACTCTAGAACTTATGCACTCGGATATTTGTGGTCCTATGAATGTTAAAACACGAGGAGTGTATGAATATTTCATCAGTTACATTGATGACTATTCTAGGTATAGGTATCTATGCCTAATGCATCACAAGTCTGAAGCCCTTGATAAATTCAAGGAGTATAAAATTGAGGTTGAGAATCGGTTAGGTAAAACGATTAAAACTCTAAGATCTGATCGAGGAGGAGAGTACATGGACTTAAGATTCCAGGACTATTTGATAGAACATGGAATCACTTCCCAACTCTTGGCCCCTGGTACGCCACAACAAAACGGTGTATCAGAAAGGAGAAACAAAACTTTGTTAGACATGGTTCGATCTATGATGAGCTATGCTCAACTACCTGATTTGTTTTGGGGATATGCAGTAGAAACTACTGTATACATTCTGAACATGGTTCCCTCCAAGAGTGTTCCAGAAACACCCTACAAGTTATGGAGAGGACGTAAAGGAAGTTTGTGTGGCTTCAGGATTTGGGGATGCCCAACACATATGTTGGTGCAAAACCCAAAGAAATTGGAACGACGTTCAAAATTGTGCCTATTTTTAGGATATCCTAAAGAAACGAAGGGCGGTCTCTTTTATGATCCTCAAGAGAGCAAAGTGATTGTATCGACAAACGCCACATTTCTTGAGGAAGATCATATAAGGAATCGTCAAACACGCAATAAACTAATACTAAAAGAGATTTTCGGAGAAGCTACAAACAAACAAACAAAAGTTGTTAATAAAACTAGTCCTTCCAACCAGCCACATCCTTCTCAAGAGTTGAGAATGCCTCGACGTAGTGGGAGGGTTATAACACAACCTGACTGTTACATGGGTTTAACAGAAACTCAACTAATCATACCTGATAACGGGATAGAGGATTCATTAACTTATAAACAAACAATGGATGATAAAGACAAGGACCAATTGATCAAAGCCATGGACCTCGAGATGGAGTCGATGTATTCAACTCAGTCTGGGAACTTGTAGATAAATAAAATGAGGTAAAACCTATCGGTTGCAAGTGTATTTACAAGCAAAAATGAGACCAAGATGGTAAGGTGCAAACCTTTAAGCCACGATTAGCGACAAAGGGTTATACCCAACAGGAAGGGATTGACTACGAAGAAACCTTCTCTCGATTCATGCTAAAATCGATTAGAATACTCCTTTCTATTGTCGGGTATTACAATTATGAAATTTGGCAAATGGATGTCAAGACAGCGTTCCTGAACGGTAATCTTGACAAGAGTATTTATATGGTCCAACTAGAAAGGTTCATTATCCAAAGTGAGGAGCAAAAAGTTTGCAAACTTAAGCGATCCATTTATGGGCTAAAGCAAGCCTTGAGATCCTGGAATATAAGATTTGACACTGCAATCAAGTCTTATGGTTTTGAACAGAATACTGACGAGCCTTGTGTATATAAAATGATCGTCAATTCTACTATAACATTCTTAATATTATACGTAGATGATATCCTGCTCAATGGGAACAATGTGGGGTTTCTAACTGGCATTAAACAGTGGTTAGCAGCTCAATTCCAAATGAAAGATTTGGGTGAAGCTAAGTTTGTTTTAGGGATTCAGATAATGAGGGATCGTAAGAACAAAATGCTAGCACTATCTCAAGCATCCTATATCGACAACATATTAGCACGATATTCGATGCAGAATTCCAAGAAGGGTTTATTACCCTTTAGGCATGGAATTCACCTATCAAAGGAACATAGTCCAAAAACGCCTCAAGAGGTTGAGGATATGAAACGAGTTCCTTACTCATCAATAGTCGGTAGTATTATGTATGCGATGCTATGTACCCGACCTGACATATGATATGTTGTAGGCATTGTCAACAGATATCAGTCCAATCCAGGTTAGGCTCATTGGATTGTCGTTAAGAACATCCTCAAGTATCTAAGGAGAACGAGGGACTATGCGCTAGTGTATGGTTCTAAGGATTTGGTCCTTACAGGATACACTGACTCAGATTTCCAAACCGATATAGATTCTAGGAAATCCACATTGGGATCTTTGTTTACTTTTAACGGAGGGGAGATAGTGTGGTGAAGTATTAAACATGGATGTATTGCTGACACCTCCTACCTGGGACATGATCTGGATCACCGGAGTTGAATTAATCATAGTTTAATGTTAGAATAATGTCACTAGGTTTATTAAATTTGTTTAATTCACCTAGACGTTAGATCTTATTATAATAGTTATAATAGGACTAGACTTAGATAAATGACTTAGTCAGATTTATCTAGGTTTAATCAAACCCTAAAATATACGATAGGTTACTTTAGTGGAAGGAAAATTACAAAACTTGATTTAAATCGAGTTTTGCTCCCACGCCCCTATATTCACAACGTGAGATCCATGCTCGGCTTCATGTCGTTTTAGCGCGTCCTCCCTTCGGAAAGTGTTTGCATGGATCAATAACAAGGTGAATGGGGAAAGTGACCATAGTAAGTGGGAGTGGGACACGTGTCAACGCATCCCTCTGTCTCCACCCCTAGGTCACAACGTGAGATTCCTATAATCCGCCTGCTTGTTGCCCTGGAGCAACCATCCCTTCGGAGGGCCTGATCATAGGATTCAGAACACCGTGAACTCCCGAAAAAGATAGGGTCACTTAGGCTAATTACCAACAGTTGTCCTTCTTAACGGTAGCCTGTTGGTGCGTGCCTCTGAGATCTGAAAGTGGGAGGGTTACACTTACGGGGATAAGTTAATTTGTTAACAAATCCTTGAACGAACAACGATGGTTAACATCTATAGGAATATGAGTTATTCTGGAATTAGAGTTGACTGAGAAGTGTCTCATTTTAGAGGATGAGCAACTGATCACCCTTCGGTGGTTGTTCCTCTAAACCTCTAAAACATCGTTGCTAAACACAATCAATAGTTTTATTAGGGTTCTTTGATTGATTGTTTGCAAAATTGATTGGATTTGTGCAATTGTTTGTATTGCTTGTGTGATGGATTAAGGCAAAGATAACTAATACGGCCAATTGTTTGTTTTTTCAGCAATGTCTTCCTCTATAATCGCTTTACTCAAAAACGAAAAATTAACCGACGAGAATTTCCCTACGTGGAAATCCAACTTGAATACGATTCTTGTTGTTGAGGATCTCCGGTTTGTCTTGACGGAGGAGTGTCCTCCAGTTCCCCCTCGCACTGCCGCTCAGGCAGTAAAAGACGCCCACGAACGCTGGACTAAGGCCAATTAAAAGGCTCGTGTCTACATCTTGGCCAACTTAAATGAAGTTTTGGCCAAGAGGTATGAGACTGTGGAGACCGCAAGGGAAATTGTGAATTCCCTTCAGGAGATGTTTGGACTTCCGTCCTATCAACTCCATCACGATGCTCTGAAAAATGTTTTCAACGCCCGCATGCAAGAGGGGCATCCTGTTCAGGAACACGTTCTCGACATGATGAACCAATTTAACATCGTGGAGGCTAATGGCGGGGTCGTCTGCGAGCGAAGTCAGGTTGCGTTCATATTGCATTCGCTTCCTCCAAGCTTTATGCAATTCTGAACGAATGCAAGCATGAACAAAATTCAGTTCAACATGACCACCCTCCTCAATGAGCTACAGATTTATGAGTCCATGCTGAAAAACAAGGGCAAAAGTGTGATTAAAGGAGAGACCAATGTGGACCATTCCAAAAAGAAGTTCCTGAAGGGTTCATCCTCAGGAACCAAATATGTACCTCAGGCGTCTTCATCGAAGCAGATTCAAAAGAGGAAGGGTGACAAGGGGAAGGCTCCTGCTCAAGGTGTACAAGGCAAGGGAAAGGCCAAGGTTGTGGATGACAAGGACAAGTGCTTCCACTGCAATGTGGATGGTCACTGGAAGAAGAACTGCCCTCGTTACCTTGCTGAGAAGAAGAGAGAAAAGGAAGGTAAATATGATTTACTTGTTTTAGAAACTTGCCTTGTTGAACATGATGAGAACGCATGGATATTAGATTCGGGAGCCAATAATCATGTTTGTTCTTCTTTTCAGGGAAATGATTTCCAGCAACTAGAAGATGGTGAGACGACTCTCAAAGTTGGAACGGGAGAAGTCATTTCAGCAAGAGTAGTGGGAGCTGCTAAGTTGTTTTTTAGAAATAAGTTTTTAATTTTAGAGGAATTGTATTTGGTTCCTAAAATTAAAAGGAATCTTATTTCTGTATCTGGATTATTGGAACAAAATTATTCTATTTCTTTTATGTTAAATGAAGCGTTCATTTCACGAAATGGAGTACTTATATGTTCTGCTAAGCGTGAAAACAACTTATATGTGTTAGGACCAACCGATACTAAAGCAATTTTAAATCATGAGATGTTTAAAACGGCTGAAAGACAAAATAAAAGGCAAAAGATTTCTCCAATAAGTAACAACACATATCTTTGGCACTTACGTCTTGGTCATATTAACATCGATCAGATCGGTCGTTTGGTAAAGAATGAACTTCTAACCGATTTAGAAGATGATTTTTTACCACCCTGTGAATCGTGTCTCGAGGGTAAAATGACTGAGAGGCCTTTTATTGGAAAAGGTTATCGTGCCAAAGAACCTCTAGAGTTGATACATTCGGATCTTTGTGGTCCAATGAATGTAAAAGCTCGAGGAAGTTATGAATATTTCATCTCTTTCATAGATGATTATTCTCGATATGGTTACTTATATCTAATGGGTCATAAGTTTGAAGCTCTTGAAAAGTTTAAAGAGTTTAAGACTGAAGTAGAAAACCTATTAGGTAAAACAATTAAAACACTTCGATCAGATCGAGGTGGAGAGTATATGGATCAAAGATTCCAGGACTATATGATAGAACATGGAATCCAATCCCAACTCTCAGCACCTGGTATACCTCAACAAAATGGTGTATCAGAAAGGAGAAATAGAACCTTGTTAGACATGGTTCGTTCAATGATGAGCTATGCTCAACTGCCTAGCTCGTTTTGGGGGCATGCAGTAGAGACTGCAATACATATTCTAAACAATGTTCCCTCAAAAAGTGTTTCTGAAACGCCTTTTGAGCTATGGAGGGGGCGTAAACCTAGTTTGCGTTACTTCCATATCTGGGGTTGTCCTGCACACGTGCTAGTGACAAATCCTAAGAAATTGGAACCCCGTTCTAGAGTATGCCAATTTGTTGGTTACCCTAAAGAAGCGAGAGGTGGTCTTTTCTACGACCCTCAAGAAAACAAAGTTTTTGTATCGACAAACGCTACTTTCTTGGAGGAAGACCACATTAGAGATCACAAACCACGTAGTAAATTAGTGTTAGGAGAAGCTACAGAAGAGTCAGCAAGAGTTGTTGAAGAAGCTGGTCCTTCAACAAGAGTTGATGTAGGAGCCAGCTCTTCACGTCAATCTCATCCTCCTCACATAGTGGGAGAGCCTCGATGCAGTGCGAGGGTTGTAATACAACCTAACCGTTACTTGGGTTTAATTGAAACACAAGTAGTCATACCTGATGACGGTGTTGAGGATCCATTGTTTTATCGTTAGACAATGAATGATGTAGATAAAGACGAATGGGCCAAAGCAATGGACCTTGAGATGGAGTCTATGCACTTCAATCAAGTTTGAGAACTTGTAGATCCACCTGAAGAGGTCAAACCCATAGGGTGTAAATGGATCTATAAGAGGAAAAGTGATGCAGCTGGGAAAGTACAGACTTTCAAAGCTAGACTTGTAGCAAAGGGTTATACCCAGAGAGAGAGGGTGGACTATGAGGAAACCTTTTCTCCTGTTGCTATGTTAAAGTCGATAAGAATTCTCTTATCCATAGCCACATATTATGACTATGAGATATGACAAATGGATGTCAAGACTGCCTTTCTGAATGGTAATCTTGAAGAGAATATCTTATGTCTCAGCCCGAAGGGTTCATAACCCAAGGTCAGGAGCAAAAAGTTTGTAAACTGAATCGATCCATTTATCGATTGAAACAGGCATCCAGATCTTGGAATATCAGATTTGATACTGCGAGCAAATCTTTTGGCTTGGACCAAAATGTTGATGAGCCTTGTGTTTACAAGAAAATCAACAAAAACAAAGTAGTTTTCCTGATACTTTATGTTGATGACATCCTACTCATTGGGAATGATGTAGGATATCTGTCTGACGTAAAAGAATGGCTAGCGACCCAATTCCAAATGAAAGATTTAGGAGAGGCCCAATATGTTCTTGGAATCCAAATTATACGGGATTGAAAGAACAAAACGCTAGCCCTGTCTCAAGCAACGTATATCGACAAAATGTTGTCCCGATATTCGATGCAGAACTCTAAGAAGGGCTTATTACCTTTCAGACATGGAGTTCACTTGTCTAAGGAACAGTGTCCTAAGACACCTCAAGAAATTGAGGATATGAGACGAATTCCCTACGCCTCAGCTGTGGGCAGCTTAATGTATGCTATGCTCTGCACTAGGCCTGACATTTGTTATGCAGTAGGGATAGTCAGCAGATATCAGTCAAATCCAGGATTAGACCACTGGACCGGCGTTAAAGAAATCCTCAAGTATCTTAAGAGAACGAGGGACTACATGCTGGTGTTTGGGGCTAAAGAGTTAGTTATAACAGGATACACTGACTCTGACTTCCAGTCTGACAAGGATTCTAGGAAATCCACGTCAAGGTCTGTGTTCACTCTTAACGGGGGAGCTGTAGTTTGGAGAAGCATCAAATAATGATGCATAGGAACTCAACCATGGAGGCTGAGTATGTAGCTGTTTGTGAAGCAGCTAAGGAAGCAGTTTGGCTAAGTAAGTTCTTGACAGGTTTGGAAGTTGTTCCAAATATGAACTTGACCATAACATTATACTGTGACAACAGTGGGGCTGTAGCCAATTCTAAGGAACCTCGCAGCCACAAACGAGGAAAACACATCGAGAGGAAGTATCACCTGATACGGGAGATTGTGCAACGAGGAGATGTGGTCGTTACCAAGATCGCTTCGGAGCACAACATTCTGATCCATTTACGAAGGCTCTCTCGGCTAAAGTGTTCGAGGGTCATCTAGAAAGTCTAGGTCTGCGAGACATGTATATAGTATAATCTAGGGCAAGTGGGAGATGTGTAATGGGTGTCAGGATGCGCTAGTTTATTGTATTTTGTATATTTACCTTTTATGTAATGTACAAATATACATTTACCATTTCCAGCTTTGGATTATTTTGTATATACTTTTCCCATTATCTTGAGTTTTAGTTCAAGTGGGAGTTTGTTGGGTTTTATGCCATAAAACTCGTAGATAGTAAACATAACATTTGACCGAACAATTAATAAAATGATGCATTGCTCATTTATATTGTTTGTATTGAGTAATCTTGTCTTATTAACCCTAATCCAATAAACTAAACATCCTAGGCTATTAGTATGAGGCTTGAACTAGTATGTAGGGTCATACGGGGATCAATGTTCAAGTTACAGCCTAAAGGGTCTATAGTATAGGGATAAGGCTGGGTACCTTATCCTGGTGACACTATGGATACGACTCGCTTTGTATTATGATACAAACGCAATGATCCAACGCGTTCATGTAGTGGACATGCGAGGACATGCGAGTGAGGGATAACCCTATGCAATGAGTTTGCATAAGATTGGACCTCGAAATAGTTAACCACTAGCTGTAACACCGTTAGTTAGTTTGGTTTCTATTTCACTAGGATGACCTAGGCAACTTGGTCTCAATCCTGAGTGGGTTATGGAGTCCTGTCCGTGAGGGATTGTCCTTTGATTTATATGGGTGAGAGTGGCCTGCACGCCTACTCAATAAGCCTACCATTTTGGGGACAAGACCGAATGGGGAGTTGGGAACATAATCACACAAAATGGAATTCACTCATTCCCGACTCTAGGGTAAGTAGAGGTGTGTTCCCTTAAGTGGTGTCTCCGAGTCTTGAACAATGGGCCCTGCCCTCTCTATGGCACGAGAGGGACTTCTGTTTGTTGGTAGGACCTCAAACAGGTTGTTCATTAGAGGAGCACTGAGACTTAAGGAAAAAAAGGTAGCCTAGGGGTAAAACGGTAATTTGACCTAGTTGGGGTACGAACACACGTGAAAGGCTGACTTGCTGTTAATGGTCGATATCTGTGGACACGGAAATATATCTGCAGTGAGAAGAGTGCAGCTATGGTTCTATAGTGGAGTAAACCATAGTTAACGAACATTGATTAACTTGGTTAATGAGTTTAGCCAATTAATCTCATATCGTTGGAGCTTCTGATCTATAGGTCCATTAGGTCCCACCGGTAGCTCATTTAGGGCGTTGAGGTAAATTTCTAAGGGATAATTGAATATTCGAAAGGGTTCGAATGTTAAGTTAAAATATGAATTTGATTCATATTAAAACTATAGGTTAAAATTAATGCGCATTAGATGCACATTAATACTATAGTTTATATGAGAGAAATTTAATTAAATATTTGATATTTAATTATAATATTAATTAATTGGTGAATTAATTAATTATTTGTTTTAATTTAATTTAATTAAAACTATAGGTTATGTGGAAAAATTATATAAATGTGTTTTATATAAATGATAATTAAATTAAATGTTAATTTAATTAATTAATTAATAATTTTAATTATTAATTAATTATTCTTATCAGTTATGTTAACTGATTAAAAATACGGTTTTCCACTAACCCAGGGTCACGCGTGAGAGGGGGTTATTTTAGGAGTGGGAAGTTCTCATCCGTTGGATAACCACTCCCTCAGTTTTGTTGATTATCTCTTCTCTCTGTCACGCAAGTTTGGCTCTCTCACTCTCAGACTCTCTGCGTTTTCTTCCAAGAATCACAGAGACCAAAATTCTCCAAAAAAAAATCCCTAAGTAATTGATTGCTCCCACAAGCAACCTGATTGCTCCCACAAGCAACCTCAAGCATTATTCCTGTGAGGATACCGGTGCAACTCTATTGGTGGTGTTCACGTTTTTGGGAGAATTTCCAGCGAAGGGATCGATTTTGGGCTGCTGTTTTTTGGAGATCAAGACAGAAAAATGGTGTTTTTCGGTCAAGACTTCATATGCAAGTAAGATCCTTTTAACTTTTGATCAATAGGGTCATCTTTAGAGTTTATCTAGGGAGTTTCTATTGATTTACAACATGTTTTATGGCATTTACAGTAGCTTTAAAATTAGTTTTACTGTTGTGGTATTTATTGTCATCGTATTGGTATTCCAATTGACGTTTAATTCGATTTGGTCCTCTGATAGTTTCTGCTGCGCTAGGGCTTTAATACCTGCAATAGGAACAAACCTTGGAACAATATGATGGAAAGATTTCGAATTGCTCAAAATTCAAATTAGGGATTATATAGGTCATATTGGATATTACCGACACATTGATTTAATTCTGAATTAAACATAAATTTGAGAGTTAGACGTAAATATGATTTAAATATCGAACACGTGAATAGGAATTCATGTTTGGAAAATTGCATTTCGAGAATGATCGGGATTGGTTGCAAAATATTAATTTAGTATTTGATATTAAATTAATATAATATAAATTAATTAATAACTATTTTAAAATAATTAATTTTTAAAATTTAAATTCAAAATTAGTTTTAGAATTTTAGATTATTAATTAATTAACTAAAATTAATTTCAATTTGAATTAGGAAATCCAAAAAGAAATTAATTTTAGGAGGTGAAGTGCATGGTGACTAAACTCATGCACTCCTCCTCAATTACCCACCAAATTCCACTCAATTAAGGGATGTCTTGTCGCCTAATTTTGGGGCTTCAAGTGTGCATAAATTTCTCTTTAAATAGAGGAAAGATTGTTGAAGAAACTCATTGAAATGTTTAGTGTTATGCTGCCAATTTAGCTTCTCAAACCCAAAAGCTCAAAACTTTTCAAAGCTTGAAACCCAAGCTCATTTCCTTTCAAATTCCATCACTAGAGGATCCCACAATCTGTTCCAAGGCCTGAGAAAAGTAAGGAAGATACTTGTGGTGGTTTGTGATCAATTGGTGAGAAGAAACAACAAAGGAATCAGTCCAATTTTGAGCTACACAAAGGTTGGTACTCAAAACTCTGGTTTTTGAACTTATGAACAACATGCTTTGTATGATCAAATTGATGTTATTATGTGCCTAAGATCCAAAATTGCTTCCGCATGTTAGATATTAACACCTACAGGATTCTCGTCCTAGGATAGTTTCTTTGTTTTTCTTTCTTCTCATCTTGTAACCAATCCAAGCTTTTGTTCTTCTAGCCTTTGTCGGCTCTTCAATCCGAAAGAAGAAGAAGAGAAAGACTTGTCTCCCCTTGAAAAAGGCAAGAGCAAGTTAGATAGAGAGGGGAAAGAACCTTAGTTGAGTCTAGAGTCCTTTACATTCTGTTATATTTTCATTGTAAGTTGTTTTACTTTCTATTTTGGTTAAGGTTCAGTTATAAGTTCATTATTTTATGTACTTTTCGATTATTAATATGAGTTCAAGTTATTTATTCAATTTGTGTCCCTTTTACTTTATGTCTGGCACTTTAATTTCTTCAATGAGCTAAGTTTCTTCTCGTGGGTTCAAATATGTGGATTCCTTGAGTAGAAGAAAGCCCCACCGATGCAAAGGTAACCATACTTCCTCTTAGCATTGTTTGTTTTTGCTGAAAGTTTAAGTTTCATTATTAGCTTAAAATGATCACTTAAGTTAGCATAGTTTGTGTTCAACTGGTGGCCGAAAGGTTGGAGTTGAATGCGCGGGTTCGCAAAAACAATAGTGGAAAAGATCCTAGAAATAGGACTTTATTTTCTTGCATCCTAGAAATATGACTGGAACCACTAGAGTTTTGGAAGTCGTGTGCAATACTTATCTAAGTTTCAGCTAGCCCTAGAAGTAGATGTCTAATTGGCTTAGTCTTCTAAAGGCACCTACAGCGGAGTTAATAGAAGTAGGACTCAACTCACAATCTAGTTGTCAGGGCATTTGTGGGATGAAACTGGTAGCAATCTATCTGCACCATGTCTTTGTGGGCACTAATAGATAGTATTCTCCAACCGTGTGCATTGCCTGAGTGAGTTTCTAGCACAAAGGTGGGTGCATCTTAATGCTTTTGGTTGATACTTATTTGAATTCCCCGCTTTTCTCATCTATCTTTAATCACTTTATTTACGTGCTTTCTTTCATCTTGTTGTCTTCAATCACAAAAATCCTCAATCAAACTATTTCTTTGGTTATCATCCTCGGTTGCAAACTTAGAGGAGGTTCTCGTTTTACGTAATTGTTTAAAGTGTTTCTTCAACTAGTCACCATCTCCCTTGGGTTCGATATCCGAAGTGCTCTCCACTTTATTACTTGATAGTGTATACTTGCACTCGAGCAGTAGATGCTTGCACTTGCACACCACACACATCAGAGCGTCACTTCTATAGGTCGACCATTGACCTACCTCTGATAGGGAAGTTGTAGCTCTTTAATGCACAGAGGAAAGACAAAGCATTGACTTCCCAAGCCACTCCTTCACCGGGACCTACAGCCGCGTCACCTCCACCAGCCACTCTTGTTTCAGGCCCTACACCATCATCTGAGACTCTTGGGTTCGCTCTCAAGCAACTAGACCGCATCGAGGATCGACTAAAATCTTATTGGGTCTACGCTAAGGAGAGAATCCAAAGATGAAGTAGAATCCGAAGAATCAGCTGCCTCAAGATCCGTCAGAATCCGAAGATGAAGTAGAAGATGACTCCTCCAAGGAGGAATAGGGGAGTTTTTCTGTTCCCCTTATACTTTCATGAGTTTTTTTATTTATTTATCTTTTAATGTTTATGTTTAGGTTAGTTGTTGACGTTTTTAATTTCCAGTATGTTAGTTTCTATTTTTTAGGTTAGTTGTTGTTTAGTTTTTTTTTAGTCTAGGTGTTAATTTTTTTCTTTTGATATTTGTATTAGTCTAGTGTTGGTTTGCTGCTAGATTAGGATAGAATGATTTGGTTAAGAGTTTTAAAAGAAAAATGCTTGCTGTGATTGTTTGCCATTTGTATGAAAATTTTCAAAAGCCAACTTTTGATCATGTTTTTTTGACTTGAAAAGGGTTTTTGACAAACACACTATCATTTGTCTTTTCTTTTAAGCCCTTAATAAGGATAAATAGAGCATATTTCTATCTCAAAAGTACCACCGTCATAACCTATTAGTTTTGAGGATATGAGACAGATTCCCTACGCCTCCGCTGTGGGCAGCTTAATGTATGCAATGCTCTGCACGAGGCCTGACATCTGTTATGCTGTAGGGACAGTCAGCAGATATCAATCAGTATCCATGGTCAAACTTTACAAAGGAGCTATAGTGTGGCATAATTACAGTCTTGGCCATATAGGCCGAAAATATAGCTGCTTGTGAAGCAGCGATAGAGATTGTAAGGCTTAGAAAGTTCTTGACTGATTTGGAATGTGTTCCAAATGTGAACTTGCCCATCAGACTTTATAGTGATACAGTGATGCTGTGGCAAATTCATAGGAACTTTGCAGCACAAGACAAACAAGCACATTGAATTAAATTGAAATATTCACGAAGGCTCTCTCGGCTAAAGGGTATGAGGGTCATCTAGAAGGTCTAGGTCTACGAGTTATGTACAAAGATGAAATCTAGGGCAAGTGGGAGAAATGTAATGGGTATAGTGATGCCCTAGTTTATTGTATTTGTACATTGTATATGTTTTATACATGTATTTATACACCCACTGCTGAATAGATTGTTGTACATCCCACTAAACTAGAGTTGTAGTTCAAGTGGGAGTTTGTTGGGTTTTATGCCCTAAAACTCGTAGATAATGAATGTAAACAAATTTTATACTTGTATTTAATAAAGTGTTATTTAGTTTTATGCAATAAAATGTTGTTGTTAAATATTGCACTATTTGACCCAAATCCAATAAACTAAGATCCAAGGTTGTTTGTATGTAACTTGAACTAGTATGTGGGGACATACAGGGATCGATGTTCAAGTAACAACCTAAAAGGTCTATAGTACAAGGATAAGGTTGGGTACCTTATCCTGGTGACACTATGGATATGACCCACTTTGTATTATGATACAAACGCAATGATCCAACGCGTTCATGTGTTTGACATGCGAGTGAGGGTATCCTATGCAATGAGTTTGCATAAGACCGGACCGCGAAATAGTTAACCACCAACTGTAACACAGTTAGTTGGCTTGGTTTCTATTTCACTAGGATGACCTAGACAACTCAGTCTCAATCCTGAGTGGATTATGGACTCCTGTTCTCGAGGGGTTGTCCTTTAATTTGTATGGGTGAGAGTGGCCAGCACGCCGACTCAATAAGCCTACCATTTTGGGGACAATACCGAGTGGGGAGCTGGGAACATAATCACACAAGATGGAATTCACTCCTTCCCGACTCTAGGGTAAGTAGAGGTGTGTTCCCTTAAGTGGTGTCTCCGGGACTTGAACAATGGGCCCAACTCTCTCTATGGCATGAGATGGACTTCTGTTTGCTGGTTGGACCTCAAACAGGTTGTTCATTAAAGGAGCACTGGGGACTTAAGGACAAAGATGTAGACTAGGGGTTAAACGGTAATTTGACCCAGATGGGATACGAACACATGTAAAGGACTGACTAGTAGTATTGGTCGATATCCGTGGACACAAAAATATTCTGCAGTGAGAAGAGTGCAGTTGTGGGTCTTTAGTGGAGTGACCCAGAGTTAACGAATGTAGACTAACTTGGTTAATGAGTTTAAGCCGATTAGTCTCGTATCGTTGGAGCTTCTGATCTGTAGGTCCATTAGGTCCCACTGGTAGCTCGTAAAGAGACTTGAAGCAATTAAATATAAATTGAAAATGTTCAATTTATCTGGGGAGTCGAATAATGTATGTTGATGCATTATAATATAAAGTTTATGAAACTTTATAATATAATTTTTGAATTAATTTCAAAAATTAATTCTTGAGAGAAAATATTTGAAAGAGTTCAAATAAATTTTAATATGAATTGGATTCATATTAATTTTAATAAAATCCCTAAGATTAAATATATAATATTTAATTGGGTAATTAATTAATTATTTATTAAAATTAGATATTGTTCAGATAATAGATTTGAACTTATTAATAGACATTTTCCTATTGGGAAAAGGAGACCTTTTCCTATTAGGAAAAGGTCTTGGCCTTTACCTATATATAGGACCCCTGGGGTGGGGTGAAAGGCATCCCATTGTCTCTCCTTCTCTCAGAGATCTCTCCCAAAAGACTCCCACAAGTCTCCTGCTTCAAGAAGTCTTAGAAATATACCGGTGTAGCCGATTGGTGGTGTTCGCACAAGAGGGTTGCTGCGTTTTCAATCTTATTGGCAAGAAAAGGCGAATTGATCAAAGCTTTCTAAAAAAGTAAGTTTTCTATGAAATCCTTGATCACTAGGATCAATCTAGTTGATCTTTTTAGCATGTTTATAGCCTATGTACAACCCATTAAATATAGATTTATTGCTATAATATTTTGCAAATTGTATTGGTATTTCAATTAGAATCTAAGACTCTGAGTAGGTTCAGTAATACTTTCCACTGCGTGGGGCTCTTTTCCCTTCACTTTATTGACGAGATAGAGAGGAGTTACACAGCAGTAACCCCCTCTCCCCACCCCCACTCTCCTACAACTCTATAGGGAGTATTTAATTAATTTAATTAAAAATAATTTGATTAAATTAATAAATAATAATTAATTTATTAATTAAATATCTCATATTTAATTATTATTTGAATCATATTCAAATGAACCTCTCTCTTTAAATCTATAGCCAATTCATATTAATTTTAATCTATAGTTTAAATATAAATCCAATTCATATTAATTATTATTTGAATCCTATTCAAATACATTATTCTCTCATAGTTTAATTTAACTTTATATTATAATGTATCAATATACATTATATTAATTGTATTTGAAATTGCAGCAAGCAACAAGCTATCTCCTCACTCCCGTTTGGTTCGTGATTTGAAAATTGTTTTTGAAAATAAAGAATTTAACAGAAAACAAAAACAAATTTCTTATTTCCACTGTATCTAAAAACGCGTTTGGTTCCAATTTAAAAACTTCAAATTTGGATTCAAAGTTTGAAAATTGTGTTTGGTTATGAACTTGAAAATGTAAGAAATGATTAATATGTGTTTGGTAAAATTCATTTTTTAAGAAAAAAATCAATTTAATATGATTATTTCTTATTAACAATGTTAATGAAATGAATGTTTTATGAACATACATACACACAAATATATATGCATGCATGCATGCATGCAAGTAAATGATGTGCAATTAAATGATGTCTAATAACAAAAGTTGTAATTTATAAGAGAAATTTTGATTTTCTTGAAATACAAGTGGTACAATTTATAAGAGGAAGAATAAATTCTTTCTAACCCGAGAAAGAACGAAAAAATATTTTTGGTAGAAAAATGAGTATTTTCCAATAGGCGAAAGAAAAATAAATTCTTCTTTTTGTTGTGAGTTGTATTAAATTGGTTGTTGATTTTCTTAATGAAAAAAATTAATCAATTTTGAATTCTGTTAATGGGAGAGAAGACATTTACTCAAATTTTATTCATTTTTAAAGAAATATTAAGAATCAATGTTATTGGAATTCCTTCTTTAAAAAAAATAATGGAATTGAAATTATAGGAAAAAGAAGGAAGATACCAAATATAATTGTATTATATGAAGCTTTTGATTTGCAGAGCAGAGGAGTATATCAAAATTGATAGGGTTATGTATAAATAACAACCAAAGCATCACTATCAATCATATTTACTATTTCTTTAGATTCGGAGAGAATTTGGATATAAAAAAATGTTGTTTGTGGATAATGCAACTTTGTTTGATGAAAAAAATGATGTATCCCGTGTTTTCATTATTTAGAAAACAAAATTAAAAAACAATGAAAACATCATTTTATCATTTTTGAAAACATGTCATTTTTTGAGTTGTTTTCAAAAATTGTTTTTGAAAATAAATACACCAAACACGTTTTCATTGTTTTCTTCGTACTTTTTATTTTCGGAAACATAAAAATAAAAATGGATCATGAGCCAAACAAGGCCTATTCCCTTATATAATTTGAACATTTCAAATTCTTTCAGAACTAGTAATCCTTATTTACCCGTTGTGAGCTAGCAGAGAGACCTAATGGACTTACATATTATAAGCTCCAATGATTCGAGATTAATTAATTAAACTCATTAATTAAATTAATCAACATTCATTAACTATGAGTCACTCCACTAAAGACTCACAGTTGTACTCTTAGTATTGTAGAATATTTTGCATCCATGGATATAACCATTACAAGTAAATTGACCCTTCACGAGTCGTTACGAGGGACTAGCTGAGTCAAATGATCCTACCATAAACCAAGTCCCTCTCGAGCCAATGAGAGGGTGGTGTCCCTTGTTCAAGACCTGGAATCAGCATTTAAGGAAACAACTAATCTACTTACCCTAAAGTCAGGAAAGAGTGAATTTCATCTCGTGAAGTTATGTTCCTAACTCCCCACTTGATCTTATCCCCAAAATGGTAGGCTTATTGAGTCGACGTCTCGGATCACTCTCACCCATACAAATCAAAGGACAACCCCTCAGAGGTAGGAGTCCATAACTCACTCAAGATTGAGATCAAGTTACATATGGTCATTCTATGAAATACTAATCTTTTCAATTAACGGTGTTACAAAGAAAGATTAATTATTTCGCGGTCTGGTCTTATACAAACTCATTGTATAGGATATCCCCCTCACATGTCTCTACATGAACGATTTGGATCAATTCATTTGTAGAAAATACAAAGTGAGTCATATCCATAATGTCACCAGAATAAGGTATCCAACCTCATCCATATACTATATACCTTTTAGGTTATTACTTGAACATGATCCTTCGTATGTTAACCACATAATGTTCAAGTTACATTAAATAAACCTAGGATGTTTGTTTATTGGATTTGAGTTTATGCAAATCTAAAATACCACAATAAAATAACAATCATCTTTATTGAATAAATAAATAAGTTTACATTACAAACCACGAGTTTAGGACACAAAACCCAACAGTGACGTTGCATATACTCATATCGTGATCAAATACATCGATTGTGTGACTGTTCATCTATGCTTCCGATGGAATTAACATTTCAATTACATACCTAACATAAGGATATAAATTATTATCGAGTTTTATAAAGCAGTCCAAATTAAACATTGTTGTTTTATAGGAAGTTGTTATTGTGTGAAGCGTTGTCCAGTATTCATAGAAGTTTGTATTTGATGTCGTCTTGTAGCAAAGTATTTCACCATATAGTAGAACGTGGTCTGCACTAATGTGGTGATTAGCAACTTCCTTGCTCCCTTTAGTATTCCATTTATGCACTCAACAACATTCATGCTCAACCAACCATAACAGTGTCCACCGTCATATGACTGTGTCCACTGTGTAGGATCCAAGGAAGTGAAGAATCTCACACATCTTTGTTAATTGCTTGAAGCTCCTAAATGCATTGTTAGAACTTATGAACTTTAAATTTCAAACCTGCTCGGTACATCAGCTTCTTCAACGTCTTGTTTTTGTACCATTCCTTAAAGTTGCTTGCAAGATGACGCAAACAAAACCGATGGTGTACATTTGTCCAACCATTATCCTTATTTCGTATTGTTGAGATAATACTCTTATGTCTATATGAAATTATACATATTCCATCTCTCACCGACCACCTATTGTCGGATTGTGTATAGAAACCAACCCCATGTATCGACACTCTCCTCAAGTACAATAGCATATGCGACAAAGTAGATGACAAAGTAGATGTGACGGTGTGCATCGACGCATGTAGCAATCAATAATTTGTCCTTATATTTTCCATACAAATGCGTTCAGTCGACTTCATTCCTATTCCCCTTCACCTCCAATAGCCTCCACGAAACTTGTGTACTAAGATTGGTTAGTTCTAGTCTTTAGTCCACGATGATGCCAACAACTCCTTTGACGTGACCAAATGCTAATTGTTGACTTTGATTGACGCAGAGATTCCACCCGAATGCATCGACGCATGTAGCAATCAATAATTTGCCCTTATATTTTCCATACAAATGTGTTTAGTCAACTTCATTCCTATTCCCCTCCACCTCCAATAGCCTCCACGAAACTTGTGTACTAAGATTGGTTAGTTCTAGTCGTTAGTCCACAATGACGCCAACAACCCCTTTGACGTGACCAAATGCTAACTATTGACATTGATTGACGCAGAGACTTCACCCGAACATATTTCCAATGATTCGCACCTCTTCAAGATGCACAACTCACCCAATATCTCGCCGTCGTCTTGTTCGATTTGGTTGTCATCTAGTTCAACTTCGTTGCAGTTTGGTTGGGGTGAGCTATAGAAAACAACAAAGTGTCGCGTTCGACGCCCTATTTCTCGAATAATTTTCAAATCCACCTGTTTTCTATAATTTTTTTTTTTAACTTTTCTAAAAAAGACTCCAGACTCCAAATTTAGGACTTAAAAGATTCAAGACCATTATGTATATTCAATCCATCTACAAAGCGTATTAAAAAATAAATAAAAATAAACAACTCTAAAAAAAAATCCGTCTACAAAGCTAATAGATCTGCAATGTCTATAATAAATGGCAGTTTCCTAACTCACAATATTGATGCTGAATATCCACCATTTAAAAGCAAAGCCAACATCTGATATCTAAAGAAAAAGTTAGAAACAAATTCTTATAGAAAGAAAAGAAGAAAGGGTACAAAAAAAGAAATGGACAGGACTTACAACTTCAACATTTTGAGTGATCAAATTGAAGATCCTAACAAACTTGCTAATAAGCATGGAGACTACCCTTCAAAATCCAAACTCCTAAAACTCCAAAGAATGTAATTACTCTCAGGCATGATGATGATAGATACACAAGAAGTCACAAATAATCATTTGATTTTTCTCTCTACAAAATCCAAATTACGATCGCTAGTCGAACTCAAACTAATATATAGCCACATTCACCAACCTATCCCCACCCGTCCACCCTTGGCCATACAAAACTGGTTAAATATGCTACAATAGCTTGGAAACCAAGGGAAGCAGTT
The DNA here is from genome assembly GCA_017139565.1 of Luffa aegyptiaca. NCBI lineage: Eukaryota > Viridiplantae > Streptophyta > Magnoliopsida > Cucurbitales > Cucurbitaceae > Luffa > Luffa aegyptiaca. The sequence continues at coordinate 13,237,294 of CM029407.1, read as the reverse complement.
CGACAATCCGAAACCGTCATGGAGATGCATGAATAAAAATAGAAAAATGCAGCAGCATCATCACAAGAATGCCAAACTCATTAATAAAGCACACAAGATCATTGAACTGGTGTAAGGGCTGCTACCATAGAGATGCTTTGGAAGGCAGCCACTAGCTGAATCAGAAGAATTTGAAGATGGAGCCAAAGATGTGCTATTTACTAAAGTGCCATTAGTTCCAGTACTGCATTAGCAAAAAAACATGAGACACAATAGTCAGCAGGACACATATGCTTATGTAAAGTATAGCTATTCAAGAGTCGTCTATTACCTTCCTGGAAATATACAGGTACCGTGACCTGCAACGAGAAACATCAAACTGAAATTAGCAATCCACGACAATGGGTCAAAAATTGAAGTTCTAACAATTGTGGCTATCAGGTAAGAATCAACAACAATTTTCTTAGCATACAAGGTTTGACATCTACAGAAAATACTTCCCAGATCTGTGAAAATAATATACCATATTCACGAATCGGGTTCATCTCTGTGCAGCTTCTATTCACATTTTTAGTTATATTATTTGATCATAGAAGCTCGGGGAACAATCAGCAGTTATATAGGAGATATGATATCATGAATAAGCATATCAGTTGACAATATCTCTAAGAAATTCAAGATTTCATACTTGGGTTTGTGGTGGTGATAATAGCCACTCCTTTAAAATCACAGGTCCCTGGAGACTTTGCCATTTTCTGGTAATATGCATTAAAAGCATAGGTTGAATGAGCTATAACATTATCTGGTTGATAACACGACTGCCCTTGCAAGAGTGGGGAGCAATCGACTTTTCCTGGTCCACAAGCCCAATCCAGAGCTGCCTGCAGCAGCTTACGGTCTGCACCGTCTCTTGCAACACAGAAGGTCTGGTTTGTGGTATCATTTGCCAAAACAGCACCAGCACCAGTCAAGTGTAAGATATAAACTGGCACTCCATTTGGATTGAAGAGACCCCAGTTCTTTTCCGAGACCAAACCGGGTCTTAAATCCTCATTGTAGAGCTCATATATGTAGGTACTAACAGGAACTCCAGGATGCTTGGGTGTTCCAGTGTTGTTAAGGACATGTCTAATTAAGTTGCTATTGTAAGTGTTAGCATTATCTAAAGTTGCATCTGGCTCTGATGCATCACCCTTGGATGGCCAGCCTGACTCCGTTACTACAACTCGTATGTTAGTGAAGTTTAAATCTGACATTGCAAAATATGCAGCATCAACAACTGCATCAAAGACATTAGTATAGTGCAAGAGGGTATTGGCATCAACAGCTTCCTTGGTCGGAGGGAGGGGTCGGAAAAGTGCATAGTCTAGAGGAATCACACCATTTGATTGCATGTAATCATAATACGGATATACATTAAGCATGAGATAAGACCCGGTGGACTGCAAAAATTTAAGCAAAGGGACCATGACAGGGTCCCAAGAACGGTTAAAGAACGCCTGCGATGGTGGGAATGAGTCGAGAATAATGGAAGAAGAATGTGGAGTAGAAACTTTGATCTGGCGATCTAGGTTAGATGCAACGAGAGCAGATTGAATGAATTTTAGGGCTGAGACTAGGATTGGGGCAGCATTTGGAAGAGTGGTCAGAACCTCAGAGCCAACGGCTATTCCTGTTATATTAGTGGCAGGAACATGGGCAATGACATTTCGAGCAACCCAGTTGGCTGCAGTCGCATTGGACTGGCCAATTCCGAGAAGTTGGTCATTGGGTACAGAAACAGTCACCTGGATGCCTGTGTTGGCAAGTGCAAGAAGCATGGCACGGTCGGCATCATATAGCCTGATATGTCTAATATTTTGAGCTTTGAGGAGTGCAACTACCTGAGTGGGGCTGGGCATATCAGAAAGGTCTGTACCAAGGTTTACACCAATGAATGCATCTGCAATTACATCAAGAGTTTAGACAGTCTTTTTCAGCAAGAAAGTAATACTTTTCAGCTTTGTTGGAGTAAAATCATGATAATAAACATTAAAAAGATCATCAACATATTCGTAAAGAAAAGCTATAATCGACCCAAACAGGGAAAAGGAGAAAGAGGAGAAGAAATGACAGGAATCCAAAATCCGAGCACAGTTTACATGGGCCAAATCTATCATATATTTATCAGATGGTTTTCAGAGGGATGACAAATTAACATATTTTTGAAAAATCATATAATGTACGGTATGAAACACAACATTCATAAGAAAACAGCATAATTATATAAATGTGATTCATAAAATTAACAAACCTTCATACAGAAAATGTTATTGTTTCCAAATGTAATAGCTCATTCCCATGACAAGTAGGAGCTTTAGAAGTTCGTATGGTTCTTAATAGGCTTGCGAGTAAGAATCAATCTTCAAATAAGTAAAATAAAGAGGGTAGAGCCAAAAAATAAAAATCCTCCGGCTTAAGCCACAAAGCGAAAGCTATCTCAGTCCATATCTTTCTTTGCACCTCCCCCCCCCCCCCCCTCTCGAGATAGTTTGACAAATCACATTGTAAAGTTTCCTCTCCTGACCTTTATTCCCCCCGAAATCAAGAACGAGGGTTAAGAGAGAAAGCTCAGAGATAATTCCAAAAAACAAGGGATAATGTTTTAGGATCTGTCTAGTCTTCTTCCCACTTGCCGAAATTAATACTGTTTCAAACATATAAAACAGGATGATAAACTGATACTAATTGCTCCCAATGTTTTATCCTGCCCTTATTTCCTTTCCTGATGTTTCTTAGTGAACCAATTGTATAAGGAAAAGTTTAAAAGCACCCTCAGATGAAGTTCAAGAACCCATAACACACCCCACATTCTAGATATTTTACCATCTACTTTGCTCTTCCAAGATTCTCCACATCACAATAGGTTAAGATGTTAAAAGACAGAAGAAGATGAGCTGGAATGGAACCAAATATGGTTGGAGACAAAAACTCCCTATCAAAGATGACTCATTTAGGCTTCACTTTCACCAAAGGAAAGATTTTCTATCAGTAACCCCAACTTCAAAGTTCAAACCACAGAAACTCAAACTAAAGTTCCCTTTCTTTGAGAACTACTCTCATCTGCAGTTCTTGCCATTTTCCAACATTCCTGCTAACTAATTCCAAGTCCAGATCCCTCTAAAAAGTGTTTTGGCAAAGCTTCTCAAAAGAAATCTAAAACCCATCAACACAGTACCACATTGAAACTTATTCCACTATGGCCAGTCAAATAGAAAGAACAAAAAGGAAATTACAGTGAAAGAACACTGCACTGAAACTAATTCCAATAGATGTTCAAGAGCTTTCCAGTGAAATGAAGGGAAACCCACAAAAGACAGAGTGAAATAACACAAATTACAGAAAAATAGTGGAAGGAAATGTGAAAAAACAAACAGAAAGATACAATCTAACAAGAAAATCCAAAAGAAATGCTTAAAAAAGGAGGGGAAACATTACATTCACAGAATGGCAACAAGAAGATTACACAAGAAAGAAGTAAGAGCTCACCTTCATCAGCAGAAACAACAGAAACGGCCAGAAGGAAAAAGAGCAGAATCACAGCCATAGAAAAGAAAAAAGAAATAAATTTCTTCACTTGAAACCCTCAAAACTTCTCCAGAGACCCAGTTCACAAAGCAAAAACCCCAGAGCCCCACAAATTCAAAATCTAGGTCGGACCCCTAAAAGAAAAGAATCCCAGAGAACAAAAATAAAAGAAAGAGAAAATTTTGAAGAGAGAGAATCAAAAAGGGCAGACTAGTGGGAGCAAACTTTTGCTGTCTGTGTAGTGTGTGTAGTGTGGAGAGTGGTGCAGGGATATGTCAGAGATCCAACGGTGGAGATTTGTTGAGGGTGCAGTGTAATCCTTGAGGGTTACCACAGAGGAACCCATTGGCAGTTTGCATGGGATTTTGACTCAGAAAGCATATACTTTTAAAATCAATATAAACGGTCAACTTAAGTATAGTTCAACTTCGAGTTTAGAGGTTTTAATCTCTACATTTACATATAATATATTAAAAGAAACGTTCTACTCGTGTTTAATTTTTTTTTTTTTTTTTTTGACAATATGGGGTGGGAGGATTTGAACCACGGACCTCGTGGTTATCACGACAACTTTATGCCAGTTGAGCTATGCTCTTGTTGGCGTTCTACTCGTGTTTAAGATGTAACTTTTAATTTCTCTTTCATACATTAAACGATGAATTATATTGTTTCGAACTTCTCTAATGAATTTTTTTTTTTTTTTTTTTGGGTGGGAGAGAGCATGATTAAGCTTTAAAACTAAGTTGTGGTGTGTGTGCTGTGATTTGTCTTGTATTGAGATTGGAAACTGTACAGAAAAAGCAGACAAAGTTGCAACACACGATGCGACCAGAGTAGCTGACGTGGACTCGAACTGCCAGCTGGATCCAACGGTCGTGTTCTTCAAGTTCCAGCCACTTCCATTTTTTACTTTTGTTCAAACTTCAAACTCTAATCTGATTGATTTTTTTGTATTTTTAACTTTTTTTTTTTTATTTATGTAGTTTGTTTATTATTTTTATTTCTTTTTCATTTTTTTTTCCAATCACAATTTCTACACAAATATTATGATCGATAAATATTATTTTTACTTAAAAAAAAAGAAAATTTAAATTACAATTTGAGATTTGTATTTATTTGGTTTTGAATTTTCAAAATTGTCTAATAGGTCTCTAAACTTTCAATTTTGTATCTAATAGATCCCTGACCAATTAATTTTTTTTTTTAAATGAATTGATTTACTTGATACAAATTTGAATTGTAGGTATATTGAAAGAAAAATGAATTGTATGTCTAACAAAATCCAAAAATTTTAATTTTGTGTCTAATAGATATCGTAAAAGATTTAAAAGTTCATAGATCAAATAGACACAAACCCCAAAGTTTAAGGCCCGTTTGATAACCATTTGGTTTTGAGAATTTGCAGTGGGTGTCAAATAAGAATTTTATAATTGCAAATATTGTCAATGTAAAAAAAATTGCAAATATAGAAAAATCTATCCGAATATATTACTGATAGACACTGATAGACTTTGGTTAATCAAAATCTATCAGTCTACTATAATAGATTTTGATTAATCGGAATCTATCAGCGATAGACACTGATAAACTTTGAATAATCAGAGTCTAGAGTCTATTAGTGATAGACACGGATAGAATCTGACGACACCTTTTTGGTCTTGTACAATTAATTTTGCTATATATGCAATTAGTTTGCAATTATGCTACATTTGCTGGTCCAATTTGCCATTTATGCAACTGCCCTTTGGTTTTTTGTTTCTTGTTTTTTGTTTTTGAAAATTAAGTCTATAAACACTACTACCACGCAAAAAATTATTTGTTTTGTCATCTACTCTCTTCCCATGTTTTCAAAAACCAAGTCAAGTTTTTAAAACTTAAAAAAAAAGATCAAAATTTTGTTTTTCTTTTTCTTTTTTTTTTTTTTTTAAAAAAACTTGTTTTTGTTTTTGGAGTTTGGCTAAGGATTCAAATGTGTGTTCAACAAAGATGAAAACCATGGTAATGAAATTAGGAGAAAGCAAACATAATTTTCAAAAACTAAAAACTAAATGGTTATCAAATGGGGTCTTAGGGACTAAATTTGTAATTTAACCAAAAATTAATTAAAACTTTATGAACAAAAGTTGAAAGTACAATAATCTAAATGAACTATAGTTAAAAATAAGGGAAAAATACACTTTTAGTCCCTGAAGTTTGGGTTAGGTTTCATTTTGGTCAGAGTTTTCAAACTCAACAATTTAGCTCCTAAGGTTTGGTTTTAGTCTAACGGCTTGCTGATGTGACGCTATTTTTTATTAATTTTTTAAAATATAAATATATTAAAATAATAAAAATATTATTAATTTTTATTTATTTTTCCCTCTCTCTTCTTCTTCAGCACACCCACCACGCCCGACGACCGACGAGCAGTCGACTGCCTAAGCCGACTTTCTCTTTTTTTCTTCCTTCTCTTTTTTCCTTTCTCCTCCCTCCCTCCCCTATTTTTCTTAAAAAAGAAAAGTTGGAGAAAAGAGAGGAAGAAGAAAAAAAAAAGTCGGCGACGACGATTGACCATCGACCGTTGTGGGTGTGCTGAAGAAGAAGAGGGAGGGGGGAAAGAAATAAATAAAAATAATATAAAATAATAATATTTTATTATTATTTTAATATATTTATATTTTAAAAAATAATTAAAAAAATAGCGTCATGTCAGCAAGCCATTAGTTTTTAACCCAAAAAAAAAAAAAAAAAAAGATGGAGAGACTAAAATGAAACTAAAACCAAATCTCATAGACTAAATTGACTCAGACACGAAAATAAAACCTAACCCAAACCTAGGGACTAAAAATATATTTTTCCCTAAAAATAAACAAACAATGTATATTTTATTTTAGAAGTTAAAGGTTGTTTGTTTTTTGTTTTGGTTTTTGTGGGGGGTGGTCGTTGGGCAGCCAAGGCATGGGGTATTCATGTGTTGACAGAGCACCTGGTTTTTCGGGGTTAGGAATTTTGCATTGAAATGGTAAAAGGCCGTTTCTTAAGAGACGCGTGACTTCGCCTTCTCTCCTTTCAAAGTTTTGTTTCAATTTTGAGTGGAAACTGTAAATTTAGCTTCGGTTCCATAATTAATTATTTGGTTTTTAGTTTTTTATTTTTTAAATTTAAGTTTATAAATATTATTTCCACTTTTAAGTTTCTTTGTTTTTCTAACGTCTTTTTGTTTTTAAAAATCAAGCTAATTTTTAAAAACTAGAAAAAAATAGTTTTTAAAAATTTGTTTTTGTTTTTAGAATTTGACTAGGAATTCGACGTGTCATTGACAAATATAAAAATCATAGTAGGAAAATTGGGAGAAAATAAGTCTAATTTTCAAAAACAAAAGACAAAAAACTAAATGGTTATCAAACGAGACATAATTATTAAGATTTTGTTTGACAATCATTTGATTTTTTGTCTTTTTTTTTTTAAATTTTGAAAATTATACTTGTTTTCACTCTATTTTCTTAGCATCATTTTTATCTTTGTTAAAAATGCATTTGATTTTCTAGCCAAATTTTAAAAATAGAAACAAGTTTTTTAAAACTATTTTTTAGTTTTCAAAATTGGAATGTTTTTCGAAATATGGTAAGGAAATTATAGGTGGGAGTAGTGCTCATTGCTTAATTTTCAAAAACCAAAAACTAAAGATAGATTTATATTTTTAGTTTGTATTTATTTGATCTCTAAATTTTTGAAATTATAAATTTAGTTCTTAAACTTTTAAATTTTTAAAATTCATAGATTTACTCTATGCAAAATTGAGATTTTAGGATTTTAAATAGAATAACATTTAAATGGCTATATTACAAGTTTAGTCTCAAAACTTTTAAAAAGTATCAAATAGATCTTCAACCTTTCAATTTTATGTCCAGTAGGTCCTTGAACTTAGACACAATTAAAAATCCAGATATCTATTAAATCTTTTTGAAGTCAAATTGAAAGTTCAATGACCTATTACACACTTTAAAATTCATGGATCTTTTAGACACAAATTTGAAATAAGTTCATGAACTAGTAATTTGACTTTTATATTTTAAATTAAATATATGAAATCGTTATTATAGTTTCCGGTTTGTATCTTTGATCTTTTAAAATTTTAAATTTTTTCTCTTAATATATTTTTTATATATATAATATCTCTTGAGGTATTAAAAGTTATCATTACATCCTTAAGAAAAAAAAAAAAAAAAAAAAAAGCCAAAGCGAGCATAGCTCAGCGATAATTTGCATGTATTATCAATCAAGAGGTCAAACGTTTAAATCTATGTTTAAGAGAAACTTTTATCTCTCTTTTTTTTCCTTTTTAGTGGCTATTATTTTAATAAATAAAAATAAAAAATCACATAGTAATTATAGTTATGGTTTTAAATATTTGAGGAGCATATTAATGTATATATTAATTTTTTTTAGAGGTTAATTGAATCTAGCAATAATCCACTTCTCACTAGGCTTTCCCCGTTTAATTTATTGGTATCTTCTTTTTTTTTTTTTTTTTGACAATATGTGGGGGTGGAGGATTCAAACCACAGATCTCGTGGTTATCAATACAACTTTATGTCAGTTGAGCTATGCTCTGACGTTGGTTTCTACTCTCTCTAACTAACCTTTTGTCTTCCTTTTCATTATAAATAAAGAAAACAAAAATTGTCTTCACATACTAATTGTAGTTATGGTTTAAAATATTTGAGGACAACATTAATTTATATATTCATTTTGTTATTAGAAATTAATTCAATCTATCATATTCCACTTCTCATTGAGCTTCTCATGTTAATTCGTGGGTCCTACTTCTCTTTCTAACAAACTTTTTTGTCTTTCTTTTTTATAATAAAGAAATTAAAAAAAAAATAATAAACCTTTTGTCTTCATTTTTTTAAGTACATATAATTTTCTATTTTCAATTGAACGAGTGAAGAGCCCAGTGGATGATGGCGACAGGAGAGAGGAGTGTGAATGATATGAAGATGAAGAGAGTATGAATTGGTAACTATTAGGGCATGTTAGGATTTATGTTCTAAAGTCTTGTCATTAATGTTTTGTTATTTAATAATTATTTATAATTTTGATTATTTTTATTTGTAATTGATAAGTGTCATATTTGTCCCTAAAAAGTTAATTTATTACTTATTAATTTGAGTATGTTTTAATCATATTTATGATTTATCGAGCTTAACACATGATTTTAGGCAACCATCAACCGATTTGAAGGTGTAAAAGAAACTTTAATCGTCCATTCAAGTAGGAGACAATATGGGCTCGTTTGATAACGTTTTCGTTTCATGTTTCTCTCTTTTAAAAAAACAGACATGTTTGATAACTCATCCCTATTTCTTGTTTCAAAATTTATAGAAATGTTTCTAAAAAAGAGGCAAAATTTGAGAAACTACAAAAAGTTGTTTCTCAAATTCTGTTTCTACTTTTTTTTTCCTATTTTTCATGCATGTATCTATCTCTCTCCCATTCCTACACCAATCTCTTATCGCCATCGTCGACCCAGACTATCGGTCGTTGTGCTGCCGACCTCCACTGACCGACTGCCAACGTCGACCGTCGACTACCAGTTGCCGCCGACCTCCACCAACCAGCCGCCACCATCAACCTTCGACTACCGGTCCGACTGACCACCAACGTCGACCTCCGACAACCGCCCGCCGCCGACCTCCGTTGACCTCTAACTACCGACCGCCACCAATTTGTGCCAACTGATCACCACCGTCGACCTACGACTACTGGCCGCCATCGTCGATCTCTGACTACCAACCGACACCGTCGACCTTAGACTACTGGTCGTCGTGTTGTCGACTGACCACCACCGTCGACCTTCGACTACCGATCGCCATCGACCTCTGTCGATCGGTCGCGACTGTCAACCTATGACTACCGACCTCCTCCGATCGGCTGCCACCATCGCCTCTGACTACCGGTCGCCACCGACCTCCGCCGATCGGCCGCCACCGTCGTGTTGGGTTTTATGCCCTAAAACTCGTAGATAGTAAATGTAACAATTAACCGAACATCAATAAAATGATATTGATGTATTATTCAATAAATTATTATTGTTTGTATTATGTTTGTCTTGCCTAAATAACCTTAATCCAATAAACTAACATCCTAGGGCTGTTTATATGAGACTTGAACTGTATGTGGGGACATACAGGGATCACTGTTCAAGGTATAGCCTAAAATGTTTATAGTATAGGGATAAGGTTGTGTACCTTATCCGGGTGACACTATGGATACGACCCGCTTTGTATTTGATACAAACACAATGATCCAACGCGTTCATGTGGGGGATATGCGAGTGGGGGTATCCCATGCAATGAGTTTGCATAAGACTGGACCGCAAAATAGTAACCGCTAGCTGTAACACTGTTAACTAGTTAGGTTTCTATTTCACTAGGATGACTTAGGCAACTTACTCTCAATCTTGAGTGGGTTATGGACTCCTGTTCACAAGGGATTGTCTTTTGATCTGTATGGGTGAGAGTGGTCTGCACGCCAACTCAATAAGCCTACCATTTTGGAGACAAGACCGAGTGAGGAGCTGAGAACATAATCACACAAGATGGAATTCACTCCTTCCCGACTTTAGGGTAAGTAGATGTGTGTTCCCTTAAGTGATGTTTCCAGGTCTTGAACATAGGGCCCTTCCCTCTCTATGGCACAAGAGAGATTTCTATTTGTTGGTTGGACCTCAAACAGGTTGTTCATTAAAGGAGCACTGGTACTTAAGGATGTAGAGGTAATCTAGGGGTAAAACGGTAATTTGGCCCAACTGGTGTTACGACTGACGGGACGGTTTCGGAGGGTGTCGAATTCTCCAACGTCCGTGCCAAATAAATTTATAATCACCGTACACTAAACTACTTTGCAGCATTAGTGGTCGGGGTCGAACACAAGGAGCACGTTTATAATTTGCTTAACTTAGATTATTGAGACGACCAGACTAATGGGGGTTTGAGATGCAAGGGGTAAAGGCGAAGGAAATTAAATAGCGAGAATTTAAATGACAGAAAATAAAGTGCATAAATTATATAGCGAAAAAATAAAAGGGAGTGGTTGATCGAACCTCGGATTCATGCAATCGGTACATTCGGTGTTCGTTTGGATGGATCTTAATCATAGATTGTCTAATGGTGAAATTTACATTTTAAGCCTAACGTGCTCCTGGAAAAGTCATAGAGCCATAATATCCCTATTTTATTAACCCGGCCAATGCATCGAAGCTAATCTAATTGTTCACTAATTAACCCGGGTGAATTAACTAGCTACAATTGCATTACGATTAGGATAGTTAGATGGTCAATTTTATAACTAGGAAAAGCCTAAATTATAAATTAACTAAGTGCTCAATTCTAGGCTAACATGCAAGTGCTACAAGATTAGAGATAAAACGCCTAAACTAGAGCCACATGCTTCACCTATTTACTACCAATAGCGAATATGATTCAAACGACGGAATACGGGGTTGTCAATCCCTACTATCAATTCTAATCATGAATAAAATAGAATTGAAACACACATCAAATAGTAAATCAGAATTAAAGTACTCAAAATCTCATAAAATTCAAACCAAACTTACAACCAAGTTCCCGATTACATGAATATTGAGCTTAGCCCGTCATTTGGAATGTCGAACCTCGCTCCCGGGCTCGATCCACCATGAAAACTAAGAAAAACTGCTCTAAAGCCTAAGGAATATGAAACATACAGAGAGAATCAGAGGGAAATAGGGGAAAAACGGCTAAAGAATGAAAGATAGATGACCTAAAATCGGAAAAGGCATATTTATATTTCGCGGCAGCGTCGAGACACCGTGGCCAGCGTCTCGACGCTGACGCTAAATCAGGTCGCTTCGGAAATCCGTAGCGTCGAGACGCTGTGACGTAGCATCTCGACGTAACCTCTAGGGAAAATGATGTGTTTGCGGCAGTTTTGGGGGTCTCGATGCTCTTGGTTGACTTTTTGGTCGACTTTCGATTCTTTGGCCAAATTTGCTTTAGTTTTAATTACCAAAATGCCCTTCTTGATGCCGAGAACACCGAATTGACCTATACATCAATAAGACTCAAAATTAGTCAATTATCACGAATAATAACATTAGGATAAGCAAAATTTACGGAAATAATTAGCACCAATTTGGTGCTATCACGAACACACGTGAAAGACTAACTTGTTGATATTGGTCTATATCCGTGGACACAGAAATATATCTACAATGAGAAGAGTGCAGCTATGGGTCTTTAGTGGAGTGTACCCACAATTAACGAACATTGATTAACTTGGTTAATGAGTTTAGCGAAGTAATCTCATATTGTTGGAGCTTCTGACCTGCAGGTCCATTAGGTACCACTGGTAGCTCATTTAGGGTATTGAGGTAAATTTACTAAGGGAAAAAAATATAGGGGGTGTTTGGCCCATGGTTTTGGGTTTGGGTGGTTTTGTGTTCCAAACCCAAAACCATGTTTGCCCCATTGTAATCACAACACCATGGGTTCCAAACACAACCTCATGGTTTTTCTCTCCAAACCTACCTCAAAACCACTCCAAACCTATGATTTCTCTTTCTTCCATAAAGTTGGTGGGACCCACTATTTCTTTATCCATTTTTATCATAAATTTGGTGGGTCCCATCATTTCTCTTTCCATTTTTCTCATAATTCTTTTCATTTTCCTATATTTAATTAACAATATTTTAATATATATATATATATATATATATATATATATATATATATATATAATTTTATAATTTTAACATAAGGAAAGGTATTTTAGCCAATTTACCCATATAAATATTTTTAAAATAAAATATAATTTTGAGTTAACGTATTAAAAAAAATATGTATTTATTTTCAAATTAACAATATTCCGAGTGACACAAATAAATAGTATGTTATTTTGAATTTATTAAAATAAAATGAATAATATTTAATTTTAAATCCGCTATTGTTACAGCCTTTAAAAAAATAAAAAATAAAAAAAGGAAAATGGGGGAAGTGGGCTAGTGCCCAGTAAAAAGGGAGAAATGGGTGGAATTTTCCCCCCAAAATTCGGTCAATTGACCGGTTTTTTTTTTTAAAAAAAAAAGTCTAAAAGTTACTTCTTCTTCCCCGATCCTCTCTCTCTCCCTCACCATTCTCTCTCTCCCTCTTAGCCCTCTCTCTCTCGTCTGCACACAGCACGTCGCCGCGCGCCGCCCGTCGCCTACTGCACGTCGCCGTCGCGAATCACCTCCGACCGCACGCGAGTCGCCGCGCCGTCGCCGATCTGCAGGCTCGCCGCCGCCGCCTTGTCGCGTGTCGCCGGTGGGATTTCTCTCTCTAAATTCTTTCTCTTTCGTTTCTGTCCTTCGGGTTCAGATCTCTCTCTTTTTCGTGCAGCAATCACGAGCAGCCACTGTCGCCCTCGGGCTCGTTCGCCTTTTTCAGATCTGTTCGTCGCCGCCGTTGGAATTTTCAGTTGCTTCTAAGGAATTAATTAAGGAACCTCAGTTGGGTAAGAAATTCAGGCCTTAAATTCTGTATTTTTACTCTTGGTAGTGCTGTGTTGGAATCTAATTTTGATTATTGAATTATTAGGAGCTGTGGGGTTGCTAGGAAAACCTGTGGGCCAAGTCGTTTTGTTCTGTATTGAGTTTGTAAGTAACTTACTGCATTGGACTATAATCGTGCAATGGTTTGGATTGTTGAGTTTTCATCATATGTATGGCTATTTGTTGGGCGGATTGAATTGATTAAGGATAAAGTATTTTGAATGTTGCTCGTTTTTGCAAGGATGGAGGTGGTTGTAAGAAAGTGTTTGTATCCTGTTTAAGTATCTAGTTATGTGGTTGCATGGTCGTCGTTGTGTGTTGTGGTTGACTGATGTTGAATGTTGGTAGATAGTGATGCTTTCGCTTGGTAATCTGTATGCTAGATATGGTAGCTTTGTGTATGCCTGTTCTTGAAAGGGGGAAAAAAAAAGGAAAGTCAAATGGGTAGGTTGATAGCAATTAAGTCATGCTAGGTGCCAAGGGTACTAACAGGGAAAAGAGCGAACTGTCTATCCTAGTGGGGGTCGTGGTAACTAATCTCCTAGGACTGAGATGTCTATGGACTGAGATGAGGAGTTAAATGGGCAGGACTCGGCTTCGCAGACTAGGTGCCATCTACTAACTGTGGAAGTAAAGTCCGACAAAAACCCCATGGATACTCCACCAGTGAGATGGTAGTTAGGGCGCTGTGCGCGCTTAGGAGCTTGACGGATGAGACTCGTCTCCACTGATTGGGTGCCTTCTACCATCAGCAGGAGTTGAGATCTCGCTTAATTCCCTCATGTGCACCTCCAGTGAGTTGGCATGTATATTGTTAGGAGATTTAACTATCCACGTGACCCAATCAAACACGTTGAACGAAATGAAAAGTTATGAGATGACCCCTAGGCCATAGCTAGTTTTACTTCAAGTTACCCAGGTTGATGCATGACTAATGGTATTGTTACTTACTGAGTATTTTCTTAAATACTCATTCTTTTCCCTAACATGTAACTGCAGGTAAAGGCAAGAGTGTACAGAACACGTGACGGAGTGCTGCTGAACGAGCCATGGATTTCCTTAGGACAGACTTCCGCATTTTATGTTTTCAAATTTCTTCTTTTGAACTTGTTGAATGATGTTTTAGGATTTATTCCGCTTAAAGTCTTTTGCTAGAATGACTAAAATTTCTTCTTGTTCTGTTTTAACTGGGATCCCAGGCTGAAAAGTTTCACGTATTTTCCAAGCACGTTTTACTTTAAATGTCATTTCATCGCTGTTCTTAGAAGTAAAATGAAATGTATGTGGTAATGGCCCCAGGAGCTAGACATGAAATGTAGGGTCGTTACAGCTATAGTAAATAAAGTATTTAATTTTAAATTACATACACAAAAACAAGAACAAATTTATATGTACAATTTTTTTTTAGTTCAACAACGTTTCAATGTGGGAATATTCGAACCTCTAACTTTTTTATGGAGGGCATATATCAATTATTGTTAAGCTAAGTTTATTTTGGCATATGATATTTATTTTGAACTTATTTATATTTAAATAATATAAATATACATAATTTTATATTTAATTTAGTCACTTTAAAGTAATCTATAGATTCAATTTTATTTATTATGTGTTTATATGTTCCAAAATTTTCTTTTCCCATGAACCATGTGTTTTTTTTTTTTTTTTTTTTGGTCTCAATAACTACTTTAATTTAACATTAATGAACAATTGTTTTTAATTTAAATTTTGCATGTGGATCCATGGAAAAAATGACCAAACTTAAACCCCCGTTTAATAATTTGGCTTTTAGTTTTTGATTTTTGAAAATCATGTTTGTTTTCTCTCAATTTTCTTAGGATGATTTTCATCTTTGTTAAAGACACATTTGAATTGCTAGACAAATTTCAAAAACAAAAACTATTTTTTTTTTTTGTTTTCAAACTTTTTAATTTTCAAATGGGGCCTAAGAATTTCATGTTATGTTTTTCAATTTGTCAATGATAATCAATATTTTGATTATTGGAAACAATTTTCTTATTATTTGTCTATACCATAAATTAAATGCTTAATTCAAAATTCTCTTAAAAAGTAATCTATGTTAGGTTTTACAATTAATAAAACATTCACCCAAAAAAAGACAAAATAATAAAATATAAAAGCAAAAAAAAAAAAAAAAAAAACTGTCCAAACCCGGGGTTCAAAACCCAGAACCCCAAACACTGTTTTCTGATTCCCAGGGTTTAGAACACAGCACCCCAAACACTGTTTTATGATTCCCAAGCTTTCAAACACGCCAGAACAAACCCCCCAGGGTTCTGATTCCCAGGGTTCTGATTCCGAAACCATGGGCCAAACAGCCCCATAATGTATGTAGATACATTATAATATAAAGTTTATATTTTCATTAAACTTTATAATATAAATTTATTTTGAATATTGTTTCAAAATTAATTTATGGGAGAATTAAATATTTGAAGAAGTTCAAATATTAAATTTAATATGAATTGGATTCATATTAAAACTATAGGTTAAAATTAATGCGCATTAGATGCACATTAAAACTATAGGTTATATGAGAGAAATATAATTGAATGTGATTCAATTATGGGATAAAATTAAATATGTGATATTTAATTTAGTAATTAATTAATTAGTGAATTAGTGAATTATTTAATTTAATTAAATGAATTAGTTTATAACTATAATTTATGTGGGAATATTCATTTAAATAAGGTTTAAATGAAAATAATTAATTAAATATTGGTTTAATTAATTAATTAATTGGTTTTTTTAATTAATTAAATAAATTTATTTTATTTTATTTTAAATTAAATTTAAACGATCAGTTCTTTAACTGATCAAACAGGTGGCATACATCTGTGAAGTCTTTTCTCCATAATCGTAGGCTTCTCAACGTGGGGAAGTTACCGAACTGTTCTCCTAGTCAGGCGTTGAAGGCAAGTTGGTAGATGCTCTCTCTCTCACTTGCTCTGCAGCACTGAATAGTTCCAAAAGAAATTCTTTAAAAAATTCTCCCTCCCTAGATTTCCCTTCAGAGAAAATCAAAGGTTCCCACAAGCCACCTCAGTACAAACCCTCTGAGATATATTGGTGAAGATCCAAGTGGTTGTGTTCATGATTTTGGAGAATTTTCCAGCGAAGGGGCTGCTGCAATTTACAGAGAAATTCCAAAGAGATTGGTGTTTTTGGTCATGACTTCTATCAGGAGTAAGTCTTCTTGACCCTTTCATTCTTTATAGTGTTGCATGAAAAATAAGGTATTTTTTTCTCTACAATCAGCATGTAAATAACCTAGATTTACAGTAGTTTTATTTGATATGAATGCTATGAATTTTGCCGTCGTATCGGTATTTCAATTGGGTTAAAATACAGTGTATGGTTCTGTGAAATTCTTCTGCTGTGTGGGGCTTTAATCCCTGCATGTCGACCTCTGACTACTGGTCATTGTCAACCTCCGCCGATTAGCGGCCACCGTCGACCTTCGACTATCGATCGCCGCCGACCTCCGATAACCACCCTCTGTCGACCGACCGCCACTATCGACCTCCGACTACCAACCGCCACCGTCGACCTTTGTCTACCAGGCGCCGCCGATCTCTACCAACCGACGCCACCGTCTACCTCCGACTATTGGTCATCGCCGACCTCCATCGACCGCCATCGTTGACGTCCGACTACCAGTTGCCGCCACCTTCGACCCCTAACTACACGTTGAAATTGACCTCCGCCAACCGACCACCACCGTTGACCTCCTACTACCGGCCATCATCGACCTCCGCCGACCAATCGCCACCGACAACCTCTGACTATAATTTTAATGTATGCTATATATAATTTTTATATTATATGTACCAAATTTTTTTTCAACTAAAAATCAAGAAACGAGAAATAGTTACCAAACACATATCTGTTTCTATTTCTTTTTTTAGAGAAACAAGAAACAGAAATAGTTATCAAACATGCTTCTGTTTTTAGTTCTTAAAAAACAAGAAACAAGAATCAGGAAATAGGAAACGAGAAACGAGAAACGGGAAGCAAGAACATTATCAAATGAGCCCTATGAAACCCTAGTTCAATCCTTTGAATTGTGATTCATCTCCTTCAGTCTAGAACTTCCAATTTTCACTTAGATTAGCTCTAAACCTAGAGTTAGACCTTGTACTTAATTCACCTTGAAATGGGTTGAATTAGGTGAAGAGAGATTCCGTGAGTGATAAATTAAAAATATGTACAATATAATGTATTATAATTTAATTATATGATATTGTAATTATCAAAATTTATACCGTAAAACATGTACATAAATTAATTAGGGGCCGTTTGATAACCATTTCGGGCCCGTTTGATAACCATTTCAGTTTTTGGTTTTTGGTTTTTCTGTTTTTGGTTTTTGGTTTTTGGTTTCCTGTTTTTTAAAAACAAAAACCACATATGTTTGATAACTGTTTTTTGTTTTCTGTTTTTAAAAAACAGAAAACCAACCTTGTTTGATAACTGTTTTTGGTTTTCAGTTTTTTAAAAATTAGAAAGATGAAAAGATATTTTAGAGAGAGAAAAATGTGTAAAGACGTTGAAACAAAAATTTAGAGACACAAATATAAATGTTTTCAATAGAATTTTTTTTTTTTTTTTTAAAGATGAGAGAAAAGTTAAACATAGAAAATTTAGAGAGATGAAAAAAAATGTTTAGAGAAAGAATATTAGTTAGACTCGAGAAAAGATATTAGTTAGAGAAAAAATAGAAAACAAGTTAGAGTAAAAGCGATAAATTTTAGATTAAAAAAATTAAATGAAAAAATAAAATTTAGAGAGATAGTAAAGTTAAGAGTAAAAGATATGCTAAAGAACTAACGATAAATTAGAAAAATAAAGAAAAGTTGTAGCGATAGAAAATCTTGGTGACTTTTTTTTTTCAAAAGAAAAATTAGAACATGTTTATTGAGGAGAGAAAAGATATTGACAAGTTTTTAGAAATAGACAAGTTATAGAGAAAAAAAAAGTTTTGAGAGAGAATTTTAGAGAGAGAAAAATAAATTTTAGAGAGAGAAAAAAAAAGTTTTGAGAGAGAATTTTAGAGAGAGAAAAAAAAATAGAGAAAGAAATTTGTTGGAGAGAGAGGTAAAAGAGGAGAAAAGTAAGCATTAGAAGAAAAATGAGTTTTTGAAAAACAGAAATCTGTTTTTAAAAACTACTTTTTTTGGTTTTTGAAATTTACTTATAATTTCAAAACGTTTTTAAAAAACAGAAAACAGAAAACAGAAATGGTTATCAAACACTCCTGTTTTTTTAAAATGAAAAACAAAAACAGAAAACAGAAAACGAAATGGTTATCAAACGGGTCCGTCGTTTTCTATTTTCTGTTTTTGTTTTTCATTTTTAAAAAACAGGGGTGTTTGATAACCATTTCTGTTTTTTGTTTTCTGTTTTTTAAAAACGTTTTTGAAATTATAAGCAAATTTCAAAAACCAAAAAAAGTAGTTTTTGAAAACAGATTTCTGTTTTTCAAAAACTCATTTTTCTTCTAATGCTTATTTTTCTCCTCTTTTACCTATCTCTCTCCAACAAAATAATTTTTATATTTTTTTTCTCTCTAAAACGTTTTTCTCTCTCTAAATTTTTCTCTCTCAAAACTTTTTTTTTTCTCTATAACTTATCTATTTCTAAAAACTTATCAATAACTTTTCTCTCCTTAATAAACATATTCTAATTTTTCTTTTGAAAAAAAAAATTCTCCAAAATTTTCTATCACTACAACTTTTCTTTATTTTTCTAATTTATCGTTATTTCTTTAGCATATCTTTTACTCTTAACCTTACCATCCCTCTAAATTTTCTCTTTTTATTTAATTTTTTTTTATCTAAAATTTATGACTTTTACTCTAACTTTTTTTCTATTTTTCTCTAATTAATATCTTTTCTTGAGTCTAACTAATATTCTCTACACAATTTCTAAATTCAAGCTTTATCTCTCTTACCTTTTCCTCTTAAAATCCGTGTTCAATTTCTTTCACGAGATTCCAATCTTGTGGAGATTCAACTCACTTTTTTCATATATTTGAAAGTTATTTATGTCTAATTGCTTAACCTTTTATTTTTTTAATTCTTAATAATTCAAAGTTGATCCTAAAAATTGATTTTTATATTGTTTAGGAACTTTAGTCTATCATCCTCTCTTTATTTTATTGTTATTTCTTAATAAGATGGTTTGGATTATTGAATCAAGGGTAATTGTGATAAATGGCTAAAAAAAACGTGTTATATGATTTTTGGCTAAACCAGTTTAGAAATCGGGAAATGGCTACCATAATTTGTGGAACAACTAACTGATTATTTACATGCCTATTTTACCCATGATGTATACTGTTATTTACAACTCTATCCAACACAACTACCAATATTCAAATTTTTTAAAAAATCAACGTAAGATTTTTCTCAATTGAAAAATTTTAAAGTCACGTGGATTTTCCTCAATATTTGTTAAAAAGAAAAAAAAAACTAATTTTATCGTATATTTTCTCGGTCCCAACAATTTTAAACTTTTTCTACATTCTCACTCATCTCTTAACGATTGAATGTTCCAATATTTGCTTGAATGTTGCATTTCTTTATTTCCATAATTCAAATTTTATCTCCACTGTCTTTGCACCACCAGAATTTTTTCAATAATGGTCTCCCATCAAGTTTCGATCCTATGCGATAGCGTTTTGGAGAAAGAAATTCCTACAATAATTTCAAGTGTAGCGTAGTGGTTCATATAGATCTCCCTCTTCAATAATGGCGATGACAAGTTTCAGATTATAAGCTTTTCTGAGAATAGGGATTTTGCCTGGATGCTCGCTGGGGTATGTAACGAGATGTACCACGATTGTTGCCTTGTCGTATATGTTGAAAGTGTAGATAATAGTATCCGTAGAGACGATGCAAGCCTGAACTCAACGAAAAACACAAACAAACAGAGGAAGGATTTCATGAAAGTGTACATATCAACACAATATAGTAATTGTGTTGTCAGTGTGGATGTTGAGCCTGTAGATACCAATAGACACAGAGGCAATGTTGTACCAAATTCACTAAGGAATGCAACTTAGAAAAGGATGATATTTGTTTCCTTAATTCAGTGGTAAGTGATGTTGTTTTTACACCAATAGATATGGTTAAATACAAGTTGTAGTTGAATAATAGTCCTTACAAGAAAATTTTGGATTGTGTCAACAAGGTCCTCAAAGACGAGATTTTAAAGTATTTTACTGGAAAGTTTTGGATTTTATAAAAGTGTCTCTAGACAAAAAGTAAACTCCACCAATAATCATCATCAATTTCGGTTCTCCATTGAGCAAACCAAAAAAGAAAGAAAAAAATGATGAGGAATCCATTGTCAAGGAAGATGGCGAGAACTGGATAATGTTTAGTTACTGTATTAACTATATGTATATACTCTTATGTATAGAGATTCCAGAGATATATACCATATCCATATGCGAGCGATTGATAGGATCCTTGAGTATGATGCTTGTTTGTATATACACACATATATAGATATATGTTTTTGTACTTATTGTGTGTTTGTTCATATAAACTTCTGTGCTTCCATGTATGTGCTATTATATACACATAAGTATTGAGTGATTTTGTACGAAAAATGTATATTGTGTTGGGTTTTATGCCCTAAAACTCGTAGATGGTAAATGTAACAAATTGATTTTATCAATAAAGTTGTTATTGAAGTTATTCAATAAAGTTGTTGAATTTTGTTTTAGAATTGCATTAAATAACCCTAAATCCAATAAACTAACATCCAAGGTTGTATTATGTAACTTGAACAGTATATGGGGACATACAGGGGATTAATGTTCAAGTACCAACCTAAAGGGTCTATAGTATAGGGATGAGGTTGGGTACCTTATCCTGGTGACACTATGGATACGACTTACTTTGTATTTGATACAAATGCAATGATCCAAAGCATTCATGTAGTGGACATGCGAGTATGGGTATCCTATGCAATGGGTTTGCATAAGATCAGACCGTAAAATAGTAACCACTAGATGTAACTCTGTTGACTAATTAGGTTATTATTTCAATAGGATGACCTAAGTAACTCAAACTTAATCCTGAGTGTGTTATGAACTCTTGTCTGCTAGGGATTGCCCTTTGATTTGTATGGGTGAGAGTGGCCAGATTCGTCGACTCAATAAGCCTACCATTTTGGGGACAAGACCGAGTGGGGAGCTGGGAATATAACATCACAAGATTGAATTCACTCATTCTCGCATTTAGGGTAAGTAGATGAGTGTTCCTTTAAGTGGTGTCTCTAACACTTGAACAAAGGGCCCGACCCTTTCATTGGCCCAAGAGGGACTTCTGTTTAATGGTTGGACCATAAACACTGTTGGGTTTTATGTCCTAAAACTCGTAGATAGTAAATGAAACAAATTAATCGATCTCAATAAAGCGTTATTTGAGTGATTTAGTAATTTGGTTATTGAATAATCGAGTTTGCATTAATAAACCATAAATCCAATAAACTAAGATCCAAGGTTGTTTAAATGAAACTTGGACTAGTATGTAGGGACATACGGGGATCGATGTCCAAGTAACAACCTAAATGATACGACCCACCTTGTATCCGATACAGATGCAATGATCCAAAGCATCCATGTAAGAGACATGCGGGTGGGGGTATCCTATGCAATGAGTTTGCATAAGACCGGACTGCGAAATAGTAACCACTAGATGTAACGTCGTTGACTAGTTTAGGTTTATATTTCAATAGGATGACCTAGGTAACTCAATCTTAATCCTGAGTCTGTTATGAACTCCTTTTCAGGAGGGATTGTCCTTAGATTTGTATGGGTGAGAGTGGCCTACTCGCCGATTCAATATTCATACCATTTCAGGGGCAAGACCGAATGGGGGCTGGGAACATAACAGTACAAGAAGGAATTCACTCCTTCCCCTGTTGGGGCAAGTAGATGTGTGTTCCCTTAAGGGCTGATTCCGGGGCTTGAACAAAAGCGCGCTGTCCTCTCTTGGCCCGAGAGGAATTTCTGTTTAGTGGTTGGACCCTAAACAGGTTATTCATTAGAGGGATCAGTGGTACTTAAGGATCCAGAGGTAACCCAGGGGTAAAACGGTAATTTGATCCAACTGGTGTTACAAACACACGTGAAGGATTGACTTACTGCATTGGTTGATATCCGTGGACACAAAAATATTCTACAGTGAGAAGAGTGCAGCTGTGGGTCTTTAGTGGAGTGACCCACAGTTAACGAATGTTGATTGACTCGGTTAATGAGTTTAGCTGATCAATCTCGTATCGTTGGAGCTTCTGATCTGTAGGTCCATTAGGTCCACCTGCTAGCTCATAATAGGTTCTGAGATAATATAGTCTTGAATATTAAAAGGGAATTTAAGTTAATTGTATTTTGATGCAATTAATATAAATGTATGGAGATACATTATAGTATAAGTTTAATTAATGAATTAAACTTTATAATAAAATTAATTTTGGATATGATTCAAAATTAATTAATGAGAGAATTATGAATTTAATTAAATATGTGATATTTGATTAATTCATGAATTAATTAATTTAATTTGGTTAAATATGATTTAATCGAATTAATACTATAGTTTATATTAATATACATTTAGATGCACATTAAAACTATAGGTTAAATGAGAGAGATAAAATTGAATATGATTCAATTGTAAAATTAATTAAATATTTGATATTTAATTAATATGAATTCAATTAATAGAATTAATTGAATGACCAATTTAACTCAATTGAATATGATCCAGATTGAATTAAATACCTTATGTTATAATTGATTTAATTAATATTGTTTTAATTACATTAATTATAATTAATTAATTAATTAAATGATTATTATTATTTAATTAATAGACGACCAAGATCGTTTGGATTTGATCCAACGATCTAGATTGAGTAGGGTTTTAACTCCCTTCCCACTTATCGTTAAGTGGAGAGGGGTTACCCAATTCATCGATTCATTCTCATTCTCACGCAAAAGACAGAAAAAAAAATCTCTCTGTGATTTTCTCTCTTTTTTCTCTCAAAGATCCAGCAAAAACTTTGCTGAATTTTCCCTTCAAGACAACGAGGATCCCACAATCCTATTCTCATAGCCCAAGAGGATAGTCGGTGTTCACTTGTGGTTGTGTCTTGATCAAAGGAGCATAGTGCAGTGTTTGTTCATCAAATCAAGTAAGTTTTCTAGATCTAAATAGGTTTTAAATCTATTTTTACAACATGTTTAATCTAACCGTTTAATTTAGAAATTGTTTCTGTAATTTGATTTGCCAACGTATTGGTTTTTCAATTTTGAAAATCAATTCGAATTCGTTCTTGATATGTTTCCGCTGCCAAAAGGGATTTCAACCCTTCAAACACGTTGTTCATTAGAGGAGACTGGTACTTAAGGACACAGAGGTAACCTAGGGGTAAAATGGTAATTTGACCCAGTTGGCATTTCGAGCACTCGTGAAGAATTGACATACTGTTATTGGTCGATATCCATGGGCACAAAAATAATCTACAATGAGAAGAGTGCAGTTGTGAGTCTTTAGTGGAGTGACCCACAGTTAACGAATGTTGATTAATGTGGTTAATGAGTTCAGCCAATTAATCTCGTATCGTTAGAGCTTCTGATGATCTGTAGGTCCATTAGGTCCCCTGCTAGCTCATAAAGAGCATTGAGGTAATTTAGTCTTGAATTGAATTTGAAATGTTCATATTGTTCATTAATGGAATTAATATAATGTATGTTCATACATTATAATATAAAATTTATTTATTTAATTAAACTTTATAATATAAATTTAATTTTGGATATGATTCAAAATTAATTTATGAGAGAATTAAATATTTGAAGGAGTTCGACAATTATTTTAATGTGAATTGGATTCATATTAAAACTATAGGTTAAATTTAATGCGCATTGGATGCACATTAAAACTATAGGTTATATGAGAGATGAAAAATTAATTAAATATATGATATTTAATTAAGAGATTAATTAATTGATTAATTTAATTAAATGTGATTTAATTGAATTAATACTATAGGTTATATGAGAGATATTCATTTAAATCAATTTAAATGATATAATTAATTAAATATGGTTTAATTAATTATTAATTTTATTAATTAATTAAATTAAGGGATAAGTACATGCTTAGCCTATAAATGGACCATATATTTCATTTTTGTTTAAATCCACCATTTTTTACACAAATAGCCTAAGAACCTAGATTTTTTACCTCTAAGTTGTTATTCAATTACTTTTATACCCTCTTCCATAATTTTTTTTATTTAAAATACAACAAAAATCATAAAAGGAAAAGTCATAATTTATTCTTTCCTATTCAAACATTCTCAATCCGTTAATTCACTTCCTAATTTTGAAAATTCCGAAATTCCTTTGCAATTCACTGTTTCTTTTTCGTAATATACAAGTTTCTCTTTCTCTCTCTCAATCTCGATTTTCTTCGACTACGCGATTGTTCGAGTGCGAAAAATCTTCGTGAATAGGCCCAATACTGTCTCTTTTAGTTGATTTTTTGGTTTCAGTGGCTGAGTCAACTTGGCGTGCACTAGGTTCTATGGTAAGCCGCGACGAACTTCATTTCTCTGTGCTGATTTCCCTACTCATTGGCACTCGTCCTCAAATGTCGTCGACTGTACAGCAGCTCGTAGTGGCGATTTTTCTTGCTGTTTGGACATGTTTCAGCAGCGGAGCAGACGTTCGAGAGCAGACCCTCCGACGACATCGTGCGTGGTTTAGCAAGTAGGGGTGAGCATCAAAGACTGGAAAACTGAGCAGACTGACCATCGATTGGTTAGTCGATTTTCTATCATTATTGGTCGGGGTCGATTTTTCTGGTAAAAAAACTGACCAGTCGGTCGGTCGGTGAGCCTATAGAGGCTCAAACCGAATGAAACCGACCGACTTTACATAACTCTTAAAAAAGAAAAAAAGAAAAAGCAAAATGATTGCCTAGATAGGTAATTGGTGCGTCGTCAGCTGAATAGATGGATGTGAGATAAGATGATAAATAAGAATAATAAAGAATAATTCAGCTAACACTTAAGTGCAAGTATACATTGTCGCACGTAGTAATAAAAAAAAACCTTAGAAGTACTCCAAGGGTATCGATCCCACGAGGACTAAATTGGAAATTCAGATTTGATGAAGAAACTGCTTAATTGATTGCTTTTGAAAAAGGTAACCAAAGAAAATAAGATTGATTGATTGGGTTTTTGAAAAGATAAATAAAATAAGCAAATAAATAATAAAGAATAACAATGATAAACAAACGAGGTATTCAACATGGATTCATCCCTAAGGCAATAACCATAGTCATGCAATATCTAACTTAAGTGTATTCAATGCAGTGGGTCAGATTTAACTCCTATTTGGCCCTTGTTTCCAAAAACCGTTAGAAGGCTAAGCAAGTACCGTTATGCACATTTCTGTGAATCGACTCCGACATAGATAATTCATGAATGCAACCTATAACCCTATAGTCGATATAGGGTGCCTTAGGCAGCTTGCCCTATACCGCCAAACAATCTCTTTCGAGCTTTTTCTCCTATATCACCTTTATGAGAACCGATATTGTTTGTCCCTTTCGAGATCAAACTCACATAGCATGCAAAGTCTAAGTGATCAAATTAAACTCAGCAAGATTAGAGTGATAATTAATAAAGAATGACATGCATTAAACACAACTTAAGCAAATAAAACACTTTCAAGCCATTAAACCATAAGGGAATTCACCACATTGAACCCCTCAACGGGATTTAGCTACTCATGATGGGATAAAAAGCAAATGAACGCATTTTCATTGAAATAATAATGTAAATAATACAGAATAATGAAAAGATTCAAGAGCTGGAAATAAAGGAGATAGCTAAATATTATGGG
Organism: Luffa aegyptiaca; assembly: GCA_017139565.1. Taxonomy (NCBI): domain Eukaryota; kingdom Viridiplantae; phylum Streptophyta; class Magnoliopsida; order Cucurbitales; family Cucurbitaceae; genus Luffa; species Luffa aegyptiaca. The sequence continues at coordinate 13,211,240 of CM029407.1, read as the reverse complement.
TTTTTCTATTTACTCAATCCTTCTAGAGTCCGCTAAGACACTCCACTCTCTCAGTTTTACAAGATGGGAATCGGTGAAACTCTCTACAAACCACAAGGTTTGATGTCTAACTCAGGTTAGAATTTGGTCATCTAAGAAGGACCTCGGGCATCCCTACTCATTGGCGTCGAGCCAGGGTTCTATCACCACCCTTTTCTTCCAAGTGAGTTCTGCTTGAATTTGACTTCGAATCTGGAGCTTATATAGTGTAGAAAGTGGTTGACGAGCTGCGAAATAGGTGCTGGAAGGTTGCCCAGTCAGTTTCGGGGTTAAAACAGCCAGTTAGGTGCGAAGAAGACTCGTCAACAACGACCCGCGGACGACTCGAAACGACCTCTGATTTTTCCAGAAATGCGGTCGCATTTCATTTTTGCCTTCCCAGAAATGCGGTCGCATTTCTGGGGAATTCCAGCTTTTCTTCTGTGTTTCTGCACAGCAACAAACTAAGTCAAATTCTCTTAAAATCAAGTTTTTTTAAGCACAAATGAGTTAAATTTGACAAAAGTGATTCTCAACACCCTAACTTATCAAAGTAAGCATATTTTGAGCTCGGGAACAGTAAATTGATCACAACATACGACATTTGGCCAAGAAATGAGCTAAATATAAGGGTAAAATAGGTATATTTTTTACCCTTATCAGTAATCATTACCTATTTACTTTTTTTTTTTCTAAATTTATTTCACTTCTTTCATCTTCTCCGTTTTCCCTCTCTCAGTCTCAAATTTCTCTTTTATTTTTTTATATATCTCTTTCTCTCTTTTATCTCCCTCTTTTCACTTTCTCTCTCTTTTATTTTTTTCAATTTCTATTGCATTGCCGCTTGCCGGAATCTTGGAGCCAACGGAACACTTCAGCTTATTTCTCTTGTTTTCCCTCTTTCTCTCTTTATCTTCTTCTCTTTTTCTCTTATCACTCTCTCTTTTTTATTTTTCCACTGTCGACTTGTCGAAATCGGAATCAACGGACGGAACCCACGCTTTCTCTTGTCGGAGTCCAGCATCTGGTCATTTGCTCCTCTCTCTCTTCTTCGTTTTTTTTTCTCAGAGTTTTCACTTTTTTCTCTCTTCATAACTTCGATGAACTTCAAACCGACCGAAACCGACCGATCTTTGTTTGTGGCGGTCGGTCAATTCCATAAACACCCTAAAACCGATTTCCACCGACCGACTAAAACCGACATATTGACGGTCGGCGTCGATTTGAGCCCAAAACCGACACCGACCGACCGATGATCACCCCTATCAACAAGCATGCAACGTTTTTTTTCGGCCGTGTTGGCTACGTTGTAGGGAGGAACACAAGGTTTTTTTAGTTGTATATAGCTCTTTCCTTCAGGAGCAAGACATGAAATCGTGTAAAATCTTTGGAGAAAGAAACGACATTTGTGGTGGAGTCTTTTTTCAAAATCATGAGACCCGAATAGTTATGGGATTATTTCAAATAAACGATTGAATATATATATATATATATATATATATATATATATATATATATATATATATATATAGGGGTACATTTAATAATATGTGGTATATATTTTCATGGTATATATTTATTTCAAATGAAACTGTAGCTAGAATATCTTTCGTAAATATAGGGGTATATTTCATAATATGTGGTATATATTTATTTTTAATAAACTACTGTAGCTAGAATATATTTTCGTAAATATAGAGGTATATTTAATAATATTTGATATATATTTTGTATAAACCTTGTTGTACAATATATATATACACATATATACCAAATAAAATGAAAAATCTGGTATATGTTTAATACTATATTTTGACCAAAAAAAAAAAAAACCTGGTATATGCGGCTGCAATAATCATTAAAAAATAAAAACCTATGTACATAGGATATATAAACGGGTATATATGAAATTATATATGAATATAAACGATGAATATCAATGTTTTTTTTACAATGCAAAAATATTGAAAAAAAATCGTGTTATACGGAAGTAATGCCAAAATCGTGAGATTATTAAGAAAAAAAAAATGAATTAAAATTTTGAAATCAAATTTAAAACATTTTATTATTAGATATAATATAAGAAAGAGAATAAACAAAATCAATGAATTGATTAGGGAGAGTGATGAGATGAAATGGAGAAAATCAGGAAATAAAATCAAATTCCTAAAATTGTGGAATTTGGAGAGAAAATTAAGAAGATTGATAATTTGTTGATTGAATTTTAATTAGGAAAGATAATTGATAAAATATTTTCATGCTTGAATTAATTGTGGGGAGAGAATCAAAATATGGGTATAATGGTAAGGAAATTCACACGAAAATCTAATCTTGTAAAATTTCAAAAGTTTTGACAAATTTGAAAATATGATTCTAAATTAGCTCATCCACCAAAATTTCTCTTAAATTAAAACTCCTAGCAACTGTTGGGAAGTTGTTGGGAGTTAGGCGTTAGTAGGGGAGTTACGTGTAACTCCCCCCTTATCTCTCAGGTACTTGTAATGTGGAAGAACAAATGCATAGGTGAAGAATCTTTCTGGCAATTCAAAGTGTCTCCTATCCAAGAAAGAACTCTCTTCCTTTCTCTCAATCTCTCAAAATTTTACGGAGAAGCAAATTCTTCTTCCTGTGAAAACTATCCCAATGTTTCAAGAATTTTGGTCCCACAACTAAATCTCTAACGCCAAGAGAATAGCAAGGTAATCTACTAGTGGTGTTCCTGTATTTTGGTTCCCAATTCTTGTTGCTGTGATTGTGTCTTTTGTTCGAGGGGAATTCGTGTTGTAATCTCGATTCTACAACATGTAGGTTATTAATCCCTTTTGTAGAACATCATGCTTAACTTAGATTTAATCTAGAAATTGTTTTTGTATATCTATTTGCACAATGTATACTGGTTTCCTTTAAATTTCAATTGAATTACAAAACGATCATTCGCTTCCACTGGGGATTCAATCCCTCCATATTGACAGTTCAACATAAGTTTTTTCAGTATGAAAAATTTAAAATTTTTGTTTAAATGCTGTTAATTACGGTTTTAGATTTAATGCAAGGTTGTTAAATCTTGTTAATGTCAAATTCGGTTTCTCTCCCCCTCAAAATGTTTTTTTTTTTGTTTTGATTTAGTTGGTTAGTCTGTTGTTAAAATTAGATTTTCTTTCTTCCTTAAATGCTCCACTATTGTAGATTGTATTTCTCTTTCTAAAAAATCTAAACATAAGTTAGAGACACTTTCGTCCATTTTTATTACTAATATTATAATGAAAAGTATGTTTAACCATTATTTAATTTCTAAAGATAGTTAGTCATTTTTCAAGTCTATTGTATTAAATCTAGTTATTTTTCTTGTTTCCCCTTGAATCAATAGGATGTGTGGTTGATTGAGTTCTAAGGGCCTGTTTGGAATACCGTTTAGTGTAAGTGTTTTTTAAGAATGCATTTTTTTTTTTAAAAAAACATTTTGTATAAACTTTTTCTTAGAATTTAAACACTCATATATATTTGGTTACATTTCCTCATAAGTGTTTTTATATACAAGTTATTATATACTTAAAAACTCTTTTTCAAAAATTTGCTTTCAAGTGTTTCTCTCAAAATTGTTTATTTCAATCTTACTTTTTAATAAGTATTTTTAGTAGTTGCCAAACACTAGAATTTTTTTCAAAATGATTTTTTGTTTCAAAATCAAACACTTGAAAAGTCAAACCAAACATACCTAAATGATCTAAAAAAGAGTTGCTAACAAAGGATAGTTTTCAACATTGCATTTAATTTCCACCATTATAGAATCTCCAAGATTCTTTTTTCTATAATAACGATTGGTTTTTGTTCTTTTTTTTTTTTTTTAAAAAAATATTGGTTTTTGTTTTTAAAAAAAATATTGGTTTTTGTTTTAAAAAAAATTATGCTTGTGTTTTTCACAATTTATTTATAATGATTTTCATTTTTTCTTTCTTTAAAAAAAAATTCCATCTTTTCTTAAGAAAAAACATTTGAATTCTCAACCAAATTAAATTTAAAAAACAAAACCAAGTTTTTTAAAACTACTTTTTTTTTAGTTTTTAAAACTTGGTTTGGTTCGTGATTCCTTTGGTGCGGTTCTCTTGGCTGCTTGTTCTGTTTTACCCAAATGTTGGTGTGTTGATCTTGCTAAAAGTTGGACGCTACTTCGGGGGGTTAAATTAGCATTGAAAATGGGCTTTTCTGGCTTTGGCGTGGAGGTGGATGCTTTGCGGTTGATTAAGATTCTCCACGGTGAAGTCCAAGATATGTCGAGGTCGGTTTGTTAATGGCAGAGGTTCGACGGTTGCTGCATGATGTTCCTTTGGAGCATATTTCATTTACACCACGACAAGAAAACAAGGTTGCTCATGTTTTGGCCAATTTAGCTTTTGTTTATGTTGATTTTGTTTGGCTTGAGGATTGACCTTATGAACTTTCTGATGTACTGGTTTTGAATGCTGCCTTTTAATCTAATGGATTGCCTTTGGTCTAAAAAAAAAAAAAAACTTGGTTTGGATTTTGAAAATATTTTACAAAAAAGTAGACAACAAAAACAAAGAAACTCATAGATAGAAGTAGTGGCCTTAGTCTTTTTTTAGTTTTTTCACTTTTTTTTTTAGGTCGTGCCAAAGATTGTTCGTGTTGGGAATGACTTGGATATTTACTAGGATATTTTGGCCCTTTCATGTTTTACTTTATGTTTGTCCCACATGGAAAGATTTGGAGTTGAGAAGAGTGTTTTTATACAATCACTCTTCCTTACTCTTGTAAAAGTGGTTAAGGGTGGTACCTAGACCTCTTCCCACACGCGTGTGCCGCCAGGTGGGCGAGTTCGTGTAACCGCGCTTGCGCGTAATAAAGAGACGAGTTTTACCTTTTTGGCCAAAATATTTTTATTTTATTTTTCCTGTCTCCCACGTGTCACGGTGTTGCTGCGTCCATGTGTCAATCCGGTTCGATTTTTTGGTCCACGCTCCAAGTCCGGTTTGATTCAAGTCTGCCCGTCCGTTTCGCTCCAGCTGACCAGCCCGTTCGTTGACCGCCCGTTGCGCGTGCTGACCGTCCTTTTCGCGTGCGTGGACTCCCATGATGACACGTGGCAGCTGCAACCTCCTTTCATGGGAAAACCTGTTATCTTTGGGTCTATAAAAGCAGCCTCTGAACAGAGTGGAAGGCATTCGATTTTCATTCGATCTTCCTACTTCCTTGATTCCAATCCTTCTCTCTTGAGTGCACGAACGAGGAGGGTGTTGTGTTAACCTTGGAGAGCAACTGACGTAAACGATTTAACACCGTGGTCGTGTCGAAATTGCTTTCAAGGCAGTGGTTCTGTCCACGACACAACAATTGTTTTCTCATTCTCTTCCAACAAGTTGAAAGCAATTTTAAAGATGTCCATCAAATCCGGGAAGGTGCTCCCAGATCTATCCAAGCTAGAACCTCTGGATGGTTCTAACTACCATCGTTGGTCTCAGAAACTGCTCATTTTTTTCGAACAACTGGAGGTCGACTACATTCTGACCACCGATTATGTGGAGAAATCAGCAGCACCAGCCAATGATTTGGAAAAATCTAAGGAGGTCCAGCCTGATCCACACAGTTCTAAAGAGGTTCAAACAATTCCTCAAAAATCAAAGGGCGGTGTTGACATTGATCCAGGAAAATTCAAGAAAGACAACAAGACGGTTCGCGGTCATCTTCTCAATCACATGAATGACTCATTGTTCGACTTGTTCATTGTTCACAAGTCGTCTAAGGTAATCTGGGACACTCTGGGTCCAGATATGACGGCGATGATACATGCAGGAAAAAGTACGTGGTTGGCAAGTGGTTGCAGTTCCAAATGGTGGATGACAAACTAGTGATGGATCAGGTTCACGAGTACGAGAATCTGGTGGCAAACATTCTGACCGAGGGTATAAAGATGTGCGAGATTCTTCAGGCGAATGTCCTACTTGAAAAGTTTCCTTCTTCATGGAGTGACTACCGCAACCATTTAAAGCACAAGAAGAAGGACCTGACGTTACAAGAGTTGATCAACCACATAAGAACTGGAGAAGCCAATAGGCAAAAGGATAAGTTGCATTCTCAGTCTTTGAATTCAGTTAATGCTAACTTGGTTGAATCTTCTGCTGCATCAAAAGACAGGTTTAAAAATAAAAACAAAGACAAATCCCCACAAAAGAAGAACCAGCAATTCCTATCAATGCAACCAGGGCATAAATCCTATCAGTGCAACCAGAGGAAAGGGAAACCAGATCGGAAGCCTGCTGGTGCACAAGCCAACGTTGTTGAAGCAGACGACACCATCGCTGCAGTGGTGGTGGAGGCAAACTTGGTGGAAAATAAATCAGACTGGATTCTTGACACTGGCGCCTCAAGACACTTTTGCTCAAACCGAAGCCTGTTCCACGAGTTCCAGGACACTGTTGATGGCGAATGTGTGTACATGGGAAACTCAGCCACAGCTGGAGTTCTCGAGAAAGGGAAGGTTCTCTTGAAACTTACTTCTGGAAAAACTTTATCTCTGAATGATGTGTTGTATGTCCCTTCATTACGTAGGAATCTGGTGTCTGGAAGTCTGTTGAACAGGGCAGGACTTAGAATTGTGTTCGAAGTTGACAAGGTTGTCATCACAAAAAATGGTGACTTTGTTGGTAAGGGGTATTTAGCCGATGGTCTTTTTGTTTTAAATACTGTCTCTATTTCTGCTGAAATGAATGAAAGTACGTCTCGTTCTGCTTATATTGTTGAATCTGTTGATGTGTGGCATGGTAGACTAGGTCATGTGAATATTGCATCAATTAAAAGGCTTAAAAAATTGCATCTTCTTAATGTATTGAGACACCTGAAAATAGTAGATGCTTTGTATGTGTAGAGGCAAAATTTGCTAAAAAAAACCCATTAAGCCTGTTACAACGAGATGTACTGAACTACTTGAATTAATTCACTCTGATCTAGCTGATTTAAAAAACACTACTAGCAAAGGTGACAAAAACTATTATATATCTTTTGTCGATGACTTCTCTAGATACACAAAAATATATCTTCTGAAATCAAAAGATGAAGCTAGTAGCATGTTTAGGAAATACAAAGCAGAAGTAGAAAACCAACTAGATAAAAAAAATTAAAAGGTTAAGATCCGATAGGGGAGGTGAATACAGTGATAAGTCTCTTAAGGAGTTTTGTGAATCAAATGGGATTATCCATGAGAGTACTACACCATATTCCCCTCAACAAAATGGCATAGCGGAACGTAAAAATAGATCATTAAAGGAAATGATGAATGCCATGTTATTAAGTTCTGGACTGCCTAACAGTATGTGGGGGGAAGCTGTGCTTTCTGCCCATTTCATTCTTAACAGGGTTCCTCACAAAAAACTGGATAAGACACCATACGAGCTCTGGAAAGGATATTCACCGAACCTGAGCTATCTGAAGGTATGGGGTGCTTAGCTAAAGTTGCATATCCGGTATTCAAGAAACCTACGGTAGGATCTAAAACCTTTGATTGTGTGTTTATTGGGTATGCTCATAATAGCGCTACATATAGGTTTATGTATTTGGATGATAATTCAATTTGTGAATATTGAGATGCTGAATTTTTCGAACACATTTTTCCTATGATTAAGACAGTTGATGAGTCAGATAATATCTCACGATCTAGTCAAGTGTCTGTTTGTCCTCCATCTACTTCTGATAGTATGTATGAAAAGGAACCTAGGAGAAGTAAGAGAAAGAGAACTGAAAAAGATTTTGGATCGGATTTTTTAACTGTCTTTCTTGTTGAAAACTCAGATAAAATAGACGATCAATTTGCATGCATGTATCTAATAGATGAGGATCCTAAAACCTACCAAGAAGCCTTAAAATCAGTAGATTCCAGTTTCTGGAAAGAGGCAATTAAAAGTGAACTGGATTCTTTAATTATGAATCAAACTTGGAACTTGATAGATTTACCTAAGGGAAATAAACCTATTAGGTGTAAGTGGATTTTTAAAAAGAAAATTAGACCAGATGGCTCATTTGAAAAATTCAAAGCTAGATTAGTGGTTGTAGGCTATTCGCAAAAACAAGGTATTGATTACTTTGATACTTATTCTCCTGTAACTAAAATAGCTACTATTAGATGTCTGATCGCTCTTTCAGCTATTCGTGGGCTGTTAATACATCAGATGGATGTGAAAACAACATTTCTCAATGGAGATTTAGAAGAGGAGATATATATGACACAACCTGAAGGCTTTGTAATTTCTGGTCAAGAAAACAAGGTATGTCAGCTTAAAAAATCTCTTTATGGTCTTAAACAAGCCCCCAAACAATGGTATGAGAAATTTAATAATACCTTAGTAAACAATGGGCTTAGGGTGAATTCTTTTGACACATGTGTGAAGGATTGGAATTCCGTAATTCCGTAAAGCGGAAGCGTGATTGGGATCGATTCATAATTAATTTTGTTTAATCTAAAATATCAATACATTGGCAATAATTTTAGAACTATTCTAAATTTATATTAAGGATAAGCATACAAAAACTAGATCTAAATCTAATTTATATAGTAACAAATTACTTACTCTCGTTGACGACTCAGATTAAATCATCAACTGCTTGTGAAATAATCACGAACTAGTGCGAACACCACCACTATGGCTACACCGGTATGACTCTGAGACTTCTAGAGGCAGGAGACTGGTGGGAGTCCAGAGGAAGCCTTGAGGGGAATTCTCTGAGAGTAGGAGAATGAATGGGATGCCTTTCACCCCACCCGAGGGGTCCTATATATAGTAAAGGCCAAGACCTTTTTCCTAATAGGAAAAGGAAGACCTTTAATTAATTATTTATTAAAATTAGAGATTTTTTCCTATTAGGAAAAGGTCTTCCTTTTCCTATTAGAAAAAAGTCTCTAATTTTAATAAATAATTAATTAATTCCATAATTAATTAATTTTCCAATTAAATATCATATATTTAATCTTAGGGATTTTATTAAAATTAAAATTAATATGAATCCAATTCATATTAAATTTATTTGAACTCTTTCAAATATTTTCTTTCCTAATAGGAAAAGGTCTCTAATTTTAATAAATAATTAATTAATTCCATAATTAATTAATTACCCAATTAAATATCATATATTTAATCTTAGGGATTTTATTAAAATTAATATGAATCCAATTCATATTAAATTTATTTGAACTCTTTCAAATATTTTCTCTCAAGAATTAATTTTTTAAATTAATTCAAAAATTATATTATAAAGTTTCATAAACTTTATATTATAATACATCAATATACATTATACGATTCCCCAAATAAATTGAACACTTTGAATTTATAATTTATACTTAATTGCCTCAAGTCTCTTTACGAGCTACCAGTGGGACCTAATGGACCTACAGATCAGAAGCTCCAACGATACGAGACTAATTGGCCAAACTCATTAACCAAGTTAGTCAACATTCGTTAACTGTGGGTCACTCCACTAAAGACCCACAACTGCACTCTTCTCACTATAGAATATTTCTGTGTCCACGGATATCGACCAATGCAGTAAGTCAATCCTTCACGTGTGTTCGTAACACCAGTTGGGTCAAATTACCGTTTTACCTCTGGGTTACCTCTGGTTCCTTAAGTACCACTGATTCCTCTAATGGACAAGTTGTTTAGGGTCCAACCACTAAACAGGAGTTCCTCTCGGGCCAGGAGAGGACGGCGTGCCTTTGTTCAAGCCCCGGAATCAGCCCTTAAGGGAACACACATCTACTTACCCCAATAGGGGAAGGAGTGAATTCCATCTTGTACTGTTATGTTCCCAGCCCCCATTCGGTCTTGCCCCTGAAATGGTAGGATTATTGAGTCGGCGAACTGGCCACTCTCACCCATACAAATCTAAGGACAATCCCTCCTGAAAGGGGTTCATAACAGACTCAGGATTGAGATTGAGTTACCTAGGTCATCCTATTGAAATAGAAACCTAAACTAGTTAACGGCGTTACATCCAGTGGTTACTATTTCGCAGTCCGGTCTTATGCAAACTCATTGCATAGGATACCCCCACCCGCATGTCTCCTACATGGATGCTTTGGATCATTGAATCTGTATCGAATACAAGGTGGGCCGTATCACATAGTGTCACCAGGATAAGGTACCCAGCCTTATCCCTATACTATAGACCTTTTAGGTTGTTTCTTGGACACTGATCCCCGTATGTACCCACATACTAGTCCAAGTTTCATTTAAACAACCTTGGATCTTATTTTATTGGATTTAGGGTTTATTAATGCAAACTCGATTATTCAATAACCAAATTACTGAATTACTCAAATAACACTTTATTGAGATGAATTAATTTGTTTCATTTACTATCTACGAGTTTTAGGGCATAAAACCCAACAATGTGTTTACTCGAAATTGTTTGGTATTGATTATGTGATTATTTGCTTGTATGTTGATGATATGCTTATTTTCGATACGAATTTAGATGTAATAAATGATACCAAGTTATTCTTGTCCTCACACTTTGAGATGAAAGATTTAGGTGAGGCTGATGTGATACTTGGTGTTAAGTTGAGAAAAATCGAAAATGGGTATTCATTGAGTCAATCACACTATGTTGAAAAGAAAGAGATTTGATTGTTTTGATGATATACCTGTAAGAACACCTTATGATGCTAGTATGAAACTTAAGAAAAATAAAGGGGATAGTGTCTCTCAATCTGAATATGCAAAAATTATAGGTAGCGTGATGTACCTGATGAATTATTCTAGACCTGATATTGCATATGCTGTGAGTAGATTGAGTAGGTATACACATAATCCTAATAAAGATCATTGGGTTGCACTTCGTCGTTTGTTGAGGTACCTTAAAGGTACAATAGATTCTGCTTGCAATTTAATAAATTTCCTGCAATATTAGAAGGTTATTGCGATGCAAACTGGGTAACTGATAACGATGAAGTAAGCTCAACTAGCAGGTATGTGTTTGTTTTTGGTGGAGGAGCTATATCATGGAAATCCGCAAAGCAGACGTGCATTCCGCAATCCACCATGGAGTATGAGTTTATAGCTCTCGAGCTTGCAGAACAAGAGACGGAGTGGTTGAGAAGTTTACTTCAAGACGTACCACTGTGGGGGGCATCAGTGCCAGTCTCCTTGCACTGTGATTCACAAGCAGCCATAGGAATTGCCAAAAACAGTGTATATAATAGCAAGAGAAGGCATATACTCCTGAGACATGGAGTTGTGAAACAGTTGTTGAAAAGTGGAGTTATCTCTTTGGAGTATGTGAGGTCTGAGAGGAATTTGGTGGATCCTCTCACCAAAGGCCTAACAAGGAGAGTAATTCTAGAGTCCTCTGCATGTATGGGACTCAAACTGTTGAAATGAGTCCATAGCCCTTTATTTGGGTGGTCCAAGTACGGACTTGATGGACACATTTTGAAAAGTCTTCATAGCTCAAATTTTGAGTGGTTTATCTATGATAGACTTGATGAAGCACTTCGTGATTGTGAAGGTGTGGCCGCCTTCTATGAAAGAGTGTAATTGATCTCTTTTTAGAGCTTTCATGATGACCCAAAGTGTTTTGTGCATGGCCTAAAATAGAACTTGTTCTACTATTGTATCGCGGAATTAAGGAAAACTTGAGGATTCAAACGTGTTGTGGGGGTCTAAACCATGACTATTGAAAGTTCAAAAGGTAACTTACTTTCTCTATGCTGGTTATTGCCTCACTTCACTATGCATTAATTCAAATCGAAAGATATTAATGCTTAAGTTTAATTTCCTCATTTGCTCAGAAAATATCGCTTACCGCCATTCGTGGGGGATTGTTGGGAATGACTTGGATATTTTGGCATTTTCATGTTTTACTTTATGTTTGTCCCACATGGAAAGATTTGGAGTTGGGATGAGTGTTTTTATACAATCACTCTTCCCTACTCTTATAAAAGTGGTTAAGGGTGGTACCTAGACCTCTTCCCACACGCGCGTGCCGCCTCCGTCGGTCGGTCGAGCAAGCGGGTTCGGGTAACCGCGCTCGTGCATAATAAAAAGATGGGTTTTACCTTTTTGGCCAAATTATTTTTATTTTATTTTTCCCTGTCTCCCACGTGTCACGGTGTTGCTGCGTCCACGTGTCAATTCGGTTCGATTTTTTGGTCCATGCTCCAAGTCCGGTTCAGTTCAAGTCTGCCCGTCTGTTTCACTCCAGCTGACCTGCCCGTCCGTTTCGCTCCCGCTGACTAGCCCGTTCATTGACCGCCAGTTGCGCGTGCTGATCATCCTTTTCGAGTGTGTGGACTACTCCCATGATGACACGTGGCAGCTGCAACCTCCTTTCGTGGGAAAACTTGTCATCTTTTGGGCCTACAAAAGCAGCCTCTGAGTAGAGTGGAAGGCATTCGATTTTCATTCGATCTTCCTACTTCCTTGATTTCAATCCTTCTCTCTCAGAGCACGAACGAGGGGGGTGCCGTGTTAACCTTGGGGAGCAACCGGTGTAAACGATTTGGCACCGTGGTCGTGCCGAACTTGCTTTCAAGGCAGTGGTTCTATCCACGACACATCAATTGTTTTCTCATTTTCTTCCAAAAGTTCGTTGGTAGAAGAATCATCAATAAGATTTGGTGGCGACCGACGGAGGTCGCAGTGAACAGCAAGGCAAACGACGAATGGCAGAGCTGCAATGGGTAAAAGTAATTTGACCAACTTGGGCACGTAGGTGGATTATTGGAGGGGAAGGGAGGTTTTAAATATTTTACCATTTTAATTTGGGTTGTTTGCATAAATAGCAAAATAGGCTAAAATAATTACAAATATAGCAAAATCTAAAACTTAATGCTTTTGATCAATTGAATGCAATATTGTGCTATATTATTAACTTAATGCTTTTGATCTACTATTTTAAAAATCTAAATTTTAGAAGTCTTGATTTTTATGGATTAATTAATTGAATGCTATATTATACTTGAATTCCATTCGCATATTTATTAACTTAATGTTTTTTATCTACTATTCATAGATCAATTGTTGATTGCTTTGAATCTTGTGCTTGTGAGGGGATATTTAGATTAGAACTTAAATGCATGACTAAGACCTTGTGCTCGAGAGAGAAAATTATCATTTTAGAGTCCTTGACTTATGAAATGTTGCATATTATTATTTTCATTTAATTAATTAATTCATAAATCCCAATTGGTAAAATAACCTTCCCAAGACATGTTATCCATAGATTCTTCTCAATATTTAATTAGTTTTTGTTATTTTCAATTTAATCTTTCATCACGTTGCTATCTCTAAATAAAATCAAATGTCAGTCGTGGTACATGCATGAGTGAGTAGAAATCACTGCAAGAATTTTTCGCTACGCCGACATCATCTACGCCGACGCAACAATATATGTCGGCGTATGCAGGTCTACGCCGACGCAACCGCGTCGGCGTATATGGAAAATAATACACGCGTTTTAATCGTCATCGCCGACGCATATTTAAGGTCTACGCCGACGCAGGATGCGTCGGCATAGACCCGATCGAAAATTCTGAATCCCTAAATCCCTTTCGTTTCCCTCTCAGTGACAAGCCCTCCCTTTTCGTTTCCCTCTCACGCCGAAGCCTCCATTTTCGTTTCCATCTCACGCCGTCTCTCCCATTTCATTTCCTTCTCATGTCCCTTATCCCTTTTCGTTTCCCTCTCACGCCGACGGCCACCACGCCTTCATCTCTTCCCTTTCGTTTTCCTTTCTCACGCCGACAGCCACCCACTTCGCCTTCATCTCTATTTAGTCGTTGTTCTTGGTGAATAACATTCTTTTATCGCCGTAGCCGCAAATTTTGGTGATCGAATTCTGTTTTGCTGTAGAAACTGGAGGTGAATTTCGTGTTTTAGGTTTTTGTTAAATTACTTTAATGTTTTTCGGCATGATCTTGGTATCTGTGGAGCTGAATTTGTACTGCTATACTGTTTGTTTCTTGTGCTCTTTAGAGGATATACAGAGAAGTTCTTCAATTGATTGTTCAATTTTTTTGTTAAAATATATCGATTGTTTTATTAGTCTCGTGGTTGTTCTCCTGTGTACTTGAGATTTGTTTCCTATTATGTGTAACGAAAGATGCTTCTCAAATTGGTTTCTCTAGGGATTAGTGCAATAGAGTTACCTTTGGACTGTTTGATGTTTTTGACACTCTTCAAATCGTTCATGTAATATGTCCTTGGGTTTAGGGATTACCGTAATAGAGCTATTGGTTTTCATGTGGTGTATTTTCCTTTGATCTTCTTCTTATTGTATCATTGACCTTATTTGGAGTGTAGAATCTGTTAGAACTCGTGATCAGAGGATAAACGATTGAGGAGGCTGTATTATTCCATTTAATATACTCTTATTTTGCGTAGTTGACCTACATTATAAATTTAGAAAATTTATACTGTAAAAGGTCCCATCTGCTAACTTAATCACAAGAAGTAATAATGATAAAGTTATTATAGAGAGAAGTGAAATGTTTGGGTAACTATGAGAATTTCCATGCTCTTCCACCATGCATACTAAAACTTTTCATTCTTCCAAAGATCATGACAAGAATGAGAATGAATTTTCCCTTTCCACTCCATCTTCTAGAGAATCCATACCATGCATCTTTGCAAGAGCTATCAGGTTTCACTTGTCTTTTGCAGCTATAGCCAGTTGAGAACCCAACATTTCCATATGCACTGCATCATGTTCATTACACATTTAATTATAAGGATACCCTTTTTTAAGTTTGGTCATCTTTTTTATTCTTCTTCTTGTTCTAGGGCTTTGTAGGTTTAGTAGTTTTTAGATTATACACATTAATCTTTCTTGAGCTACTAATATAGCTAATTGGCTTTTAGGTGTCTTTTTTGTTTCAAAGTAATGACTTTGAAACAAAAACTGGATTGTTTAATTAAGTAGTCAATCTGTACTAAAAGTTGCTTCTTTTTCTTTTCTTATCTTCTTTACCTTTGAATCTTTTTGTTCTTACACTTGTTTTAACCTTGAAAATGGGAGTTACTCTGATCTCATGAGAGGATTAATGAGGAAATGAAAGGGGAAGGGGTTGCATGTTTAGACTCTTAAGCCAATGAGATGGAAGGGGTTGGCAATGACAGTTTGAAGTTGTCAGGAAATAAATTAAAGTTAATTTTGATTGAAGGTTAAATCTTGGCTAAATTATAAAGTTAGTTTATGAACTCTTGGTGAATGTTAATTAGTGGAGAAGCTTGTAGAATAATGAGAATGATTCAGGACCAATGAATTTTCTTGGGTGCCAATTAGTTGTTTATGAAAAACAACTATTCCTATGATTTGTATCAAATAGATTATTAAATTTTAAAAAGTGTAATAGATTTCTCAAATTTTCTTGGGTGCCAAATAGATTATTAAACACAATGTTGAATGTTGGAAAGACCCTTGATATGAAGTACATGAGTAAAAAGTTCTTGTGTTTAACTATTCCTATGATTCTCAAATGCCATTTTCTCCCTAGTCTAATCTCCTTTCATATTGAAATTTCCAATTCCTCTCCCGCTTGTTTGTTGTTTGTCACTTTCATTTCTTCAAAAGGTTTGCATTCACCAGCTGCGAAGTCATTTCATTTCTCACTCAATTTCTCTCTCCGTTCCAGTGTCACACTCCAGCTATTTTCTTTTCTTTACACACAAGCCCTCCAAGATCTGAAAATAGTGCACCTTAGAACATTGAAGGATGAATAAGGATTGGATTAAGCTGAAAGATAGATTCTCAAGAGACTACATTGAAGGAGTTGCACAATTTCTAGAAGTGGCAAAGTCTCATGTAAATGGGGTGGGAAAAACAAGATGTCCATGTAAAATTTGTCAAAACTCACTGTCACAGTCATTGGATGGAGTAGAACGACATTTATTTATGTATGGGATATCTCAATCATACAATCAATGGGTTTATCATGGAGAACCCCCGAACTTAGCTCGATTTCAAAGAGACACGAATTCTTCAGTAGACGATGGGTTTGTTGGGTTTTATGCCCTAAAACTCGTAGATAGTGAATGTAACCGTTGACTGGATATTAATGAAATAATGTTGATATATTTTTCCATTAAATGTTATTAGTTATTTTATATTTGTTTTTGCCTAAAAATAACCCTAATCCAATAAACTAGACATCCCAGGCTGTAATATGAGTCTTGAACTATATGTAGCGACATATGGGATCATTGTTCAAGAAATAGCCTAAAGGGTCTATAGTATAGGGATAAGACTGGGTGCCTTATCCTGGTGACACTATGGATACGGCCCACTTTGTATTTGATACAAACGCTACGATCCAACGCGTTCGTGTAGGAGACATGCGAGTGGGGGTATCCTATGCAATGAGTTTGCATAAGACCGGACCCCGAAATAATAACCACTGGTTATAACACCGTTAACTAGTTGGTTTTCTATTTCACTAGGACGACCTAGACAACTTAGTTTTAATCCTGAGTTGATTATGGACTCCTGCTCATGAGAGATTGTCCTTTGATTTGCATGGGTGAGAGTGGCCAATACGCCGACTCAATAAACCTACCATTTTGGGGACAAGACCGAATGGGGAGCTAGGAACATAATCGTACAAGATGGAATTCACTCCTTCCCGACTTTAGGGAAGCAGATGAGTGTTCCCTTAAGTGGTTACTCCGAGTCTTGAACAAAGGGCCCTACCCTCTCAATGGCACGAGAGGGTTTTCTGTTTGATGGTTGGACCACAAACAGGTTGTTCATTAGAGGAGAACTGGTACTTAAGGAAATAGAAGTAACCCAGGGGTAAAACGGTAATTTGACCCAGCTGGTGTTACGGACACTCGTGAAGGACTAACTAGTCGATATTGGTCTATATCCGTGGACACAGAAAATATGTCTGCAGTGAGAAGAGTGCAACTGTGAGTCTATAGTGGAATGTACACACAGTTGACGAATATTGATTAATTTGGTTAATGAGTTTGACCAATTAATCTCATATCGTTGGAGCTTCTGATCTGCAGGTCCATTAGGTCCCACTGGTAGCTCATAAAGTAATTTGAGGCAACTAAGTAATAAATGTAAATTGAAAATGTTCAATTTACCAAGGGAAACAAATATAATATATATTGATATATTATTATGAGAGAAATTAATATTTGAAGAAATTCAAATATTAATATAAATTTATGGAAGTTTGAAAGAGTTCAAATAATGAATTAATTAATTTAAGGCCTAAAATCTATTTGGGCAAATTAATTAATTCAAGGCCGGAAATTAAATATGTGATATTTAATTGGTGGTTAATTAATTAAAGAATTCATTAACCGGGAATTAATCAATTATGGAAATAATTAATCACTTAAGGAAGTGGTTAATCATTTATGGAAATGATCTAATCACTTATGGAAGTAATTAGTCATTTGTGGAAAAGATTAATCAATTGTGGAATTGATTGATCATGGATTGATTAAATAAGGAATAAGATTGAATCAATTTTGGAAAAGATTGATTTAATTGAATATTTTATTCATGGCCTCTCTTCTATAAATAGAACACTAGACCTAATTGGTCAATGATACTCTCCTCTTGCTCTTAGAATCATAAGACAAGACCTAGAATTCTCTCTAGCCTCCCGCTTAGAGAAAGACTCCCACAAGTCTTTTGCCTCCTAGACTTAGAGACATACCGGTGTAACCTCTGTGGTTATTGTGTCAATCAAGAAGAAATTTCCAGCGATTACAAGACAAGGAGGCTGCTGCGTTTTCGATCGTTGGAGCGTCGTTGGCGAAGAACGGTCAAGTCTACAACGAAGGTTTGTAACGGTTCTTGCCCTTTTCTTTAGAAAAACATGAAAATAAATTTAGATTTATTTTTCAGCATGTTTAAACCAATTTTCCAGCAACTTTAAAGTGTGTTTAAAGTGTATTTGAGTTTTTCGTAACGGTATTTTAATGTTAATTAATATACGGCGTAAGGTCCTTTCGATGCGCTTCCGCTGCGTGGGGACTTTTAATTCCCTTCCGGGTTAAGTAGGGAGGAAGTTCAATCTCACAATGAAGACGATGAAATGTTCGATCTTCTAGCTGATTTGCAAGGACCAATGGTAGAAGGGGAAGGCGATGTAGATGACGAAGAAGATTTTGGAGATGAAATGCCTACTAATGTGCCCAGAGAAAATGAGACTTCAACACTTTTGAGGATTTGATGGCTGAAGCACGTAACCCATTGTACCCTGGGTGTACAAAATATTCCTCATTGAATTTCTTGGTGAAATTGATGCATATCAAGGTTCTCAACAACTGTAGTAACAAAACGTTTGATATGTTACTGGAATTATTGAAAGACGCATTTCCTTCTGGTACATCTATACCTAGTTCCTTTTATGAGGCTAAGAGGAAGCTACGTGACTTAGGTTTGGGATATGAACTCATTCATGCTTGCAAGTATGACTGTGTTTATTTTGGAAAGAATTTGCCGATTGTCAAAGTTGTCCAATATGTGGTGAATCCCGATATAAAATAAATGATGGAAAAGGTAAGAAGATTCCACATAAGATATTGCGACATTTCCCACTCATACCAAGACTGAAACGACTGTTCTCCTCCAAGCATATTGCTTCTAAAATGCGATGGCATAAGGATAAAAGGGTTGAATCTGATGGTGTGTTGTGTCATCCAACAGATGCTGAAGGGTGGAAGCATTTTGATAAAGAGTTCCCTCAGTTTGCTTCAAACCCAAGGAATGTTCGATTAGCATTAGCTTCAGATGGATTCAATCCATTCAGGAACATGAGTACTGCCTATAGTATGTGGCCTGTGGTGCTTGTGCCATACAATTTGCCACCTTGGAAGTGCATGAAAGAATCTAACTTTTTGATGTCTTTGCTTATACCTGGACCAAAGTCTCCTGGAAAAGAAATTGACGTATATCTGCAGCCCCTGATTGAGGAGTTAAAAGAGTTGTGGAATAATGGTGTACGTACTTATGATTGTTTGACTGAGGAGTACTTTCAACTACACGCTTGTTTGTTGTGGACCATTAATGACTTTCCTGCATATGGAGACTTGTTGGGATGGAGTACGAAAGGTTATCAAGCATGTCCTATATGTAAAGAAGATACATCGTCATTTGGGATAAGAGGAAAAATCTCTTACATGGGACATCGACGTTATCTTCTAGACAATCATAATTGGCGAAGAATTAAACAACACGACGAAAAAGTGGAGCGTAGACCTCCACCAGTTGTGATGGATGGAAATGAGATCTTACAACAAGTAAATGCATTAAACTTCGCGGTGTTAAGTAAGCATCCATCCAAACAAATTAAGAAAAGAAAGCGTACTATTAACTGGACTAAAAAGAGCGTATTCTTTGAACTCCCCTATTGGTCTAAACTTCTATTAAGACATAAGTTAGATGTCATGCATATTGAAAAAAACGTATGTGACAACTTGCTCGGAACTTTGTTGAACATTGAAGGAAAAACAAAAGATACGACTAATGCCCGTTTGGATCTTGAAGATATGAATATACGAAAGGACTTACACTTGCAAAAGCAAGGATCTAAAATTGTAAAATCACTATATACATTAACTGCAAGTGAGAGGGTGGATTTTTGTAAGTTTTTGAAATCGGTTAAATTTCCCGACGGGTTCGTCTCAAACATATCAAGATGTGTGAGTGTGAATGATGGGAAGATATGGGGGTTGAAGACTCATGACTCTCACATTTTGCTCCAAAGACTTATTCCTATTGCTGTTCGAGCTTACTTACAAAAGGATGTGTGCATAGCAATTGTCGAGTTATGTAACTTTTTCCGTGATATATGTGCGATGATCATACGTGTCAGTGATTTGGAGAGGCTGGAAGCAGATATTGTACTCATACTTTGTAAGTTTGAAAAGATCTTTCCACCGGCCTTTTTTGATGTAATGGTGCATCTTGCAGTTCATTTGCCATATGAAACGAAGGTCGTTGGTCCGATTAGCTACAGTTGGATGTACCCTATCGAGAGAAGCTTACGGACCTTGAAACAATATGTACGAAATAAAGCTCGTCCCGAGGGTTCCATAGCAGAAGCATTCATCATGAATGAGTCATTGACTTTCTGTTCCTTATATCTAACTGGCATAGAAACTAGGTTCAACAGAGATGCACGTAATGATGATTCACTTCTTGATGGCGCATATTGTGGGGATTTTGAAGTGTTCAAGCAAAGTGCCCGAGGGTTGGGAGGGTTTACTGTGCGAAGCCTATCTGAATCTGAGAAACGAATGACACATTGGTATATTTTGAACAATTGTTCCGAGATACAAGCTTATCGTAGGTACACGTTTGTATATATTGAATATTGGACTTTTTTAGTGTTCTTAGTAAACAAAATTCGAAGTATATTCTTAAGGCTGATATTTTCTTCATTCTATTCATTATCATTTCCAAAAAAAGGCAACATTTGAGATTGATTCGTGCTGGAGCATAGAGCGTATCCGACTTATATAGAAAGCACGAACAACAATTTCCTAATTGGTTTAAAGATCACGTAAGTAAATTTCCTTACTTCGAAGATTGATCTTCGTGCATGAGTTTAAACTCACAACTACATTTTGTCAGGTTTACTCGTTACGTGAAAGAGGAGAAGCATCTGATGATCTTTGCTCGCTAGCACTGGGGCCTTCTAATTAAGTCCGCTCTTACAATGGTTGCATCGTCAATGGAGTTCGTTTCCACTGCTTAGAGCGCGACAATCGTCGAGCTACTCAGAATAGTGGTATCATGGTGCCCGGAGAAACCGAAGGGGATGAAATGAATTTCTATGGTGTACTACATGAGGTTTTGGACTTAGAGTATTCTAAGAGAAGACGTGTGGTCATATTTAGATGTAAATGGTTTGACACCGATGCTAAGAAGAATAAAGTACGTGTCGATTTAGGGTTTACGTCAATCAACACATCTCACAATTGGTACTCGGACCAACCTTTCATTCTCGCTGCTCAAGCAAAACAAGTTTTTTACATCAACGACCACAAACTTGGTAATAATTGGAAAGTGGTGCAAATTGTCCAAAATAAACAACTGTGGGACATTCCAGAAGTTGGAGACATTGAAAACGATGAAATGGAGTTATTAGAAGTATCCAACGCGATCGAGGTTGACGAGGCCATTCAGGAGGCCACACTTTGTAGAGATGATGTTGACCCTATTGTCGTTCCACCTCAAGAGTTGAATAAACAGTTGAAGAATAAAAGTGTACAATCATTCAATGACAATTTCATAAATGATGAACCTGAAGATGTCGAAGCATCTACTGACAATAGTTCGAACTCACTTGAATATTTGGATTCTGATGATCAGGATAGCGAATAAGTATAATAATCTATGCATTTGAATTTCATAATATACAATAATATACATTGTAGTTTTCGTCCGTCATTTTTTCCATGTTCATTTTGAGATTGTAGGACCATGTTGGGTCAAAGTCGAGAGCACGATGCATCGACAGTGTATGGAGAGGATGTGGACCCCGCAGTGGTTGGTTCCTCGACTGAGCCTTCATCTGCTCAAGCTTCAGGTAATAATCATATCATACAAACTTATGTTTTTAAAGGTTATTTCTTTATAACAACTTTTTCTTTGTTTCAGGATCTAACGCATTGCGAGGAAGACGAAAAAGAGGGCATAGTCGAAACATCAAAATTGATCGGTATGTGGCTACACACAATAGGATACCCATTCACATTGATGAGTCCGTCGGCAAACCAACGTGTAAGTTTGCTACACAATTCAGTGGGACGATTGGTACCCTCACACGAGATACAATTCCGTTACATTACAAGACTTGGCCTGAGGTCCCCCAACAAGTCCGAGACAACGTAAAAGATCGACTCTTGGTACGTTCACATTTTTTTGTTATACTATTTGAATCATACATACTTGTTCACTCTTTTTGTTATTAACCATGCAGACGAAATGTGATGTGGATTTGTCAAAGCCGCATATTAACAAGTATGTGGAACGACAAATAATGAACACGTTTAGGGAGTTTAGGAGCGAGTTGTATAGGCACTACAAGGGATTCGAGGACCCTAAAGTTGCTCGAGAAAATCCACCAGAAAGGATTACCGACCAGAACGATTGGAATATGTTATGCGACAGATGGGAGACTCCCGAATGGAAAGTATGTTTTCTTGTTTTACTTATAGTTGTGTATGTTTTTTTTTTTTTTTTTTTTTGTAAAAAAGCCTACTAATCATTACTTTTCTTTAGAAAAAAGCGGATCAAAATAAGAATAGTCGCTCACAACTCCCCTACAACCATCGAAGTGGATGTAAGTCTTTTGTTCAGAAGCAAGAAGAACTGGTAAGGCAAAGTCATTTTTTCTTTTGTTTTGTCTTTTTACTCCTTATCTCTTTATTATAACTATTGGTGTGTGTTTTGGTCTTAAAGAAAGAAGTACATGGTCGTGACATTGGACCAGTGGATTTGTTCCACGATAGTCATTTTCCTGAGAAGAAGGGATGGATCAACGACAAAGCAAAAGAAGTATACGTAAGTTATATTTCTTAGTAATGAGTGTATGTTCTTTGTATTTTTCATTTGACCATATTATATTATGACTGTAGTTGGAAATGGATGGGCTACTAAAAGCATCGTCAGAACAAGGGTCCGAACAGATCTCGCAACCTGATGTTCTGAAACAGGTTTTGGGAACTCGATCAGGCCATATCAGAGGTCTTGGTTGGGATCCAAAATCTGGCTCATCTGTCAGTGTCTCGTCTTTAAACCCTCGTGAAAAAGAGCTAAAGCAGAAAGTCGAGATGATGCAATCTGAGATGGATGCACTCAAAAGTAGGGAGGAGATGATGCAATCTGAGATGGATGCACTCAAGAGCAGGGAGGAGGTGAGGCAATCTGAAATAAATGCGTTCAAGGGCAAGGAGGAGATATGGGAACAAAGATGGGCTCAAATCCAACATTTGTTTGGCGAACAATCGGGAGGAGGGTCTTTGAACTGATAGGTATGTACCAAGTTTAGGTGATTTATGTACTATACTTAATGTAGTTGACTGGTACATGACTATTATATGATTTGTGTATGTATGTGGCTATCCTACAGTTATGGTAGCCGTTGAGTAGTGATTGTTTTGTTTATTGGTTTTGTTTGAAGCATATAAGGGGTGAGTTTCATTAGATATGTTGTTCTTTTAAAGCTTTGATTTTGTTAGCTTCCCTAGTTCACTTGTTAAAGCTTTTGAACATGTGAGTGTAACTTTTTTTAAGGTTTTCTAGATGTGGGTTGTATAAGTGTTGATGTTGGTCGTTTTTTTTTTAAAGTTGGTCGTTTATGTGCGCTGTATAAGTGTTGATGTTGTTCTTTTAAATCTTTGATTTTGTTAGCTTCCTAGTTCACTTGTTAAAGCTTTTGAACATGTGAGTGTAACTTTTTTTGAACTAGTTCTTATGTGTGCAACTTGGTTCGGTTATGCATGTCCATTAGTTGTTTGGTTTCGTGAGTTGAGAGATTATTTACTTAATATAGTTTGTTATATCTTACTAATGTTGGTCATAAGTTTGGTTTTACACTTCTATCTTCGATTGTTCTAGTTCCTTTGCCTGTTTAGTGTTTAAAATTTCAAACTTGAGGGATGAGTTGCTTTTCTAAGTAGTTAGAGTTTGAGTTTCATTAGTTTTGCTGAGCTAGTTAGAGTTTGACGATTCATGTATGTCCATTAGTTGTTCGATTATGCATGCCTGTTTATTGTTTCACTTTTGAAACTTGAGGGATGAGTTGCTTTTCTAAGTAGCTAGTTCATATGTTAGATCATTTTTCAGTGTTTGTTTTGATGGCACATGCTTCTTTTGATTTCGTTGACGGTTCATTTCGTTGTTTAATTGGTTTTGTTTGAAGGTTTATGAGCATGGGGGGTGGGTTGCTTTTATGTTCAAATATGAAGTACTTATTTTTTAAACTTTGTGTATGGAAGGAAGATTTAGTTCATTTGCTTGCTTATTATATAACCTTTGAAAGTTGAGGGATTAGTTACTTCGAAGTATTTTGAGTTCATGTTTCTTAACTTTAGGTTACTTAGCAAAAAGTTGGTCGTTTATGTGCGTTGTATAAGTGTTGAAGTTGTTTTTCTAAAGCATTGAATTTTTTAGCTTCTCTAGTTCACTTGTTAAAGGTTTTGAGCATGTGAGGGTAACTTCTCTAGTTCACTTGTTAAAGGTTTTCTAATGTTAGCTTCTCTAGTACGTCTCAAAATTTAGATTTTCTTTTTTGAACTAGTTCTTATGTGTGGAACTTCGAATAAGGAAAGGAATGATTGCGTTTATGTGGCTTGTGTTTGGAGATAGTGTGGTCCACGATTTGCAGGCTAATTCTATTTCTGTGCACTGTTCTTTTATGTACATAGGTTATTTATGGGGTAGATGATTTTTCTTGGAAATTTGACAATACTAATAGGCACTCTGTTCATGTTTTGCAGAGTTCATCCATCATGCATGGGAATGACCATTGAAGAAGCAAAGAAGTTGAATCACTTTTTGTGTTCAGATTGTTCATCAGAAAATGATGTGAATAGGTCCTTGAATCATTTTCCAGTATAGGCTTTTGGTATTTTTATAATTTTGAAGATATTTTGTATAGACCATTGAATTCGCATTATGTGCAGGATTGAAGTCCGGAAGTCCTACTAGGATTGTTTTTGAAACACATTTTATTAAACTCATTATATAAATATTAGTGCTCTTGAACACAATTTGGAATAGGTGACTTATAACTTCATTTTGGTACCCCTTTGTCATTGATTGGGATAATGGTACTGCATTTTTGTTTATTTCGTTTGTTATCAATAAAATTTGAAATGACATGAACTTTCGCACTCAAACTCTTTAGTTTGCATGGGAATCCTTTTCACTCCAGGACTGCCTAATTCTACAATTGACACTAAAAACAAACCAAAAAAAAAATTGGTGGTCTATGCCGACGCAACTTACGTCGGCATAGACAATGGAGTCATGCTCTAGGCCAACGCAAGCTTGCGCCGACATATTATCTACGCCGACGCACAAACCAACATATTCAGATTATCAAGGCCGACGCAATGTGCGTCGGCATAGACCTTCTAAGCCGACGCACGATGTTTGCGTCGGCGTATACCTCTACGCCGACGACCTTGCCGACGCAATCTTCGCGTCGGGGAGTTGTCTACGCCGACGCAACGTTGCATCGTCGTAGACCGAAAATCTTGTAGTGAATCCAATCCAAGAGGATGATATCCGTAAATTTTTTACACTATATTAAAACTTGATCCGTACACTTGTGATAAGACAAATTTTCGCGTATCAATCCTTAATAGAAATAATATATGGTGCTGCACTCTTGAATTGATGAAAGGCCAATGCTAGAAGTTGTAAGAGTCTCTTTTAGATCTACAATTGATTATAAAGGGAATCTAAACATTTAAAGCTTAGTTATTTATTTTTAAAGCGAATAAGCTTAATTAAATTATTTAAAAGAAAACCAACTTATTTTAAAGTAAGTTATACCTCAAAAATATTATATAATTACATAGTAAATACATGATTCCAGAGTGATACATAAATGGCTTAAAGATCTATAAAAATTTTGAACATAGATTAATTGTCACTTATTAATAATGTATGTTATCTACCAAGAATACTAACGTTTGATTTTATTTAGAGATAACAACGTTATGAAAAATTAAATTAATGTCATTTATCAATAATCATTAAATTCAACTACTCACCTATCCAATATTGTGTTAAATAAAATTTTAGGTTTTTTTTTTTTTTTTGGGGGGGGGGGGGGGGTTAGGTATTTCTTCTTGTCTTAATAATATGTGTATTCACATCACATCAAACATAATATCATTGATATAAGCATGATCAAGTTGCAAGTCTTCAGTGATTAATTGTTAGAAGTATTAAACAAGAGGAAATATAATTTAATACCAAAAAGAGAGAGAACAATCTATTGATGTATATATTAGGTAGGTAGAGAAATCAAAATAAATAGATAAAACAAAACCATAGAAGTTATGAAATATAATAAGTGATGACCCACATAAAAAATTGCTAACTTAGACTCCATGTGCTCCTCATAATTTGTTCAAGTCATATGCTAAGCCATGTTCATCCATGTCATCACTAGATTTAATATTTGGTATATCATATAACAATGTAGCATTGTATCTTTAAGTTTCTCAATAGTATGCTATATTAAAGTCCCATTATAATGAAGTAAGCAAAATTGAGCTTCTAATATACTTTGGATTCTTGATGTAAAACATTTTTCTTCCTTGAATTCTTTAGATTCGTCATCTGTTGAATTCAAGTACAAGATAAGAAATGAGCTAGTCATTTAAATAATCTTAGCCATCTATTTGGCACAACAATTGAGGATCAAGTTAGCTCTTTAGATGATGTCAAGTGTCAATGAAAACTCATGTCAGCTCCACAAGGCTGTACACGAATTAGTTTAGAAAAGTCTTATAGTATACTTCTGCTCATATCATGTCTAACTCAAGAGACCCTTTGACTTAGTATATAGTGATCTACTCCTACGTGATCCTTCAACAACTATATCACAAAATTCCACTTTTTTTTGGTAGAGGCATGTATCGTGAATATGTATGAAGTGTGAGCATAAATAGAACAAGTCAAACAACTCTCATACTATTTGGAGGATGAAAGGAATAGGAAAGAAAAATTTACACTTTAGAAGCTATTCTTATAGAAGAATATACATTTTATTTATTTATTTTGATAAATTAATTCCCAAATCAAAAAACTTCAATGAAAATAAAAAGATAGGGTAAGAGATATGAGAGAAAATCTCTCGACTTCATTGTCCAAAAAATTATTTAGCATACAATAAGTACATAAGTCTCTTTAAAGAGACAATTATAACACCACCTGTCAATTCGAGGATAGCTCAGTTGATAAGATACCTATTATCTTTCGGTATAATTTTCGAGTTTCAGAAAACAATAGTCATTTATGATAATTTTTGTTAAAATAACCCTTACATGTGCTTCAAACCTAAAAGATTTTAAAGGCCCAAGAAGGCAGAAGAAGCCCAAAATGAAATACAAGTAAAAGAGAGTCAAAGCCCAAAAGATTCAAAACACTGACAACATACTTGGGCATCACTGGGGAAGATGGGCTCTTCCACATGGCCCACTCTAACCTCTATATAATTCTAAATACAAATTAATTAAGAATCTTCTAACTTCAAACTATGCAAACTCAAGCTTTTTATACTCCTAATGTTAGGACAACAAACCTTTTTATATCTCTACACAAAGTCTCAGCTCACGTAGTTTTTTCTTTGAACTAGGGTAACGAAAGAGACTATCGGATCAAATGTGGGTGGCTGTGTGAAACTGCTCGAATATACAACTAAGGTACTAAAATTAGGGTGTACGAGAAGTTGATAAGAACATAGTTTAACTGATCCAAGTACCGATATCTGATCTTAAAATTCTTGAGTTCTAATTTCGAGTACGAGAGTGTTAGATTGTGTGCGGATATTGTTGGACATGGAAGCACTAGTTTTAGATGTTGAAGGGATGGTGGGCAATTGGTGCTTGTTATAATTCCACTCGTGTCAACTCAAACACACAATTTTGCTTTTGGCTTTGGAATCCTTTATCCGACAAAACCCAATCAACGCTATGGGACAGGATATCTCTTTGCCTTATATTTCCACTTCCTCTTAATTCCTTTTTTTTCCCTCTTTTCTTTTATTTCTTTTCCTTCAAAAATACCCCAACAAAATCAAAGATGATAGGATTAAAGTTGATCCTCTTTCCTTTGATTATGGGGACAATATATTTTTATTCCTTTAACATCAACTAATATAAAAAATATATATATTTTTTTTTTTTCATTTTCAAAATTTTCCTTGAATTAAGTTATTGTTTTATTTAATTAAAGATGGGTATAAAACATTAGTTTATCTATAATAAAAGCTTGATGGTAAGAAAATATAAGATAGAAACAAGTTTGTAATGAAATCAATCTTAAATTATTATTATTATTTTTTAAAAGGAAAAACACCCTAAACTTGGCAAGTTGTATTAATTTAGAATATAAATTTTCAATTTCATCAAAATGAACTCTAAACTTAAGAATGCGTTGTAATTTTTACCTTGTGTATCTTTAATTTTTTCTAAAGTCACTCACTAATTTTAATAAAAAGTGAAGTAAAAATCTCTTAGGACTTCCTAATTTCAACCTGAATAAATATTTCAAAACTCACAAATTTTAAGTTTGGTTACCAGTCATATATTTTATATTTATTATATGCACATGGAAATATTTTCATTGATGACTTTTTAAATGAAAGTCTATAAGAAGATAAAAATTGCAACAAGTTTAAGGTAAAGATTACAACATTTATCAAAGGTTAAGGCGCAATGTGATGAAATAAAAAATTTATGATAAAAATTGATGTTCGCCAAACTTGGGGTAAAAATTGATAATTTTCCTTTACATCTACCAAATGTTCACACTTATTATGTTTAATTTAAATTATAAATTTAGTTCATAAAATTTGAACTAATGTACTATTTAGTTCTTAAACTAAAAGGTTTTACTTGCTTCCCTAAACATTGACTTAAACTTCTATTTAGTTCATGTAATTAATGGTTTTAATGAAATATTGTTGCTACCATGCCTATTAGTCAATTTGTTTTTTTAAAAAAAATATTAGATATGCATGCTAATAGTAAATATTTAAAAATATTGTAGTCCTCATAATACTTTGAAAATAGGGTACTTTTTAATAAAGCCATTTGTTCAAAAGATGATTTTAATAAATGATGAGAAAGATCTAAATCATCATCCATGTGCACAAATATAAAAATAGGAAAACATAGGTTTAAAGTTGTTGGTTGAACAAATGCTTTTACTTTTTAATTAAATACCTATATATATTTTTTATTATAAAAGAAATAGTTTGTTGAACACTATTTAAAAAAAGATTACTATACTTTTTTTTTTTTTTTTGAGATAAAGATTACCATACTTTTTATAATATATATTTCACAAACTATCATATGTTCTATATTTGTTTAAAAAAGTGAACAATAAAGTGATGCATTAACCACTATTACTCTATCCAATTGTTTGTCAACCTACTCAAAATTAATTCAATGTACATGTCAAATTAATTAATATATGATCTTAAAACAAGAGATGAACGGAAGTATAGTCAAAACTTTAAGGACGTAATGAAAAATTTATAAATTTTATGGATCAAACATATATCTAGGACGAGTGCGCTTAATATAAATATTTTTAGCAAAGAGTATTTTAATTATAAACATTATTTCAGTGAAAAAATGTTTGATTAAAAAAACAATTTTAATGTACGTTTAGTTCTACACTCTATGAAGTACTTTTGACACACATTACTTCACCAAATCACATTGCAAGTGCTTTTCATATAAAAAGTGACACTTTAAAGCTCTCGGCTTTTTTTTTTTTTTTTTTGAAGCTTTATATCATTTTCAAACTTGATTATTTTGAGTGGAAAATGCTTTTCGACATTGAAAAAGTACTTTTAACCATGCCAAAAACACTCTCAAACAACATAAATAGACGACAACACAAATTTTTGTGAACTAGATTTATAATTGAATTTTTTATATAATTAATAAAAATAATATAAATTAATGAGCAACTTATATAATTTTTATAAGAAATGAATAACCTATGTATTAATTAACTACAATGACAGCAATTACTATTTAATCTACAACCATTTATTTTTATCTTCAAATCTTAATAATATTTAACCATTATTTATCTTGCTGCTAAAATTTTAATAAATATTTTCTATCTAAATTATGTTAGATTTGTAGCTACTCGTTCAAAGCTAATATATAGAGATGGACCACAACCATAATGCATTACAATTTAATTCAACAAATAGCAAGATATCAATGTTGATTTTTTTTTTTGAATCATTTTTCTTGTGATAATTAGCTCCATGGATGAATAGGTTTTGTCCATTGAATTTAGTCATCATATGTAAAAATCTCAAAAGGGATCTTTTTAGAGAATTCCATAGCAAGGCAAACTTTTTTTTCCATGTGGGTGTTATGAAGAGAGAACCCAAGTGTGTAAATAGACAAGTGAGGTGGGAAATAAAAGTTCATCCATTTTTTTGTTAATTGATTTCTACTTTTTGAGGCTTTTTTTTTTCTTTTTTTTCTTTTTTGTTTTTGTAAGTCTAAGTTTTTTATCACCAAGCAATCTTATGACATTGACTTTCCAACTCAAAAGTTAAGTAACATAAACTACCTTTCGAGTGGCTAAAAAATTTACTCGTGGAGTATTTTGACACTTCTTCAATTGTTAGGATGGTGGGAGCCTAACTCAATAGGCTTGGTCCAAGCTAATTCGAAAATCAAACGAGCAGACTCGTCCCAAATGAGACGGGACCCATATTTTTCAAAATGGGATCCTAAAATATTTTATAACAAAGATAAAATTGTAAAATATCAAAATTCATCATTGAAAAAGATTGAAAGTAGAACAAGGATAAATAAATTTTTTTTTTCTTCTTCTGTTAATCCCCATAAATTTGGTGGTCTTTTTGAGGGATAATTGATAATTATTGAATTTCTAAGATGATAAGGGAGAAAATTAAAAAGTTAGATGTTTAATATATATATATATATATATATATATGAGTTAAGCAATTTTTTCAATTTGGGGTCCCTGGACCCTGTGATAAATCACATCCCACACATGCTAAAGGACGACCTTGCAAACGAGAAGAATAGAATATGCCACAAGTTTTTTTAAGGTTGTATATATATATATATATTTTTTTTTGGAACAAGAAGTGGCAACAATATGAAAGAAGTAATTAGAGGGCTTAAAACTTTGTTTCGAGTGAAAATAGAGAGGGGGAGAAAAACTCTTATGAGTTTTTGTAATAGGAAAAACATATTCTCGTTTAATCTTCATCCACTCTAGTGAAATTTGTAGAGTTTGTAAAAGACCAAACGTAACTCATATATTGAATGAACTAGTATAAATCTAGTTTAATGTCTACCTCAATACTTCTCATTCAATTTTCCTCGTGTTATTACTGTTGTCTATCATGCATGTTAAAGGAGATTTTTACTAACATTTTAGAACCTTCAACTTCTAAACATCAACCACCTTATCTTACATTTTGAGACTTTTGGAAGATAGATCTTACTCTGATAAGTTTGAAATTTTTGATGATGTGTTCATGTTCTAATCAAACTAGGAATGTGAGAAGTTGTACTATTTCTATCTTGTATGGCCAAATAATTTCTAAAAGGTGAACTTACAATTAGGGTATCAATGGGGTGGGGACAAGTTAAGTATACTTCCCTGTCCCCATTCTTGGGGAAAAGCCTATTAGATTGGTTGAGGGTAGGGGTAGGGATTCCTTGAAATGTTTAAGCTTTTACCTTATGAACCATTTCAAATATATATATATATATATAAAAGAAATTTTCCATTTAAAATAAGGAATTTCCACCCCAAAAAAATGTAAATTCAGATAAGAGAGATATTGGTACGAGCATAGTTTAATTTTGCTTAAAGCATCATGTCAATCTCCATAAAAGTTGGAGGTTCAAATATTTCACTCCTTTGTTGAAGTTTAAGAAAAAAAATTTAGAAAGAAATGATCGAAAGAGATGAACGATTTCTTTTACTTTTTCATGGTTCATTAGGTAAAGGCTTAAACAACCAACTATTTTTAGAATGAGATTCTTTTTTCTAGTACAACATTTGGAGGTGGAGAAATTCGAACTCCTAATCTCTTGGTCGAAGGTACATGTTAATTATTGTTGAACACAAATGGAAAAAAATGGTTTTCTATTTTAATTTTTAAATTGGTTATCAGTACAACCTTATGTCAGTTGAGTTATGCACTGGTTGGCTAATTTTTAAATGGTTAATTTTAAATAAAACAAAGTTAAAACTGATTAATTTATACAAAAATAAATTAATTCTTAAAAGGAAAAAGTTAACCCATTATTATTTAAATACAAAAAGACGGTTATAACTTATAATAGTACAAAATATAACAACTTTGTGAGGTTATTTTGACAAAATTTTAAGTTAAAGTGAGAACTTCCGTCTTTTTTCTTGTTTTTTCCTTTTTCTCTTTTGCCCATAAAACATAATAAAATTAAACTATCACCCACTTGCTCTATTTTTTTTTTCCTCTAATTTAAAAACTTTATATATCACAATCAAAATAAACGTTCATAGTAAAAAGATAAAGATTTTTCCTTCTTTTTATTATTATTTTTTTTTATTTATGATTGTTGATGCCATCCAGGTAGGAGAATTGCTGGACTTTCACGTGACTAAATTTATTTCAAAAGGGGGAAGACGTGACCTCCAAAATAAGAAAATCTGCACACCGGTGTGGTGTTTGCTACACCGACTCTGATGCTTAAGTCAGCTAGGAGATATGATTGTAGCAAGTAATTGAGAATGAGGAAGAAGACTAAGAGAAAGAATAGTAGCTCAGTTGAGCTCCCTTACTTTGGAGTTACCCTCTTCTATTTATAGTTGATCTAGGGTCCCCTATTTCCTTTTAGGAGAGGGAATAGAGAGAAAATTTCTCTTTCTCTCTAGGAATTGAACATGAAAGAGATTGACCTAGGTCTAAGGGGTCTCCTTGGAGTTGTTTCCACTCTGGACTCTTATCATTCTGACTTTTAGAATTAGGTTTAAATTCACCCATAACAATGACATATGATACTTTTGACAAATAAGACTCCATTCGATAATTATTTCACTTTTTTTAAAAAATAAAAGTCATATGTTTGATAATTTTTTTTTCTTAAAAAAAAAAAAAACAAAAAACCAAACTAGATATCATTTATGGTTTTCTTTTTGAAAAAAAATTAGAGAGATTAAAAAATGTGTTAGAGAAGAAAAAAATATGTAGACACATGGAAGTAAAAATTTAGAGACAGGGAGTTAAATGTTTTAGAAAGAAAAGTTAAACAAAGTAAATTGGAGAGAGAGAAATTAGGGTGAGAATATTAGTTAGGGCTTTAACAAATAAGTAGTTAGAAAAAAGAAATAAATGTTAGAGGGAAGTAGAGAAATTTTAGAGAGAAAAAAGTTAAAAGAAAAAAAAATTATAGAGAGAGTAAAAGATATCTTAGAGAAATAAATAAAAATGAGAAAATTAAAGAAAAATTAGATAGAAATTTTAGAGATAATAGATAAATTATAGAGGAAAATTAAAGGATATATTTATTAGAGAGAGAAAAGTTAGATAGAAATTTTAGAGATAATTGATAAATTAGAGAGAGAATTTTGGAGAAAATGTTTAAATTTTAGAAAGAGAAAAGTGAGAGGAATGTATTTTTAATCAAGTGAGATATCTGTTGGAACAAAAAGATAAATAAAAGTTATATAGAGACCAATGTTTTAGAGAGAAAAAAAAGTTATGGCAAAATACATTTTTGGTCCTTGAGGTTTGAGGTTAAAATCTATTTGGTCCTTATAGCTTTAAATTGTACACTTTAGTCTCCAAGATTTGAAAAATAGTTCTAAAGGGATCCTGGTCAAGTTGATTAATGGAAAAATGATGTGGCAGTTACTTTTTTACTAGACTTGATTTGAAAAATAGTTCTAAAGGGATCCTGGTCAAGTTGACTAATGGAAAAATGATGTGGCAGTTACTTTTTTACTAGACTTGATGATTTAACAAATTATATTAATATCATATTATTTTTTTTAAAATTAGACAATTGAGTACCATCACCTTCCTTTCTCTTTTTCACTCCTTCCTAATTTCACCTTCTCCAACAACATCATTGGCCGACGATGGCGGGTATGTTTTGGTTTAACATTTCAAGTGTTTAATTTTGAAAAAAAAAAATTCATGTTGACAAAACTTTTCTAGTGTTTGGCAACCACTAAAAATGACTTATTAAAAAATGAGATTGAGAAATAAACGATTTTGAGATAAATATTTGAAAACAATTTTTTTAAAAAGAATTTTTAAGTATATAATAACTTGTGTATAAAAATACTTAAGAAATGTAACCAAACATATGAGTGCTTAAATTGTAAACAATTTTCATACAAAATATTTAAAAAAAAATGCATTCTTGAACAATATTTAAACTAAAAGGTATTTCAAACGGGTCTAACGTCTCTTTCATGAAATTTAAATTTTGGAATTTACCTCTCGAATGTTAACGTTATAAGTACGAAAATTGAAAAGGTTTTCTTAGAGAAAAACGTTGAAACGTTGAAAAGAAAATTTTGTTGGAAAGAGATGTCACGAACATTAAAAGAAAAAGAAAATTTGAAAATTAGAAGATCTATTTTTAAAAACTATTTTTTACCCAATTTGATAACCTTTTTTTTTTTTTTTTTTTTTTAATTATGCACGTTTTCTCCCAATTATCTTATTATTTTTTTTCATATTTGTTAAATGCACATTTGAATTTTCAGCCAAAATAAAAAAAATAATAATAATAAGTTTTGAGAACTACTCTTTTTATTTATTTCTTTTTTCAAAACTTGACTTGATTTTTGAAAAGACCAAGGTAGATAACAAAACAGAGAAACTTATGGGTGGAGATAATGTTTATAAACATAATTTAAAAAAAAAAAAAAAAAACTAAAAACCAATTGGTTATGAGACGGAGCCTCATTTTTTAAATTTACTTGTAATTTTAATTTTTTAAAAAAAATAGAAAAATAGAAAATTGAATTGGTTATCAAACAATCATTTTTTAAAAATAAAAAACTAAAAATAGAAAATGAAATGGTTATGAAATGACACATAAGGCTCCTTTTGACAACCATTTCGTTTTCAAGAACTACACTTATTTACTCAATTTGTATGGTATGTTTTCATTATTGATGCAACCTATTTGAATTCTTAGCTAAATTTTAAAAATTAAAACAAGTTCTTTAAAATCGATTTTTCAAAATTGACTTATATTTTAAAAACATTTTTACAAGTAACGATAAAGAAAAGAACACAAAAATGGAGTATGTTTGCAAGCTAAAATTTAAAAAACAAAAACCTTTTATCCCCCCCCCCCCCAAAAAAAAAACCTAAAAATAAATGGTTATCTAGTGAGGTATAAAATATTCAAAATCTTGTTTTTAAAATGTGATGTAAGTGGTGATAAAGACAAAACCTAATTATGGTCGACACAATGTCGATAGAAAATAGCCAATAAGAATATAATTCAACTGGCATAAAGTTGTATTGATAATCACGAGGTCTGTGATTCGAATCTCCCACCCCACATATTATAAATAAAAAAAAAAGTCGATAGAAAATAATTAAAAGGAAAAAAAATACATTTTTATCCAGTGAAATTTGAGTTTGATTGTATTTAGGTTACTGAGACATGGTTTGGAAAAATGGGTTTCTTTTTTTTGGTCCCTTTTATTGACACTTTTGGTCTATCTGTTAATTTTTTATTAGGTAAAGCTGGCTTGACATTTTCTTTATAATTATTTTTAAGTAATATAACATAAATAAATTGATTTTATTATTTTTAATATTAAAAAATTAAGGAAAAATTATTATTTTTATTATTTTTAATGTTGACGTGGAAAGTTAAAAATAAAAATAATTAAATTAATAAATAAAAAAACCCTTTCAATTTGACTTCCACCTACAAGTTTCTTTGTTTTAGGTCCCTGAGTTCTGAGGAATGGATGGGTTTGGTCCCTAAGTTTTCAAAATAGACTTTTTTAGTCCATAAGTTTTAAGAAATGAGTTTAAAAGGTCCTTGAGTTTTCAAAAGGAACCTTTTTGGTCATTTAAGTTTTGAGAAACAGATTTAAAAGATTTCTCATGTTATTTTTTCAGCTTTTTTTTAAATTAATATTTTTCATTATTTTTAAATATTGGATGGTTTTTTAAATTAAAAAAAATTAAAAAGTGTTAATTTAAAATTTTTGAAAAAATAATATGAGAGACCTTTTAAGCTTATTTCTCAAAACTCAAGGACTAAAAATATCAATTTTGAAAACTTAGAGACCTTTTAAACCTATTTCTCAAAACTCAAGGACTAAAAAAGTCTATTTTGAAAATTCAAGGACCAAATGCACCTATTCCTAGAAACTCAGGGACCAAAAAGATATTTTTCCCTTGTTTTATTATCTACTTTCCTTCCCATGTTTTCAAAAACTTATATGTGTTATAAAAATTTGGCTTGGAACTCAAATGTGTCCTTTAACATAGATGAAAGCTGAACCAAATGGTTAAGAAACGGAGCCTCAAGTTTCTTCTTTTAAATTTTTTTAGTTCAACAACAACCGAGGTGGGGAGATTCGAACCTCAGACCTTTTAGTTGAAGGGACATGCCAATTACCACTAAGTTATTTGGCTTTTAAATTTATGTTTGGATTTTGTTGCTATTTTTAAGAGATGTTTCCATTATTAAAAATTGGGTTCTTGCTTCTTATTTCATGATCTTTCCAATTTCATAAAAATCAATTTAATTGAGGTTTTTTTTTTCTTTTAAAAAAAGCATGTATATAGACTTTTGATTATATGAGTAACTATATATTTGTGATGTTGGATGCAGTAAGATTTCAATTATAATCTATGATTGGATTTAGGCATTTTTTATAGCTTGATCTTGAAACTTTTGTTTGTTAATTTTTGTGGGATGTATTAGTTGGTTTGTAAGTAACTTTTTTTTTTTTTTTTTTTTTTTTTTTTTTTTTTTTTATAGACTTTTGATTAGATATTAACATTTTTTTAGTTCAACAACATTTGAGATGAACGATTCAAACATATGATCTCTTGATTGAGGATATTTGTCAATTACCGCTAAGTTATGTTCACTTTGACATAACCAAAAAAGCCAATAACATAATTAAATTCTTCTAATATTCAAGGACCAAATATATACCATGCTAGCCTAACTTTATAATTTAACCTTTTTTTTAGTTCATCACCAAAAGAAGGGAAATCCTTAGAAATGACCAAAAATTATAGGGTACTTTCGAAAAACGGCCAAACCGGATTTTTTAATGAAAAATGGCCAAAACCGATTTTCTAACCTATTTAAGTGCGATACCAAATACCATTTTTACCCTTCAATCATCCCTCACGTCTCTCCTATATTTGTGCAGGCGTATCTGATTATTTTTTAAAAATAAATCTGTAACCTCTAATTCCATGAATCAAGGAACTAATAGTTAAGGATCAATTCTCTCCCTCTCCCATCTGCAATCTGTTTTCCAGAAGATTTTCACCCAATTTCTCCTTTTTCATCTTTTCTTCGAAAAATATACGTTTTTTGGTTTTCCAGAAGATTTTTACAGCATCAATTCTCTCTCTTCATCATCTATCCAAACAAGGTTGATCGAACATCATTGTGTGACCATAGAAAAATGGTCAGATTTACACTGTATTTTTAAAAAATGGTCAAACAGATTTTTTCATTGAAAAAATGGCTAAATCGTTTTTTTTAACCTATTTTCATGAGGATTGTCTTTCCAATTATACCCTTGAGTCAAGTTTCACGTTCACACCCTTTTTAGGAAGCCACTAACTGATTTAATTAAAAAAAAAAAGTTTATCCTTAAATCAAGGAATTACAGTATCTATCTTCTCTCTCCTATCTCTCAAAATTCAAAATCGGATTTTATTTTTATTAAAAGTGAAAGATTACATAGAAATTAGGTTTTCTTTTTTAATTTTCGATTAATTAAATTCTTAGATTTTAATTATCTAATCAGCATCTTGATCGTTTTTCTCAACTTTGTGTCATCCATCGATTGTTTGCTCTATCGTTCATATCACCATTGAAAGGGTTATTGATCTACATCATAGGTATGTTAAATATTGTATTTTGTATTTATCTATCATTATTTTCCTTCTTGTATTTTATTTTTCAACACAAAGTATTTTTTTTAATTTTTTTTCAAAGTCTTCAATGGTTTCCAAATGAAAGCTTTTGGAGGAAGAATATAATGGAGAAAAGTGCCCAAAAGAAAATCGAAGGTTTCTCAAGAATTACGTTTGTAATGGTTGGAAGAAGATGAGAATGGGAAAGACCGAACAAACCGAAGAAAATTGGGAAGAATTTCAAGGGTTTCAGATATTTTTTTTTTTAAAAATAAGGTGAATACTAAATCCCAATTTTCGAATTAAGTTGAAGGGAAATAGTGAGTAATGATTTCTTCTCGTTTTTTAAATGATTTTATTTTTACCATATAGTAAATTATTTGCATGTTGTCTAATATGTTAGTTTACTATATACACTGTATTTGCATAATTTGTTTACTGAATACACTGTATTTGCATAAATTTTCTTTTTATAAACTTGAATGTTTTTTATTGTTCTAGTAACCATTTGTGAGTAATGATTTCTTCACGTTTTTCAAGATTGAAATCATTTGCAAGTTACTGATTACACTTTGAAGTTAGGTTATTGAGGGTTTGGAAAAAAAAATAGGGTTTTTGTGTGTAAGTGAATTTAGTAATTTAAATACACACTAGTTAACCGATTCAATCATTTTCGTGCACTCCGGAGTTAACAGATTTTTTTTTAAAAAAAAAACTCTACAACTCTCCCCCCTTGATTTGTGCTAATTGGTTGATGTTTGTTATGTTTGTTAAATTTGAATTTGATTGATTTTCAATGGGCTCTTAAATTAAGGGTAAACACTAGATTCTCTCCTAAATTTACGTATTTGTATTTATAGTTTACTGCAATTACGCTGTATTTGAATTTATCGGTTCATTGGATTTAGATTTCGTTTAGGGGCATTTTCGTCCGATTCGTTGTAAAAAAAAACCTACTAAAAATAGCAATTAGTCATTTTTCAAATGAAAAAATCATATGGCCATTTTTCAAAATGCACAATTAAAAATAGTCATTTATCTAGTTGCCCCCAAAAAAAAATCCTACAATTCTAAATCTCTATATAGTTTGAAAATGGACCACAACTTAATTAGCCCAATATTCAACATCTAACTCCCCCCTTTCCCTTTCTTGTAAGTGGTTCAACCCCTCCATGGACCACAATCATAAATTAAATTTAGGACAAACTATACTTTTAATTTTTTAGGTTGGTCATTTCTTTTATTTATTGCTTAAAAGTTTCAAAATGAATATTTTTGATCTATGAAGTTTGAATTTAACTCCTGTTTTGGTCTTTAATATTTTGAAAATGATACTTTCTGAAATTGAAAAAACAACGTATTTGATCATTGAGATTTGGATTTGATTTCCAATTGGTTCTTAATTTGAGTTAATTGTTGGGTAACTTTACATAAAGTTCACATGGTAGTTAACATTCTAAAGTTAATTATTTGCCTCATGCCATTTTGTAGTGGTCCACTGTTGTTCTCAACCCAATTGTCAGAGTTTCAAAAGGAAGTTGATGAACTTGTAATTGCCAACAAAGTATCTCTTATTCCTTTTGAATTTACCCAAAAAAACAAATCGCTTTTGAAACTTCAAGCACCAAAACAAAAATAAAATTCAAATCTTAGGGGCTGTTTGGGGCGCTGAATTGGTTATAATATCTGGTGGTTATAATAATCTGGGGATTATAATAGTCTGGGGTTATAATAATTTGTGTTTGTGGTGCATATTATTATAGTTTGGGATAAAATAATCTGTGTTTGGGGTGCAGATTATTTTAGTCTGGGATAAAATAGTCTGTGTTTGGAGTGCTGATCTGTTTTAACATGCGGTTCTGAATCAAAGGTTCAAACTGACTGTTTTCTTTTTCTACGATTCACTTTGATTTAGGATTATGTTTTTTTTTTTTACAAAACAAACAAGTTTAGGATTTGGTATAGAAAAATCATATTAGTTAACTTTTAGTATTTGCCACAATAAAAATTGTAAATGTTTAGCTCAAAAATCATATTAGTTTTTTTTAATCAATAAAATCATTTGAAATAAACTTGAGTGTGGTAAATACAATTTCGTTTGAATGTTCTTTTTTTTTTTTTTTTTTTTTTTTTTAAGTTGGTTAACCTTCGATGTTGTCAACAACTTTTCCGGCAACCTTTGATGTTTTTTTTTTCTTTATTTTCATTTTTTATATTTTTCAAAATGAAAATGAGAAGAAATATGAAAAAAAAAAAGGAAAAAAAAAATCGGTGGCCAGAAAAGTCGTCGGCGGCCGTTGGAAAAGTCGCCGGAAACTTCGCCGGCCGGTGGCGGCCGACGGTCGTCGGAAAAGTCAAGGAGTCGCATGGAAGAAGAGAGGAGAGAGTTACGGTAGAAAATGGATAGAATAATGGGGTGGGTTGAATGATGGTTACGGTAGAGAATGGATAAAATAATCGGGGGTAAAAATAACCCACCTCACAATTTATTTTTGTTGATGCCCCCAAACACTGAATAGGTTATAATAAGGGGGTTATTATAACCTATTCAGTGCCCCAAACACCCCCCTTAGAGTCTAAACGTGCCACCTACGAAATCTCAAGAACCAAATAGAAACCAAATCCAAACTTTAGAAATAAAAAAATGTCGGTTCTGAAATCTAAAAGAAAAAATATCAATGATAAAATGTCTTGTTTGCCCTTAATTATTTTTTTTTTAAAAAAAGAATATAGCATTATGAATGTAGAGATTTCAATCTTCGACAAATCTATAAAGAGGTAAATATGTTAACCATTAATCTAGAGATTAACACCATGGATTAATACCATGGATTAATTCAATTAGTCAAGAAGTTGTTACATTTTTCATGAGAATATGTAATAATTAGCTCCATGGATGAATTGTACTTGTTCATTGAATTAGGGCACATCACATATAAAAATCTAAAAGGGATCTCTAATGAATCCCAAAGCAAGACTAATTTTCCCATGTTATGTTATAAAGTTGTTTAGGGTATTAAGAAACCTCTTACTCTTAATATTCTATTTTCTTGAGCTTATCCTTGCTCTAATAACAAATTCATAACTTGATTGTTACAATTCTTTAGGGCGACATTCACACACACTTATATATATCTCTAACTTTACATTTTACTTTTTCTTTTCTTTCACATACAAAAATCAAACATTGATGATAGATTTGACCGTATCTACACTCACAAGTCAAGTTCTTTTATTACTTAACAACCCGACTTGATAATGACTTCCATGGACCTTTCAAATCTTGGG
The DNA here is from genome assembly GCA_017139565.1 of Luffa aegyptiaca. Taxonomy (NCBI): domain Eukaryota; kingdom Viridiplantae; phylum Streptophyta; class Magnoliopsida; order Cucurbitales; family Cucurbitaceae; genus Luffa; species Luffa aegyptiaca. The sequence continues at coordinate 13,170,064 of CM029407.1, read as the reverse complement.
TAAACTAAACTCTCTCGAACAGTAGCTACTCTATTTATAAGCATTTTGATATCTCTTCAACCATTTTTTCCTCCTTTTCTAAGATTTAAGGAACACAAACATTGCCTAAAGTATATATATGAATATAAGTTTTAAAATATAAAAACACAAGAGATATGGAGAGAGATTCTTGGTTCCTTTACTTTTTCATGGTTCATAGATTAAAAGCTTGAACAACCAACCCTTTAGGATGAGACTCCCACTCAAATTCATGGAAGACAAATTGAAATTAAAAAAAAAATGATTTTTAAAATTTTTTTTTTTCTTTTACAACATTTCGGACGGGATATTTGAACCTCTGACTTCTTGACCAAAGGTACAAGTTTTATGTTAATTGAACTATGCTCTTATTGGTTTTTTATTTTTAAAAACAAAGTTAAACCATTAGTTAAGTAAAAAGGGATTAGTTGCAGTTATAATACAACAAAATGTAACCACTTTGTGGGTGTTATTTTGGCAAATTTTCAAGTTAAAAAGGAGATTCTATCCTTTATAGTATACAATTACTTTTGTCTCTTTTCCTCTTTTCCTTTCTTTTTCTCTTTTGCCCATAAGATATATATATTAAGATTAAACTATCATCCACTTTCTCACCTTTTTTTCCTCTCTTTAATTTTAAGAATTTTAATACAACAATCAAAATAAATTTTTATTATAAAAGATAAAAGGTTTTCTTTCCTTGATCAACCAGACTTTGACAGAAGAGAGATTCAAATCTGTGTTTTAAAATGTAAGGTTAGTGGTGATAGAGACAACATAACCAGTAATAATATTGTGAACAAATTTGAAAAATGCAAGTAGAAGAAAGATATCATTTACTTAAAAAAAAAAGAAAAAAAAAAACCCTTCTTACACTTACTATGAATGCGTTTGGCATTTATTTTGAAGGATACAAAAGTGATTATGGGATTAAAATACCATTTTGGTCCCAGTACTTCATGTTTTGTTCCATTTTAATCTCTGTATTTTCAAATGTTCAATTTTAGTCCATGTATTTTTAATAAAATTTAAAATTGGTATCTATGTATGCTTAAAGTGTAAGTCCAATTTTAGTCGTTGTACTTTCTTTTAAAGCTAAAAATTGATTGGTCTCCAGAAGGAAGGCTAATAGAGACTAATTTTGTTTTTAGAAAAATTAACAATAAACTCACTATAAGGACCAATTTTAAGCTTTATTGAATGTACATGAATTAAAATTGAAAATTTGAAAGTACAGGGATGAAAATGGAACAAAATCTAAAATATAGGGACCAAAATGATATTTTAACCCCTCTCTCTATATTGTATGCCTCTAAACTGCTTAAAAAAAAGCATGTCTCTAAATTTTAAAAACATACACTAAATAATGTATACATTTTTTTTTTATTTTGTGTCTAATAGGTCCTTAAACTTTAAAAAGACGTATATTAGATTTTTAAACTTTTAAATTTGTATTCAATAGATCTTTAGTTTTTCTTTTAAAAAAACAAACTCTCTAATAAGTTAGGGACTTATTACTTTATTAGATATAAAATTGAAAGTTTAAGAATATATTAGATATTTTGTAAAGTTTAAGTCATATTAAACACTACACTTAAATTATAGCAACCCTTTAGATGAGAATTATTAGATAATGTTTTGAAAGTTTAAACACATGTTTGATCAATTCAGATTATGTCTTATGTTTTCGGATTTATTGAATTTAGTGAATAAAAATTTGGCATATGTGTTTTTGAAAATTGTTTTTGAATTTTGTGATCCAAATAGTGGAAATTCCAAAAACAACTTTTTTATGTTTTTAGTTCATCCAAATTTTGAATTTGAAAATTTTAAAGGCAGAATTAACTTAAAAAAAGATAAAAACTTTAATAAATATAGTATTTCAAGTTATAAACTCATAATTTTCGTGAAATTAAAATTTGTAAAATATAATGTATTATAAATTATATGATATTGTAAAATAATAATATCAAACATATTTGAAACAATTTTTTAAATTGGGATCTAATTTTTGAATCTGCTACCAAACACATATTTGAAAACATAAAATACAAATCTATTTTCTTTGAATCTTTTGTTTTTCAAATTTTTGTTTTCAGATTACCAACTAAGCACATCCTTAAAAAAATTATTGTTGTTATTATTATTATTTCAATTTAACTATTGTAATTTTAATTCTAAAATATGTCAAATTAGCACTCCATTAAAAAATTATTAGTGGTTAGATTTAATAGGATTATTTTCTAAACATGTTCAACTTGATTGTACGATTTTGAAACTTAGAAACTCAATAGACCCAATTTCTAAATATGATGAACCAAAAATGTATTATACCCTATTGAAATTTTTTTCTAATAGGATTTTAAATTTTCAATTTAGTGCTCAATGGGTCCAGAATTTTAAAAAAGGTTAAATTATTAAAAATATCCCTCAATTGTGGGGTTGGTTTCAATTATACCCCTGAACTTTCAAAATTTTCATTTTAGCCCTTGAAGTTTGAAGTTTGTTTCAAAACGACACTTGAAGCCTTTTTTTTTCATTAAATTCATGGACGAAAAACAACATGTTTGCATATGTGTTGTTGTTTATGTGAACAGATCTGAAACAAACTTCAAGGGTTAAAAATGAAACTTTTGAAAGTTCAGGGATACAATTGAAACGAATCCCATAGTTGATGGATATTTTTAATAATTTAACATTTTAAAAAATGTAGAATAGGTGAAAAATCTAATAGATACAAAATAAAAACTTGGAAACATATTAGATACATTTTTTTAAAATTGTAGAGACTAGTAGACCCAGGAAATAAAAATTTCATAATTCTATTAGACAATTTTTAAAGTTTATAAGATTTAGTAAACACAAACTGAAAGTTTACCAACGTATTAAATACAATTTTTTTTTGTGACAATATATGAGGTAAAAGATTTAAATCTCTAACCTTTTGATTGACGATACAATCTTTATGTCACTTGAACTATGTCGTACATGCACACCCGAGGTTTTGAGGTGGGGTATGTTACATTATTACAATTCTTTGCCCCATAGTCTCACATGTGCTGCAACTATTATCAAATAAAAAAAATTATAAAAGAAAAAAGAAAAAAATATATATAATATTATATTATTATTTAATTTTAAAAATAGCTCGAGGAGATTTCTAGAGCATGGATTTAATCGACAAGTTTCCTTGCCCATAGAATTGAAAGTACAGTCCAAACAAATTAATATATTTTTTTCTGCACGTGCTTTTTTTAATAATAAATAAATAAACACTTTCACTTCTTCCAATAAAATAAAATTTCTGAAAAGATTCTTCTGCGTTCTGTCTCATCGTGCATTCTAAAGTTTTTTTTTTTTTTTTTTTTCAAAATTTTTAAAATGAAACCATTATGATATTTATAAATAATTCACTTTGTCCTAAACAACATTTTTTTTTTCTATATTTAAACATATAGTTTTGGATATTTAAAAGGCATTTGGCAGAGGAGTTTTGACTTTTTATCAGGGTTCGGTGGAGAGTTTAAGAAAATTATACTGGAGGGAGAACAAAACTTGACTACATATAGGTATAGGTATGTAAGGATTTTTCTTCATACCTGGTTAAAATCTTGACAACTAGAAAAGAGAAAGGTAGAAAATGGGATTTTTTTATTTTTTTTTTATCTCTTCTAGTTGTCAAGATTTTAACGGTGATATGTAGAGATCCCTACATATATCGATATGTATCCAAGTTTTTTTCTTTGGAGATATATGATTCGAGAAACTTGGATATAAGAAAACTATTGGAGAGAGAGTTGAATAATGGATAATTCGAATGGGTGTTTCAGTAGATAAGATATCAATTACCATTATAAAGGTCGATGATTCAATTTATCAACTTCACCAATTTTGCTCAACAATTCCTCTCACTAAGGGGCCGTTTGGGCCCCTGAATTGGTTATCGGTAAAAAAGATTGGGGGGAATGGATGAAATAGCCGACGTGTTGCTACAGTACCCTCATCCTCACTTCTTTCCCCATTCTATACAGTGACGTTCTCTCTTCTTCTTCCATCTGAATCTTGCTTCTCTCCCCCTTTTAGATCTAGGGTTTCGCCACCGATGTTTCTCTCCTTGCTTTCTCGTCATCGTCTGCTTACAGGGTTTCGTCTCTCTTCCCTCTGTCGTCTGGTATTCTCCCTCGACTTATTCTTCTCTCAATCGAATCGATTTGCCTTCTTCCCTTGTGTGGTTCATTTTCGGCTTCTAGATCGATGTTTGGGCCCCTTAGGTTATTTTTGTTTCTTTTCAAGTTAAACACATAATTTAACCCCTATATCCAAAACTTTATTTTTTTTTTACAACTAAACCCAATGATAGCACCTGATTCGTGTTATTTTATTACCTCTAATCTAAGCTTGTTAGAGGAGTTTTATGCTTTAATTGTCTTTATTGCAGGTACTTTGAGCATAGGTGACATTGGGAGCCAACCACACAAATTGGTGTTAATTCAGGCCAATTAAGGAGTTTTGGAGCCATCTTGATGTTCTTGGACGACGAGGAGGTGAAAAAATCCAAGTGGATTGAAGCGGGCCTGAAGAACTACACCAAAAAATCAAAGGTTGAAGCCTCATACTGAGAAAGATCGAGACAAGACTAAGAAAAAGGCAGCAAGGCTGGAATAGGGGTCGGCGTTGAGACGCTGACCTTGGCGTCTTGATGCCGACGCGAAATCGAAGCGGAGTAGAATATCCATGGCGTCTCGACGTTGCGACGTTTATTATAAATATAGGGCTTCGGTTTAGTCTGCCGTTAGGTTAGAATTTTCATACTTTTACGATTCTTTTCGCCCCTTTTTTGTTTTCTGAGTTGTGTAGACCTTTTAGGGTCAATTCCTATGTATTCTTTTGGATTTATTTACTGTTTTACATTCTTTATGAGTAGCTAAGTTTATTGGATTCGTTGGATTGGGACTATGCTTTGAATATATGGTTGCTTGGTTGAGTTTTCTGATTTCTACTTAATGTTCCTTGCTGTTTTTATGAGCTTTTCATGCAATCTCATTTAAACCAATGCATCTTATTAATATCTTAGAATTGTCGACTCTAGGAGATTAGTTTTGTGCATTTTATCAGTTATTTGAGATAGCCACTAGGCCGAGGCAAGTCCATCACTAATCTCGCATGTTTAGTGTAGCTTCTTGATAAGCCTAAGATGCATGATAAAGGTTGTGTTGATTGAATCTAAATTCTGTTTATATTTGATTAATGCAAATTCGGACCCACGAGTTTAAAACGGCTAATGTATGTAAGCAATTGCGAGATCTCGGGTTGTTTATTTTAGATTAGTTAGATATAGCTTGGTGATCATTGGGCTATGCATGCGGGGTAGCGGGCGATCAATCAAATTAATTAATTATATTGGCTGCAGGATTTTGGGTTAATAGTTAATTAAACATAGGTTAGATAGGGGGATCCTCCGAGTAACCAAGAAGCTGTACCGGGTTCATATTAATTGCATGAAATGATTTTTAGAGAAAACTAGGAAGCCAAGAAATAAAACATTCAAGCATAACACCCCCAATCCGACGATCATTGTTTCTATTGAATTTTTATTTCAATCCCTTTCTGTTGCATGTTTGTCTTATTTAGCTTATATTTATATTCAACATTTTATTTACTTATTTGCTCTGCCTGTTTAAAAACCCCCATGTTGTGTCCAAAGCAAAAGCCTGCATTCACTAGATTCCTCTTCCCAGTGTTCGACCTCGACCACTATTTCTACAAAAATAGTTGTAGTGTCGTGGAACTATAAATTCATTTGGTCGGGACCCTCGACAAGTCCTGATCACCCAAACATTTTGTTTTTTTATTGATATTTGCAAAATATGATATTTGACGTATAAGTTGTATGAGGAAAATAAACAAAAAAGTCGGGAAAAAAATAGTAAGCTTGAACCTTTGATTCAGAACCCCATGTTAAACAAATCAGCACTCCAAACATAGACTATTTTAACCCAGACTAAAATAATCTGCATCTCAAACACATATTATTTTATGCCAGACTAAAATAATTTGCACCCCAAACACAAACTATTTTATCCCAGACTATAAAACTTACTTTTGTAGAAAGCCTTGATCAATTCCCCTTTTCTTGCCAATAAGATTGAAAATGCAGCAACCCTCTTGTACGAACACCACCAATCGGCTACACCGGTATATCTCTAAGACTTCTTGAAGAAGGAGACTTGTGGGAGTCTTTTTGGGAGAGATCTCTGAGAGAAGGAGAGACAATGGGATGTCTTTCACCCCACCCCAGGGGTCCTATATATAGGTAAAGGCCAAGACCTTTTCCTAATAGGAAAAGGTCTAGGAATAAGTTCAAATCTATTATCTGAACAATATCTAATTTTAATAATTAATTAATTCCATAATTAATTAATTATCCAATTAAATATCACATATTTAATCTTAGGGATTTTATTAAAATTAAAATATGAATCCAATTCATATTAAATTTATTTGAACTCTTTCAAATATTTTCTTTCCTAATAGGAAAAGGTCTCTAATTTTAATAAATAATTAATTAATTCCATGATTAATTAATTACCCAATTAAATATCATATATTTAATCTTAGGGATTTTATTGAAATTAATATGAATCCAATTCATATTAAATTTATTTGAACTCTTTCAAATATTTTCTCTCCAGAATTAATTTTTGAAATTAATTCAAAAATTATATTATAAAGTTTCATAAACTTTATATTATAATGCATCAATATACATTATACGATCCCCCAAATAAATTGAACACTTTCAATTTACAATTTATATTTGTTTGCTTCAAGTCTTTTTACGAGCTACCAGTGGGACCTAATGGACCTACAGATCAGAAGCTCCAACGATACGAGACTAATCGGCTTAAACTCATTAACCAAGTTAGTCTCCATTCGTTAACTGTGGGTCATTCCACTAAAGACCCTCAGCTGCACTCTTCTCACTGCAGAATATTTCTGTGTCCACGGATATCGACCAATACTACAAGTCAGTCCTTCACGTGTGTTCGTATCCCAGCTGGGTCAAATTACCGTTTTACCCCTGGTTTACATCTTTGTCCTTAAGTCCCCAGTGCTCCTCTAATGAACAACCTGTTTGAGGTCCAACCAACAAACAGAAGTCCCTCTCGTGCCATAGAGAGGGTTGGGCCCATTGTTCAAGTCCCGGAGACACCACTTAAGGGAACACACCTCTACTTACCCTAGAGTCGGGAAGGAGTGAATTCCATCTTGTGTGATTATGTTCCCAGCTCCCCACTCGGTATTGTCCCCAAAATGGTAGGCTTATTGAGTCGGCGTGCTGGCCACTCTCACCCATACAAATCAAAGGACAACTCCTCGTGAACAGGAGTCCATAATCCACTCAGGATTGAGACTGAGTTGTCTAGGTCATCCTAGTGAAATAGAAACCAAGCCAACTAACGGTGTTACAGTTAGTAGTTAACTATTTCGCGGTCCGGTCTTATGCAAACTCATTGCATAGGATACCCCCACTCGCATGTCAATTACATGAACGCGTTGGATCATAGCGTTTGTATCATAATACAAAGTGGGCCGTATCCATAGTGTCACCAGGATAAGGTACCCAGCCTTATCCTTGTACTATAGACCTTTTAGGTTGTTACTTGAATATCGATCCCCGTATGTCCCCACATACTAGTTCAAGTTACATACAAACAACCTTGGATCTTAGTTTATTGGATTTGGGTCAAATAGTGCAATATTTAACAATAACATTTTATTGCAGAAACTAAATAACACTTTATTAAACAAAAGTATAAAATTTGTTTACATTCACTATCTACGAGTTTTAGGGCATAAAACCCAACAGTTTTGGAGCCATCTTGATGTTCTTGGACGACGAGGAGGTGAAAAAATCCAAGTGGATTGAAGCGGGCCTGAAGAACTACACCAAAAAATCAAAGGTTGAAGCCTCATACCGAGAAAGATCGAGACAAGACTAAGAAAAAGGCAGCAAGGCTGGAATAGGGGTCGGCGTTGAGAAGCTGACCTTGGCGTCTTGATGCCGACGCGAAATCGAAGCGGAGTAGAATATCCATGACGTCTCGACGTTGCGACGTTTATTATAAATATAGGGCTTCGGTTTAGTCTGCCGTTAGGTTAGAATTTTCATACTTTTACGATTCTTTTCGCCCCTTTTTTGTTTTCTGAGTTGTGTAGACCTTTTAGGGTCAATTCCTATGTATTCTTTTGGATTTATTTACTGTTTTACATTCTTTATGAGTAGCTAAGTTTATTGGATTCGTTGGATTGGGACTATGCTTTGAATATATGGTTGCTTGGTTGAGTTTTCTGATTTCTACTTAATGTTCCTTGCTGTTTTTATGAGCTTTTCATGCAATCTCATTTAAACCAATGCATCTTATTAATATCTTAGAATTGTCGACTCTAGGAGATTAGTTTTGTGCATTTTATCAGTTATTTGAGATAGCCACTAGGCCGAGGCAAGTCCATCACTAATCTCGCATGTTTAGTGTAGCTTCTTGATAAGCCTAAGATGCATGATAAAGGTTGTGTTGATTGAATCTAAATTCTGTTTATATTTGATTAATGCAAATTCGGACCCACGAGTTTAAAACGGCTAATGTATGTAAGCAATTGCGAGATCTCGGGTTGTTTATTTTAGATTAGTTAGATATAGCTTGGTGATCATTGGGCTATGCATGCGGGGTAGCGGGCGATCAATCAAATTAATTAATTATATTGGCTGCAGGATTTTGGGTTAATAGTTAATTAAACATAGGTTAGATAGGGGGATCCTCCGAGTAACCAAGAAGCTGTACCGGGTTCATATTAATTGCATGAAATGATTTTTAGAGAAAACTAGGAAGCCAAGAAATAAAACATTCAAGCATAACACCCCCAATCCGACGATCATTGTTTCTATTGAATTTTTATTTCAATCCCTTTCTGTTGCATGTTTGTCTTATTTAGCTTATATTTATATTCAACATTTTATTTACTTATTTGCTCTGCCTGTTTAAAAACCCCCATGTTGTGTCCAAAGCAAAATCCTGCATTCACTAGATTCCTCTTCCCAGTGTTCGACCTCGACCACTATTTCTACAAAAATAGTTGTAGTGTCGTGGAACTATAAATTCATTTGGTCGGGACCCTCGACAAGTCCTGATCACCCAAACATTTTGTTTTTTTATTGATATTTGCAAAATATGATATTTGACGTATAAGTTGTATGAGGAAAATAAACAAAAAAGTCGGGAAAAAAATAGTAAGCTTGAACCTTTGATTCAGAACCCCATGTTAAACAAATCAGCACTCCAAACATAGACTATTTTAACCCAGACTAAAATAATCTGCATCTCAAACACATATTATTTTATGCCAGACTAAAATAATTTGCACCCCAAACACAAACTATTTTATCCCAGACTATAATAATCTGCACCCCAAACACAAACTATTATAATCTCCAGACTATTATAACCCCTAGCTATTATAACCAACTCGGCGCCCCAAACAACCCCTAAATGTTGGTTGAGTTTAAGAATCGAATTCAACCTAAACTTGATCCACATCTTAAATGCTCCCCTCCAAAGTTAGGTCTTGGTATGAGGAAGTTAAAACTTAAGGTGGTATATAAGACCTTGTTTGATAACCATTTGGTTTTTTAAAATTATACTTGTTTTCTCCCAAATTTCTTATCATGAGTTTCATCTTTGTTAAGGACACATTTGAATTTCTAGTCAAATTCCAAAAACAAAGACAAGTTTTTGAAAAACTACTTTGTCTAGTTTTCAAAACTTGACTTAGTTTTTGAAAACATGGGAAGAAGGTAGATAATAAAACAAAGAAACTTATAAGTGGAAGTAGTGTTTATAAGTTTAAAATTTTCAAACACCAAAAACCGAAAACTAAATGGTTATCAAACGTGGCCTAAATTGTTCAAGTTTTAGTGAGTTCCACAATTTAACCACCGGAGGCAAAAATTGATGGAAAAAATTATTATTTTAGCAAAATTGTACAAACCACTTTGATTTATAATGATTATTGAAGGGAAAATTTCAATTTTTTCCCCAAAACTTATCACATTGTATTACTTTTCATCCTAAATTTTCAAATTTGTCAAATGAGCCCTAGACTTGGTTCAATATTGCAATTTCTATCCTCTATTCAATTCTCGCTAACTCACGTATCCACTAATTTTAATAAAAAGAAAAGTAAAAATCTCCACAAACTCACTAATTTCAATAATATAAAGTCGAACAAAAATTTAAGTTTGATTTATGCACAAATTAACCATGAAATAACTTTACCAAAACTAAAAATCTTTAACAAAAATTTAGATCTAATGATGTTTTTTTAATCGTATCAATTTTGTACCATATATGTATTTTATAATTTAGGGAAAAATACACTTTTGGTTCCTGAGGTTTGGGTTAAGTTACAGTTTGGTCCCTGAGTTTTCAAACTCAACAAAATACCCCTGAGGTTTGAGATAAGTAGCACTTTGGTCCCTATCGTCTATTTTTCTGTTAAGTCTTAACGGTTGCTGATGTGGCACTATTATTTTAATAAAAAAAAATTATTTTTTAAATTTTTTTAAAATAAAAAATGAAAAATAATAAAATATTATTATTTTATCTTTTCTTTTTTAATTCTTTATCCCTCTCTCTTATTCTTCTTCTTCTTCTCCACTTTCTTCTCCAACTTCTTCTTCCTCAACTCTGGTGGCCGGCGCCGTTCGCCGGCCTGCAGCCGCAGGGCGCTGGTGAGGTTTTTTTTTTTTTTTTTTCTCTTCCTTTTTTCTCTCTTTTCTCCTCTCTTCTCTTGCATTTCTTCACCTTTTCTTTCTTTTTTTTTTAAATAAAGAAAAGTGAGAGGGAGAAGCACGAAGCAAAGGTTTCAGCCATGGCGACCATCAGTTGTCTTCATCGTCAGGACCCCCAGCTTGCTGTTTCACAAAACCCCCCAAAATCAGAATCCACCATTGAAACAGAAAACGAACCCAGATTGAGAAAAACATCGGAAAATAGAATGCCCACAACTGAAACACAAAAAAGAAACAAAAACCCCCAAATCGTACCATGATTCTTTTGCTCTTGGGCTTGATTTCCCGCACAGTAGCTTCATGGTCTTCAATATCCAGCTTGAATGAGGAAGTAAAGGACTGTAAGAATGGGTGTGAAAGAGATAGTGAAGATGAAGTCGGCGAGAAGGAAAGGGAAACGGGTTCTTGTAGATGGAAATTGGAGTTTTAGAGAGAGAAGTGAAGAGAAGTCATTCTTATCTGCAAAAAGTCTAAACTGAAGCAAAAAGGTCTGAAGCCGAAGCAAATGGGAAAAGATGTGTTGGGTGCAAGGAACTCAGATCTGAAATCGGAGGGAGGAGGGCTCTCCTTCCTCCCGTTTCACGCCGGCGACGGGAGGAGGGAGAAAGGCCCTCCCTCTTCCCGTCGCCGGCGCCGGAGAGGGAGTCCCTCCCTCTTCTTTATTTAAAAAAAAAAAAAGAAAAGGAGAAGAAAGGGAAGAGAAGAGTTAGAGAGAGAGAAAGAAAGAAAGAGAAAAAAAAAAATTCTGGCCGACCGACGAACGACGGTGACCGACGGCTGCCGGCCGGCGAACGGTGGTGGCCTCCGGCCGCCGGAGTTGGAGATGATTCAATACCTCGTTCCGTCCCCCTACCTTGGGGTTAGTTTCTTCTATTTATAGTTGAAATTAGGGTTTTCCTCTTCCTTATAGGAGAGGGAATAGCCCTAGAGATTGATTCTGGTCCAATGGGTCTCCGTATGCTTGTTTCTCCTCTGAGCTTTCATCATTCTGACTTTCTTTAGAATTAGGTCCAAATTCACCCACAACATAGGACATTCTTCATTTTGACCTCTCCAAATAGGTCATCCACGCAATTGTTTCTTAATTAATCTTATAAAAAATATCGATCTAATTCAACTAAACTTAAGAACCTCATCTTAAACTCACCTAGCCAATCTTCTAATCTATACTCCATATAAATTGATATATTTTTTTAGAAATAAATTTTCAAAATTGCAAAACTAATTTGTGAGCTCAATTATATATACTCAAAAGAATCATAAATTATTTTAGGGAAAAATACACTTTTGGTCCCTGAGGTTTGGGTTAAGTTACACTTTGGTCTTTGAGTTTTCAAACTCAACAAAAATGCCCTTGAGATTTGAGATAAGAAGCAATTTAGTCCCTGCCGTCCATTTTGTCGTTAAACCCTAACAGTTTGCTGACGTGGCATCATTATTTTAATAAAAAAAATTATTTTTTAAATTTTAGGGCAAAAATCAGTTTTGACCCCTAAACTTTACCCATTGTATCAATTTTAACCCTGAACTTTCAATTTCAGCAAATTAGACCCCAAACTTATATGAGTGTTGCAATTTTAACCTTCTGTTATCCTCCCTTCCAACCACCGTTAGAATCACGTGCTTGTCCATTTCTTTTCTTTTTTTATTCTTCATTTTTTTCATTTACATGTGTGGATTGAGTTTGCATGAAAGAAAACTTGTTGGAGAAGCTTTTTCTTTGGAAGGGACTTGAAGAAGCACAATGAGTTTTCTTCAATCAGTCTAAGAAGAGGGACAAAGAGAAGAAATTCAATCGATTAAGGAGGAGGCGAAAAGTTGTTCAATCAGTGTGGGAGGAAAGTCTCGTTTGTGCAAAAGGTGAGAACCAAGTTTTCTTTTACTGCTAAGAAGAAGAATATCAAAGAATACGAAAATTTGGGGATTTTTCCTCTCATTTTTGGGGGTTTCATCTAGTATTTCATTTTTGTTAAGATTTTGTTGTTGGTGAGAAGTTATACATGATTTTCCTCTCATTTTTTCCCCATTGTGTTTGTGGGTTTTGTTGCTTTTTTTTAGTTAGTCAGGAACATATTAATGGGATGATAGGAAATTATTTCTCCTTCCATTACATGGTTGCATGTGCTGTCTTAAGAAAAAAAAAATTATTGAAATAAAATGGTTCTGTTTATGCTGCATTTCCCGTCAGTATCTTCGGATGAGGCGAAAGCATGCTGAATCAATTTTTTGGTTTTGGTTTTATTTCCCTTCTTTGTAGATTTTTCCCTCTCATGTGCTTTAACGGAAATTCTAACAGAAACTTAACGGAGGGTGTACATTGCAACACTTATGTAAGTTTAGGGTTCAATTTGCTGAAATTGAAAGTTCAGGGTTAAAATTGATACAATGGGTAAAGTTTAGGGGTCAAAATTGATTTTTGCCCAAATTTTATAAATAAAAATATATTAAAATAATATAAATATTATTATTTTATTATTATCTTTTATTCTTTCTTTCCCTCTCTCCTATTTTCTCTCCCTCTCTCCTATTCTTCTTCTTCATCTTACCTTGTCTTCTTCCCTTCTTCTTCAACATGTTGCCGCCTGCCAGCGGCCGGCAACCACCGCTTGCTGGCGGCCAGCCGCCGCCGGCGACCCTTTTTTTTTTTTTTTTTTCCTTTTTTCCTTTCCTCATCTTTTCTTCTTCTTTTTCTCATTTTCAACATTATTTTCCGGTGAGAGAAACGAAGGAGGGAGGTCCTCCCTCCCACCCTGTTTCAGACCTCCCTCCTTCGTTTCTCCGGAGATCCGAAACGGGGAGGGAGGGAGGACCTCCCTCCTTCGATTCTCCGGCAGCCCATTTATAAAAAAAAAATTGTGGAAAATGAGAAGAAGAAGAAAAAAAGATGAGGGAAGGAAAAAAAATCGCCGCTGGCAACATGTTAAAGAAGATGGGAAGAACACTAGGTTGAAGATGAAGTTGAGGTTGGAGAAGAAAGAAGAATAAGAGAGTGGGAGGGAAAATAAAAATAAATAATAAAATAATAATATATTTTTATTATTTTAATATATTTTTATTTAAAAATAATTTAATTAAAATAATCGTGCCACGTCAACCCTCCGTTAGATTTAACAGAAAAATTGACGGCAGGGACCAAAGTGCTCCTTATCTCAAACCTCAGGGGTATTTTTGTTGAGTTTGAAAACTCAGGGACCAAAGTGTAACTTAACCCAAACCTCAGGGACCAAAAGTGTATTTTTCCCATTATTTTAACATACAATTGATGGGTTTTAACGGATTTCTAATGCTTACAACTCCAAAACCATAGTAAATGATTAAAAAAATAATAAATAGCAAAACTCCCGAACACAATTATAAATCACATGCCAAAGTCAACATAGCTCAACGGTAATTCGCATGTACTCTCGACCAAGAGATGAGAGGTTCAAAACCTTCCACCCTAAATGTTGTTGAACTCAAAAAAAAAAAAAAAAAAAAAAAAAAAAAAAAAAAAAAAAAAATTCAAGTCACATGGTCAATTATTGAAACATTTGATAACTTTTTTACACTCCAATGGACACAAATCATAAATATAATCCCTAATGTTAAGGTAGTTTTTCGATGTAGTTATTACTTAAAAAGTTTCAATTTAGTCTCTGTCCGACCTCAAAATCGAATCCAACTTCCTTTTAATCCTTTCATTTCTGCAACCTAGGTTCCCAAGAAACAACGTAATTACCTTTGTAAAGTCAACTTTTAATTTTGATAAGTAATCAGAGTTGACATGAAATGGATCACAAAAGAAGACGTATCTGATGAATGAATGATTCAATCCCCTCCCATCCACACGTGTCCTTCGATTCTATTGAAGGAGTTCCCCTTCTCCTATATGTTTTAACATTTTTCAATTTAGGGTGTGTTTGGTTTAACTTTTCAAGTGTTTAATTTTGAAAATAAATCATTTTGAAAAAATTTCTAGTGTTTGGCAACCACTAAAAATGACTTATTAGAAAATGAGATTGATAAATAAACCATTTTGAGAGAAACACATGATACCAACTTTTTAAAAAAGACTTCTTAAATAAACAATAACTTGTGTATAAAAACATTTGTGAGAAAATGCAACCAAACATATGAGTGTTTAAATTCTAAACAATTTTTATACAAAATGTTTTTTTAAAAATGCATTCTTGAAAAACATTTAAATTAAAATGTATTCCAAACGGACCCTTAGTCTTTAGTGAATGTTCAAATTTGCATGGTTGATAATCAACTTACCTGACATGACACTTCATAATTGATGAAAATTTGAAGGAAAAATATCATCTAAGAGGGGAAAGTTTCTCATTATTCTACATTAAAATTTCTAAAAAAATGTTAGAAATTACAAGTTTTTTGTCCCTCCTAGATGACCTTTTTTCTTCTTTAATTTTCCTTCTCTCATTTACTACCCTATTATATCATGTAAGTTTATCATCAACCAATTTTAACATTCACACCAACAATGAGAGAACTAAATTGAAAAATGTTAATTACGCAAGGGAGTACATTAAGACTTTTTTAAACAATAGATACCAAAATTGAAAAAGATCCAAACATTAAGAATTAAAGTATATATTTAGTCTAATAATAATAATCACAACAATAATACAGTTGCCAACAAAAGCATAATCTAACGACATAAACTTATACTAATACTAATGACTAAGAGGTATGTGGTACGAATTCTCCCATCTCCCACATGCATCATCCTAAATATAATTATTCTTGATTCATAGACATTAAATATCCATGCATCCACATCTGCAAATATTCTTAATTAATCTCAAATATCCTAATTTCTTCAAAATGAACATCCTGAAAATTCTTGTGGTCTCGGTTTGTCTGCCACTAAAATTTTAGGTCCCGTTTGATAATCATTTTGTTTTTAGTTTTTAGTTTTTGAAAACTAAGCCTATAAACACTACTTTTATCTACAAGTTTCTTCATTTTGTTATCTATGTCCTTTCCTTGTTTTAAAAAACCAAGTCAAATTTTGGAAACTATAAGGTCCCGTTTGATAACCATTTGGTTTCTGAAAATTATGTACTTGTTTTCTTCCAATTTTCATACCATAGTTTTCATCTTTGTTAAGCATACACTTGAATTCTTAGTCAAATTTCAAAAACAAAAACAAGTTTTTGGAAACTACTTTTTTTAGTTTTCAAAACTTGACTTAGTTTTTGAAAATATGGGAATATGGTAGATTACAAAACAAGTAGATTTATGGGTTGTAGTAGTGTTTATAGGCTTAATTTTAAAAAACCAAAAACCAAATGGTTATCAAACGAGGCCTAATAAAAAAAGTAGTTTTCAAAAACTTGTTTTTGTTTTTAGAATTTGACTAAGAATTCAAATGTGTCCTTAATAAAGATGAAAACTATTGTAAGGAAATTGGGAGGAAACAAGTATAATTTTCAAAAACCAAAAACCAAATGATTATCAAACGGGGCCATTGAATGAAAGGTTAAAAGGACCATTGTGTTGTGTTATTTGAAAAAGTTTGTAATTGGTCCAATTTTGTTGGTAATTAATCTAAGTTGAGGAGGAGCTTGACTGTCAAAATATGAGCATGGGCTTGCTTAGCTTGGTGATGTTCGAGCTTTTCGATATCATGAATTTTTTTTGCCTATATTATTCAATGAAGTAGATTGCTTGTTTAGGGGACAAAGACATCTTATCAATACGTTGTTGAGTCCAGATTGGAACCTTCAGTTAGACATGCTTATAAATAAAAATGATTTATATATAGTCATCTGTTCTTTTAGCCCTTTTTTTTTTTTTTTTTTACACAAATCTCATCTTTAAACCTTGAAATACTAAAAAAAAGGGGGAAAAAAAACAAACGATACATCTAGTTGGTTTTTTTTTTTTTTTTTTATTATTAAACGATTTAAACTTTCTCCATGTTTGATGAAAAATTGTAAATGAGATATAATTTTGAAATTTAGAAACTAAAAGATTCTAATGGTAACGGGAATTAAAAGGAGTTGTTGTTATATCACTGATAGAAATCTTCTATCACCTGATTTGAACAACTACAACCAATCACCTTGCTAAATCTATCAGTGACAGAAAACAATAGCACATTCCAAACAAAATGCAGAAATAATTGATAGAATTCTATCACTGATAAAATCTATCAATGATAGATTTGATAGAAACGGGGAGAAGGAAAAAAACGGGTTGAACAACTACAACCAATCACCTTACTGAATCTATCAGTGAAAAAAAACAATAGCAAATTCAAAACAAAACGCAGAAATAACGGATAGAATCTATCAGTGATAGAATGATAGAATTCTATCACTGATAGAATCTATCAATGATAGACTTGATAGAAACGGGAAGAAGGGAACAAACAGGCTGGATGGGCTTGGGTAATCATATCAGATGGGCATTTTAGTAGTTTAGATGGGTTGAATGTTAAATTTTTCTATTTTTGCAAATACTTTAATATGTTGCTAATTTTGTTATTATTTTAGTTGAGTTTGCTATCTGCGCAAGCAACCCTATAAAAAAAATTAAAACATTATTGCACTACAAATGAGAGATTTGAACAATGAGAAAGGTTACTAATTGTTTGCCCTATTTGATAATTATTTGGTTTTTGGTTTTTGAAAATTAAGCTTAAAAACACTACTTCCACCTTCTTCTTCTTCTTCTTCTTCTTCTTCAAAACACTACTTCCACCTTAAGGCTTCTTCTTCTTCTTCTTCTTCTTCTTCTTCTTCAAAACACTACTTCCACCTTAAGGTTTCTTCTTCTTCTTCGAGTTTGGCTAGGAATTCATATGTGTCCTTAACAAAGATGAAAACCATAGTAAGAAAATTGGGAAAAAACAAGCATATAATTTTCAAAAACCAAATGGTTATCAAACGGGACCTAATTACGAAGAGTTGAGTTAGACTTATTTAAATATATAAAAAAAGATAGAAAGAAAGAGTTAGGGTTGAGTGGCTTCCAAGTGTGAGATGCATATTTCTTTCATTAATATAATTAAGGTAAAGAATCATTTTAAAATTTAACAAGAAAGAGTAATTGTTCTACATTTTGAACTAAAAAATTGGATCACCTAAAAGGCCAGGGAGACTTTACTATAAATATAATAGTAATAAACAATAACGAAAACTCTCAACATGAGCATATAGTTCAACTAGCATAAAGTTTTATTCTTGATTAAGAGATTAAATATTTAAATACTCCACTTCACATATGGTAAAAAAAAAAAAGTGAGACATTTTCGCGAGGTTAGAGTTATTTATTTATTTACTTGTTATTAAATTTTAAATAAAGAAAACTGATAATTAGATACTTTGTATAAACGAAGTCACAAGGGTCGAAAAACATAATTTTGAGTCAAGTTTTAAAGTATTGTTTTAATTAAAAGTTACAAGAAAGAACTAAGAGTGCTCATCTTGTTACAAATTTTTTATAGTGCATTATTCACAAATAATAACTTAGATTTCTATTAATTTTCATTCCATGGTAGTAACACAAGATAATTTTTCATTACCATATAAGAATGATAATGAAAATTTTAAAAGTTACATGCACTAAACTTACGTTAGACTGAGGATAATTTTAAAGTATTTATGAATATTACTAGAAATGCTCTGCAAAATGTTGGTATCTTTTGATTAATTAAAATGTTTTAAAGAATAGTAAAGTGTTTCCAAAAGTAGTTTCGGTAATCAACAACAAATCACTTTAAGGTCGGATGTTCAAATCTCCATACCATATATCTATTATACTAAAAAAAATATTTTTTTAAAAAAATGTCAAGCATGCACTAAATTGACACAAAGGCTAAAAAAATAGGGGCTAAAAATGTCATTTAACTTTTTGTTCAAAAAAATATTTTTTAAAGTTTGTTGTATGATATGATAAAGCAATATTTAAAGTTTGTGTGCGTTGTACGTTTCTTAGATAATTTAATTGCATATTAATTGTTTTGTTTGTTTACTTTTAGTATCTTAATTAATAATATGCTTGACAGTGAAGCAGAAAATTTAGTCTAAAGTTTTCATATATTAAAAAAAAAAAAAGGAGAGCTTGTGCCAAAAATAGAAATGCTATGTTTCAAAATAGGCAAGCCATAATAGTAAAGCTTGTAAACAAATGATTCCATTATGGATTTCTCATCATTGTCCTTATGAAATATACTAATAATTTACATTATTTTGGTTTTTAAATCAAACCCATCTAACAATGGGAATAATTAAATTCAATAGAAAGAGATAGAGTGGAAACAAAATGAAAAAGAAAGAGAGATTGATAATTGCAAAGTTTTGTCTAAATGATGACACTTTGTTTGTTTGTAGTGTTGTATATTATGAAAGTAAAAGTTAATATGTCAAAGCGAGCATAACTCAACAATAATTGATATATATTCTTGACCAAGAGGTCAGAGATTCGAGTCCAAATGTTGTTGAACTAAAAAAAAAGTTTAATATGCCAAATTAAGTGAGCATAGCTGGACATAATTTGAAAGCTTTAAGGAAACAATAAAATGAATTAAATCAAATCCAAAGATGAGAAGAAAATTTGAGATAAAAATTTATACATGAAAACCGAAAAGAAACCATATTTTTATAGACTATTTTTTACCATTCAAATAATCACATCACTACTTGTAGAGTTGTATCTTTTGATAAAGGACATCTTTTCATACAAGGTTGTGTCCTTTACAAAAAGACGCATCCTCTCGCCTTCTTTAAATTTCATTAAAAATTGTTTTATTCATGAGCTTCAAACATTTATAAATGTGGAGGTTGAGATCCTTCAATCATCTAACAACTTACAAAAACAACTAAATGTTAAGAAGTTCAATTAAGGTTAGGATGTTGTTTATCGAATAACTTTGATGTTAAGTAAAAAATATTTAGAAAATGATCCAATAGAACTTCCAAATACTAGGTAAATAATATGTATAACTCAAATGGTTGATGTAGTTTCCAATTGTAGGTTGAAGTTTTTGTTTGATGTTAGGGATTCGTCAAGAAAATAGGATTTCATTTGTTATTTTATTTTCCTGAAAAAAATTAAGATAGACACTCATTCTCAAATAAGAGATCGAGTTATCAAATAGAACAATTGTTCGTTTAAGGACATGACTAAATACAATGAGGTCTAAAACCACCTTATGTCACATGATGAACGTATAAAAGAGGTAAATTTTGTTATTAACAGTTAGGATAGCTTATCAACTCTTCATACATGAAGAACAACAAAACTTACTTTATGAAAGAAAAATATTAGTATAAGACTCTTAGAAAGACGGAAGACACACTTGAGTTTTTTCTTTAATTTGTAAACAAGATTGAGTATTGACATTCTTGGTGCAATTGTGTAACGCGTGTCTAAAAAATTCGACAACATAATGACGTAATTATACAATAATTATTCAAATTTTTTTTGGCACTTGATAGACAAGATTAACACACTCTAAAGCTAGAATAGCCAAATAGTAATTTTTCACATCACTTGAGAATAAAACAACATACCCAAACTCCCAAATACACAAAAACAAGTAAGGCTCGTATCATAACTACCTGATAAGCCAAAGAATCAGAACTCATAGAACGAGAGGCATTCGACTTTAGGTGACAAAACCCTTAAAAGGAAAAGACTTTCAACTTTATTGACACTTCCAAAACATCTCAACTTGGAAAATAAGTCTAATAACTTCACGCTAAACAATAACTTAAAAGAATGAAATATTAACATCCAAATCACAACCCAAAGCAAATTTCTAAAACAAGTCTAATAACACTCAATGTCAAACTCTAATAAAAACCAACAACTACTACTACTACCACAATCTCCACTCAAATAAAGAGTAACAACAACAAAATAACCGTAGTCAGATTGCAATCTCAATTAAACTATTAGAAGATAAAAATAACTATCTATACTATATTAAAAGGCAGGATCCGTGAAAAACATTTTTAGACCAGAATACCCCTTTAAATTTCAGATAATTACTTTATTAAAATCTAATTATTTTAATTAAAAAATAAAAGAAAAAAAAAACCAACATAATGATAAAAAAAACAACTGACTTTCATGATTTGATAAAAAAATTTAAAAACCAATATGATCGGATTTAATATGAAATTTTGAAAGAAAAAATCTTAAGATAATTATTTTACTTAAATCTAATTATTTTAATTAAAAAGAAGAAAAAAATAAGAAAAGAACAAACATAATGATAAAAAACAATTGACTTATACGATTTGATTAAAAAATTTAAAAACCAATATGAAATTTTGAAAGAAAAAATCTTAAGATAATTAGTTTAGTTTACTGATCGGATTTAAAAACCAATCTGAAATTGTTCGTTTATATTTAAGGTATTTTCCAATTTCTTCCAATTGTTCGTTTATATTTCAAGTATTTTTTTTAGTTTGACTTTTAATAGTTTATTTATCTATAATATATTAAAAAGCAAGGATCCGTGGAAAACATTTAATAATATATATTAAAAAGCAAGGATCCGTGAAAAAAAATTTAGACTAAAATACCCCTTTAAATTTAAGATAATTACTTTAGTTTAAAATCTAATTATTTTAATTAAAAAAATAAAAGATACAAAAATTTAAAAGTCTGTAATCTGTAAAAAAAAATAAAAAATGAATATGAAATCTTGAAAAATCTTTTCCTATAAAAAAATAAAATAAGAAAAAAACAAACGTAGGTGGTTTTAATAATTATCTATAATAAATGATTTAAAAAAATCTGTAATCGCTACAAAATTTAAAAAACCAATATGAACTCTTGAAAAAAATATTTTCCTATAAAAAAAAAGAAAAAATAAGAAAAAAAAAAAACAAACGTAGTGGTTTTAATAAATCTATAATAAATTATTTAAAAAAAAAATTGTAATCGCTACAAAATTTAAAAAACCAATATGAAATTTTGAAAAAAATCTTTTCCTATAAAAAAATAAGAAAAAATAAGGAAAAAAACAAATGATATGGTAATTTTTTATTTTTTTTAATTAAAACAATAACGAAATTTGTTTTCCACTTTTTGATTTTGTTATCTTTTATTATCATTTTGGTTGTATAACTTAGAATAATATTATGGTTTATATTTTTTATCTTAGGATCTATACACTCTATCCAAAATCTAATCAAATTAGAATTTGAATCTAAATTTCCTCTATAAATTGTTCACCTTCCCCCATCGGTTTTAACATATTCATCCTCTCCATGGTTGGTTTCAGGTACCTCTCTTGAATTATAATTATAATATTTTTTTTTAATTTTATCAATTTAATTATAAGAAAGTCATTCTCAGATATTTTATGTTATAGACTGACTTTAATTTCTTTTTCCCCTCCAACTTTATTTTTCCGGTCTAAAATTACTCATCTCTTCCAATTTCTTCCAATTGTTCGTTTATATTTCAGGTACCTCTCTTGAAATTATTCCTATGCGATTCTCAAATATTTTTTAAGAAAATATTTACATATATTTATTGTGATGTTGTTTTTGTTTAATCTTGCCTCAATTTAATGAGAATGTCATTCTCGAATGTGATATTATGTATTATAGTTAACAATATTCGGATTCTTTTGGGAATTTTTTACGCTATTTAATTTCCTTTTTTCCATTTTTTTTTTTGTAGTTTTCATATCTAAAATTAGTTATCTTCCCCAATTATTCATCTGCGTTTCACTTATGTCTTTCTTTTCTTTTCTTTTTCTTAATTTAATTTCGTTGTCTCCAAAATTATAATTTGTGCGTTTCATATGAAGAGTCTAAATCAATTCATTCACCACTAATTTAGTTTGAATATAGTTGACATAATTTGAATTTGAATTTTGTCCATTTAATTAGACAGTGATTCTCAAATATTATATTATTATATTTTTTAATAGTTGTTGATTTAAATTTATTAATATAAAAACAAAACTTATGTGTTATGAATTAATAACATATTTTGTGTACTTAGAAGATTTCTTTTGGTTTTGGATTCTTCACGATTTTTTAATTACAATTTTAAAAAATTATTTAGTAATTAGAAAACTGTTTTTCTTTTTTTTTTTTTTAATAAAAAAGATGAATTTCAATTAAAAAATTATTGAAACTATCAAATTGTCAATATAAGAACAAAAAGATGATTTTAAAATATTTACAGATATTTGATATCTTATTGTTGTTATCTTTACTTTTTTTTTTCTTGAATATTATATTATGATTAATCCAGTTTTCGATTATAATATTTTTTTAATAGCCGTTTATTTAATTTATCAATATAAGAACAAAACTTCATGTATTGGAAATTAATTAATATTTTTTTGGGAAAAATACACTTTTGGTCCCTGAGGTTTGGTTTAGGTTTCGTTTTAGTCCCTGAGGTTTCAAACTCAACATTTTAGTCCCTGAGGTTTGCATTTAGTAGCATTTTGGTCCCTCCATCCATTTTTCCGTTAAAAACTAACGGTTTGCTGACGTGGCACTAATTTTTTATTTAAAAAAATTTATTTTTAAAATTTTAAAATATAAATATATTAAAATACTAAAAATAATATAATTTTATATTATTTTATTTATTTCTTCTTCTTCTTTATTTTTCTTTTTCTTCTTCTTCTTCTTATTCTTTTTTTTTTTAAACACTTCTTCTTCTTATTCTTATTCTTCCTTTTTAGACGGTGATTCTCGAATATCATATTATAATTAACAAGCTACCAATTTTTTTGGATATAATATTTTTTAATAGCTATTGATTTAAATCTATTAATATAAAAACAAAATTTCATGTGTTGTGTATTAATCCAGATTTTTTGTCTAATGGGAAGAATTTTTTTGGTTTTGGATTCTTTGTGTTTGTTTTTAAATTACAGTTTTTAAAAAACAATTTAGCAATTAGAAAATTAATTTTCTTTTTTTTTTTAAATTAATTTAAATTAAAATTCTATCGAAATTATCACTACATATGCTTTTCAAATATTTACATATATTTGCTATTCTATTGTTGTTATTTTTAATTTTATCTTTTTGGAATAATATATTATGATGAACAAGCTACCAGTTTTCGAATATAATATTTTTTTAATAGCTGTTTATTTTAATTTATTAATAAAAAAACAAAACTTCCATGTGTTGGGAATTAATTAAGATTTTTTGTACACTGAGAATAATTATTTTGGTTTTGAATTATTCACAGTTGTTTTTAAATTACATTTTTTAAAAATAATTTAATAATTTTAATGGAAATTTTCTTTTTTTTTTCTCTTTAAAAAAAAACAATTTCCATTTAAATTTTATTGAAATAGTCACTACACAATAATTCTCAAATGAATTTATATAGGATTGTTTTCAAATTAACTTTTAAAAAAAAACTTTGTAATTTTAAAATTGATTAGTTTCTTTAAAAAAAAAATCATTAAACTTTATTGGTATTATCACTCACCATGATTCTCAAATATTTACAGATATTTGATATTCTATTATTTTTAATTTTAATTTATGTTTTTTCTTGCTTGCCCCTAATTTGATTTAAACATATTACACATAATTTGAATTTGAATTTTGTCAATTTAAATTTATTATAGATTATTTCTTTATCTATTTATTTAAATAAATATGATCATTTTCAATTTCTAAAAAAGTACCCTTTTAAATTTCAAAACAATGATAATAAGATAATCTTATTACGCTCTAAATGCGACCTGAGCTAATAACTCTAAATATGATATCATTTGATAGATTGTCTTATATATTTGAATGAGCTCTCGACTTTTAAAACGGCATGTTCTAGGTAAGAGGTTTGTTTCATCTTAGCGAAGTCTTATTTTGCAACCACTATTTGGAATCTAATAATGTTGTCTTCATAGAAATGAAAATTGTTATTTCAATTATAGGAATGCTTGAATATGTAATTTGATTTCAAATAATATCAAATTAGAATTTGATTCTAAATTCCCTTCATAAATTGTGCATTGTTCTCCAATTGGTTTTTATGTCTAACAATAAATTTCATAATTATTAGGAAAAAAAATCATCATTGAAGTATAAAAAAAAAACAAATATAAAAATGTATAGAACTAATCTTAATTAGTTTAAAATTCATTTTACTTTATAATATTTTACTAAAATTATTACACGTGCAACGCACGTGGTAAAAACCTAGTTAAAAGTAAAAGCAACTATCTTAATGGTCTCCAATTTTTCATGTGCCTCGTCCCATCACCTAGCTCATGAAAAAATTAATCTTGCTGGTCGGGAGACTTAGTAAAAAAGTACTTAGTAAGTAGCTCACAGTTGGTGAGCCACCAAGCATCAAACAAGACAAGCAACATACTTCTCAAATGTATCAAACATGGTCTTTAAAGCTAATAATACAAGCATCATGATTAATATACATACACAAGTAAATTTTATTTCTAGTTTTCAAATCATGTAAATTTTAAATCATTTTTCATATGATTTTTTTTTTTTAATTTCTTTTTAAATTTTACTCCAAATCTTTAAAGTTGTTTCAAAGAATCCTTTATTAGCAATTTTCATTATAATCGAAAATTTTAAAATATTTTGGGCAAAACTGAAACCAAGAGACAAATCTAAAAGCAAAACTTATTCAGAAGTTCTTTACATTTGTAGAGGGTGATTTAAGGATGACTTTCTTGAAAAATTGCTTGGAGTGAAAACACTTTTTTTTTTTATAAGAACACTCATGAAAAAAAAATACAAATTGAAGGTTTCAATTCCATTTCAAAATCTACACACATATGTATATCTATACATATATATAATTTAGTCCCTAACATTAGAGTTTTTTTTTCCAATTTAATTCTTAATATCTTAAAAGTTTCAACTAGATTCATGAGAGCACTTTATATAATTTAATTATTCAAGAACATGTGAATTTGAAATAGGAAATGAGAATGCTAGATTTTTTTTTTTTTTCTTAAAGATTGTTTTCTGTTCTTGTTTCTAGTTTTCAGTTTTGTTTGGTTCTCTAATTGTATCCAAAATTTGGAATAAAAAATTATTTATTTATTTGTTTTTTCATGTTTCCAGTTTTTAATAAACAAAAATAGAAGCCTTATTATTTTACCAAATGCCGGATAAATATTTAAAATTATATATGACATAATACTTTTAAATATTTTACTTTAAAATCTAATTTTCATGTAAAAGATTATTTTTAAAAAATTTAAAGTTTGAGAGATCCAAGAAAGAATAAATGGTCACCAAAAATATTTTTATTTTTTTCCATATAGACAAGAAACAAAAACTAGTTATTCAATACACATTTATTTATTTATTCTAAAAAAAAAAAAAAAAAAAAAAAAAAAAAAAAAAAAAAAAAAAAAAAAAAACCTTGTCTAAGGAATGAAAAAAGTTCCTATTTTTTACTTCTAATTTTTAATAATACACATGTGTTCTATTTCTTAAACCACTATGCCTACCTTATTTCCTTTTCAATACATCTAGCCATAGGACTATTGGTAAAATAAATAAATAAATAATAAATTGCAAACACATTTGTTCTTCAAGCTGTTACTTTTTTAACAGCAAATTCCCAAAGCTTTAGAATAATTGAACTTCCCCAAAAACTCAAATTTTCCATTCAATAATGTATGCACATGTGTTGACCTAAACTATGTGACATAATTGCCTATTAATTTAAATCAATAATTAACGCTAAATACTCTGAATCATTATTTAATTTTTATAAAAAAAAATTCTAAGTAACATGTGGTAAGGCAAACATGAGCATAGTTCAACTGATATAAAATTTGTATTAATGACCAAAATGTTTGTGGTTCGAATCCCTCCACTCTACATGTTGTCAAAAAATATATATAATAATAATAACATGTAGTAAAAATATTTTATTAATTGCATTGTTTTCTTTGGGCCAAAGTTCCATTATTTTATGAAGTTGTCCCAAATCAACATCCTTACCAAAATTTTGTATCCCACATACTAAAACTTTTATGAGGTCATTGCACGGATAAAAAATACGGTATAGATTTTTAATATTTCCTTCTCATGGATTTAAAATTCATTTATTTATATATTTTTTATGCTCTTCATTTTGTTCTTTGATTAACATAAATTTATTTATGTTTATCATTTAGGTCATGTTAATGTAACTCTTTCGGGTAAAAAACACTTTTCGTCGAATTTAAATTGGTTTCTATTTAGTTCTTATAGTTTAGAAACTAACTCTTTGGTCTTTCATATTTGAACTTAGTTTATATTTAATTTGTGGGGTTCCAAAAGTGACATGTTTGGTCTCCAAAGTTTGAATTTTATTTTTAATCAGTTCCTAAAGTTTGAAAATTATTTCTAAAAGGTCTCCAAATAAACTTGATATTGGTTGGTTAATATAACAAAATGATGTTGTTGGCTTCCAAAACATTATCAAAATTTGGTCCCCAAAAACTATATTTTTTGGATTTGTCCTTGACTATACCAACAACTCCTTCGACGTCTTCAAATGCAATACTAATATGCTCGACATGAGGTAACTCTACGTGACAATAACTTTTTTTTGCTTAATTATAACACCCTTTGAAATATATAATTTCTAAAATTTTATTTTAAGGCAAAAATATTAGTTTATTTTGAACTTACTAATATTGAAGTTAAAAAAAATAAGGGAAAAATACACTTTTGGTCCCTGAGGTTTGGGTTAAGTGACACTTTGGTCCCTGAGTTTTCAAACTCAACAAAAATACCCCTGAGGTTTGAGATAAGGAGCACTTTGGTCCCTGCCGTCAACTTTTCTGTTAAATTTTAACGGTTGCTGACGTGGCACTAATATTTTAATAAAAAAATTATTTTTTAAATTTTTTTAAATAAAAAATATTAAAAATAATAAAATAATATTACTTTTATTATTTCTCCCTCTCTCTCTTCTTCTTCTCCATCTTCTTCCTCTTCATCATCTTCCTCCTCCTTCTTCTTCCTATCTCCGGCGGCCGCCGGCCACCGCTCGCCGCCGTCGGCCGCCGGCGACTTTTTTTTTTTTTTTTTTTTTTTCTCTTTTCCTTTCTTCTTCTTCTCTTCTTTTTCTTCTTCCTCCCTTCTTTCCACTGTTTTTCTTCTTCACTTCCACTGTTTTAAAAAAAAAAAAAAAAAAAGAATGGAGGAGGGGCCTCCCTCCTCCTCTGTTTCGCGCCGGAAACGGAGGAGCCCCTCCTCCCTCTCCGTCCAGATCTGGACGGGGAGGGAGGAGGGGCCTCCCTCCCCCTCCGTTTCCGGCGCAAAACGGAGGAGGAGGGAGGTCCCCCCTCCTCCCTCCATGTTTATTTTTTTAAAAAAAAAAAAGAAAGAAAAGAAAAAAATGGGGTAAGAGAGAAAAAGAGAAAAAAAAAAAAAAAAAACAGTTCCGGCGACCGGCGGCGACGGCGGGGGGTGGCCGCCGGTCGCCGGAGTTAGGAAGAAGAAGAAGGAAGATGAAGGAGATGGAGAAGATGGAGAAAAAGAAGAAGAAGAAAGAGAAAGGGGGAAAGAATAAAAAAAATAAAAAAATATTAATATTTTATTATTTTAATATTTTTATTTTAAAAAAATTAAAAAAATATTTTTTTTTATTAAAATAATAGTGCCACGTCAGCAACCGTTAGGAGTTAACAGAAAAATTGACGGCAGGGACCAAAGTGCTCCTTATCTCAAACCTCAGGGGTATTTTTGTTGAGTTTGAAAACTCAGGGACCAAAGTGTCACTTAACCCAAACCTCAGGGACCAAAAGTGTATTTTTCCCAAAAAATAATATTTCATTTTAAGTTATCATATTAAATTAAAAAATTAGGAAAAAAATACACTTTTAGTCCCTGAGGTTTGGGTTAGGTTTCATTTTGGTCACTGAGTTTTGAAACTCGACAATTTAGCCCCTGAGGTTTGGATTTCGTTTCATCTTAGTCCCTCTATCCATTTTTCCGTTAAAAACTAACGGCTTGCTGACGTGACACTATTTTTTTATTAAAAAATTATTTTTTAATTTTTTTAAAAAAATATATATTAAAATAATAAAAATATGATTATTTTTAATAAATTTATTTATTTCTCTCTCTCTCTTCTTCTTCTTCACCACCTACCACCCACCACCCACCACCACCACCTGTTATAGCCACCGGTCGTCGGCCATTTTTTTCCAGTCCTTCTCCTTCCTTCCTTTCTTTTGCTCTTCAATTTTTTAAATAGAAAAGATGATTCTCTCCCTTGATAAACCGTCTCTCTCTCTCTAATTCCCTATTCCCTCTTTATCTCTCAACTAAACCAGCACGCAGCGCCGCCTTTCCTCTTTTCTTCCTTCTCCAGTTCGACTGCCAGCTTGAACAAAACTAACGCTGTAACACCCGAGTTAGGAGGGGTACATGAATGAACCGAGGGCACATCCGAATGAGAGGGATCCTGAGGACATGAAAGTATGGTCAAGATAAGCTTAAAGGAATTGATAGATACTACCTATACCAACAAGGTACACCTTCCTTTTCGATGGCTCGATCATAGGAACTTTGAAGTTAAGTGTGCTTGGCTTGGAGAAGTTCTATGTTGCGTGACCTCCTGGGAATTTTCCTAGGAAGCATGAGAGTGAGGACAAAGCATGCTAAAAGGATCCCGTGTTGGTTTGTGGGGACAATCTTCAATCTTAGAAGCAGTTTCAGACAAGTATGGTGACGTGGCTAGGTCGCAGGGGAATGCCGGGGCCGTTAGGTGCCGAATCCAGATTCTGAATCCTCGGCCTGGGGCGTTACAAACGCTTCACGCCAGTTGAACGAAACCCACGCTTCACGCCAGCTTGAAACCCTTTGATTCCAGCTTGAAACGAAGGGAAAATCTCCTTCGTTTCAAATCTGGAACGAAACCCAAATCTGAAGTTTCGTTCCAAATCTGAAACGAAAAGGATTTCCCCCTCATTTCAGGTGTGGGTTTTTGGTTGAGAGAAAGAGCTTGACGATTTCCTGAAGCTTTGGACGAACCCATGTCGAAAATAAACTTACAATGGTGATGGGAGCTGGGTGTGGTGTTAGTTGGATCTAGGCTGAGGGGAGGGAGAAAGAGAGACGCGAGAGTTAGAGAGAGATTATCGAGAGAGAGAGAAAAGAGAGAGAGATTGACCGAAGGTTTTGAAGGATTGAAATTCCTTGCAGCGGAAGCGTATATCAAATCAATCGTTGTTAATTGGGTTAAAATGAAAACACCGATACATTGGCCAACAAATTTCAGAACGTTTCTAAAATTAAAACTGATTAAGCATGCAACTATGAATTCTATACAATTTAGAATTTGATAACTTACATGTTGGAGACCGGGATTCACTGCATGATGTTCCAATAATTGTACAACGACATTTTCTTCCAAGAACACGACCAATCGCGAACACCCGCTATCCTCTGGATTACTGAAGTAGAGATTGTGGGATCTTGTTCTTGAAAATGGGAATAAATTTTTCAGTAAGAAGCTTGCTGTATTTTTCCTTGAGAGTGAATCTTTAGAGAGGGTTTCCAAGAGAGACCAAATTGGTGAGATTGCAGAACTCCTTTCTGTAATGCCCACCATACCCGTTGGTTGAAGGAGGGTGGGGAGTTACAATCGTGTAACTCCCCAATGAGGTGTCAAAACCTCATTCCTCAAATTATTAATTTAACACATTAAATTAATAATTAGATAAATATATATTTTGCATCAATTTAATCAATTCAAAATTCAATTAAATCAATTTTAACATATAGTTTCAAATTCAATTAAACCACATTTAATTGAATTAATTCAACCCACTAATTAAATATCATATATTTAATTAATATTATATTCGAATCAAATCCAAATATGTTTCTCTCTTTTAACCTATAGTTTTTAATGTGCATCTAATGAACATTAATTATTAACTATAGTATTAATTTAATTAAATCACATTTAATTAAATCAAATTAATTAATTCTCTAATTAATTAATTCATTAATTAAATATTATATATTTAATTAATTTACTATTTGAATCATATTCAAATAATTCTCTCATTAATTAATTTTGAATCACATCCAAAATTAATTTTATATTATAAAGTTTAATTCACAAATTAAACTTATATTATAATGTATCTTCATACATTATCTTAATTGTATCAAATACAATATAATTCCCTTAACGAATTTGAACACACTTCAAATTCTATTCAAGACTATTTAACCTCAGAACCCTTTACGAGCTAGCAAATGGACCTAATGGACCTACAGATCAGAAGCTCCAACGATACGAGACTAATTGGCTAAACTCATTAACCAAGTTAGTCAACATTCATTAATTGTGGGTCACTCCACTAAAGACCCACAGCTGCACTCTTCTCACTGTAGAATATTTATGTGTCCACGGATATTGACCAATAACGGTAAGTCAATCCTTCATGAGTGTTCGTAACGCCAGCTGGGTCAAATTACCGTTTTACCCCTGGGTTACCTCTGGATCCTTAAGTACCACTGATTCCTCTAATGAATAATCTGTTTATGATCCAATCAATAACACAACAGTTTCTCTCGGGCCAGAAGAGGATGGGCGCCCTTGTTCAAGACCCAGTATCAGCCCTTAAGGGAACACACATTTGCTTACCCCAATAGGGGAAGGAGTGAATTTCATCTTGTAATGTTATGTTCCCAGTCCCTAAAATGGTAGGCTTATTGAGTCGGCGAACTGGCCACTCTCACCCATATAAATCTAAGGACAATCCCTCCTGAAAGGGATTCATAACATACTCAGGATTTAGATTGAGTTACCTAGGTCATCCTATTGAAATAGAAACCTAAACTAGTTAACGGTGTTACATCTATTGGTTACTATTTCGCGGTCCGGTCTTATGCAAATTCATTGCACAGGATACCCCCACTCGCATGTCTCCTACATGGATGCTTTGGATCATTGCAACTGTATCGAATACAAAGTGGGTCGTATCACATAGTGTCACCAGGATAAGGTACCCAACCTTATCCCTATACTATAGACCATTTAGGTTGTTACTTGAACACTGATCCCCGTATGTCCCCACATACTAGTCCAAGTTTCATCTAAACAACCTAGGATCTTAGTTTATTGGATTTGGGTCAAATTGTGCAATTTTAGTAATAATAACTCTTTATTGTACAAACCTCAATAACAACGTATTGAGGCAAGTGAACAATTTGTCACCATTCACTATCTACGAGTTTTAGGGCATAAAATCCAACAGGTTTGTCTGTCGAAGTTTGCAGCGACAACAGTGTGAGGAAGATGACGGCAGAAGGAAGATCAGACTACGTAGAGGCGGTGTTGTGTCCTAGTTTAACTGAGAGACAGAGGGGAAACATAGAGTTAGAGAGAAAGAGGGTTTATCGAGGGAGAGGAGCCTCTTTTCTATTTAAAAAAAGTGAAGAGAAAAAGAAAAGAAGAAAGGATGGAGAAAATTGGAAAAAAAAAGAAAATAATTTCCGGTGAGCAGCGGTCGTTGGCAGCCAGTGGTTGTGGTGGGTGGTGGATGGTGAAGAAGAAGGAGAGAGAGAGAAAGAAATAAATTTATTAAAAATAATTTTTTAATAAAAAAAGAGTGTCATGCCAACAAGCCGTTAGTTTTTAATGGAAAAATGGATGGAGGGACTAAGATGAAACGAAATCGAAACCTCAGGGACTAAATTGTCGAGTTTGAAAAATTAGAGAACAAAATAAAACCTAACCCAAATCTCAGGGACTAAAAGTGTATTTTTTCCAAAAAAAAAACTAATATATTATTTTACTTCTTCTTCTCCCATTTGTTATGTTGAACTATATGAGGCGAATAATCAAACACAAACTAATTTACATACTTAGGATCGAAGCTCTAAATCAATGTCTTTATTTTGAACACACACATTTATAAAGATCTAATTTTAGTCAAATCTCAATTTCAAAATTGACGAAAAAAAAATATTTCCTTAAAAAAAATTTAGAGCAAAAGTTGAATTGAGTTGTACTAGACTAAATTAGTACAATAAATATTATTTAATTTTATATTAGTCATATAAAAAAGGATTTAATGTACAAATTATTCATATTCAAGGTAAAGAAAATATTATGATCGTTTCTTGGCGGAAAAAAAAAAAGTAAAGAAAATATTTATGATATTCAATTGAAATTTAGTGATATAAAAATAAAAATATATCTTTTATTTTTTACGTGATCATTTAAAAAAAATCTACTCAATGTATTTTGTTTTTAAGTTAATCTTTTTTGGGAAAAATACATTTTTAGTTCTTGAGGTTTGGGTTAGGTTTCATTTTGGTTTCTGAGTTTTCAAACTCAACAATTTAGCCCCTGAGGTTTGGTTTTAATTTCATTTTAGTCCCTCCATTCATTTTTTTTCGTTAAAAACTAACGGTTTGCTGACGTGGCACTATTTTTTTATTTAAAAAAATTCTTTTTGAATTTTTTTAATATAAATATATTAAAATAATAAAAATATTAATTTTAATATATTTTTATATCTTTTTTCATCTTCTTCTTCAACATACCCACCACCAACCTCTTCCTTCTTCAACACCCCATCACTAACCTACCGCCAGCGACTGACCGTCGCTGCTAACATTTTTTTTTCGTTTCTTCTCATTTTTCCTTTTCTCTCTCATCTCACTTCACACTCTCTACAATTGTGTTCGCCAACCTCTGAAACTAAAGTTTGCGGCCCGTTCACAGTCCCTTCGCAGTCCTTTCGCCGCTTGAAGCTTGATGTTCGGCCTCACCCCCTTCACTGCCCGTTTGAAGTTCGCCTCGGAATCGAAGGGGACCACCGTCAAATTTTTTTCCTCCTTCTTTTTCGTTCGCAATCCATTTGTTTTAGATCAAAAGGGGTCTGTCCGTCAGCAACTCCAGCGAGTTCGTGAGTCGTTCTTGTCCAGGCTCAACGGTAACGTTCCAGATCTGAGGAGAAGAGGAAAGGCTCTAGCGGCATTCCAGATCTGGAAGATCTTTCTTGTCCAGGCTCGACGGTAGCGTTCATGGTCGCAAGTTCATCATCTCACGTTTCAGATCTAGAAGATCATCCCCCAACGAACTCACGTTTCAGATCTAATGCATGCGCTCAACGACGGAGTTTTTGCGAAGACAGACTTGATGGAGATTTCTGTATTTTCCATGCCTCAAATCCCTGTCGATTTCGGAACAAATCTGGAAAGTCGACCCCCGACGAACTCACGTTTCTGATCTGTATTTATTTCGTGCAGACAGGCTCACGAACAACCATGTAAGTGTCTTTCGATTTTGGAAAAAAAAAAGAAAATGAAGAGAAAAAAACAGAAGAAAAAGAAGAAGAAAATAAGGAAAAAAGAATGAGAAGGAAAAAAAAATAGTCGGTCGCCGTTGTCGGTGGCCGGCCGACGGAAGACCACTGTCGATGGTTGAAGAAGATAGAGTAGAAGGATGGAGAGGAAGAAGAGAAAGAAGGAGATGAAGAAAAAGGAAGAAAAAGAAAAAGAAAAATAATAAAAAAATTATTATATTATTTTATTTTAAAAATTAAAAAAAAATTAATAAAAAAAATTGATGCCACGTCAGCAATCCGTTAATTATAAACGGAAAATTGGATGGAGGGACCAAAATGAAACGAGATCCAAACATCAGGGACTAAAATGTCGAGTTTAAAAACCCAGGGACTAAAATGAAACCTAACCCAAACCTTAGGGACCAAAAGTGTATTTTTCCCAAATTTTTTTTTACATCTTTTTACATCATTCAATTAATCAATTCAAAATAACAAAATATAACAACACAATTTTAATTTTGAATCTAGTTATATTTGAATGATAAAAATATTTTATTTTTAATCAAACTATATTAAAGTAATAAAAATGAAAAATTTAAACTAACCTAAAATCTAACAATTAATTGAATGCATAAAATATTTCAAAACTCAAAAATACTAAATTTGCCCCAAAACATACAAGTTTCCTAAACTTGCATTCACCCAGACTTCTTAAACCTGCACTCCAAACACAACTTTCTTAAACTTAAGTTACCTAATCCCCCAGCTTAACCTCAGATTTAACATTCCCAGATTTAAAATTCCAAACTAGTGAAACAAAAAACCTATGGAGATCAGTTGGTTTAAAGTTTCATAGATGTTTGAGAGAATAAAGAATGCATGGGAATAAAATTGTTGAGTCAAAGAAAACTATGTTTAGTTGTTCATGGAAATAAGAGAATAATATGGCTAGGAACCAATTATGTGGGTATTTTATGAAATTAATCAAAGAAACCTTATGTAATTTCAATTAATTAATCAATAAAGCAATCAAAATTAATTCAAATTATTAATAAAAATTCTTCTAAAAAAATATTAATAAAAATTAATGAATTAATAACCAAGAAATAATTTTAATGGAATCAACTAACTTTATTTAACTAATTAAAATTCTTTAATTAATATTTTAATAAATATCTTTAATGAAATTATATATATATATATATATATGATTATTTATTTATTATTATTGGAATTATATAATTAATTATAATTCATTATTATTAATTAAATAATATAAAGAAATATATGTTAATAAACAATATAAAAACAAGAAGGTAACACTACCAGAAATATATCTTTTATGATATTAATATTATAAATCTTAGGGTTTTTACTGGTTGGAACTTCCAACTATCTGGATAGGGATTTGATATCTTTATTTCCGTCTTAGCAAATAATTTTTTTTCCCATGGGATCGTGATGTCTTTCTATGGGATTGCATATCTCTTTATTAGCTCCTATTTGTGGTGCACAATTTTGTGGAATGTATGTTGCGGTCACCGATGAAGCGAAAGCCCTTTTGAAGGAGGGTATTCATGAATAGATGGAACGTTTTCTACTTCTTGGCCAAGTATAAAATAAAGTATAAATAAATTTGAGAACTTTTAAATGTTATAATTTAAACATGAAATAATTTCATTCTTTTCATTTATTAGGTATAATTTTTTTTTCTATAAAATACTAAACATATACCTGTTATATAGGTATTGATATTTACCCATATTTTGTTTTCTCACTATCAGTTGACAAGGTCGAAGAATAATATTAAATTAATAACAAAATATTTTTTTTCTCTCTTTTCTTTGTCTTCCCTAATATGGGAGAAATTTTTAGGTGTTTCCCAGTGTAATGAGGCCCATAGTTTTGCACCGTTGGATGTAAGAGAGAAATAGTAAAAGTATCTCGATTTTGTATCCAACGTTTATTAGAGGGCAGACAAATTTGAAGATTTACATCCGACCCTTTTAAAAAGGGGGCCTCATTGACCGGAAACACCTAATAATTTCTCCTAATATGGAGATAAAGATGCTTGGAAAAAAGACTTTTTCAAGGCATTTAAATCAAAGGGGTAACTACACAAATGGCTCAATAGTAGTCCATTTATTCCAAAAGTGTCTATTTTGTTATGATTTTACATTTTTTCATCTCACAACTCGATATTGAAGGAGTTTAAGAAGCTCATTTACATATTTGTCCTTACCGCAGAAAAGAAATGAGCTTGGAAAAAACGGTAGTTGACTAAAATTGAAAAAAAAAATGAAATCGCTTTTTGTAAGAAAAAAAAAAACAGAAATGGAATGTTTAATATACAAAAAATAATACTAAAATAAATTAATAAAATAAGACTTACCAAATTTGATAACCGGTTGGTTTATGAAAAAACAAATCAATATTTATTAGAATATCAAAATTAAATAAAGGACATTTAAGGAAGAATAAAAATTGAATTAATGCATGAAATCTTACCATTGATAAATTTAAAAGATTTAGACAAATTTGAAAATAATGGGTTAAAGGAGCTCATCCACTATAATTTCTGTAAATCAAAATCTCAAAACAAACCTAGAGTTTGGAAGTCCAAATCTATTCTCTCCTCAAAAAAAACCTTCAACCAAACAGGTCATTAAGACCTCAATCCCTCGTAACTTTGCTACATCAAGCGGGTAGAACAAAATGAAAAAAACTTCCAAGAAAGCCCCCAAAATAGACATCAAACACAAATCTAATTAAACAATAAAATATAAAATTCACATGAAAGTAGTATAATATTTAAATAATACGTGAAAAGAAAAAATTCAAAAATCAAAAGGTCAAATATAAATAGAGGCACACTCTTTAAAAAACGAACAAAAGAAAAGAAGACGGCGACGTAAGGAAGGCTGTAGCTGGTTAAAATCCTATCAACACTTCCTTTTTTTTTTTTTCTTTTTCCTTTAAAATTATAACTAATAAATAATAGATTAAAATATCATTTAAGTCCCTATATTTTGAATTTTGTTTCACTTTGTTCTATATATTTTCGAAGGTTCAATTTTAATTTTTGTACTTTCAATAAAACTTAAAATTGGTCTCTATAGTAAATTTATTGTTAATTTTTCTAAAAAAAAATAGTTTTTATTTTTTATAAATTTTAGAAATATGTTCACATTGTGACTTTTCTTGTATAGAAATTATTAGGTTCAATTACAATTTTAATCCTTGAACCTTCAAGGTTGTGTCGATTTGGTAC
Organism: Luffa aegyptiaca; assembly: GCA_017139565.1. NCBI lineage: Eukaryota > Viridiplantae > Streptophyta > Magnoliopsida > Cucurbitales > Cucurbitaceae > Luffa > Luffa aegyptiaca. Next base: position 13,132,678 of record CM029407.1, on the reverse strand, counting down.
TTAAACTTTAAAAAGTGTTAAATAGTTCTTTGAACTTTCAATTTTGTGTCTAATAGGTCCTTGAATTTTAAAATGTATCTAATAGGTCCTTAAACTCTCACTTTTGTGTCCAATAGGTCTCTCAATTTTCAACTTTGTATCTAATAAGTCATGGACCTATTCAATATTTTTAAAAATTCACAAGTCTACTAGTTATAAAATTAGAAGTTCAGGTATTCAAAAAAAAATTAGAAGTTCACGATTCTAATAGGCATAAAATTCAATTTTATACCTAATAGATTGGTTGATTTTAAAAAATCCCTAATATTCTAGGGATCTAGACACAAAAATGAAAGTTCGGGGACCTATAGATATTTTTAAAGTTTAGGGATCTATTAAACACAAAATTGAAAGTTCCTATGATACAAAGTTAACACAACTCTAAAAATGGGGAGACAAAACTTATAATTTAACAAAATTATTATTATTATTTAACCAAATTTTATAAAAATTAACTTGAAAAGATCAGGGACTAAAATTAAATATTCGAAACTACGTGAACTAATTGGAAAACAAAAAGATATTTGAACTAATAGTAATATTCTCTCCTCGAGTGAAAAAAAGAAAAGGAAAAAGAAAAAAATCGACGAGTTGATGGCAATAAATCGTTAGGTGGCGAATACATCGGATTCATGAATAAGTTAACCACGTGCGGAAAGCCACGTGTCGAGCTGTGAGAGAATGACAGCAAATGGAAGTGGTACCACCGCCGTAGTAATGCGTGAGGGGTCTTTACAATTCGCACGTTGTAAGTTACCGGCTCAGCCGGTCACTCTCACCGGATCTATCGGTAAACTCTTCCGGTTAATTCACAAACATGCTTAAATTCCAATGACGGCCAAGATCCAAATACAAGCAGCTCTCTCTCTTCTCTCTCTCTTCCTCTCTTGTTTTGATGCAGTTCAAACTTTTTTCTTTTTCTTTTTTTGAGCCCTTCTCTTTGTTCCAGAGTTGGTCTTTCTGTGGTCGGATTTGAGGTTGTTTTTGTCTGAATTTTGTGTTGCTGTCGGGTTTTTGGTCTGAAATGGAGAGGGATTTCTTGGGTTTGAGCTCTAAGGAGCCATTGGCTGTGGTGAAAGAAGAAATTGACAACGATGGAGCCCAAGATTCTGGTAATTTTTTCCAATTCCATTTGGTTTCCTTTGATTTTGTCCTTTTTTTTTTTTTTTTTTTTTTTTTTTTTTTTTTGAGCTTTTGGAAACTTTGTGGTGGTTTAATTGCTTTTTTTTTTTTTTTTTTTTTCTGTTTTTGAATCCTCTGTTTATGTTTGGTTGAATCTTGGTGTTTGGATTTTTGTTTTTAATGATGTTCTTGGTTGGAGATGTTTTTTTTGGGTATCATGGAGATTTCCCAGTTTTTTTTTTTCTTTGTTAAGTGGTGGCTGCTTGTGATAGATTAGTTAAATTTTGTTTGATGACAAGAAATCCTCTTTAATATCAGTTTAGATTCTATTTTCTCCAAAGAAAATTGGGGGTTTTCCATATTTTCTTGTTTTTGGAGCTATGAAGTTTTGAAATTCCCTAATTTCATGTATATTTGTTGTTGGTTAAGATTATCTAGTGTTCTAGCTTGGTAATTTCATTGATCTTCATGGGGGATTTTTGGTTTTAGGGTACACTAAAACCTCAGGTGTTCCATGGGCCTCCAACAAGGCCCCTGCCCTTCCTCACCTGATGCCTTTCAAGATTTCTGCAGAGGACAAGACTTCCAAGCTCGCTTCTGATCCGGTCGTGGCTACTTCGGATCCACGAAGAGTAGCCGAAATCCAGGTTTGATTTGTGTTCTTCAGTTTTGTTTTTGATTTATGAAGTTTTTGGTTGTGAACTAGAGGTGTATGTGTATCATCTTGCATACCTACTGAGAATCAGGGCTAGATGTGGAAAATTGTTTCCAACGTCGTTCAGTTTCGAAACTACGGCTAGATTTGAAAAACCGTTAGGAGGTGTTTGACTCATGGGTTAGGTTTGTGTAACACGAGGCCGAGGTTGGGAAGTCAATCCTATATTTGGTGTGTGAGTTTGCTTGTCTCTAGTCAAGTGTTTGTTAATCCTATGGACTACATGATTCCAAGCTGTTAAGATCCATGAATTTAGCATAGGTTACATAAACCTGGATTTATGTGACTTATTCCTTTGAATAGTCCAAAGATAGATTACACTAACTCAGATCTCTCGACTCCAGGCTTCATAAACTCAAGTTCGTCGAGATCGTGTGTGAAAACATCTCATTATTATGTTTAAAGAGGATAAACAAATGTCTTTGCCTTTACTAAAATGTATGGCTTGCTTTTGTTTGGGCTGATATGGTTTGTATCTCTTTCTCCGGTCGTATCTTCGACTTTTTCAATCTAGAAAACGTTCAATCACGATAGGCAAGGTGGTCCTCATTTTTCCCTGGCAGCTTATCCTATGCAACCTGATTTGTATTCGATTCATCGTCCTCACGAAGCAAAACTATTTTCAGTTCCAAATCAAGGTATATCTGTTTCATTAGGCAATCCATCCTTGAAGAACCCTTTTGCTCTTCCTGGTCAGATGGCTGGATCTATCCTCAAACAACCACTTGGAGGAGTCCCGGTTTCGAGTGCTGCAAATTCCTTTTTCCCGCCATTTGGTTCCATTGTCGGAATGACTGAACCATGGTAACATTCTTGGACTTGTACTTTGTAACTTCCTTCCTTGACTATTATGAGCAGTTTACAGGTAGAACTGAATTCACTTTGGTCATCTTTTTTATCCTCTGTTCAGGAACACCATGAAACCTACTGGTGGATCTCCAGCTCAATTGACTATCTTTTACGGTGGTACCGTCAACGTCTACGATGACATTACCCCTGAAAAGGTATTTATTTCGCCCTGCCTGCTCGGAAGAGAGAGAGAAAGAGAAGAAGAGGAAGAATGAGCTTAAGTCATATAACTTAGCCACTTTTGAAGTAACATGGTTTAACTCTGTTGCAGGCTCAGGCTATAATGTTCCTGGCTGGGGCTGGGTCTGCCATATCCAACATTGCTCATCCAAAAGCTCAAGCTCATGGAATGGGTGCGAAAATGGCAGCAGCAAGTGATGCTGCTCCTATGAACCAACCCGGAAGCGCCTTGCCTTGCCCTGCTCTCTCTAGCCCCTTGTCTGTTTCTTCTCACACAGGTGCACAGTCTGCAAGCGGGTCGAGTTGCACCGATGAGTTGAGAGGAGCTAAAACCAATGGAGTTCCCACCACTCCTATCAGCAAAGGAGAGCCTCCGAGAATAGTCAATGCGGTCGGATCTGTCCCTCCTGCTATGATGCCCTCTGGTATGCCGTACTCCTGCAGGAGCGATCATATTTTCTAATTCCTTTTCATAATTCCGATATATGTCGTGTATGTTGCTCTGTGTACATTGATGGTGTCTGTTTTAGCCAACGATTCATTAATTAGCACAAATTAACTGATGATGTTCCATGATTTGGTAATAAGCATTCTGATAGTACAATGGGTTGAAACTTTCTTGAGTTGGAGCTCACATTTCGTTTTCTGTTTTCTCCTACAGCTGTTCCACAGGCTCGTAAAGCATCCTTAGCTCGGTTTTTAGAGAAGCGCAAGGAAAGGTAAGTCGTTTAACGATTTCTTGACACAAGACTAACATCATCAAAGAACATACAGAGATCCAAATTATCGTCGTTGTAAATTTCAAGCCTCGACATCTAATCGTTCTGCATTTTATGGACATATAGGGTGATGAGCTCTGCTCCATACAATCTTAGCAAGAAATACCCTGAGTGTGCAGCTACCGAATCCAACGGCGCAAATTTCTCGAGTCCTCTCACTCGCAACAGTGCGAACGTGGCAAGCTAAGGAGCAACAATCATGTATGATGCAAAACTTAGGGAATGATGAGTCTTATATGATGGTTTTGTAAGTTAAAAAAAGATGTAAGCTACTGATTCTTATGGTCTATTATTATCTGAACAACCTTCAAGTTTCAAAAGTTCCACGTCTTAAATAATATGTCCTTATACATAGCTGTTCTAGAGTTGTCAATTAATGTTCAAACTTTGTTGGATCATTTGTTTCCAACACTCTTATGGTTAGCCTTAATGTATACATTAGTACCTCTTGTAACTATTTCATCTCTCTCTCTCTCTCTCATACACGACGTGATCCCGATTAATGATTGACTTTGATATTATCAGCGAGTCGCACTGTTGATTTACTTATTTGAGATATCATCCAACGATTGACTGTCGTTAGACTATTTACTGTACCATTCGGACGATACGAGATCTGCTTGTCTTTCTCGTACTTGTATATTTATGTATTGGGAAAGATTTTCTTGGTGGGTATTGATGCTGAAAAGATAAGATTGGTTGAAGAACATGGGAGTGTGGTGTTGGTTTGATGGTCAATTTTTCTTGCTGTTAATCAACTAGATTTTGAATTCCAAGTTGCAGGTAAATTCTTCAACTATAAGAAAGCTAATTTTTTTGTGTGAGCTTTTGAGTCTGATTGGGGGTTTCTTGATATAAAAATATCTGAAGAATTAATTGGTTGATGTATACTTTTTCATTTGGCACACTCATGTGTGATTTAAAATGAAAGCACATTTTGCCCACTAAGGTAACACCAAAAGGTTTCAATGTCAAGCCTTTGTGTGGGTTCATCAAAGGAATAGACAAGGAGTGAACTTTAAATTCCTGAAAGTAACAAATGTTTTTTTTTTTTTTTGGACAGAAAGTTTGTCCAGTAGTGTAATTTTTTTAAAATATATATATATATATTAAAAGATGGAGAGTGAAAATAGTATTTTGTTTGGTTATAAATTTAGGTCGCGTTTGATAACCATTTGTTTTTTCAAAATTATACTTGTTTTCTCCTAAATTCCCTACCATGGCTTCCATCCTAGTTAAGGTTGTATTTGAATTCCTAGCCAAATTTTAAAAACAAAAACAAATTTTTTAAAACTTTTTTTTTTTTCGAAATTGGACTTAGTTTTTGAAAACAAGGTAGAAGATTGATGCTAAAACCAAGTAACTTATAGGCAGAAGTATGTGTGTATAAGTTTAATTTTCAAATACCAAAAACCAAAAACCAAATGGTTATCAAACGGGACCTTAGTTTTTCGTTTTTAAAGATTATGCCTGCTTTTTAAACATTTTTGTTGGTATATTTTTATAGTAACACGTGAATTCTTAAAAAAAAAAAAAAGTTTTTAAAGTGGTTTATTTTATTAGTTCAACTTCGATTTTGAGAACTTTTTCAAAATGTGGATAACAAAACATAGAAACACATAGGTGAAAGTATTATTTATAGGCTTAATTTTCAAAAACAGAAAATGACCGGATAAGAAAATCGTTATCAAATTAGGGGCAATTTCAACTATTAAACAAACATTACTGAAAATATGGAGACTAACTTTAGAAGTTATCCAAATTCACAGCTTTCTTTTGTTTATATGTGCATTATTATTTGGTGAAAAAAAGGACAAAGAAATACTAGAGCTTCAATGTAATCATATCAAGAATGTTTATCTCTCACATGGCTTCAAAATTCTCCATTTTATTATTGATTAAGGTGTCTGGTTGTTATTGAGTTTCTTTTATGGAAGGATAACTTCTCATCAAAGAAGAGAGTTTTCTTGTAGAAAGAGTGCTGACAAAGATTGAAACTTATAGAAGAGCTTTGTGAGAGATTAGGACTAATGAAGATGGCCAATAAGCTATAGGGACTATTTATATCCTAAAGTTTTGTAATCTTTATCGTAAATATTTGAATACTGATAAAATGTCCGTCGTTTAATATATACATCCTGTCTTGTTTCATATTTAAATTATTAAAATTCTTTTAATTTAGTGAATGTAATGTTAAATTGGATATGTAGTATGCATATAAGAGGTTTAAGAGGTGTAACTCAAATAATTTATGATGTATGCATGGATAGGGTCAAGGATCTTATTATAGTGATATTGTTAATATGGTTCATTTTGCAAAAAAAAAAAAAAAAAAAAAAAAAAAAAAAAAAAAAAAAAAAAACTAGTTACAAATGATGTTATCCAAATTGTATACATGAAGACATGAAAATAAAAATATATCACGAAGATAATTTTAGGTAACTTAATCCTCGAGCCTAAGTGTGTTATAAACTTCTATCGATGCTAATTTTCATGAATGGAGTGACTAGTATGTACACTCAAGTCAAATTATCAAATGGAGAGTTAAAAACATTATTACACAAGATAGTTTCACCAATTGAGGCATTCACATTGGAAAATAGGATACTTATCTAGGTCTCATCCTATAATAACCTCCAATTGATGGGATCTTGAAAAACTATCCACTAGAGGATGAATTAGAATTCAAGGAGATGTGACCTAACTATTATGCAAGAATTCAATCGCATGTCCATTTCGGAAAATTTCCGAGGCCACGAGGGGAGGAGTTGATCTAATGTGCAACGAGGAAACTCACACTAGTCTGGTGCTATACTTTACTCGCTCCTATACTTAAGTTAGTGTTTGGATCAAAAAAAATATCAAGTTGAGTTAAGATGAAAATTGCATATATCTTAATAGAGAATGAAAGTTCCACTATAGGCAAATTTCATACCTAACATGGTAGCCGAAATTCCGCCAATGGCGGATAGACACACCTTGACTTGATTAGGATCGAAGCTCAGTAAGTTAGACGATTCATTTTTAGATCTGAGCTTCATTGCTCAACTTGAGAAGTTTTAATGCATGCATCTTGGCACATGGTACCAACATTGGACTTTTGAGGGAGTCCATGTAGGAATGATACTACTCATAACACTATTTTTTTAAAAAAATGTCTCATAACACTAATTATAATTATAAGGGTAAAATTAAATTTACCTTAACTGTACAATTATAGGTGTAATATAAGTTAACCCAAACATTGAAATTCTTATTTGTTTGCTAGTGTTTCGACCAAGCTAAGATGGAAATGTCAACATGAGCATAGTTCAACTAGCATAAAGCTGTATTAATGACTAAGAGAATTGCAGTTGGAATCCTTCCATCCTCACATGTTGTAAAAAAAAAAACTAAGATTGAAAGAATAGAACGGTATAGTTTTATCCAACTACAACATATCTAAGTATCAATATATATATATATAATTCAACAACATTTGAAAGTGGAAGGATTCGATCCGTGGTTGAGAATACATATCAAATACCGTTAAACTATGTTGATTTTGACCAATCTGGAATACATTGAAAGTATAATAATTGACCCATGAATTTTTTTAATTTGAATAAAATTTTCTTTATGGGAAGTAACAAAAATAAACTTTAGGAATCTTTCAAATATCATACTTATCCACAAAATCTTTGTAGTCTTTTTTTTTAATAGTTCAACAATTGTGAGGTTGGGGATCAAACCATCAACCTTTAGAATGATATTTGATGCGTTCTTCATTGAGTTGTGTTCGGATTGACACGAAATCGTTTAGTTTAAAATACCATTTTGATCCATATACTTTGAATTTCATTTCATTTTAGTCATTATACTTTAGTCCCTATCATTTGAATAAAACTTAAAGTTGGTCTTTACCATTAGTTTAAAGTTAATTTTTAGCGAAATTGGTTAAATAATCATGATTTTTTTCATACAAGAAAAGACATTACATGAACATATTTCCAAAATGCACTAAAGGAAGGCTAATAGAAATTATTCTTTTCTTAAAAGAGTGAACAATAAACTATCAACAATAGGGACCAATTTTAAGCTTTATTCAAATTACAGTGACTAAAATTGAACATTTGAAAGTACATGGACTAAAATGAAATAAAACCTAAAGTATAGGGACCAAAATGGTATTTTAACCAATCATTTACTAAAAAATCAAAATCAATCAATGAAAAATATATTTCAAGGGCAATATTTTCATTTTAAAAAAATCAAGTTTAACAAAAGATTTGGGAAATTAATCAATTCACTAAGGTAACAAACTTACCTTAGCTACAAGATTTTCGCTACAACAATGTAAGTTCAAAATTTTAAACAAAATAGTCAATTAACCACATGCTGAACCAATCAATATAAATAAGGAAATAATTAGGGTTGCTTGCACAAATAACAAAATATACTAAAATAATTACAAATATAGCAAAATTTAAAACTATTTTCAAATATAGTAAATTTGAAGTTCCATCAGTAATAGAAGTTTGCCTACGATACACTTTAATAATAATTGTAATTATTGTTGATAGACTATTCTATCAATGATAGTAGTCTATCACTAATAGACTACATATATTGTGATTAAAGTCTATCAATAATAGATGTTTATCACTGGTAGATTTGCCAAAACTATTTGTAAATATAACAAAATTAAAGTCTACTGATAGAAGTAGACTTTAATCACAATTGCAATTATTGTTGATAGGCTATTCTATCAGTGATAGTAGTCTAGTACCGATAGACTACATGCATTTTAATTGAAGTTTATTAGTGGTACATGTCTATCATTGATAGATTTGTCATATTTGCAAATATTTTTAAAAGTTGCTATATTTGCAAATAACATACCTTAAATTGTTATCCATTTCAATAACCCAAATAATTATATACAGAAGGTCCTGTTTGATAATCATTTGGACTCGTTTGATAACTATTTGATTTTAGTTTTTGGTTTTTGAAATTATGTTTTGTTTTCTCATAATTTTCCTACAATGAGTTTCATCTTTGTTAAGGATACATTTGAATTCCTAACTAAATTCTAAAAAAAAAAAAAAAAGTTTTTGAAAACTACATTTTTTAGCTTTCAAATTTTGATTTGGCTTTTGAAAATATGGGAAGAAGGTAAATAACAAAACAAATAAACTAGTGTCTATAAACTTCATTTTCAAAAACCAAAAACCAATAGTTATCAAATGGTACCAGCTTTTGGTTTTTAGTTTTTGAAAATTAAGTTTATAAACACTAATTTCACCTAGAAGCTTCTTTGTTTTATTATCTATATTATACAAATATTTTTAAAATCCAACCTAAAATTTTGAAAACTAAAAAAAAAAAATCAAACAAGTTTTCGTTTTGGAAATTTGATTAAGAAGTCAACCGTTTACTTAAGAAAGATGTAAATCATTCTAAACATATTGTGAAAAAACCATTATAATTTATTTTTAAAAGAAAAAAAAATTATACTTTTAAAAAACAAACCATTAAAAACGGAATAGTTATCAAATCACCACCTCCATTTTTTTTTTTAATTTTCCATAACAAATATATTTTTAGCAAAAATTTGAAACACCATTGGTCTAACATAACTAAAACAGAAATTATAGCCTAGAAACACTTTAGACCCATCTGATAATAACTATACTTTTTTTAGTTTTCTTCATAATTTTTTTTTTTTCGCTTTTTAAAAACACTATCAAAATTTTTAGTCAAATTAAAAAAATAAAAATAAATAAAAAAACCTAATTTGGCTAGAATTTTAAAATTATTTCTAAAGTAGACTAATAAACATTAAAGAGAATAATTTCCAAAAACAGAAAACCAAAAATAAAACGTTTATCCATCCGCCTAACCTAAAATAATAAACCCCCAATCCCCTATCAAAAAAATGTTTTTTTTTCCTTTTTGGTAAGAGAAAAACGAATAAAGGTAAATAAAAAAAGGGTTAAAAATCACTTTTGATCTTTAAAACTTTCATGAAAGTAACAATTTAGTCCCTCAACTTTGATTTATAACAATTTAGTTCCTATCATGAAAATTAATGTTATGATTTTATGAAATTTCTTACATAGATAGATTAATAAACTAATTTGGGATCTAATATGTTTATAAGCTACAAAGTTTAATCATTAGATAATTTCAACATTTAATTTTAATGAAAGATTTAAAAATTGTTACTTATAATTTAATTTGAAAGTATATGAACTAAATTTTTACGTATCAAAGTTCAGATTGTTACAAAATTGAAAGTACAAGGACTAAAACGTTACAAACTAAAGTAGTTCAGGAACTAAATTGTTAATTTCATAAAAATTCAACAGACCTAAAGTGATTTTTAAGTTAAAAAAATAGTGATAGATTGTGAAATAAATAAAGGTGTTTGAAATCTAAATACAAATGTGTGGCCGACATGAATTTGAAAGAGAGATTATTGAATTTCAATTTTAAAAATTAGAACATAAACTTCACGTGCTACCTAAGACTGTCACGTCCCACAAAAAATACTTGTCCTTTTTACTCGACATAACTAGTGGTTGTAATTAAACCCACTTTTTTTTCTTACAACTTATCTTTTTGGTTTTTAATTAAATATATATATTTTTGCAACATGTGGGGTAGGGAGATTCGAACCACAGACCTCTCGATTACTAGTACAAGTTAGATGAGCTGCTTTTAATTAATTATAATTGTTTAAAAATAGGCTAAATATATGATTTAGTCTCCATGTTTAGATATATGTCTTTTTTTTTTCCAATTTAATCTCTATTGTCTAAAAAATTTCAATTAAACTCTTATGCATTGACATTTTTCGAACTTAGTCCCTTATTGTCCGCGAATGTTAAAATTAATTGAAAATAAATTTACATAACATAATATTTAGTGAGTTGAATAAAATTTAGTAGAGAAAAAAAAAATGTCACTTAGAGAAGAAAAGTGGAAATTTCTACCTATTTATTTTTTTTATAAATTTAGAAGAGGATTGGAAACTTTCCTTATTTGGATGACATTTTTTCTCCTCTAATTTTTTGGTCAAATCACTAAGTATCATGTAATGTAAAATTTATCATTCATGAGAAGTGAAAAACTAAGCCTTTCTCAAAAAAAAAAAAAAAAAAATGAAAAACTAAGCCCATTTGATCATCATTTGAACTCTGTTTTGATAACTATTTTGGTTTTCGAAAATTATATTTATTTTCTCACAATTTTCTTATAGTGGTTTCACCTTTGTTAAGGAGACCTTTTGAATTCTTAGCCAAATTCCAAAAAAAAAAAAAAAAAAAAGTTTTTGAAAACTATTTTCTTTTAAGTTTTCAAAACTTGACTTGGTTTTTGAAAACATTGGAATAAGGTTGATAACAAAACAAAGAAGCTTAGAAGTAATGTTTATAAGTTTAATTTTCAAAAACCAAATGATTATCAAACAGGGTCTTGGGTTTTTGGTTTTTGATTTTTTAAAATTAAGCTTATAAATACTATTTTCATATATGGATTCCTTTATTTGTTATCTACTTTTTACAAATGTTTTCAAAACCAAACTAAAATTTGAAAACTAAAAAAAAAGAAAGTAGTTTTTGACAATTTGTGTTTGTTTTCAAAATTTGGCTATGAATTCAAATGTTTTGATAAGAAAGATAAAAAGCATTGTAAAGAAATTGTGAGAAAACAAATATAGTTTTCAAAAACCAAATGTTTATTGAATGGAGCCTATATTGAAAATGGTTAAAACATAAAGAATTAGATCGAAACCTTTAAATAATAAAGACTAAATTGAAGTATCCAAACATTAAACATTAACACATATATTTAGTCTTTAAAATATGATATTCTCGTAATACTTTAAGGTTTGGACAATAGTTGGTTGAATAGATGATTTTAGTTCATAATAATGCTTTCAATACTATATTTTTTTAAATAAACTTTTATTTTGATAAGCTTAAAACAATATTTTAACCCTCAACATTAACTTTTAAATTGATTATTTAATAAAATCTTACATAAATCTCTTTCCTTTCTTTATTTTCAATATAAAGGAATGTTTATTTGAGATGACTGGAAAGCGAAACACATTCTATTTCATTATCTAGTTCCATTTCTTAATTTGAGGAATTAGAGTCGGAGATTTTTGTAAAAAAATCTCTACTTAGAGATAGGGTCGAGGAGGTGGGGCAAAGAGTCTATCCCCCGTCTCTATCCTCGAAAAAGAATCAAGGAAAAAATCTTCTCTCGACCCCAGTATTTTTAATGAAGATTCCTAACTTGATTAGAGCGTGTTTTCAACTTTCGATCCCTAAGTTTTAGATAGACAAGAATTTGACACATCACATTTAGTTAATTGTCAAAGAAAACGAATTAAACATAAGCCATGTCTAATTTAACAGGTAGTAAAATGTAATTTTATGTAAAGTTTTTAAAGTTTAGAGATTAAAACTTAACTATTGGACTAAAATTGGAGATTTAAAAATTTAAAGGCTAAAATAAAATAAATATTAAAGTAGAATTTAAACCTTCTTTCCTAGCTATACCATCACATACATATTAAGCATTGAGTTAAAACATTTTTGAATAACTACAAATTCAACCAAATTCAAACATTTAAGGGAAAAATACAATTTTAGTCCATGAGGTTTGAGTTAGGTTTCATTTTGGTCCCTGAGTTTTCAAACTCAACAATTTAGTCCCTGAAGTTTGGTTTTAGTTTCATTTTAGTCCCTCCATCCATTTTGATGTGGCATTATTTTTTTATTAAAAAATTATTTTCAATATAAATATATTAAAAATAATAATATATTATTATTTCTTTTTTTTTTATAGTTCAAGGATCAAATTGATCCCACTCTTAAAATCTAGTGAGTAAACTTAATTTTTATTAAAATTAAACAAATTGGAAAAAAAAAAATTCACAAAGAAAATAATAATAATAATAATAATAAAAAGAATCTTTTTGTAAAAAAAGAAAAAAGAAAAATAGAAAGAAAAAAGTATAGGGTGTGCAGCCGGTCACGTTTTCAACGTATGAAGAAAGGCTGAAAGTCCGGGGTCCACCATAGAGAGCAAAACGCGTCATCCTGTCAAAATCTTCCAACCAATCACAGACGTCTGTGACGTTCGGTGACGTTTAGGCAGTGGGCTGTCATTTTCGACCCCTTATTCTAAAATTCTAATTTTACTTTTTTTTTTTTTTTTTTTTTTTAAATTTTTACAAAGGAGATAAGGATGAGGCTTAAGCGGGTGCACGGTACTCAATGAACCACCTGATTATTGCCCTCACCTCCCCTTTCAATTTATTTGGAATATGAGAGTACTTGATTGATAAGGAATAATATATATATATATATATATATATATATATATATATATATATATATATATATATATATATATATATATTTTTTTTCTTTTTGAAATTTAGTGGCTGACATGTAAAACACAGCCTTTAATTTATATTCTGGTCAGATATTGTTTTGTTTGTTCAAACTTCAAACTAACCATGTGTCACATGTCTAGTAGTACTTGGAAATGCAATTTCTTAATAGAAGATTTTTTTGATTTTTTTTTAATAAATAAATTTGATGTTATTAAAAGAAAAAGTAAATTTGATGTTGTTAATTTTAGTTTTTTCCCCCTTTTTAATTTCGTATCTTAATTTAGCAATATCACGAATGTAATCGTGTTGTTTATCGTTCATTAATATGTTGTGATGTTCCTTCAAGTCAAAGAGCACGTTTGATACTTAGTTGAAGTCTTTACTCAATCCTACTAGCTAACCACCTTAGAAAAATTCATTTCAAAATCATATGATCTATGTTTGGCACATAAGAATACATATTATTTGTGTGCAAGTCGTCTCTTGAAGAGATGACCAGCTTTAATGCCGTTTTTTTTTTTTTAAATTTCCGTTTGTAGATCGTCTCTTCAAGAGACGACCTACCAAAAAAATATTTTTTTTAGAATAAATGAACCGAAAGCTCGAGACGACCTATCCAGTTGGAAAAAAAAAACAACAATATTAAGGTAAATTTATTACTCTAATAAGTTTTAAATTTTATAATATTAATAAAAAAAGTCCCCATTATCTCACCCCACCCCCACGAGTGGATTTAGAAAAATTTTAGGGGAGGCGACAATAACAGGAAGGTCAACCCGTGAAAAGGGGTGACAATAAAATTGAAGGAGAAGAAGAGAGTATCATGTATGGGAGAGAATATTTTTTTTTAAAGAAAAACTTCCCTATCGTCCAAATTAATAATTTAAAGGGAAAAATACACTTTTGATCCCTGAGGTTTGGGTTAAGTTACACTTTGGTCCCTGAGTTTTCAAACTCAACAAAATTACCCCTAAGGTTTGAGATAAGGAGCAATTTGCTCATTGCCGACCAGTTTCCGTTAAATACTAACGGACTGCTGACGTGGCACTATTGTTTTAATTAAAAAATTAATTTTAAATTTTTTAAATAAAATATTATAATTATTATTTTATAATTATTTTGAATTCCTTCTTCTTCTCACTGGCAACGATCCAGCACACCACCGGCAACCGTCATCCGCCGGTGATCGGCGACCTTTTTTTTTTTTCCTCCTCCCCCAACTGTTCTTTTTTTCTTTTTTCAAACGAAACAAGGAGGAGAGGTTTATTTTTCCAAACCTAACCCAAATGCCGTCGTGGGTCTTCCCGACTCCAACGCCTACAAACCCGAACCAGCAAAGAACGAGCTCCGACGTCGTAGTTCTTCCCGACTCCGATGCCAACACCCACCCATGCCTTCGTTTTCCCTTCATTTTGGTTTGAGATGAATGGGAGTTTCACATCTGGAATGAAACCCTTATCTGGGTTTCAATTCAGATCTGGAACAAAAAGGGTTTTCCTTCGTTTCAGACCAGTTCGAAGGGGCTTTCCACCAGAATCACGTGGTGTTGCGTAGAGGAGAAGAGAAATGGTCATGGGTGAGGGTTGTTGTCGCGTAGAGGAGAAGAGAAGAACAGAAAGGAGCGAGCTAGGATTTCGGCTGGAGAAGAAGAAATGGTTGCTGTCGCGCGAATTTCAGAGCAACGTGGGTTGGGATCTCGACTGGAGAAGAAGAAAAACGGAAATGAGCGTGATGTGGGCTTCCTTGCTGTCGGCAGAACATGAGCGATCGAGATTGATGGAGAGGCAGCGTGGGTTTCGCTTTTAAAGACAGAAAGGAGGGCGACGTGGGTTTCCTTTTTTTTTTTTTTTTTTTTTTTTTAGTGAAAGAAATGAAGGGAAAGTAGAAGAAAGAAAAAAAGAAGAAAGAAAGAGGAAAAAAATTCCGACGACGGCGGCAGCTGGTCGACCGCCAGCGGTGGCGGCAGTGGTCGACAGGAGGTGGTCGCCTGTGGGTGTGGCTGGCCTTGAAGAAGAAGAAGAAGAAAGGAGGTTGGTGATGATGAGCTTGTTGAAGAAGAAGAAAAAAGAAAAAACAAATAAAAATATATTAAAAAATTATTTTTTTATTTTTTTTAAAATACTGCCATGTTAGTATTCTGTTAACATTTAACGACAAAATGGACGACAGAGACCAAATTGCTCCTTATCTCAAACCTCAGGGGTAAAATTGTTGAGTTTGAAAACTCAAGGACCAAAGTGTAACTTAACTCAAACCTCAGAGACCAAAAGTGTATTTTTCCCTAATTTAAAAGTAATTGTTTTCTCACCTGATCACTATTAAAATCAATTAAAAATGTCACATTATAATTATTTTAAATCTATGAAAAAGTGAGACCAGAAAGTAAAAGTATAACATTTTGAAACTTAGTTCAATTTTCCAAATGGAGACTAAACTCAAAACTCAGATTTGATACGTCAATAAGCAATTATTGAACTAACAAGGATTAAGTTTCTTTTTTATTAAATATAAAACAAAAACAATTATTAAACGATCTTTTGGCTTTTAAATAAAAATAATCATCAAATGTTTTTTGATTTTTTAAAACACAACACAAAAACTATGCAAGTTATAATTGTTTTTTGTTTTCAATATTTAAAAAAACTCATAAAACTAAAACTCTGTTTGATAACTATTTAGTTTTTAGTTTTTGAAAATTAAACCTATAAACACTACTACCACACAAACATGTATGATTTTTTACTTTTAACAATTGAAAAAAAAATCTAGATGATTATCAGATGAGACCTTAACTATTTAATCAAACTTCATCCGACAAGAATATATATATATATATATATATATTCCCAATCAATTTACATCTCTCATTGATAAATATTTTTTTTAATGTAGTGTGCAACATCTTTAGTTTCTCATTGTCCAACAATTTCTGTTTAAACAATTCAAACTATACATAATGTTTTTAGATCATCCTCACTTCTCCTAAAGCTAAGTAAAAGCTAAGTAAAATGAAAAGATGCTACTTATATACCTAATTATATCGACTTATCCAATCGACAAAGTTCTTGGCCGAGGAAAAAAATGGTTTCTAAGAACCACACCAACAATTGAGACTGTAGTAGAAAAACTTGTCCCGACTGTGTGCACCAGTTTCCCAAGACAGAACACCCCATACAAGTTCAACATGTCTAGTAGACTTACGAAATCAATACCTCAATGCAAACTCCCAGATCTAAGAACCACACCAACTCATTGGCTAGTTTGGATTCCATTGGAGCCAAAGAAAGCATGGAAGTTGCCTCGATCAACTCGACCGAGCAAGCTCGGTGAAGGAGTTCTGATATACTTGAAGCTTAGGAAGCTTGATACTCACTTCACAAAGCATTCAATTTCCATAACCCTACCTCAAAAGCATGCTACATCACTGCAGAATTCAACCTAGCAACACATCCTTAGCAAGTTATGACTTCAGTCTTGTCTCTCTATGCTTCAGTACTATTTTCTATTAGATCTCTAAACTCTCAAAATATTTCAATTGCATTCTTAACTTCATATTATTTGAATATATCCTTAACTTCATATTATATTAATATTTAATCCTTACCATTAATAGATTGACACACTATTTTAGCTGAATTAGTGTCTAAACAAACCAATAACGACCCACATTAACATTCTGTGGATGATAGGGACTACAAGAAAGTATAAAATCTTTAAACTTACACTTTATAAAAAAGAAACTAGAGGGTGGAAGGGTGATACAGATAACAAGCTACTACAAACTCAATACATTAACTATAACATCATCATAACGAACATTGTCTGACCCTAATGTGATTCTAGATCATAAAGAATCATCGTCTTACACAAGACCCTTGTAGGCTTCCTTTGAAGTGATCGAAAATCAATAGATTTGCAACATCTACACTAACTTACACTATTTTTTTTGGTAAGAAATTGAACTTTCATCGAACAAATGAAAGAATATGAGAGCATACAAAAAACAAGCCCAAGAAAAAGTGGAGACCGACAAAACTACAAAAACGGACTCCAATCCAAAAGAACGAGACTGAGATTATAATTACAAAAAGGTCTAGTGACCAACGCCTCTAAAGAAGAATTAAACCTAACTATCTCCCAAACTTCCTAAACTGATCTCTCATTTTCCCTAAAGATCCTATTATTTCTCTCAAGCCAAACACCCCACAACACAGCAAAAAAAAACAAGCCTGCCACACCACATTGCCTTTCTCTCTCGAAAGGGAGGATGCAAGAGCACCTTTCCCACCAACCATCGCCCATCTTTGTTACACGGCCCACTAACACCAAATTACCTTTTCCAATGATCCCAAAGGAAGGTTTTACACTATTGATATGATGACAGTGATGATATTAACAAAAACAGTATTGAAACCAGTCTACTGTTAATAGTATTTGTCATGAAGCGAACAAATAGAAAGATGACTTTGTACATGGGCATGTACACTAAAATTGAAAAACAATACAACAAATGTACCGAATCCTAACAGGAACTGTCCCAATGAAACAAACAAGTGAAGACAAACACTATATACAACTAGCTTTAAACTTGACCAAAATTTAACCTTCTTTTTTGATATCCATGAATAATTAGCTCACTTGGTTTATATGATTTAATATCAAGGAAAATGACCGCTATAGAATTTGAACTCATTTCTGAATCCCCAGACAATATACGTCCAGATCCAGATATGGACTCGAGTTATGAGCTTGAACCCTAATTATTATGGTTGAAAAAGCAGGTGACCATGTTATTACATTCATTCAAAGCCATTCAAATTGCATGAGATGGCTCTGGTCTAAACATAACAAATATCATTGATAATAAGAAATGGTTATATTTGACCATGTTACTTTCTAAGATCCATCTTTCAGATGTTATTGAGTTGTAGGGAGTCCTAGAAGTTTAAGTTCAACATCAAGTAATACACAGATGTAGGATTATATTGGAGACAATATAAAGCTATAGACAATTGGAGACGGTCAAAATCTACAGAAAATTGGAGTCTCATATGTACTAAAGTATTCTTCCACATACAAAATTGAAGATGCAAAAATCAAAAGTCTGCAGTTAGCATAGAAAATTCACACATACACATCCTCACTCACATATGAAATCGTCAAGTTTTCCAATTTGAATCTCATTCCAAACCTATATCTTTCACACTATAAGCAGGATCTGCCCTATTGGAAGAAGTGAGAAAAATCAAAGCCTTCCAGAGCAAGGAAGATATCATTTCAGGAAGATATAAGAACCTAAAATTCCAAAAAGAATCTAAGGCCACTGACAGTTTATATTTAACTTGTCAGTGATTCAAGAACAAGAAGCTACTTGAAGGTTTCTTTGTTTTTTTGTTTTTTTTTTTTAAAAAAAAGGAAAGAAAAACTGAAAAACAAGGTTTTATAGAGAGCAAAAAAAGAACAAAGAAAGTCTTAAAAAGCTCCATACAGAAGAAGTTTAACAAATAAGGGCTCTAAACACCCAAAGGGATTGAACCTAGGTAAAGAACAGACCACCTCCTGGGCTGCTGATTTCCTATTAGAATACTTCCTGATTTGAATGGGCCTCTTTGGCTGACCCAAGGTTAAGAAATCCATAGGCCAAGGTTGTATATGTTTCCACTGTCTCCTCAAAGATGGAACTGCTAAGGAATAATTGTGCACCCAAAGGAACATGTCATCAAAGAGTTTCCAACATTCATTCTCGAGGGAGAGCAAGTTCAAGACCAAAGAAAGCCAGAGCATCTCTTCCTTTTAGTTTTCGCCTTGCCTCGAGGGCTTATGGGTCCGTGGGCACAGTTGAACATCCTCTCTTTTGCCCAAGACTAGATTGATTTAATTATCAAAAATTTGGAGCGTGAAGTGCAATTAGATCTATTTTTTGGACGCTACTCTACAAAACAAAATGACAAAATGACGGAAAAAAGAAACTACAAACCAAAGAGCTCCCTCCTCCTTGTTCCAAAAGGGCAGGTGAAACAAGATCTCATCCATGGTGAATACCTCTCAATCCTTGGGAGGTTTGGGTGTGGCCAATTTCAAAATTAAGAACCTCACCTTGCTTACTATGTCATGGAGATTTGAAAGTGAAGAGAATGCACTGTCGAGAGTGGTGATTAAAAGCAAGTTTGGTTCAGATTTAAAGGTGTGTACAGCCCATGGAAAGATATTGCAAAAAGCAAGTAGATTCTTCTGGTCAAATACTAGCTACAAGCTGGGGGATGGTAAAAAGATTTTTTCTGGGAGGATACGTGGACTTACTCCAGATCAACCTTTGAAATCACCCTTCCCAGCTATTTTCAGAATCTCCTTGGCCAAGGAGAGCAAAGTTCATGAACAGTGGAACCCAATCAAACAAAGCTGGGATTTAAAAATTAAAAAAAAAAAAAAAAAAACAAAAAAAAAAACAAAAAAAAAAACAAAAAAACCTGTTTGATAGAGAGCAGGGAAAAGGGGAAGACTTGTGCTTTTGCTGGAATCACTGACGCCTAATCAAATGTCGGATGGTATTGTGTGGAAGCTGGGTAAGTCAGGGATGTTCTCAAGAAAATTTGCCCATGTATCCTTGCAAGAGATAAAAGGATCTCGGAAAAAGAAGTCAGTGATCTGATTTCAGAGAAACGTGCTACTAAAAAGGTGAATCATTTCCTATGGACAACAGCTCTGGGAAGCATCCATACAATGGACAGAGTGAAAAAAAGGAACCTCAGAATGCAGCTTTCCCTCCACATGGGATGTGCAATAGAAATGAAGAGACTACGTCCCATCTCCTTTTGATTGTGTATAGAGAGTGGCAGCATTTTTTTTAGTATTTTTGGAATTCAATGATGTAAACCGAAGCCTATTGAAGGTTGGTTGTCAAATGTTCTCTCAGGCTGGTGGTTAAGAGGAAAAGCCAAAGTGTTGTGCATCAATTTAGCAAAGGTGATTTTGTGGATGACGTGAAAAGAAAGAAATGCTGGAATTTTATCAGATAAGTTCACTACTCTTGATTACTTTTGTGATTTTGTACAGCTTCAAATTGGAGTGCCCAAGACAATCTATTTTGTAATTATTGTACTCACACCATCAACTTAGATTAGAGGACCTTCTTGTAATACCTCCTTTTGGAAAAGGGACACCTTGTCCCTTGGTCTGCTAGGCTGTCTTGGCCCCTTTTGGAGCTTTTCTTTCAATGAAAGTGTTGGATCAATTCTTATTAGAAAAAAAAAAAAAGAAAAAGGAAACAAGACCTCATACATAATCAAGCAACACTGTTTATTATGAGCTAAGTATGCAAACTGACATCACTTTATTATGATGGCATAAAAGAATGTCTTTTGATGCAGTGGTTAATCCTCCCACATAAGATAAGCAAAAAAAATAAAGCTTTCTTGGAAATTCTAGCTATCCACAACAGAGAGAAATAAAGAATGCAGAAGGGGGTGAGGATCACACAAAAGATGAAGAATGACCAACAAGGGAGGTGAAGATCACACAAAATATGAAGAATGGCCTAAAAGAGAAACCATATGAAGAATTGGTTGTCTGCAATTAGAAATCCTTAGTCCTAGGACGACAATGAAAATCAATCCTCAGAAAAAGGACGATGATACTCAAAATTATATGAGTTGGACTTTCCACAGAAACCAACTTGATGGGGCTTTCACCCAACCAACAATCCTCCCAAAAGTAGGCAAACAATCAAGCTTGCCTAAACAGAAATTTTAAGGAAAAAATTGAAAAGAGCAACTGGATGAGATAGCTTTCCAAATATTGTATGTGCCTTTAGCCTCACAACCCAGATCCACTAAATCGGATGAGCATCATACTTGCTCCATATAACCCTATAACACAAAGCATGACTCCAAAAAGAGGCGCCATGGCCATTTAGCCAACAAAGTCATGTTACAAAGTTTCAAGTTTTCTATGTCTAAGCCACCTACTTAAACCATTCTCTTTTTCAAGTTTTCTATGTCTAAGCCACCCATTTAAACCTATTTAAACAATTCTCGAGACAACATCCCACCTAACCAAATGGGAACCCCTACCCTTGTCAACAGTCTCCCATGAAAAGTCCCTCATGATCTTGTCCAAACCAGTAATGAAGTTGAAAACTGGAATGTCACACACAACAAATGGGATGAGCATCAACCAACGTCCTCTGCTGTGGGAGAGAAAAACACTCTTTCCAAGAGACATTTTTGGATCTCTTCTGAGATAAGACTCCAAGTTTGCAAACAATTTACTTCTAACTTATACAGTTGCTCATGGACGAGTTGAAACAAAAATTGTACCTCTTCTACATGAGAAAAAATAGTAAACAATGATGGTTAACATTCTTGGAGTGTTATAACTAACAATAAGAGGTGGTTCATAACGATTCAAAATAGAGTTACAATTGTTGGTAGGCAAAGGGTACTGGTGGCACTACTATGTAAGTCCTAAGAATCTATAACAACAGATTTTCTAGAAAGGAGACACTCTTGGACTTCTTCTATAACAGGATTCCAAAAGGTTAAACGATTTTACTTGGAGGCTTTGTGAAACTTAATACAGTTCCTCGTGGACAAGAGTTGAAGCAAAAACTTACACAATGCTAAACCGCTGTTGTCAATGATTTTGGAATGTTACAGTAAATCTCAAAATAAACTTACACAAAGAGTATGGGTGGAATTGCTCAGTAAGTCCTAGAATTCTATACAGGAGTCGATGGGACTTTCAAAGAGTTCCATTAGGAAGATAAGTATAAGTGCCATCAAATGAGCTAAACAAAAAAAGGGCAGGAAGGAAGAACTATAACGTAAAGAAGAAGACATAGCATTTGGAAATATCTCATTGAATTTGAATCTAAGGACAAGAACCGCATACTTCATGATTTGACTTGGGAATGTATCTCTCTCAACCGATTCTCCTATTGCCCAAGTCAAGCATAACATCAAGGCTAGAAACCAGATAAATTCAACATCCATGTGCATGTAAAACATCAATGGTGAACGACAACATAGTCCATCCTTTTAATTAGCCCTGATATGCAAACACTAAAAACAATGACAAACAATGCAATCATAGTGTGTAAGCAGAAAATAAAAAAATATAACATCCCTAAACCAAATAACTTCTAATTTACTAAGATTTCCACTAAATAAGCGACGAACAAAACAACAGAGTTTCCAACAATCCCTCATACCAGAGGAGCTTAAAAAAAAAAAAATCTTAATCACCACTACCTCGAACCAGCTATATAAATCAAAACATCGTAATCCGTGGATATCAAATTAGACACTAAGACATTCAAGAGTGCCATCAGTTTCAAAGCATATAATAGCAGTATCAAGAGGGAATACAAAAGGAACTGCAATTTTCATAATACTATAGTATCAAAAAACCGAAATGAAAAAGAACAGACCCAATTATTGGAACACCCACGATTCGCCCTCCATCCTCATTCTCAATCCCGATTCTTCAACCTCTCAACACGCTGGTTCAATTGCTCAACCTTCAGAACCAAATGGGTCACCGAGTACAACAGCCAGTAGAACACAAGCGCGGCAGCGATCAAGAGCGCGTTGCGCTGGCTCTTCATGATCGATTTCTGGTGGCGAAGGTACTCAGAAGGGGTACAGGAGTCCGATTCGCAACTGGGGCGAGTCTCGTATTTCCAATAGATGTCCATGAGCAAGAAGAGGCAGAAGGGAACGACGGAGAGGAAGGGCTTGAGGAGATTGCGAGTGACGGCGATTAGGCCCTTGCGGAGGCCATCGAGGCCTGGGATCGTGAGGAGGAGGACCATGATTGCCTCGGCGGCAGCGGCGTAGCCAAGAACGACCCATTCCAACGCCATTGATGATAGATCTGAAGAGGGAATTCGGTACTGTGTGGGATCGATTGATTGATTGATCTGTGTGTGAAATGAAATGAATGCTTTTCTTCGAGGCGAAGGAGTTTGATTTTGGAGCAGCGGTTTGAAGAAGAGTGTTGATTTTGGGGATTAACGGAACGGAGTATTCGGTGACTTAAGGAGGAGGAAGACTCGTGAGACACGTGCCAAATGATGCTGGCAAATGTGAAATCCGACGCTTGTCACTTTTTTCTATTTCACAAACTTAACTTTTTTTTTTTCTTCTTCTCCTTCTAACAAGAGCATAGTTAAATTGACATAAAGTAGTACTAAATTTTCAAGAACGAGTGCATTTGATCTCTAAAGTTTGAAAATGCATCGTTCCAATCTCTAAATTTTGAGAAATGGGTTTAAAAGGTGATCGACATTAATTTAGTAAGTTTTTTTTATTATTATTTTTAATACTAATATGAAAAATTAAAAATTAAAAAAATAAATAAAACAAAAACCTCTTCATCTCTCCTTTTCCACTATCCTCTCCCACCCCCTTCCCTTCTCTCTCTCCCTCTTCCTCACTCCTTCAACCATTGGCCGTCAGCGACCATGCAATGGTTCATTGGAGTTTCATTGGCCGTCAACTACCAGACATGGGCTATCAGAATGCAAACCTACATGGAGGGTTGTGATTATTAGGAAGCAATTGAGCAAGACTATGAGATTGCTCTACTTCCTGATAACCCAACAATACATCAGATCAAGACTCACAAGGAGAGGGTCACCAAGAAGGCAAAAGCTCGAGCTTGCCTATGCAGCTGTGTCTCCTGCCATATTCAACAGAATTATGGCCTTGAAGTTGACAAAGGAGATCTGGGAATTCCTCAAAAGTGAGTATGAAGGTGATGAGGTGATTAAAGGCAAGAAGGTGTTGAACTTGGTGCGAGAATTCAAGAGAATGCAAATGAAGGATTCTAAGTCCACTAAAGAGTACTCAGATATGTTGATTGGGATTGCTAACAAGGCAAGAGCATTAGGAACCAATTTATCTGACAATAGATTGGTTCAGAAGATTCTGGTTTCAGTATCTGAGAGATATAAAGCAACCATTGCTTCCTTAGAAAATACTAAAGACCTCTCAAAACTCAAGGTGATAGAAGTAGTTAGTGCTTTGCAAGCACAAGAGCAGAGGAGGTTGATGAGACAAGAAAGAAACATTGAGGGGGCATTGGAAGCTAGAGTGCAGCAGGGAGAAGGTGGAAGAGAGAAGAAGGGGAAAGGGAAGAAGAGAAGTGGCAGCAGTAGCTCAGAGTCTGCTACAAAGGATGCTGGTAGTACATGCAAGCACTGTGGGGAGCAGAATCATCCACATTTCAGATGTTGGAGAAGGGTAGATGTGAAGTGTAGAAGATGTCATTTATTGGGGCACATTGAACGAATCTGTAAGGACACAAAAACTCAACAGCAAGGAGGAGCACATGTTGCAGTACAACAAGAAGAAGATCAATTCTTTGTGGCTACTTGTTTTTCATCAGTCACTCAATGATGGTTGGTTGGTTGATAGTGGGTGTACCAATCACATGACAAGTGACAAAGAGTTGTTCAAGGACCTTGACAAGTCATTCAAGTCAAGGGTGAAGATAGGAAACGATGAGTATCTAGAAGTAAAGGGGAAGGGCACAGTGTCAATAGAGAGTTATGCTGGAACCAAGTTGATTACTGAAGTGTTGTTTTTCCCTGAAATTGATCAAAACTTGTTAAGCGTTGGTCAATTAGTAGAGAAGGGATTCAAAGTGTTGTTTGAAGAAGGAAAGTGCCTCATTTCTGATTCCAATGGGAATGAGTTGTTCAAAATAAAGATGCAGCACAAGAGCTTCTCGTTGGATCCACTCGAGAAGGAGCAGATAGCTTTCAAGTGTCAAGTGAATGACACTGAGTTATGGCACAAGAGGTTGAGGCATTTTCATCAGAAAGGGTTGCATTATCTGTAGAAGAATGAGATGGCAGTAGAAGTACCAGTTTTTGAGGAGCTGAAAACAAACTGCAGAGCTTGTTTAACAAGGAAGCAAACAAGGCTGCTTTTCAAGAAGTCACAATGGAAAGCAATTGAGAAGTTGCAGCTCATCCACACTAACTTGTGTGGACCTCAACCAACTCTCTCACTAAATGGTAGCAGGTATTTCATTATCTTTATTAATGTTTATACCAGAATGTGTTGGATATATTCATTACAAGAAAGAAGAGATTTAGCGACGAAAAGGTAGCGACAAAAATATAACAGTCGCAAATGTTGCGACGAATTTCTTGTTTAGTCGCAGGCATGCGATGAAAATAACGTTTTGACGCAAGCTTTGAGTCGAAAAACAAAAACGTCACATAGTATCTGGTGCCAAAAGGATTTTGAGACTGCCCAACGTTTTGGACTGTGCAACGAAACAGGGTGCAACGTCGCAACTTTGCGACGAAAAACGAAGATGCGTCGCATCAAACTTGAGACGAAAATATCATTTTCGTCGCATGCCTTGTTCAGGGTGGTGTCAGCCTTGGTGAGTGTGTCGAAATAATTAGGGTTGCGACGAAAATAGCCTCTTCGTCGCAAAGCTTTTTAAAAAAATGAAACCACCCCTCATTTCCAGCATTTTGTGTCTCTTCGTGTCTACCTTCGTCCACCTTTGAACCGAGAGCATGCAGGGGTTGTTTGAGGGATAGAAAACGCCATAGCCGCCGAATTTAGTGTGGAGAGCGCCGGAAAACGCCATAGCTGCTAGATTTTGTGTCGAAGAGCACCAAAAAAACACCATAGCCGCTATGGGTCTTGGTTTCTTCTCTTCCCATTTTCGTTTCTTCTCATTTTCGTTGGTTTTCTTTTGATTTTCGTTTCAATATATACTCTTTCGATTTTCCTCTTCTTTTCTTGGCGCAACAGAGTTTATCTTCCCATTGTCTTTTACATTTTGACAGAGGAACCATATTCGGAGAACACCCAAAAACACTTGTGGTTTTTTTTTTTTTTTTGACATTTACACTAACTTTTCTTTGTTTTTTCAGTAGAACAATATTGTTAGATTACTTAGAAGAAGACCGTTTTTATTCGTGGGATTCATTGTAATAGGTATGTATTACACTAAATATCTTTTTTTTTAAGTAATTTTGTTGATATATTGATATGTTGATATGTTTTGGTTGGTGAAACATTTAGAGATAATTACAATAGGTGCGCGTTGAAAGTGTGTTGTTTCTTGAGGTCTATTGATTTTATTGTTCTTTTTTTGTTGGCGAAACATTATAGAGAAACAAATATTGTGTCTATTGAATTTGAAAGGTAAATATTGTGCCTATGGAACATATTATAATGTGGCTAAAATGTTTATTTCTTACACTTTGAGGTTATTGAACATTGTTTAAGTTTTATTTTAAAGTTATTGTGTAATGTAAGCATAGTAATTTACATCAAATTAGACCCATTGAATTAAGTTAATGATAAGTCGTTCTTTATGTTTCAAGGGGATAAGTTATGGATAGAAGTTGGATAAAACTTCGAAATAGATTATGCAAAGAGTATACTGATGGAATAAAATCATTTATTAGTGTGGCAAAGAATAATGTCGATAAGAGAGGGTTTACTCGTTGTCCATGCAAAAATTGTCAAAACTTCTTGAGGATGAAAGGGGAAGGGGAAGGGGGGAGTGTTCTTGTTGTTCATTATAGATTGACAAATATTGTTTTATTGATTGTCATTGTCTATAATTTGAGAAAACGTGTGTTGAGGTAATTTTAATGTGGTTTGAGGATGGAGGCGATTTGAGGTTCTATTTGTAATTTTATTGTGGTTTGGTGATTGTTTTTTGAACTACGACTTTTTAGCTTAGGTTGTACATGTGGTTTGGGGTTCTATTTGTAGCTTAAGTTGTTCATGTGGTTGTGGTTGTGGTTGAGAGGTTTTATTTTAACTATGAGTGTTTGTGAGAGTATGATTTGATGAGGCTTGTGGTTTGAGGTTCTATTTTTGAAAAGAAATGCCTTTTTAACTTAAGTCGTACGTGTGCTTGTAGATTGGGCTTTTCTCTTCATAAAATGTAGATTGGTTGAAAAATTTACACAACTATGAGATTGAGGATGATTTAAGAATAGGGAGAATAGTATTTGTTCTTGTCATTGGAAATGTGACTTTATATGCCATCATTATGATGCTCTTTGTGAATGGGTTAAGGATGGTTTGTTATTCATGTGTGTTTATGTATATGTAATTTGTTTTTATTTGTAGGATTGAAGTAAACTTTGGTAAAGGAGCACAACCATCAGTTCGTAAGGTATAGTTTTTAAACCTTAGAACTTAGATTTTTGTTTTATGGTTATGACTTATTTTGTAGGTTTGGACTCTGATTCTATTTGAGACTGTTTTCATATATTTCATATTGTACTTGTGTTAAAGGAATGAAAATGGTTGATGACTTTTTTGGTCGTTGGTTTTGGAGGAGAGGAGTGTTTGTTTAGGTTGTTCATTATAGATTGATATCAATAGACTCTCTATTGATTGACATTGAATTTGAGGATGAATGGGGAAGGGGGGGGGGAGTGTTCTTATTGTTCATTATAGATTGTTTTATTGTTTTACTGATTAACATCAGTATAATTTGAGAAATCATGTGTTGGGGTTTTATTGGTGTTTTGAGAAGGGGGTGTAATATTGGTGATTAGAACTATGACTTTCTAGCTTAACTTTGAAGGTGTTCATATAACACATGCGGAAGCAATTGAAGATCGAAAGCACTTAACTACATCAATTTTACTCCTAAAGCATGCTTGTTCTAAAGAAACCAGAAACAAAGAGTTTTGAAGAACCAACCTTTTGCAGCTCAATAGGTGGACCTTCGTGGATTCTTTTCTTCTCCAATCTACTTAGGACAACCCTTAGTATCTTCCCTACTATTCTTTGGGCCAAGAACGACTTGTGGGAGACTATAGAGATAGGGAATGGGAAGGGAATGCTTGAAGGTTCAAGCACTTGAGAGATATATGGAGATGAGTGAGTTTGAGACCAAATTCCAACAGCATAACAGTATGGAAAATAGCTCTCTCAACTCTCAATCTGATTCATACTCTTCTTATAGAGTGAATTCATGCAAGGAGAAGCCTCAAGATGCAAGACAAATGTTGGAGATGCAAGCCATAGTGGATTCTAGGTGTTCATGTAACAAAACATGCAAGAATGCATGAGTGAGTTGTCTTTCCACTTTGAATCACCATGCAAGAGTGGGAATCCAACTAACTCCACTATCTTATATTAAAGTCTGATTTTTAGCTGATTTTTAGCTTGCAATTTAATGTTAATTTCAATTCCAAATTGAAGTTAATAATAGGTAATTAATTTGAAACATTTTCCAATTAATATCATATGATTAAATCCAATTAATCATACCAACCTTGTGCCATCCATTATATATGAATCCTTATTCATATATATAGTATTTAAAAAACTTTTAAATACTTTATCTCTCATTTTCTAATTTAATTCATAATTAAATTATTGTGTCAAACACAATTTACGATAATATCCTTTTTCTCGATTTTGAACGATTCAAAGTATCCTATCTTATTGTTCTAGGCTTTATTCCAATATGAGCTAGTAGGGGGACCTAATAGACCTATAGATCATGGGCTCCAACGATTCGAGGCTAACCGTCTAATCTCATTAACCAAGCTAACCAACATTCGTTAACTACCAGGACACTCCATTATAGCCCAGTAGTTGCACTCCCCTCACCATAGATATATTTCCGTCCACTTGATATAACCATGTTTAGTAAGTCGATCCTTCACAGGTTGTTCGTAGCTATAGCTGGGTCAAATGTCCGTTTTACCCCTATAGTACTTCTTGTTCCTTAAGTTCCAATAATCCTCTAATGAACAATCTGTTTGTGGTCCAACCATCAAACCTAAGTCCTTCTCATGCCAAGGAGAGGGTGGGGCCCCTTGTTCAAGTCCTGGAGTTAGTACTTAAGGGAACAACCTCTCTACTATCCCTGAAATGGGTAGGAGCGAATTCCGTCTTGCGAGACTATGTCCCCAGCTATCTATCCGATCTTATCCCCAAAATGGTAGGCTTATTGAGTCGGCAAAGACTGGCCACTCTCACCCATGCAGATCAAAGGATAATCTCGTATAAACAGGAGTTCATAGTTAGCTCAGGATTAAGATCGAGTTACCTAGGTCATCTTGAGAAATAGTCAGTTTCTACAATAAACGGCGTTATAAAGAGAAAGTGACTTATTTCGCGGTCCAGTCTTATGCAAACTCATTGCATAGGACGCCCCCACTCGCATGTCTCTACATGAACGATTTAGGATCTCATCGTTTGTACTTAATACAAAGTGGGTCGCGTCCATAGTGTCCCCAGGATAAGATACCCAACTTTATCCTTATACTATAGACTATTTTGGCTATAAACTTGAACTTGATCCTATGATACGTCCCTACATATAGTTCGAGTATTCATGTTATAGCCAAGGATCTTAGTTTATTGGATTTAGGTTAAACATTCGCAATTTACATATTCAATAACATCTTTTACTGAATAACCTCAATAACGTCTTTATTGGAAATAGAATATGTTTAATGATTTACAAACTACGAGTTTATAGGACATTAAACCCAACAAACTTGTCGATGTAAGGTTGAGAGGTTTTATTCTAGTTGTAAGTGTTTGTTCTTGAGAATGATTTGAGAAGACTTGTGGTTGAGGTTCTATTTAAGTTGTCCACGTGGTTGTTATTGAGAAATGACTTTTTAACTTATATGTTGTTGATAACTGTCCAAAAGGTAGTTATTTAGGCCTTAATTCTATAGGGATTTGTGTGTCTTTTGTGCTTAATAGGGTTGCTTTTAGATGAATATTATATGTTTTAACCCATTTGGAAGAATGGAGGCTTTGAAAGTTATTTTGTGCAGAAAATATTGCTGAGCGACTGGAGGGAGCAAATTCTGTGCTGCAGCAAAACTGGGAGCAAAACTGTCACGTCACAGCTCGTTAGCCAAGTTGACAAACCGACTTCTGTTGAGTTATTTTCGGGATAAAGGAGAGGGAGAGCCTGCCATGTGTCCAATTTAACCTAATTCTCATCTTATAAAAGGAGGAGCCGTCAAAGTTAATTTGATTCACGATTGGGAGACCGAATCAATCGGCTGGAGGCCGAATTGACGGCAGAATGGAGATCTAAGAAGACCATTTGCGATTCCTCTCAAGAAGACGAAGTTCTTCCATGTTCTTGGTGGTTTGGAGCAGCCGTTTCATCTCCCCAATTACTAAAAGGATTAGTATTTCTTGTGTATTTCGCATTATGGATGTGCTTATCGAGATTGTAACGTGTTTTATGTTTTCAATCATGAACTAATATCTTTGTAGGCATGGGTTAAGAATTATGTGATTGTTATATTTATAAAATCTGGAAATTCTATTTGATTATGTCATCTTGA
Source organism: Luffa aegyptiaca (assembly GCA_017139565.1). Taxonomy (NCBI): domain Eukaryota; kingdom Viridiplantae; phylum Streptophyta; class Magnoliopsida; order Cucurbitales; family Cucurbitaceae; genus Luffa; species Luffa aegyptiaca. The sequence goes on along the minus strand of CM029407.1, from coordinate 13,102,274 downwards.
ATTATTGTTGTTCTTTAATTTCATTATTTGCCCGCCTAGCTAGCCGGTATGTATAGCTTCTCCTAGTTTCAGGGATGATTTAGGAGTTGTGTGGCGATAATTCACGCTAGATCATTGTGTATTGGTGAACGCCAGTGACTGAGTTAGGGATAGCCAGTTGCCTAGTGCTTGATCGGTAGAGCTTCATTGGTTTTGAAACATATTCCAAAAAATTCGGAGTTCCGGGAGGATCCCGCTGATAATACTGCATGAGATTGACGGATCAAAAGAATTGTTGGAGCATTTTTATAACAATTACAGAAGTCTTAACCTGTGTCTGTTTTCATTCTGTTTTCTCTAGTCGTAATCATTTACTGCTTTCGTATTTCTTTTGTTTCGGCAATTTAAAAACCCAATCAATTTAACCAAACTTTTGAAATCACTAAAAAGGCAAATTAAATCAATAGAGGTAGGCATTTCAAGACCCTGTGGATACGATAAATACTTATCACTTGCTGCTAGATTGTGTATACTTGCACAGTATTCTGGAGTTAATTTATCTCATATTTTTAACCACTTCAGAATTGCAACAGTTGTCCACGTGAGATTTGGTGAAAAATTTTCAACAAAAACCTTATATTGCAATCGTGACTTAATATGCCATTATTATTATTGTGATGCTCAGAAAACCCCGTAACTTCCCCCTTAGTAGGTGTGAAGGAGAGAAAAAATAGGTCAACAAACCACGACCTGATAACTGACCTAATATCAGTTATGATTAAAATATAATTTAATTAACAAATTAATTAAATTAAATTATAAGGTTAATTTAATTCACAATTAAATAACCAACTCATTTAAACTATATTTAAATGATTATCTTTCACATAACCTATAGTTTTAATGCAATTTAATTAAACTAAATTAAAACTTATGATTAATTAATTCAATAATTAATTAATGTAATTAAATATCATATATTTAATCATATTTTCCTCAACTAAACTATAGTATTAATGTACGTCTTATGCGCATTAATTATAACCTACAGTTTTAATATGAATCAAATTCATATTATAATTTAATATTCGAATCCCTTCGAATATTCAATTCTCCCTTAGAAAGTTAACCGCAACACCTTATTTGAGTCATCGGTGGGACCTGTTGGACCTACAGATCAGAAGTTCCAACGATATGAGATTAATTAGCTAAACTCATTAACCAAGTTAATCAATGTTCGTTAACTGTGGTTCACTCCACTATAGAACCACAGCTGCACTCTTCTCACTGTAGATAGATTTCTGTGTCCACGGATATTGACCATCAACAACAAGCCAGCCCTTCACTTGTGTTCGTACCCCAGTTAGGTCAAATTACCGTTTTACCCCTGGGCTACTGTTGCAATTCTGAAGTGGTTAAAAATATGAGATAAATTAACTCCAGAATACTGTGCAAGTATACACAATCTAGCAGCAAGTGATAAGTATTTATCGTATCCACAGGGTCTTGAAATGCCTACCTCTATTGATTTAATTTGCCTTTTTAGTGATTTCAAAAGGTTGGTTAAATTGATTGGGTTTTTAAAATGTTGAAACAAAAGAAATACGAAAGCAGTAAATGATTACGACTAGAGAAAACAGAATGGAAACAGACACAGGTTAAGACTTCTGTAATTGTTTATAAAGATGCTCCAGCAATTCTTTTGATCCGTCAATCTCATGCAGTATTATCAGCGGGATCCTCCCGGAACTCCAAGTTTTTTGGAATATGTTTCAACTCCAATGAAGCTCTACCGATCAAGCGTTAGGCAATTGACTATCTCTAGTTCAACTACTGGCGTTCACCAACTCATAATGGTCTAACGTGAATTATCGCCACACAACTCCTAAATCATCCCTGAAACTAGGAGAAGCTATACATACCGGCTAGCTAGGCGAGCACATAATGAAATTAAAGAACAACAATAACTCAAGATGATCATAATCAAATAGAATTTCCAGATTTTATAAATATAACAATCACATAATTCTTAACCTATGCCTACAAAGCAATTAGTTTATGATTGAAAACATAAAACACGTTACAATCACGATAAGCACATCCATAATACGAAATACACAAGAAATACAAATCCTTTTAGTAATTGGGGAGATGAAACGGCTGCTCCAAACCACCAAGAACATGGAAGAACTTCGTCTTCTTGAAAGGAATCGCAATGATCTTCTTAGATCTCCCTTCTGCCGTCAATTCAGCCTACAGCCGATTGATTCGGTCTCCCAATCGTGAATGCCTTTATCTTAGACGGCTCCCTCCTTTTATAAGATGAGGTTTAACCTAATTAGGTTAATTTGGACACCTGGCAGGCTCTCCAAGCTTCTTAGATCCGTAACTAATTCAGCTAACGCCACTTTATTAAAATGGATTACGAGCTGTTTCGTGGCAGTTTTGCTCCCTGCTTTGCTGGAGCACAGATTTTGCTCCTTCAAGTCGCTCAGCAATATTTTCTCCACAAAATAACTTCCAAAGCCTCCATTCTTCCAAATAGGTTAAAACATATAATATTCATCTAAAAGCAACCCTATTTAACACAAATGACACACAAAATACTATAGAACTAAGGCCTAAATAACTCCCGTTAGCTATATTGTAACGCGTTGTATGAGTAGTTAGGTCTTTAATCTTAGGGATTGATGTAGCCGTTGGGCACTTTATGGATTGATTTTATGGTTTTATGCTATTGATTTCATTTATGCATATTGTATGTTTAATGCTTTCAATTTACCGGCCATGAATTGAATGTTGATTGTGTCTAAATCTAACTCGGGAGAGAGGATTTAGCTTAGAACTCACTATGCATAACTAGGATTTAGCTAGAAATCGGGAGATAATAGTTAATTCTAGAAATCGTTAAAAAGGATAACCTTAATGCCTTGCATGTTTAATGAATTTAGATAGGGATATCAGGTTCATTGCATGTGAGAGAATCATGTATGCTCGGGAGAGATATGTGTGATTTTAGTTTTCCAAGATTTATGAATCATAGCATGTTAAAAATCCATTAATTAATCTATAATCCCAATTGGTGAAATAAATTCCCTAAGACCGTTGCCATCATTAGATTGTCACACTTTTTATTGCTTTGTGTTATTTTTCCATTAATTCTCACTTTGTTTGGTTCCCTAAATAAAATTGGACAAGATTATTTTCGGTACTTAAAATTGATTAAGAATCCAATCTAGAGGACGACACTCGATTTCACAATCACTTTACTATTACTTGACCCGTGCGCTTGCGGTAGGAAAATTCCACATCAAGTTTTTGGCGCCGTTGCCAGGGACTAACATATTTAGTCATTTAATATCGTAGAAGAATTGTCCGGTCTTAGTTTAGGGTGTATTTTATTTTATTTTTATTTTATTTTTGTTATTTTTGTTATTTTTGTTTTAGGTAGATTGCATTTTTTCCTTTATTGTTTTTCTTTTCCATATTTAGATTTTTCCATATTTGTTTGAATTTTCCATAGATAGATTTTTTCTCTTTAGTTTTTTTTCCTTTTTAGATTAGTTTTTCCTTATTTGCTAGTTTCCTTTGCCAAATTTGATTTTGCATTCTTTATTTGTTTATCTTTCCCTTTTATAGATTATTTTTTCCTATTTTAAATTTAGTTATTTCCTTTTCTAGTTTCTTTCCTTTTCTTTTATTTTCCTTTTTAGGTTATTTTTGTTGGTGTATGCGAAAGGTTAGGGAGTTGGCCTTAGTTCCCTTTGACCCAGAGATTGAAAGAACTTTTAATAGACTTCGAAGGGAAAGTAAAGTTAATTGTTGCCTTGTGCAATGTGATTATAAATATGCAAGAAATCTTCACAATTAGCTAAAAAACGTGCAAGTATACACACTATGGCAGCAAGTGATAAGTATTTTTATATCGTTCTCCACAGGGATTGATGCAACGAAAATCACTAGTCTTAAGCCTATTTTCAATGAAATTCAATGTAACCAAGGACCAAATATTAATTAATATCTAAGATGCACTAATGTAAATAAAGTTGAGTGAATTTAAAGAGACTTTGAAGTAAATAAAGTAAGAAAATCGGCTGAATGCAGAGGAGAAGTAAGGCTCGGATTAGGGATGTTCTGTATTGTTTCCAGGGATTGCTACAGCAAAAACTGTGCTAATTCATCTCACCCAGATTTTCAATGGGAATTTTCCAATTCTCCAAAGATTAAAGCGATTAAACTCCCATTTAACCCCTTATTTTTAGCTCAATCTAATTAGTGCCCTAGGTGGTGATTTTTCCCTGAATACCCACTCATTTTCATGATCATTAAAGACTAAGGTAAAGTAAAGTAATCGCCTACTAAATGTTTTCCCAAACACCCAGTAACAATGCTAGAAAATGGATGGCCAATCAAAATTCCAGCTTAAACAATGAAGAACACTTTACTTTAAGATGAAAATAGCACGGTTCAACTACAAACAACCCCCTCGTTACAATATAGGATCCCTAATCCTCACCCAAAGAGGATTAGTTCATGTTCAAAGAGAAAATAAGTTCAATACAGCAGAAAATGCTCATACTCAACATACTTTTCAACTTCTTGTTGGGTTTTATGCCCTAAAACTCGTAGATAGTGAATGTAAACAAATTGTATACTTGTTTCAATAAAGTGTTATTGAGTTTCTACAATAAAGTGTTATTGTTAAATATTGCACAATTTGACCCAAATCCAATAAACTAAGATCCAAGGTTGTTTACATGTGACTTGAACTAGTATGTGGGGACATACGGGGATTGGTGTTCAAGTAACAACCTAAAAGGTCTATAGTACAAGAATAATGTTGGGTACCTTATCCTGGTAACACTATGTGATACGGCCCGCTTTGTATTCGATACAGACGTATTAATCCAAGGCGTCCATGTAGGAGACATGCGAGCGGGGGTATCCTATGCAATGAGTTTGCATAAGACCGGACCACGAAATAGTAAACCACTAGATGTAACACCGTTAACTAGTTAGTTTACTGTTTCAATACGATGACCTAGGTAACTCAGTCTTAATCCTGAGTGTGTCATGAACTCCTTCTCATGAGGGATTGTCCTTTGATTAGCATGGGTGAGAGTGGCCAATACGCCGACTCAATATGCCTTCCTTTTTGGGGACAAGACCGAGTGGGAGGCTGGGGACATGACAACACAAGAAGGAATTCACTCTTTCCCACTTCTAGGAGAAGTAGATGAGTGTTCCCTTAAGTGGTGACTCCGGGACTTGAACAAAGGGATCCCGCCCTCTCACTGGCCCGAGAGGAACTTTCTGTTTATTGGTTGGACCATAAACAGGTTGTTCATTAGAGGAGCACTGGTACTTAAGGAGACAGATGTAACACAGGGGTAAAATGGTAATTTGACCCAACTGTAGTTACGAACACTTGTGAAGGATTGACTTACCGGTATAGGTCTATATCCGTGGACACAGAAATGTTCTACAGTGAGAAGAGTTCAACTGTGGGTCTTTAGTGGAATGACCCACAGTTAATGAATATTGGTTAACCTGATTAATGAGTTTAATCTATTAACCTCATATCATTGGAGCTTCTGATCTGTAGGTCCATTAGGTCCCCCTGCTAGCTCGTAAAGAGTAATTAGGAACAAATATATCTTGAGAGAATTTGAATAGTTCAAATTCATATTGGGAATTAAGTTAATTGTATGAGATACAAATTAATATAATGTATAATGATGCATTAAAATATAAAGTCCAATTTGAGATTAAACTTTATTAAATTGAGAGATTGATATATTTGAAAGAGTTCAAATATATGTCTAATTAAATATAGGGTATTTAATTAGAAGATGAATTAATTAATTATGAATTAATTTAGTTTAAATTAAATGAGATTTAATTAAACTATAGTCTATGAGAGAAATAAATATTTGAAAAAGTTCAAATATTAATATGAATTTGATTCATAATAAATTTATAGGATATAAGAGAATTTGAAGGAGTTCAAATTTTAATATGAATTTGATTCATATTATAGAATTAATTAATTGAAGGCCTGAAATTAAATATATGATATTTAATTGGATAATTAATTAATTAACTAATAGAAGGTCTGAAATTAAATATATGATATTTAATTGGTGATTAATTAATTAAAGAATTAATTAATTGGAAATTAATCAATTATGGAAATGATTAATCACTTATGGAAGTAATTAATCATTTATGGAAATGATTTAATCACTTATGGAAGTGATCAATCATTTATGGAAAAGATTAATCAATTGTGGAATTGATTGGTCATGGAATTGATTAATTATGGAAAAGATTAAATCAGATATGGAAATAATTGATTTTAAATGAATATTTTATTCATGGCCTTTCTCCTATAAATAGAACACTAAACCTAGGGTTTAGGTACAACAACATAAGGCCACAAGAATGCACTCTTGCATTCTCTCTAGCCTCCCTCTCATATTCTCTCAACTCAAGAACTCTAGGGAGAATTTTCTCTTTAGTGTTTTTCCCATTCAAGATTAGGTAGTCCCACAACTACGTTCCTAATCTCAGAGTTATAGCGGGAAAGATCAAATGGTGGTGTTCTTCGTTGTTGCTGAGCAAACAAGAATCATCCGTTGAAGTATTCAGAGTCGTCAACGGAGGTTTGCTTCTCTTTTCTTTATTATAGATTTAGATCTAAATTTTGTATGCTTAGCCTTAAGTTTCTATAGAATTTGTTCTATGTTTTAACCAATGCAATAGTATTTTTGGATAAACAAAATTAACTACGAATCGGTCCCAATTACGCTTCCGCTTTAACGGAATTGGGGAATTCCAAAATCCTTTCACTTCTTACACAACTAATATCAATGGGAAGATAAAAGAGAAGAAGAAAAGATTAAAGAAGAAGCTCCCAAGCTGAATAAGGTCTCCACGGCAACTTCCCTCTGCTTTTCCTATGTAAATCCTCTGTTTTCGGCTGAACACATAAAAATTCTAGATCTTCCACGCTAATTTCCCCAAACTGCTCAATGTGATGCTGTAGCAATTCCTGCTCCTAGTTCTGTGTTACTACATCATCCATGACCCGAATTATCGAACACTCTTCTGTTTCAGCTGGGTATTTCATTGCATCTAACACGCTGAATTTCACCTCTTGATCAAACACCTTCATGGTTAATTCACCTTTTTGCACATCAATCAAAGCTCACCCCGTTGCTAGAAATGGTCTACCCAAAATAATTGGGACATCCTTGTCGGGTTCATAGTCTAAGATAATGAAATCCGCTGGGAATATTAACTTGTCCACCTTGACTAAAATGTCCTCAATCTTGCCCTCGGGATAGGTAATGGATCGGTCAGCAAGTTGTAATGTTACTGTGGTTGGTCTTGCCTCCCCCACGCCTAGCTTCTTGAATATGGACAGTGGCATAAGGTTGATACTAGCCCCAAGATCACATAAGGCTCGACCCAACTCCTTGCCACCAATTGAAACGGGAATTGTAAATGTTCCGGGGTCTTTTACTTTGGGTGGGATTTTGCTCTTCAAGATCGCACTACATTCCTCAGTCAAGGCCACTGTCTCATATTCACCTAACCTCCTCTTCTCTGATAAAATGTCTTTGAGGAATTTTACATAATTGGGCATCTGCTCTAATGCCTCAACTAAGGGAATATTAATGTGGAGTTGCTTCAGTACCTCAAAGAATTTCTTGAAGTTGGTCTCTTGATTCTTTTGTTTCAACCTTTGAGGAAAAGGGGGGAGGAGGTGGTTTAAATGTAGGGGAAGGTGTAGGAACTAATCTAGGAGAAGTTTGAGAGGTTTTCCTAGGAATTTCTTCAATTTCCTCAGCCTCGGAGCTCTTCTCACATTGAATTCCAGCCTCATTTTTCTCAGATTCCCCTGCTGTCTTTGCCGAACCAATTCCCAAATCAGCAGCTGATGTTTGCGGTTTTTGCAAATTTTTCTCAACCAACGGCTTCCCACTTCTCAGCTCTACTGCTTGAACTTGCTCTTTGCCTTCTCTTTTCGAACTCTCAGTGTCTGAAGGGAGCTTACCCAACGGTCTTGCCTTCAGCTCACTTGCTATTTGGCCCACTTGAACCTCTAAATTCCTCAAGGAAGCTTGCTGAGTTTGAATGACAGCATCAGTTTTAGCCATATATTCTTTGAACATATTTTCTAAAGAAGACCCTGAAGCTTGCTGATTCACGTTAGCTTTCTGAAATTGCCCTTGCTGATTTTGATTCCCAAATCCGGTTGCCATCTTCTACTGAACTTGCTGATTGTTGGCGTTACTCCCTTGACCTCTGTTGGGTTCCTAGAGTGAGTAAAAATGCGATATAAAAATGCTCTAGAACTCTGTGCAAGTATACACAGTCCGCAGCAAGTAATAAGTATTTATCGAATCCAAGGTCTGAATTAGCTTCCACTTTATCTATTTTGTTTATCTTTTTAATGGTTTCAAAGGTGGTTAAAATGATTGGTTTTTATAGAATGCTGAAGTAAAAGAAATGACAGAACAGAAAATAAACAAATAGGCAGACAAATTAGAACCAGGCGCTGGTCAGGATTTAGTAATTGTTTTAAAAGATGCTCTAGCAATATTATTGATCATGCAAAACTCTCGCAGTCTTACTAGCAAATTCCTCCCGGAACTCCAGATTTTTTAGAATATGTTTCAACTCCAATGAAGTACTACCGATCAAGCACTAGGCAACTGGCTATCCCTAGCTCAGTCACTGGCGTTCACCAATACACAATGATCTAGTGTGATTAACCGCTACACACTCCCTAAATCATCCCTGAAACTAGAGAGAGGTATTCATACCGGCTGGCCAGGCGGGCATAAAATAGAAATGAACACAACAATTAATCAAGATGCATAAAATCAATATTTATTACTAGAGATTAAGCACGACAACTACATGTTCCTAACCAACGCCTAAAGCTACTTAGTTCATAAAATGCATGGAAACACACGTTACAATCTGAGTAAGCATATCCATATTCACAAAATAATACAAGAAAATATTAATTCCCTTGATCAGCTTGCAAATGATGGTTTCCTTGATGGTCTCCAATCTCTCCTCTATTCGGCTCCCAAAGGTGGAAGTAACCTTTCCAAGAATGGAATGTTTCTCCCAAAGATGGAATGAATTTGACTTGAGCGGCTATCTCCTTTTATAGAGTTGAGGAAAGCTTGAATTAGGTTGACCTAGACACGTGGATGGCTCTCCTTGCTCCTTTATCCCGAGATTAGCTTAACAGAATTCAGTTTGTTAAATTGGCTAACGAGCTGTGACGTGGCAGTTTTTGCTCCCAGCTTTGCTCCAGCACAGATTTTGCTCCCTTAAGTCGCCCAACAACATATTCTACACAAAATAATTTCCAAAGCTTCCATTCTTCCAAATGGGTTAAAACATATAATATTTATCTAAAAGCAACCCTATTAAGCACAAAAGACACACAAATCACTATAAAAATGAGGTCTAAATAACTCCCTTTTGGAGAGTTATCAACCTCCCCAAGCGAAATTGGGGTGATTCCTCCACCCGAGATTGTAGGTATTGAAATAGGGATTATTCCTTGGGGCATTCTGACTCCCAACATAGCATACCGAAGCAGGATTCCCTGGGCAAAACTCGAAAGTATGGTCCTCTCCACAATACACACAAGAATCTGCTGCATTCTGGTTTATGTTGATTGCTGCAGCATTCTGGACTGCACCAGAATTCGCCAATTGCATACTTTCAAATCCCGAATTCAATTTCTTCATCATACTCTCCATTGAATCAAATCTTGCATTGAATGATGCCACTGTGTCCACTTCAAGCATACCTTTGTTTTTCTTTCCACCCATGCTTCTTGAATCCGACCATTGACAACTATTTGTAGCAATTCTTTCCAAAATAGCATATGCCTCATCATAGGTTTTGGACAACAAAGCTCCATTGGCTGAGGCATCTACCATGCTCTGAGTGGCCGTATTCAACCCATTATAAAAAGTTTCCATTTGAATGCAATAGGGGAGTCCATGGTGAGGACATTTTCTCAACAATTCCTTGAATCTCTCCCAAGCTTCGTTAAACGATTCATCATCAAACTCCCTGAAAGATACTATGTCTGCTCTGAGCTTGGCGTTCCTCGTGGGAGGGAAGTATTTGATAAGAAACTTTTCGGCCAACTCATTCCAAGTAGTGATAGAGTCGGGGGCAAAGTTGTTCAACCAAGCCTTAGCTCCATCCCTCAAAGAATAAGGGAATAAAGTTAGCCTCAAAGCGTCCTAGGAAACTCCTTGAATTCTGAATGAGTCGCTTACTCCCAAGAAAGATTTAAGGTGCAAATGCGGGTCTTCTGAAGGTAACCCATGAAATTGACCCACTGTTTGCAGCATTTGAAACATCACAGGCTTCATCTCAAAATTCTGAGCCTGTATTTCTGGCCTTGCTATTCCCGGATATAACTCATTGAATGTAGGGACTGCATAAGCTCTGATAGCTCTTCTCCTATCATCAACTATCAAGACAGGGTTCTCAACTCGATTTTCTACCCCTTGTTGCTGATTTATCTCAAGATTAAGCGGCTGATTTCCCGGAGGCAAAAGTGGCGGTGGATCCATTTTATTGTTCCTTTCTCTTGCTCCATTCTCCTCCTATGAAAAGTCCTTTCAATCTCACGATCAAAATTGAATTCCAAATCAGGGAACTCGTTCATACACAGCTACCCGTACCTGCAAAATCGAACAACAAAGTTTAGATTCTGCTTTAGCACCAATCTCACCGAATTTCAACTTAAAAATAGCGAAAATCAACTCAATCCCCGGCAACGGTGCCAAAAACTTGTTGCCTTGTGCAATGTGATTATAAATATGCAAGAAATCTTCACAATTAGCTAAAAAACATGCAAGTATACACACCATGGCAGCAAGTGATAAGTATTTTTATATCATTCTCCACAGGGATTGATGCAACGAAAATCACTAGTCTTAAGCCTATTTTCAATGAAATTCAATGTAACCAAGGACCAAATATTAATTAATATCTAAGATGCACTAATGTAAATAAAGTTGAGTGAATTTAAAGAGACTTTGAAGTAAATAAAGCAAGAAAATCGACTGAATGCAAAGGAGAAGTAAGGCTCGGATTAGGGATGCTCTGTATTGTTTCCAGGGATTGCTATAGCAAAAATTGTGCTAATTCATCTCACCCAGATTTTCAACGGGAATTTTCCAATTCTCCAAAGATTAAAGCGATTAAACTCCCATTTAACCCCTTATTTTTAGCTCAATCTAATTAGTGCTCTAGGTGGTGATTTATCCTTAAATACCCACTCATTTTCATGATCATTAAAGACTAAGGTAAAGTAAAGTAATCGGCTACTAAATGTTTTCCCAAACACCCAATAACAATGCTAGAAAATGGATGGCCAATCGAAATTCCAGCTTAAACAATGAAGAACACTTTACTTTAAAATGAAAATAGCACGGTTCAACTACAAACAACCCCCTTGTTACAATATAGGATCCCTAATCCTCACCCAAAGAGGATTAGTTCATGTTCAAAGAGAAAATAAGTTCAATACAGCAGAAAATGCTCATACTCAACATACTTTTCAACTTCTTACACAACTAATATCAATGGGAAGATAAAAGAGAAGAAGAAAAGGTTAAAGAAGAAGCTCCCAAGCTCAAATCCAGCTTTCCCAAGTTGAATAAGGTCTCCACGGCAGCTTCCCTCTGCTTTTCCTCTGTTCTTGTGCTAAAAACCAGCTCCCAATCGTAGATTCTCTTCCTCTCCAGCTTTTTTTCAAATTAGGGTCACTTTCTTTTAAATACCCAGCTTCAAAACGTGGAAAAAAGGGCTGATTAGACACTCCAAGCCCACTTGGAATACCCACTTTGAGATGGGAATAACCTTTTGCACCAACTGGGCATGACACCTCATTAAATGAAGCTTTCCACATTGGAGACAGCTCCAGCCACCAATCTGCCTTTGCCAGGTCATGCTACAGCATAATCTGCAAAAACTAGAGCTCCAAGTCAGCTTAAATACGAAATTAACTTGAAAAATAAAGCTCAAAGCCTCTAATCAGCATTCTCACTTAATAACATTAAATTCAACTAATTCCAGCTCAAATAATAAATTCTCAAAGCAAAACTAAGCCTTTAAGCCCCAAAATCATGGCTAATAACTCTTATTTCTAAGAGTTATCATTAATCATATCCAAATGGCCAATAATCCTAACCCCGAGGAGCCTAAGCCTATTAGGGACTATTTTCAGCCGGTCTTTCAGGAGCAACAGTCGGGGATTGTCTATGCCTCTATCAATGCTAACAATTTTGAGCTGAAAACATGTCTCATACAGATGGTTCGAGACTATGCTTACAGAGGATCGCCCACAGAGGATCCAAATTCTCACCTGAAATCTTTCCTGGACATTTGTGGGACGGTAAAATTAAATGGCGTTTCTGAAGTTGTCATTCGCTTACGTTTGTTTCCTCTTTCGTTGCAGGACAAAGCAAGGGATTGGTTGCAATCGATTCCACCTGGGAGCATTACCACTTGGGATGCTTTGGTCTAGGCATTCTTGAAGAAGTTCTTTCCTCCTGCTAAGACGGTCAAGCTGAGGACCGAGATTGGGACGTTCCAGTAGCAATTTGATGAGCAGCTGTTCGAGGCTTGGGAGCGATTTAAAGAGCTGTTGAGGAAGTGCCCTCAGCATGGCTATCCCGACTGGCTTCAGGTTCAATTATTTTATAATGGCTTAACTCCTTGTACAAAAACTATTGTTGATGCAGCTGCAGGTGGGACTCTGTTGTCCAAAACTGTTGAGAATGCTAGGACTTTGCTAGAGGAAATGGCCACCAATAGCTATCAGTGGCCATCTGAACGGTCAGGACCGAAAAAGATTGCTGCTGGAGTGTTTGAGATTGACAACGTAAGTGCACTTCAGGCCCAGATGTCTTCCCTTGCTAATGGGTTTTTAAAGTTTTCAGGTACAGGGAGTGCTTAATCGATCGAGTCTGTAGCTGCCCTTGCATCCCAGACTTAGGAGGAAAATCTTGAACAGGTTCAGTATGTCTCTAATTTTAATTCTAGGGGGTACAATAATAATTTTACACCTACACATTATCACCCTAGTAATAGAAATCATGAGAATTTTCCGTACGCAAATAATAAGAATGTTATGAATCCTCCTAGATTTACCCCTCAAAGTCAAGAAAGTAAAAAATCTTTAGAGGATCTCGTTAGAGCTTTTATTGCAGAATCAAGTAACAGGTCAAATAAGCTCGAGGAGGTCGTGATTACCATGAACACCACTGTCAATGGTCATTCTACAGCCATCAAGAACATAGAGACTCAACTGGGACAACTGGTAAGTGTTGTCAACACAATGAATAAGGTAAAGCCTCAGCTGAACAAGAGAAATCTCCATAAGAGTTCTGCAAGGCCGTCACTGTGCATCACGAGTAGGGGTGTTCAAAAAACCCGACAACCCGACGAAACCGGACTACCCAACCCAAACCGTAAGGGTTGGGTTGGGTTAGATCTTTTTTCGGTTTGGGTTGGGTCAAAATTTCAATAACCCGAAATTTCGGTTTGGTTCGCGGGTTGGTATTTTTTTTGTTCGGTTCAACCCGAACCGACCCGAACTTTACCTTTTTTTTTTTTTTTTTTTTTTTTTTTTTTTTAAATATATATATATATATATAATAAACCCTAAATCATCTGAAACAAAAAACCCTAACATTGCCGCACCGCACGCACGCCTCTTCCCTAGTTCCCTGTTCCCTCTTTCTCTGATCTCTCGTCTTCGTCTCTCTCACATTGCCGCATTTTTCAGTTCTCCGTCTCTCTCAGCCTTCAGACCTCAGCCATCAGTCTTCTCAGTCGCCGTCGAGGTCCACCGTCGCCGTTGAACTCGTGTCAAGGTTCCATTTCCTCCTTCATGTCGTTCCTCTTCCACGAGTTCTTGCCGCCGTCGCCGTCGAGGTTCTGTAATCTCTATTTTCGTATTTTCTCAAGTTCTCAAATCTCAAGTTCCATTTAATCTCAAGTCCGCCGCCGTCGTTGAACTCGTGTTAAGATTCCATTTAATCTCAAGTTCTCATTGCCAGTAGTCACTCACAGGTAGAAAAATCGCACTATCACAGATCTGTATTCTGTTTGTGTTTCGTATTTTCTCTCTTTTTTTTTTTTTTTTTGTTTTCAATTTCCATTCTTTTTTCTATTCTGGTCGCTGGTAGTCATGTAGTCACTCACAGCATGTGGTGAGGAGGAGTTTTGGCTGGTTAAGTTTGAATGATTGTTAAAATGACTTGTTAAAATGCTTTCTAACATTTTAATTTCCGTTTAAATCACACTATCACTCATGAACCTTAGCTTTTGTTTTGAGAACAATGAAACTGATTCTTGTGTAGTGGATTTTCAACTTCCTTTTTTTTTTAAAAATCTGTAATTGAATGCTTTCTATTTTGTTAAGGTATCAAGGATCAAACTTTGCTTTGCTATAGGTCCGTTGCCTTGCCGCGTCCTCCACTCCTCTGTTGAAAGGTATGTACTGCACATATCTGTTATTTTTTTCTAATTTTTTTTCAATCTGTTCTTTTTTTTCTCGGTAAGGCATTGATAAGATTGTATATTTACTATTTAGTTTTGGGTGCTTGATTTTGAAATAGTAAAATGTGATTTTGAGTTTAGTTTCATTTTACTTTTTATAGATGGAAAGCAGTAGTGCAAGCGAATGTAATGTTGTAACTCCCCCTACTAATGTTGATAGTGCATCTAAACCACCATTACCACCAAAATCTAGCAAGAAGAGACCTAGTAAAACAACTTCTACTGTATGGGATCATTTCACAAAATTGGAAGACAATAATAGTAGGTGCAAATGTAATTATTGTGATAAGGAGTATTCTTGTGATACTACCTCTTGTGGAACAAGTACATTGTGGAAGCACTTGAAAAATCAATGTAAAAAGTACCCTTATAAGGAGGAAGAAAAAGGACAAACCATTTTAAGTCTTCAACCTTCACATGATGGAAAATGTGGAAGTAATTTTGTGACTACATTATTTAGTCAACAAGCATGTAGAGCGGCATGTGCTAAGATGATAATTATTGATGAATTACCATTCAGATTTGTAGAGAACGAGGGTTTTAGACATTTTTGCAGTATTTCATGTCCTAAGTTTGCCCCTCCATCAAGAATAACAGTTGCTAGAGACATATTTCAACTTTATCTTGATGAGAAAAAGCAGCTGAAATCTTTTTTAGTTAATAATTGTCAAAGGGTTTGTCTTACAACTGACACATGGACTTCGTTGCAAAATGTTAACTACATGGTACTCACTGCACACTTTATTGATCCACAATGGAATTTGCATAAAAAAATCTTGAATTTTTGTCAAGTTGCTAACCACAAGGGGGAGACTATTGGCAAGGTCATTGAGAGTTGCTTATTGGAATGGGGAATTGATAGAGTTTTTTCCATCACTGTTGATAATGCGAGCTCCAATGATGGGGCTATTGCTTATATAAAGAAAAGACTTAAAAGTTGGAAATCTCTTGTCTTAGATGGAGAATTATTGCACATGAGGTGTTGTGCACACATAATTAATTTGATTGTGAATGAGGGGTTGAAAGAAATGCACGAATCCATTGCTAGTGTTCGTAATGCTGTGAGATATGTCAGATCGTCTCCTAAGAGATTGGCCAAATTTAAAGTTTGTGTGGAACAAGAGAAAATCGAATGTAAAGCGCTTGTTTGTTTAGATGTGTCAACTCGATGGAATTCTACTTATTTAATGCTTGATCATGCATTGAAATTTGAGAAGGCTTTTAAAATATTAGAAGAAGATGAGTTAGATTTTGTTGATTATTTTAGAGAAGATGATCATGGAAACAAAAGATTGGGGCCACCAACTAACACTGATTGGAAAAATGTTGAAGTGTTTGTTCAGTTTTTGAAGGTGTTCTATGATGTCACGACAAAGATAAGTGGTTCTTTATATGTGACTTCTAATTCTTATTTTCCTGAACTTTGGGGTATTCAAGAACTTTTAATTGGTTGGACCATGGAGACGAATTCTATTTTATGTACTATGGCTTTAAATATGAAGACAAAGTATGACAAGTATTGGGGTTCAGTTGACAAAATCAATAAGTTGATATATATGGCTGTGGTGCTTGATCCTCGTTACAAATTGGATTATGTCGCCTTTTGCTTTTCGAGTATTTATGACGAGGCTATGGTTAAAGGGATGGTTGATAGCATCAAGATGTGTTTGGTTCGTCTATATAATTTTTACATGTCAAAGTCACATGATGATATTTCTAGTTCTAGTACTCAAAGTTCTAGTAGTGATCATCAACAATCAGAATGTAGTTTTACTTCTTTGAGTATGGAATCTGGTGCAAGTCCAAGTGCATCAAATTTGGCTCGGTACAAGAGAAGAAGAGAAGAAAAAAATTCTTTAGAATTGAAGGATGATGTGGATCGATATTTATCTGACGAATGTGTGGAACTTAATGATAAATTTGATGTTTTGGCTTGGTGGGAACTGAATGAGTCTAGATATCAAGTTTTATCAAAAATCGCTCGAGATGTTTTGGCAGTTCCAGTGTCTACCGTGGCTTCTGAATCGGCATTTAGTACTGGAGGGAGGATTCTTGATTCTTTTAGAAGTTCTTTGACACCTACAACAGTGGAGGCTTTGATATGTACACAAAATTGGATTCGAGGTCAATCAGTATTATTAGATCTTCCTCCACAGCTTGAAGAATTGGAGACGTGTGCTAAAATTGAGAAAGGTAACAACTTATTTAAAGTTTGTGTCTTGAGATCTATTGTATACTTTATATAACATTAAACTTTTGAACTTTTTCTCTTGTTTTTACAGGTAATGCAGGGTCCTCCACCACCAATGTGCATAAATAGATCTTATTGGACTCATAGATTTCATAGTAGGTAAAATATTTTCATGGTAGTTTTCCTTTATCTTTTAATTATTATTATGCATGATTCTTTGAAGTAATTAATTTTTTTTGTTTGAGTTTTCAGGATCTATCCTAATGTTCGTGATGTCAATTATCGTGGAGCTTGATGCTTTGGCTTGTTAGGCTAGTGCAGTAGTGTTGTTAGAGATTTAAAATTTTAGTTGTTGTAGTAATTGTATCAACGAACTTGTATTTGTATGTTTATTTGAATGACTTTGGATCGATGAATGTATGAACTCTTAGTATTTGTGTTTTTAAGATTGTTATGAATATTAGGTATTTGAATTTTATGTTTATTTTAGTTATTAGTTGTCATGTGTTGGGGATAAGATAAGCAAGAATGTTCAAAGAAAAATGAATTTTAAATAATTAAGAAATTAAAAAAAAAAAAAAAAAAAAAAAAAAGATACAACCCGACAACCCAACCCAACCCAACCCGAAAATAGAAGGGTTGGGTTGGGTTGGGTTGCTACCCTTGTTCGGTTCATTCGGGTAGCCAACCCGACCAACCCGAATTTTCGGGTTGGTCCAAAAAACCCCCCCAACCCAACCCAACCCAACCCGTGAACACCCCTAATCACGAGGAGGAATTGCACATAGCTGAGCAAGAGGAGACTACTGAAACTGGGGAACTCAAAGGAGAAGTTGAGGAGGGCGCCACCTTTAACGAAGCTGAAAAGCTTATACCTGAGCCCTCTATCCCTTCTCCTACTGCTTTAGTTCCTAAGTCAAAGAATAGGAAAAAGAAAAATTCTAAGGCTCAGTTTAATAAGTTTCTTGATGTTTTTACAGGTTTGACTGTTAATATTCCTTTTGTAGATGCACTAGAGCAGATGCCTCATTATAAGAAGTTCATGAAGGAATGGCTCAACAAAAAGAAGAAGGAAAAGCAGATGGAGACTGTACACCTCGCATCGATATGCAGTGCTCATGTCCAACAGAAAGTACCAGAGAAATTGTCTGATCCAGGGAGTTTTACTATTCCTTGTAGTTTTGGTACTTATTCATGTAGAGCATTATGTGATCTAGGGGCTAGCATAAATATCATTCCATTATCATTGTGCAAAAAGCTAAATATAGGACAGATAAAATCTACTACTGTTAAGCTCTAGTTGGCTGACCAGTCTGTGGTTAGTAATTATGGAATTGTGGAGAATGTTCTGATCAAAGTAGGTAGATTTTTCCTTCTTGTTGATTTCTTTGTTTTAGATATTAAAGAAAATCATGCCATGCCTATTATATTAGGGAGACCATTCCTTGCTACAGGGAGGATTATAATTGATATTGAGCGCAAGGAGCTAATCATTAGAGTCCAACAGGAAAAGGAAATCCAAAAGGCTTTTGAGGACCTCAGAACACATCAAAGGCTATGTTGGTGGGGTATAGGAAAGGTTCTAGGAAGACCACGGTTGATGGAACACCTGACATTAGACCACCTTGATGCCTATTCGGTCAACACGTCGAGCTATTGACGTTAAACAAGCACTTATGGGAGGCAACCCAAGTAAGTACAATTGTGTTTTTCTTTTTGCTTTTGATTTATTGTTTGTTTTTGTTTTGTAGGTCTTGGTTCTAGTTTCTTCTTTGCTTGCAAGCTTCCATGAGAAAGTCATCGTCATTCCAGGGTAGTATTGTTCACTCCTTCCATTCTTTTTTTGTTCTCATGCTTGATTATGTTTTATTTTCTTTATACATTGAGGACAATGCATGTTTTAAGTTTGGGGGTGGATTATCATGTTTGTGGAGCCTTTGAGCATCTGAGTTCAGGCTATAGTTTTGAGCTTTCTTTGAATTGAGCATATGGTTGTTTTCTGGATGCTATTTTTGCATGACTATGATTTCCTAAGATAGGCTTTCTTGTCAATTTTCAAGCTTTCGATGAGTTGTAAGCATGAGTGCCCAAAAAGGGAGACTTTTTAAACTTTTTCTAGGAGATGTCTTGCATGAGTAGAGTATTTGTCTTGGCTAGATTTGGATTCGAATGCTTAGGAGCGAATTATTAGGTTCATATGCTTGTTGTCACCTCGATAGGTGTAGGGAAGAGCTAAAGAGTTAAATTTTTGCAAATTAGCATGTTTAATCTTGCTTAGGAGGAAAGAAAAGAATATATGCTTATCATGCTCATAAAGAAAAATCATTCTTGTTATTACAAATTGAAAGAAAAGAAAAAAAAAAAAAAGAAAGTCATGACTTATGCGCGAAATGCAATGTTTAATAAAGCTTAGGCAAAAAGAGCTACCTCTATTATGATCAGTTAGGCCAACCAAAGGGTAAAACTCAGGTTATGGGTCCCTGCAATAGGTGTGTGAAAGCTAGTGCCACATATAAATGCATGTTGTAATTGTCAATAATAAGCACCTAAGTATGGATGAAAACAAACTAATTTGTTCCATTGACTCTTTAGTGAATCCTTAGTGCCAATGCAGAGGGAAGATGAGTTGAGAGTTTAGTAATCCAATCCCGAGCTAGTAGAGTCTAATCTAGTTAAGTTAGATCTCGCTTGTGCAAGTTAATTTTGGAAAACTTTTGATTTGTCTCCCTCATTGGTCCTTATGTGCATGTCTCTTGATTGCTTGATTATTGACTTTTGAGTCTTGAGGATTGAGTCATGTTTGTTGCATCCATTCTTCAACTGTATGCTTGATTTTAGTTTGCTCGAGGACTAGCAAAAGCTTAAGTTTGGGGGTATTTGATAGCGAGCATAGCTAGCTATTTTTCCCTAATAATTTAGCTAGTCTTTTATAATTTATTGGCCAAAATTATGCATTTATGTGTTTATTTGTAGGAATTATGTTTTGGAGATAAAATAGGGAAATTGGAACTAATTGGATGATCGGGATGCGAAAAGAGGAAAAGGAATGATGAGATTCGATGATGGATGAGCTCACTTCAGGCCTGGCCGAAGACCAGTGTTGAGACCCTTAGTTGAGGGCGTCTCGACGCTGCAATTTCCATTTCTGTTTAGGCGGCAACAGGTCACAACGTCTCAACGCTGTGACCATAGCGTCTCGACGCTGTGTGCATTCCCAATCTAGAATCTGCGATACCGTGGTAGCGTCGCGACGCTGTGCCGAAATTTTGCCCTATTTAAATTTTGCGATTAGGTCTTTTTTAGGGACTTCTTTTGGTGATTTTGGAGCCGTAAAACAGAGAGAATTGGGGTTGTGGAAGCTGAACCAAGTGGAGGAAAGGCGGGATTCAAGGCTTTGGTCGTGGGGATCGTAACGGGGACGTGCAGTCTCGGCCTACCTAGCGTTTAATTCTCTTTACCCTTTACTTTTGTAGTTTTTATGGCTGTTTTAGACCTTAGCTATATTGTAACGCGTTGTATGAGTAGTTAGGTCTTTAATCTTAGGGATTGATGTAGTCGTTGGGCATTTTATGGATTGATTTTATGGTTTTATGCTATTGATTTCATTTATGCATATTGTATGTTTAATGCTTTCAATTTACCGACCATGAATTGAATGTTGATTGTGTCTAAATCTAACTCGGGAGAGAGGATTTAGCTTAGAACTCACTATGCATAACTAGGATTTAGCTAGAAATCAGGAGATAATAGTTCATTCTAGAAATCGTTAAAAAGGATAACCTTAATGCCTTGCATGTTTAATGAATTTAGATAGGGATATCGGGTTCATTGCATGTGAGAGAATCATGTATGCTCGGGAGAGATATGTGTGATTTTAGTTTTCCAAGATTTATGAATCATAACATGTTAAAAATCCATTAATTAATCCATAATCCCAATTGGTGAAATAAATTCCCTAAGACCGTTGTCATCATTAGATTGTCACACTTTTTATTGCTTTGTGTTATTTTTCCATTAATTCTCACTTTGTTTGGTTCCCTAAATAAAATTGGACAAGATTATTTTCGGTAATTAAAATTGATTAAAATTCCAATCCAGAGGACGACACTCGATTTCACAATCACTTTACTATTACTTGACCCGTGCGCTTGCGGTAGGAAAATTCCACATCAAATCCCTCACGGACAGGAGTCCATAATCCACTCAGGATTGAGACTAAGTTATATAGGTCATCCTAGTGAAATAGAAACCAAGCTAACTAACGGTGTTATAGTTAGTGGTTAACTATTTCGCGGTCCAGTCTTATGCAAACTCATTGCATAGGATACCCCCACTCGCATGTCAACTACATGAACGCGTTAGATCATTACGTTTGTATCAAAATACAAAGCGGGTCGTATCCATAGTGTCACCAGGATAAGGTACCCAGCCTTATCCCTATACTATAGACCCTTTAGGCTAAATCTTGATCATTGATCCCCGTATGTCCCTACATACTTGTTCAAGCCTCATTCTATTAGCCTAATGAATAATAAGACAAGATTGCATAATACAAACATAGATAAATGAATAATACATCATTTTATTAATGTTCGGTCAAAAGTACATTTACTATCTACAAGTTTTAGGGCATAAAACCCAACACTTTTATGTTAAAGAAATAATAATATAATAAAGACAGAGAAAATTTAAATTTACCTCAAAAGTCTACTCTGTAAGACCCAAGATTCATCAATGAAATGTGTTGTGATAGCCATGTATCCCTTCTTTTGGTTACTAGCAGTCCACATGTCAGTAGTAATAGCAACTCTACTTCTATTGTTTTCCAAAAACTTCATTGTTTTAATTCTCTCTTCTTCATAAATTTTTATAATATCTCTCCTCATTGTGCTTCTAGAAACCATCTTAAACAAAGGTTGAACACCGCTCATGAACTTTCTAAATCCTTTGTGCTCAACCATGTTAATAGGATATTTATGTAAAATGATCATACAAGCAAGGTCTCTCCTAGAAGCTTCATAATCAAAAGTATATGAATTTAGCACAACTTTTCCATCATTAGTTTTGTTTGGTTTCAAACATGATTGCCTAATGTCTCTTTGTTTCCTTAAAGGACATATTTTGAAATGATCATGTAAATGTTTTGTCCCATTTTTTGATTCTCCTCCCAATTTTTTCCCACAATAGTTACATATTGCTTTCATTGTATCATTTTTTTTTTTTGTCTTTTGTAATGATTCCATACTACCGATGTTAACCTACTACGCTTTCCTCCCTCTTCAATGTCTTCATCAATCTTGTCGCTATCTAATGTAATAGGTGTAGATGGTGATTGATTATTATTACTACTACAACTATTTTTTGGTGTTGGTTCACTCATGTTATTAGAAGTTGGAGTTGAACCAACTTGTAACTCCTTGTTTATGTTTCCTGAAGAAGTCATTTTCACCTACAATAATAAACAAATTATGGATTAATATACTACCTTTTTAAAATCCCAAATAACAGCTTTCCAAACACACAAAAGACGTGCAAGGATTCATCAATGAAGATGATAGAACAAGTACCAATATCATCAATACATTCTTACTTCTCATCATCAAAACTTGAGAAATCAGCATAAAAAAAACCTAAAACTCATAATTATACCAACAATCTAACAACTAGCTAGAGAAAAAATCACAATTAGAGAAACAAGATTAGCAACAACTAATGAAAACCAATCATTGTTAGGGACTGTTCAAATAACACTTGAACAGTGAAACACTTTTAACAATTTTCCTCCTATTTTTCTCAGGCTTTCTCATTAGGATATCCAAAACAACAATAAAGTTGTATGTGCTACTATTTCTGTCCATACAATTGTTTCTGATCTAAAAACAATCATTAAATCAATTGCAAATAAAGGGTTGTTCATAGAAAAAGAAAATCTACATGTAGTTCATTTGGGTGAAGTTGGGAAAAATGCTGAAAATGATCCTTTAGACACCTCAAATAATTGAAGTACTTCCACAGAATTTAAAATTCCACAGTGGGATCCATCGTCTTTCAAAGAAAATTTGTTCTCAGATCTCAATCAAAATTTAGTATCTAGTGTTAAGAGTAAACTAAACAAAACTAAGAAAAAGAAAACAAGGGGAAATCTAAAGCCAACTAAATGGCAAGATAAAGTGTCAAAAGACAATGACAGTTCCCAAATTAATTTGGACTCTCCTGGATCTTGCACACTTATGGATTTCTCCCCCTATCAAGAAACTATATCCGTTGATCAATATTCAAGAGATAAGCCGGGGGAATCCTCCCACCAGGTCAATAGTTCTGTACCTTAGATGACAAATTCTACAGTTCATGCGAATGAAAATGATGTTCTTTTAACTGGAAGAATATTAACAGATTCATATTGTGGTATCCAGAAATGTAGCAAGCCTAGTGAAGGAAAAGGTGGTTCGATCCACTACCAACAAATCTTGACAGTTTACATTATATTGAACCAGAGAGATAGAAATCGCAGAGAAACCAGAGAAAAAATTGGGAGGAGGCGAGGAATTAAAACTCATCGAAAAAATAGTGGAAGATGGAGGCGGCGAGGCACAGACGACAGCAGGAGGAAGGAGGCAGATGGAGGCACAGACGACAGCAGGAGGAAGGAGGCAGATGGAGGCACAGACGACGACAGACGATCTAGGGGCTGAAGGTGAAGATGGGATGCGAAATGCGAATGAGAGAAAAAGAAAGAGAGAAATGGGTGGGGCTGTGCGACTGGAGCTTGAAAGGAAGTAAAAGTTAGGGTTTCTAAGTGGTAACTATTTATACTTAATAATATATAATTACTATTTTATTATTATTATTATTATTATATATATATATATATATATAAAATTTTAAAATTAGCTGGGCAGTACGGGGAAACGAGGCTAGGTCGGGGTCGGGGACGTGGACGGGGAATATATTCCCCGTCCCCGGCCCCGTTTAGGAAATGGGGAAAATTTTGTCCCCACTCTATCCCCCATTCCCCGTGTAATCGAGGATTCCTCGCCCCGTTCGGGGCGGGTCCCCGCGGGGCCAACATCCCTACTCTTTTCAATCAGCTTTAGTAACATACTGATTTTCTTCTCATCTTCAGTCAACCGTTCTTCATTAGTTCCCACATCAGTCATCATAATGGACATCACCTCAGGATTTGATGCTTCACTTGGTTACTGAGAAAAGAATGAGAGTTTGCCAAACACCAAATTTTCTGCAATGGCGGTTTCAACTTGAGAAGATTCTGTCATGCGTCTCAGCATCTTGTTTGCGACAGGAGTTTGACAGTTTTCGTGTTGGATCTCCTTGGAGCGATTGTGCGTAATTGGCCCCACTTAGGAGTTTCTTGAAGTAACGATCTTTGAAGAAGTTTCAGAGGAAGTCATGATTTCTTTGCAAGAAAAAGAGATGAGAGGTAGAGACTGTCCCACTGGGAGTGCCAATTTGTTCACACAAGATTTCAACAGGAAAATTTGATTCGTGGAAATGAACTTGAGTTTATTGAATTTGATGTATAAGTGTTACAACCTATAATATTTATCCTCTGATTCTTTCTCACAAATATATAAACTTTGGCCTCTGGCTTGTTGCTCTTCTTGGGTCGGTTTGTTAGTTTGTTGATCTTCTTGGATGATCGGCCTGCTGGCTTGATGATCTCTTGGATAAGCCTGTTGACTTGATGATCTCTTTGGATCGATTTGTTGGCTTGTTGATCTTCTTGGATAATCGGCCTGCTGGCTTGATGATCTCTTGGGTCGACCTGTTGGCTTGTTGATCTTCTTGGATGATCTACTTGTTGATCCTCTTGAATGATCGACCTGCTGACTTGTTGATCTTCTTTGATCGGTTGGTTGGCTTGTTGATCTCTTCTTGGAGTCTTCTAGTCTTCAAATTTTCTGAGTCTTGAATCATTTTTTTTAGTGTGAATGAATGTCCAAAATGAATGGTGACCTCCTCTATTTGTAGAGTTTGATGGACCTCATATGGGCTTGGACTTGGTTGATTTTGGGCCCAACTTTTGGGCTTGGGCTACATTTGGGCTTTAATCCAATCCTTTTTTTTTATAAGGTTGAATTATTTTAATTTAGCCCAATTTCTTCAGTGACCTTGGGTACATTAGTCTCGGGTCCAATTGCCACGTGACATAATTTGATTGGACTTGACTTATGCCATCTGATGGATCAATAATAGACAAGTGACATTATTTGATTTGCCAAGTTTTGATTTAGGGACACATGTAAATTTATAATTGGTCCCAAATTTATTTTATCATTAATTTAATTTAATGATGTAGCAATTTGTGATTTGCCGAAATTTCTCATTCAAAAGTGTGAACTCAAAAAAAAAAAAAAAATCTTCTTATGACTTCTCCACTTAAACTTTAGTGTGTAGGCATTTTTCAACTTCAATTTCTTCATATAAACAACCTAGACAAAATCATATGTGCATAACATTCGTAAAACAAGTTGCATTAATATTACCACCGATATAAGACATTCAAACTTATCCTATTAAACACTTTAAAGTTACTACTTATCTTGAGTCTTCTTATATGTTTCTATAATAAAATAAAATGGACTACAAAACTTTATAGTGAGTTCATATGACTTTTAAAAAATAATTTTAAATATTTCATCTATAAATACTTTTGGATGGAGGCACTAATCAAATGTTTCTTCGGAAAGCACTTTTTTAGGTTATATTTCAAAGTGTTTTGAAAATTTTTAAAATCACTTTTTAAAATTACTTATGCTTCGTTTGATGAATGAATTTTGCAGGAAGTGATTTGAAATTCCAAGATTTTAAAAGTTGGAAATGATTTTAAAATTCTATTTGTGTTTGGAACCAAAATAATTCGAAATCACTAAAATTAAAATCTCATATTTGGATGCTCACGAGAAATGAAAAGAAAGTATAATATTTTACTATTGTGCCCCTTATAATTTTGTAGGAATTTTTTTTTTGGTTGATTTCTTCTCTAACTAGTGTATGAAAACATAAAAAAGAAAAAAAAAAGTATACATATAGATGGAGCAAAAAATATTGAATCAATATATAAAAAGGAAAAAAAAAACAAAAAACAAATTGGTAGTTGAGTCAACTATAGTAGGAGTCATAAAGTAAGAAAAAAAAAAATCTTTATGGGTAAAATTGGAAAGATAACTTTTTAAATTTGAAATCCTCCAAAATCCGACCATTTTGGGGTGGAAATTTTTTTAAAGAAAACACGATTTGAAATCACAACCGATTTCAAATCCCTTATTTTTTTTCTCATCCCAAACACGTGAAAAGATTTCAAATTCTCCCAAATCCTAGGGTTCCAAACAAGGGGTTAATTAAAATATTTTCCAAATTTTATGCTCTTTCTATTGGTTAAAAGCATTTTTCACCCTTCAAAAATCATTCCACACTCATATTTTATTCTCTTTCCCTTATTTTCTTTTCATAATAATCTTTATATTCTTGTACTCAAAAAAAAAAAAAATATTTATATTCTTTAAAGAAACTTCTCAGCAATTACTTTATAAAATATAATGCCTTTGAATATTTCTTAAATTGTTGCATTTTATCCCTACAAACTTATGCACGTAAAATATCTCTACTTAAATTCTCCTTAAAGTGAAGGAATCTCTTCTTTTGTGAAAAGTGAAAATTAATTATTCTTTTCTTTAGCAAATGTTTAAGAATTTGTGTTGCTTTGAATAATAAAATATATTTTTTACCAATGACTTAAGATTTGTACTGTAAGTAATACAACAAATTAAGGAAAAAATAAATATTAGCACATGCTCAAATGAATAATATCAATATTTATAGGAAAAAACGATAAATTTAAACTTTCTACAATACGCAAGATATTAAATACGACATTGACATCCTTCTTTTCAGTCGACTATTAGCTTATTAACTATAAGCAATATTCTTAATGCAATAACCAAATAATCATAACCTACGTGACACAACTTTATATTATTATTCGTATTTATCACTTCAAGTGCATTTATTATCTATTGAAATTAAGGTTCCATTTACTTACTAGTAATAGGAAGAAGTTGAAATCAAAATGAAATCAATCGGAATGGAAATATTATTCTTTTGTTGTTGTTTACTAAGAGTTGTCTAGAATTGGAATTAGAAGTTGATTGTGCTATTTACTAGGAAAGGTTGGGAATTGGAATAGGAGTAAGATATATGAAAATGAATTACTAAATAATACTTTGATATAATTTTTAATTAAAATAATGATAATCAATAAGAAATTTAAATTTATTTATTACTATTTTATTTGATAGTAATAATTTTTTTTTTAATTTTAACAATTTATTTAATATTAAAAATAATAAATAATTAAAATAAAACTCCATCAACTAATAAGTCTTAATATAATTTTTATTAGAGCATACATATAAGATAAAATTGTATTATGCTAACATGAGTATAGTTCAATTGACATAAAATTTGTATTCTTGACCATAGAATCAGAGGTTCGAATCCCCACCCCCAAATGTTGTCAAACAAAAAAATAATAATAATAAAATTGTACTACATTATTAAATTTTATTGTTATAATATTTTATATTAATAAATTCTATTTGACTATTATCCAAAAAAAAAATCTATTTGACTAATTTATTTAATATTAATGAATAACAACTAACTAAAATAAAATTACATCAGCAAAATAACATTAAAATAATTTTTTTATTAGATGAATATAAATATAATACTAATATTTTATTTTAAAAAATTAATAATTAGTAATTAAAAATTTAACAAATATAATAAAAAATTTAATTTTATAAAAATATCAGGTGTAATAAAAGAATAGATTGGTATATATATATATATTTTAACTAAGAAAAATTATTAAGGGGGTAAACAAGAGATAAAAAGAAATAATTAATTAAAAAAAAAAGTAGTGAGTCTCATTCACAGATGAGCGAGAAAGAGTAAGAATGCAAACTAATTAGGTTATGAGACCCACATAATAAGAAATGAGAATGTGATTGATGAGGACTAAAAAAAAAAAGCGATTGATGAGGGTTTGGCAAAAAAAAAAGAGATTACACGTTTAATGGGATAGGGATTCCAAAATTGGCAGTGGGTCCCACTAATTGATCTGATGAAAATTTTTTATTCTCATTCCTTGATTTCCATTCCCATGAATTAAACGGAGTCTAAATATCTATCTTCTTTGGGACGATAAAAAACATGCATAAACAATAAATCCATATAAATACAAGACAAAGATTCGAACCTATGATTCGAAAGAAGATATACCTTAACCATTTAGCCAAACTCAAGTTGTCGCAAATGGATATTTGTTGGTTTTAAAACACCAAATTCATAAATGTTGAGAACATGCTTTGTTGAAAAATATTTTTTTTTTCTCCAAAATGACCCGAAAAACATTTGTAAAGCCCAAAACGCCCAATTGGGCCTTTTATCCACCTGATTCCACAATGCTAAGGTTTCATCCCTACGCCCAAAGGCTTGAGCGCTGTGGTGCTGAAGCCTCTTCAAATTTTTTATTTTGTGTCAAATAGGTCCTTGAACTTTAAAAAATATCTAATAAGTTGTTAAACTTTCACTTTTGTGTCCAATAAGTACTTCAACTTTCAATTTTGTGTCTAATAAGTTCTTGACCTATTCAACAATTTTTAAAATTCAAAGGTCTACTACATACAAGGAATTTTAGGGTCCCAATATGCATAATACTCAATTTAATATCTCATAGATTGATTAACTACTAAAAATCTCGAATATACCAAATTCAGGGACTTATTAGACACACAAAATTGAAAGTTTAGGGACCTATTAGACACTTTTTAAAGTTTATGGACCAAATTGACACAACTCTGAAAGTTTAGGGACTGAACTTGTAATTTAACCAATGTGATTTCTTCTTCTTTTTCTTAACTTACCATATCGTATATCATAAGTTTTTAATGAGTGTATTAACAATTTAATTCATCTATGTTTGAGTATACGGTATATGACCTGTCTATGAGCTGTGTTCTTTCACATCTATAGATGATATTTTTTCCTTTTATCCACAAATTGTCTCTTTTCTTTTTAAATCTAAAATGTAATCAACTTATAGAAGAGTCATGACCATTTTAATAATCATAAATTAGTCTATCTTTCTTTGTAATTTTTACAAAAAAAAGAAAAAAAAAAAATCAAATTCATTGGATCTTGTGATGGAAGAAGTTTGTCCATAAGAAGATAAAATTTGATCTACATATCTTAGAAGACAAATACTGATTAAACTCAGACATTAGAGGCAAGAAAATTGTCTTTTGAAGATAACATGATTAAAGTAGTTTTAATTTTCTTTTGAAATTTGATTAGGAATTCACATGTGTCCTTAAAAAAAAAATGAAAACTGTTATTAAGAAAATTGAGAGAAAACAAATTTAATTTTCAAAAATGCAAAAGGGTTATCAAACGTGGGGCCTAAGGTCTTGTGATTTTCTTCAACCTTGCACCTCACAATTGGAGTGAGTGACTCTATTTGATGTGGAATAGGAGATTCACATAATAAATTATAGGGCAAAATACACTTTTAGTCCCTAATGTTTGAGGTTGATGTCTATTTGGTCTTCAAGGTTTTAAAAGATGCACTTTAGTCCCTAAGGTTTGAAAATTAATTTTAGATGGTCCCAAAGTTAATTTGATCGTTAGTTGACCTAACGGAAAAATGACATGACATGTTAAGGTGGCAAATTTTAAATGAGATGGATAAATTTTAATATTTTATATTAGTTTTTTAGATTACATGACCTTTCTTTTTTTACCTTCTCGATCCTCCTCCCTCTCTCCCACCCTTCATTTTCTCTTCTCCTTCTATTTTTCTCCTCCGGTTGTAATCTATGAACTTTTTTCATCTTTATTTTTCTTCTCATCTTAGACAATTTGATGAGGTTGGACTTGTTGTAATCTTGAATTAATGCAATACAACCTCAATTTTCCCATTCTAGAGACAAAACTTTTAGAGAGACAAGATAGACACAAGCGAGACACTTTTAGAGAGAGCGTTTTAGGAGGGGTAGGGAATTGCACTTTGCTCCCGTGGTTTTGTTTGAAAACTATAACAAAAATTAGATTTCTCCCTTTTCTAATTTGTTGATTTTTCCTAACATGTTTTTTAGTTTTTTGAAAAAGAATTGATAGGATTCCAACTCCAAGATTTGGTTTTTATTAAGCTAGAAAGTAATCTTCATTAAATTTAGTAGATTTTGATTTTTTGTTTTCTTTGATGCATGTATTTTTTGGCAAAATGAAGTTTGTTATCTGCTCAACCATAGAGGATTGCAAGTACAACACCAATCCAAAAAGATGAAGAGGAAGAGAATGAAGAAGAAGAAAAGGAATGAGAACAGATATTTTGGAGAGAGAACGGAGAAGGGATGAGAGTGGCCATTTGTTATCGAGAGATGAGAGAGACTATTACGGAGTAAGGGTGAACAAGTAAAGCCGAAAAATCGAGCCGACCGACTGAAACCGACCAAACCGACGTCGATCGGTCGATTTTTTTATTATTTAGGTCGGGGTCGGTTTTACACCTGTCGGTCGGTCGACTCGTCTAAAATGGCGAGAACCGACCAAACAGACCGAATTTAAAAAACAATAAAGAAATAAACTCCTCGTCTGCTACGCTGTTGCAGCTGTCACAATTCTTGGGAAGGCCATCAGCCGATGGTCTTCCCAAGATATATTTTTTTAAAAAAATCAATTTATTTTATTACTTTTTTTAATCTCTCTCACTCTTTCTTCCCTCACTTTTCCTCTCTTTCTTTTCATCTTCTGATTTTTTTTCTTTCTATCTTCTTCATGAACGACAACCCCTCATCTTCTTGCTTCTCTTCCTCTTCTTTCTTTTCTTTTTCTTCTTCTTTTGGTTTTCATTTCTTTATTTTTTCTTTCATCTCCATTCTCCGTTTGTGTTCTTTCTTCTTCAACTTGAAGCTTCGTCAGCCGTTGAAGCTTCGATTTATCTCTTCTCCACACAGTCAAAGTCAATCCCCACATCGCCGCTCCTCTCCATTGAAGCTTCGTTTCGCTGTATCGCTCCCCTCTCCATCTTGCCGTTGCTTTTTAGCCATTTTTTCCTTGCCATTTCGCTCCTCCATTTCCCTTCTGGTCACAATCGGTTCAAACCGACCGACCGACCGGTCGATCGGTTGACGTAATTTAAGCAAAAAAAAAAAAATTCGGTTTCCAACCTCTGGAAACCGACATGGTCGGTTCGACGTCGGTTTGGGGCCAAAACCGACCCCGACCGACCGATGCTCACCCCTATTACGGAGAGATGAGGAGTGAGAGATTTGGGGAGGAGAGAGAGATTGTTACCGAGAGATGAAAAGTGAGAGATTTTAGGGAGGAGAGAGAGATTGTTACGGAGAGATTTGGAGGAGGGGGAGAGGTTTGAAGAGTGGACACGTTTTAGAGAGAGAAAAAAATGAGGGAAGAAGCATGGTGAAGGAAAAAAAAAAGAAAGAGAAAAAATAGGGGGAAGAAGGATGATGAAGGAAAAAAAGAAAGAAATGTCATGTAATCTAAAAGAATTAATATAAAATAATAAAATTTATCCACCTCAACTTGCCACGTCATTTCTCCGTTAGTCAACTAATGGTCAAATTAACCAAGGACCATTTAAAACTATTTTTCAAACCTCAAAGACTAAAGTGAATCTTTTTAAAACCTTAGGGACCAAATAGATATCACCCTCAAATCTCAGGGATCAAAAGTGTATCTTTTGAAACCTCGGGGACCAAATAGACATCAACCTCAAACCTCAGGGACCAAAAGTGTATTTTGCCCTAAATTATATTTAGAGACCATGACTGTGACACTCGAGTTATAAAAGAGATACATGAATGAACCGAGACCACATCCAAATGAGAGAGATCCTGAAGATATATGAAAGCATAGTCAAGATGAACTTAAAAGAATTAATAGAACTACTCATACAAACAAGGTGCACCTTTCTTTTCGGTGGCTTAATCATAAAAACTTCAAAACTAAACATATTTGGTTTGGCGAAGTTCTATGTTGGGTAACCTACTAAAATTTTTCCTATAAAACATATAAGTAAGGACAAAACATGCTAAATTCATAGAGTACTATAGTTTCATACATATAACTTAATATTTTATTCAACTGATAGTTTGAATATAATATAGTTATCAATTTTAGTATTGTTTTACTAAAAATTAATTTAGCAAAAGAAAACCCATGGATTAGAAAATCAATCCATGATTAACATATAGTAACACTATGGTGATCAAGGATTTGCTAATCTCAGAGGAAACTGATAGAAGCTTCAACACAAAAGTATCAAAAGTCAAGAAATAAAGCAACCAAAAATTGCAACAAAAGTGTAAAGCTTGTACAATGATCGAAAGGTTTGTGGTTCGAATCCTCCATCCCACATGCTATTAAAAAAATGGAACTACATTGTTCCCAATTTGTCTTATCCAGTGAAGGAACAAAGTGCAAAGATTATCTCTTTTATAATCTTCAATGCCATAAAAAATATTCGATGTGGACATCTTATTCCTTTTTAAGTATTATTTAATCAACTTTGTCAAAAAAAAAAAAAAAGTATTATTTAATCAAATTCTTCGGAACCATTTTTTCCTTTTTTGAGTTCAACAATTGAGGAATGGAGGATAAAAAACTATCAACTTTTGAGATAGTAATCGATGCTTCATCCACTAAGCTATACTCGTATTGGAAAATTCTTCGAAACTATTAAGGCATTAAGAGCATTCATCCCTCCTAGTTTTAAGGTTTGAATCTTCTATTAATGCTTAAATTAGTTAAAACATTATATTCTTGATCCACTCCCAATTGTGGAATTAAAAAAAAAAATGGTTTCATTCCTCCCTCACCTACATTTGCACTGCTACATTCTTTCTTTGAACAACAATCTTATTATGAATCTTTAAAAGACAAGTGAGTCATTTTATCTGAAAATTTTAATTTCATGATATTTAAACTTCAACTTCAATAAATGATGAAATTCATTATTACCTAAAGGGAAAAAAAACTTGAATTTGAAACCAATAAACCATACAAAATTAATTAGCAAAACACTCAAACAAGACATGCACAAATCTAACCATAAAAAATACTCATACTCAAGTATCTACAAAATCAAAGAAAAAAAAAAACTTTGACTTAACAACAAAGTGTACCAATTGAGTTTGCATCAAAGACACAAATTAGAAGAATCAATATTCACAAAAATAACTCATCCTACATTTTTTAAAGAATGAAAATGTAACTAATTAAAGATACTAATCTTACTATTTATTTAAATTTAGAATTTAATTTACTAAAGTTATGAACTAAGTATAGAGAAGTAAAGAATTTAATTTTTTTTAACAAATAGCACAAACCACCTCCAATCTATAATAATTACTATAATTACATGCTCATAAGGCCTCGTTTGATAATCATTTGGTTTTTGAAAATTAGGCTTGTTTTCTCTCAATTTCCTTATCATGATTTTCATTTTTGTTAAGTAGACACTTGAATTCTTAGTCAAATTCCAAAAACAAAAACAAGTTTTTGAAAACTTTTTTTTTCTTTTCAAAATTTGACTTGGTTTTTGAAAACATGGGAAAGTTGTAGATAACAAAACAAAGAAACTTGTGGGGGAAAGTAGTGTTTAAAAGCTTAATTTTCAAAAACCAAAAACAAAATGGTTATCAAAAGGGGCCTAAATAACCACTTAGTTTTTTTTTTTTTTTAAATTATGCTTATTTTCTTCCAATTTCTTTACCATAGTTTTCATTTTTGTTAAAGACACATTTGAATTCTTAGCAAAATTCCAAAAATAAAAACTACTTTTTATAGTTTTCAAATTTTGGTTTGATGGAATTAAGTGGTGTTTATAAGCTTAATTTTTAAAAACTAAAAACCAAGAACCAAATAGTTATTAAACAGGGTCTTAATCTTTACAATTGGGTGCAATTATAACAATTACTATTTATATCTTTTCAAAAAAAAAAAAAAACAATTACTATATATATTAATTTATTTTAGGTAGGTCCCATATGCAATTTTCTTTTTTGTAGCTCTCATATGCAATTTTACTTTTTTGTTTTTCTTTTCAATAATGTTGAGGTGAAAAGGTTGGTGGCCATAGCCAAATGTGGAGGAATTGATGCCAAGGGTTTAACTTTGGCTGCTGTAAGAATAAAGTCCCTTGAGGCATTGGAATACACAACTTTGAAAAGCCTTTTGTATTTATCATATTTCATTTTATTGTCACAAGTGATACCTCATCTTTATAACCACAAAACCATTGCTTTCTTCTTTCTCTCCAATCCAATGCCTTATAGAAACTTTGTTGTAAAAAAAAAAAAGAGAGAGAGAAGGAAGTTTCATATTTTATTCTGTTCGACACTTTATCATATAGTTTGTCTCATACTTGACCTTATGTTCTTTAATTTTCAAATGTCCTACTTTTTCAAGTGATCATAAAGTCCTCTAAGGATATTCTCTGAGTCCTATTTCCTTTGATGGATGCTTTGCAAATTCGGTTGGACGTTATATACATCCAATAACTAAAGAAATAAATTCTCAACATGTCCACTACCCGATATAAACATTCGAGCAGTATTGGATCTAGAAAAGAAGAAAAACGACTCAATTTATGTCTTAAGAAACGTATCCACAAATACGCCGACAATTTGCTAGGGTTCTCACATCTATTAAATATAGACTTCTTATTATAAGGATCATGCTACAATATTCTAATTGAGAGAGGAGGCAAAGAGCTTTATATATCGGTATAATAATAATACAACACATTTTTTTTTCTAAAAAGAGATATTAAATCATTATTTAATCTCACCAAACTTTATAATCATCCAAGTTAAATGATGATTTCCAACCCTTTTATTACTTTATTAGACAAGAAGAATATACTAGCCTTATCTTTTGATGATAATATTTAATAACAAGAACATACGAGCTAAAGTATATTCTTTTGGACTACCTTAAAAAAAATGTGTCAAGTGCTACATATACTCTTTGACATGTTAAAGCTCCAATATAGTTGAATAATACATGGCTAATGGAGAAGATTATTAAGTGATTTTGAGGGTCCAAAAATATTTCTTTTACATAGTTAGAGTGTTGGAAAAAAAAAAAAAAAGAGTTAAGAATCACCTTTGTGAAGAATTACTTTAATTTTAAATGAATTATTCACAAAGTAGTTCTAAACTGATCAAACTTATGACCTAATGCAACAAAACAAACTTATGACTAAAAAAGAAAATGACAACCACTTTTACAAAAAGTGTTTTAAGAAAAAACATAAATTAAAATAACACTTAAACTTAGTACTCCAATATTATACTAATACATGTTTGGCTTGTCAGTTAGATTTGTATAACGGAGTTAAGAAGACCGATCTAGAGTTTGCAAATGTCACTAGGCTACATAACTTAATTAAAATAACACTTAAGCCCAATACTCCAATATTATACTATAATACTTGTTTGGCTGGACAGTTAGATTTGTGTTGTAGTTCAAGTTAAGAAGGCCAATCTATATTTGATATGTAAGTCGTTTATCTACTTCTAGCTTTGAGTTTGCAAATCTCGTTGGGCTACATAACTCAAGCTTTAGAAAACTACGTTTGTTTTTTTTGACAACATGTGGGTGGAAGGATTTGAACCACAAACCTCTTGGAGGTTAGTATAAACTTTATACCAGTTGAGCTATACTCATGTCGACAGAAACATACTTTTTATTCCACATATATTAACTCTTTTTACAAAATGTAAACTCACAACCTACCATATATAAATTAATTACATAAACACACTATTATTTTTTCTTGTCAAATTACCAACTATTACATTAGAATAATTTCAGTAGTTCAAGTCATATTTTGATCTCTAAATTAAACTAATTACATGTTGGCTCTATTTTGATCTCTCTAGGTCCCGTTTGATAACCATTTGGTTTTTGAAAATTAAGCTTATACACACCTACTTCCACCTATAAGTTTCGTTTTCAAAAACCAAGTCCAATTTTGAAAACAAAAAAAAAATAGTTTTCAAAAACTTGTTTTTGTTTTTAGAATTTGGCTAGGAATTCAAATGGATCCTTAACAAGGATGAAAGTCATAGTAAGGAATTTAGGAGAAAACAAGCATAATTTCCAAAAACCAAAAACAAAAAACCAAATGGTTATCAAACGGGACCTTAATTATTAGATTTTAGTTTCATACATTGAATAAAACAATCATTTTAATCACTCTCATTCATTTTCTATAAATCATTTAATTAAAACGGATATAATTTATATCTAAAGTTTAGTAGATGAACCAATTTTTTCATAATTCAACTAAGTTAAGCGTTATGCTTTTGACCGAAAGATCGATAGATCAAATCACAACCTCGACATGTTGTTAAACTAAAAAAAAAAAAATGTAATTACTCTTTGAAGTCATAAATAGTACAAACAAAACTTTAGATTAAAAAAAAATATAGATTCTATTATTAAATAAAAAAATAAATAGAAATAACTAAAATGATTTTTTTTTTAAAAAAAAAAAAGGTAGAAGGAGAAAAAAAAATAGAATTTAAACCAATTTTGATATATATAATGTACTCTATTGTTAACACGTTAAAATCTTATGCAAATTTAAAGGTTCGAATCCCCCAATCTAAAAAAAAAAAAATTAAAATATCTTGTGTATTAAAGGATATCTTATCCACCAATTCAGCCATTTATTTAGCCTTGACCATTTACCATATAATATAAACATATTCTACACTTAATTTAGGAAAATCAAATGACTATGGAAAAGGTTCACAGGATGAAAAAATATGAACATTTATATATAAACAAAGCTTTTAAACCCATTTTAAATTTGTAATATATTATTGTTTTAAATAGTCTCTTCTTCATAAAACTATATAAGGAGGAACAACTAAAAAAGACAATTATATTTGATTTTTTTTTTGAGTTCAACAACATTTGAGGAGTGGAGATTCGAACCTCAGGCTTCTTAGTCGAGTCGAGGGTACATGTCAATTACTGTTAAGTTATGCTCACTTTGGCCAATTATATTTGATTTTGGTTATTATGAAAATAGATAAAGTAATCTTAATCATGGTCTCATAGCTTTCTCACATTAAAAAATTAATAAGAATAATATATGTGGCCTACTCAGCATATATCAACCCTACTGATCTCATGGGGATTATAAAAATCTTAAGATCAATTATAATATATTCAAGGTTCATGGTGGATCCCAATATACTACATATATTATTCTAAAACTTCACTTCTTTTTCCAATTGCTCATTTCTAGGTCTAAGGTATTCATAATTGAGTATAAGACCTTTATCTCATTTGTGGTTATAAAATCTTAAAGCTAAATGCAAATGTTGAACTAGTGGATTAAGATTATAGTTCATTCCCTTGTTGTTTGACCAGTGCATTATTCGTCATCCTAAATTTTTGGATTTTTAAAGCATCTGGTATTTCACTTTTACATAAAGATAGACAAATCATTTTCCAACATCTTATTCTTTGTCCAAACGACTCTCTAGCTATGATAGGCAAAGGGATCAGAGGTTGGAGATAAGAAAATCAATCAATTATGGACAAAAATTAAGAACTTTAACACAAAGACTAAAGAATATAATTTAACATATATCATTTGATTAATTCCACTATAGACATTAGAATGAAATAAATATTTATTTAATTACCAACATTAACATAAATGTTTTTTTTTTTAATGAAAACATTAACATAAAGTAGAGACGGGAGACTTTCTCATTAATGTTTTGATTTGTGTTACATTTGGCACATGATCCTAAATTTTTGTGATTTTAGAATAAAAGCATAAGAGTATTCCACTTTTTTTTTCTAAAGATGGACAAATATCGTTTTCCAACATCTTCTCTCTAATAAGTAGAGTTCAAACATATCAAATATATATATATCAATCAATTATCGACAAAGACTAAGAACCGAAAACAAAAATGGAAAGATAATGTAACATAGATTACTAGATTAATTTTCACTATAAACATTAAAATGAAATAAATGTTTAATTACCAACATTAGAAGAGAGACTTTCATCAAACCCACCAACAAGAACACATGTCCCATAGTACAACTCTTTTTTTCTTCTTTTCTTTTTTCCCATAATAAAAGAAAAGGGCATTCAATAAAATATATTCTCAATATATCAATAGTGGAAAGAAATAAAAAAAGGAAAAAAAAAAAAAAGAAAAAAAAAAGCAAGAATGTAAATTCATATGAAACTAAAGCTTGAAGTTGGAGTGGGTCCGACATGTCGAATCTTTAGAGCTTTTTTTCTCTTTGTTATTGCAGCTTCTTTCAATGAACCCTTTTATACCATGCACATCACTTCTTTTTATATACTCTTTGTGTGGTTTTCTTTAATTTAAAGGAGAGAGAAGAAGAAGGGAAGATAAAAAAAAAGTTTTTTTTTTCTTTTTTTTTTTAACCAACCACCAAAGCCAAATTCAAAAGAAGATGATGTAGAAGAGATAGAGAGAATTTTGATTCTAGAATCACTCTTTCAAAATCCACCTCATTTGCCACCTGTCGAGATTCAGATACCGAGCGAAATTAGAATCTGGATTGAATTGTCATTTTAGTTCTTGTAGTTTATGCTTAATTTCAATTTATTTAAATATATTAACAGTTCTCCTTACACAGTAGTGTTTTCTTTAAACATGACAAAATGTCTGGTTGAAAGAAATCATTTGATTGTGTAATAAAATTGTTAACATCTAAAGAAAACATATGACTGTGTAATAGAATTGTTAACATCTAATAACAGTAGGGATGAGAGATGGAACTAAACTATTAGGATAAAGATGTGATTTAATTTTAAAATCATAGAAACTGAATTGAAACTAAAAAAAAAAATGGTAGAAGATAGAAACAAAATGGTTAAATTATAAATTTATATAAATGCCTGAACTTTAGGGGTTGTGAACATTGAAGAGTGTCTAATATGTTTCTAAACTTTAAATGCTATTTCTAATAAGTTTTTAAACTTTAAAAAGTATCTAAATAATATTCTAAACTTTCAAACTTCGAATTTAATAATTTAATAAACTTTCAATTTCCATCCTATACATCTTTGTTTATAAGACTCTTTTTATAGTTTATACAAAATACTAATAGTTCAAATACTTATAAGAAACTTTTTAAGGTGTATAATCTATTTAACCTCGTTTTAAAAGTTAAAAACTCAAAGGTCCGTTCGACAATCCTTTGGTTTTTGAAAATTAAGGTTAATAAACACTACTTCCACTTTATAAATTTCTTTGTTTTGTTACCTACCTTCTTCCCATGTTTTTAAGCACTAAGTTAAGTTTTGAAAACTAAAAAAGAAGTAGTTCTTAAAAGATTATTTTTGTGTTTGAAATTTGACTAGGAATTTTAATGTAACCTTAATGAAGATAAAAACAATTGTAAGGAAATTAGAAGAAAACAAACATAATTTTCAAAATCCAGAAACAAAAAATCAAATGAATCATCAAACGGGTCTCATCAAACACAATTTTCAAAAAGTTCATCCACCAAATTCATAATTTAACCCCCCCCCCCCAAAAAAAAGAAATTACCGTAGAGAAAGAAAAATAAATAGTTGGATTGAATACATACCTTTTCGTTTTTCACAATAATGGCTTAGGAAAGCGAGGAAAACAACAATGAAAGCAATTCCAGCAATGAGTCCAATTATTACTGCCAGGGTTTTTTCAATCTCAACATCTGCATTTCTACCCTCTGTAAAAAATTCACATCAATAACACAAAAATTATAAATTACTTTATGGAAAAATCACAAAAAAAAAAAAAAAAAAAAAAAAAAAAACTCTAAATTCTTGCTTTATTGAAATTCTTTCTTTTCCATTGTCTTTACTCTGTTGGATGGAAATGGCTTTTAATCAGATAGGAATCGTTCCTAGGCTTGGTTGAATGGATTTATAGCTTCCAAAAGTTTCCCAATTTTTCAATTTCAAACATATATTCAAATCATTGGATTCTCCATGTGGGGCTTCGAGGATTAAAAATGTACGAGTTTAGGGACCAAAATGTTAAATTTAAAAAGTTTGGAGTTTGGAGAATTTTTAATTCGATCAATTAGCCTTCTTTAGTTTATTAAGTGTTGCAATCAGCCCCTCTACTTTTTTTTTTTAGTGTTGCAATAAACTGCTGGTTTATTTTTTAAAATATACAACCAATAAAAGGGATTGATTGCACACTTAACAAAATACAAGTGACTGATTGATTATATTAAAAATTCATGGGTGTGATTGCAATACTTAACAAAGTACAGAAGGCTGATTGATCAAATTAAAAGTTCAAGGGTGTGATTACAATAAATTCCATAGTTTAAAGGTGGTTTGTGTAATTTTAAACAAACTTTATGGAATTTTTGTT
Source organism: Luffa aegyptiaca (assembly GCA_017139565.1). Taxonomy (NCBI): domain Eukaryota; kingdom Viridiplantae; phylum Streptophyta; class Magnoliopsida; order Cucurbitales; family Cucurbitaceae; genus Luffa; species Luffa aegyptiaca. The sequence goes on along the minus strand of CM029407.1, from coordinate 13,061,987 downwards.
TTGATTAAATTTCTTTAGGATTGCATTGACGAAGAGAGGAGATTGAATTTTTTGAAGATGAAGGGTCATATTAAAAAAACAAAAAGATTAAAGGGATTGGAGTCAAATTTGAACATTTGAATATAATCTATTTGCATAATTAATTATTTTTTTTGTTTTATTATTTATAAAGATGTTTTTTAAACTATTATTTTTTAATTTGGCTAAAACTTCAAAAATAGTTTTAGAAGTGAAAACTTTTAGAAACAATTAAAAAGATTTGAAAAACAAATACTATATATTTAGCTCAAAATTTTCATTTTAAGGAAACTTCAATTCATTGAATAAATGATAAATTATATTTAGCATTGGGACCTTTCTAAATTACTTTTGTTCTACTTTTTTTTTCTTCATACTTTTGTTCATCTCAATACACATAAAAAAATCAATGAAAAGTAAAAAATTAAAATATGAAAATTAAATGCATGAAAAGATGTGAAAGAAAAGAGGAAAAAAATGGCAATCATCTCATTGACTCAAACCTCCAATTCACACCTTTATATGCACATAAAAGTATAAATAATATTTATGAACTTTCTAACCAAGTTCATTTTTATTTGACTATTTATCTATTTTTACTTCATTATAAATTAAGTTCTTAATATTTTAAGAATTTTTTTAATTATTAAAAATACCGCATCAAGAGATTTTACCCTTTGAATTATGGACTAAGTATTGTTTAAAACACTTTAAATGTATACATTAGTCTTTAAATCTTTTAAACTTGGTTGGTAGCTAGTGAACTAGTAATTACTTAGTAAATTAGTAGAAATTTGAAAGATGAATTGAACCATAAGAAAAGTCAAAATTTCTGTTAAATTTTTAGAAATTTGGAAGAAAAATTTTGAATTTTTCTCTCCTAATTAAGATGACATAATTTCTCTTATTTTTATCAACCCACTAAATATCATATCAAGTAAGCTTACCACGAGCTACCTCAACACATCCACTGATGTAAAAATGTCTAATTTAATAAAGAAATAAACTCGAACAACTTGAAAAGAAAAAAAAAAAAATCAAACATCACCAACTAAACTACACATTTATCCTTTATAAAGTAAATTCCCTCCCAACTTCTAAATTCTTTCATCCAATATTTGTCACTGATCACATGTTCGTTTCAGACTTTCTCTAAACCATGTTTTTATCAGTCTATATTAGGTAAGAACATCAATTATCATCTCAAAAGTCGATAATTAATTGTCAATGTGAGCATAGCTCAGCTAGATAAAATTTGTACTAATGATCACGAGCTTTATGATTCAAATTCTCCCCACCGCACGTGTTGAAAAAAAAAAAAAAAAACGTCAATGGTTAATTTTGTTAATAAAACCATGGCACATCCGAAAGTCAATAGAAACTCTAATGATCCACCTACCCAATAATTCAACCTCCCAATCCCAAGGCAGTAATTTCCCAAAAGTAGAAAAAGAAAATAAAAATAAAAATAAAAAAGCCAACTTACCATTTCCACCGCCGCCAGTGCCGCCGTGAGGGCGGACACCGCCATGGGAGAACCTCGCATAGCACTTCCCCAAGAACATATCTCCCCACCCCGCCGCCGCACAGTCCGTCCTCAGCCGCCCCACCGCCGTCGCCACACAGTCCTGACACTCTCCAGCATCCAAATCCCCAACGCACTGCGCCACCCCCTGAACATCCCCAGACCCACCCACTCTAAACGGCCGATACCCACCGCCGCCGCCGTCCGCCGCCGCCAAATACGCCAACACCGCATCCCTTCTCGCCCACCCGCCGGAATCGTACCCCATCACCGCCCCACACTTCTTCACCACCACCGTCTTGTCCTCCACTCCCAGAAAGCTCACATTGTCGTACTTCACTAAGCAGCCCTCCAACTGCAACGCGCCGCCGCACGCGTCCAGACAGAGCGACCCCAGCTGGGCCACGGCGTAGGCCACGCACTTGGCGCAGGCCGCGTTCTGCAGGTCGCCCCGGCACTGGAACAGGCCGTACACGGTGTCGCCGTCGCCGGCGCCGGCGACGGTGGAGTTTGTGTAGAGGGTGAAGGAGGCGGAGTTGACGAGGGAGGTGAGGAGGGAGTTGAGATTTGACTCATAGGTTGAGCCCGGAGTGTATTTGGGTTGGGAACAGCCGCCGTAGACGAACGACTCGCCGGTGGGGGCCGCCATGGACGGCGGCGGGAGGGAGGAAGTGAAGAGGATGAGAAGGAAGAGGGGGAGGAGAGATGAAGGCATTTTTGTTTGAGAGAGAAATTTGATGAAGAAGAGAAGAGGTTTGAGATGTATGTGTGAAGGTTTTGAATGGGTATTTTATATTTGGCTTTGGTGATTGATCCCATGCAAGGAATTTTTTGGGGGTACAATTTTTGGGTGTGGGAGAAAATATTTAAGTAATTGGAGTGATTGTTTAGTCAAATGGTTGAAGCCATTGTAGGGGTTTGAATTCTTTTGTTTCAATTTGGTTGATGTGGTTTTAAGAGTTTCCATTTGGTTTTATGATAAGTTTAAGTTTCATCATATAATATCCATTGAAGTTTTTCTATTTATTATTGAACCTTAGCTTCTTATAAGGGCTATTTACAAGTTTTGATTAAATTATAAGGATCAAATTGAAAGTTTTAATATCATAGAGAAAATATTGAAAAAAGTGCCTATGTTGGGTTTTCTAGAGTCTTAGATGACTCAATTCAACAATTTTATTTAAGTTAGGTAACATCAACATTAGGCGCTTGAGAGCATAGCACCTAGGGGTCAGAGCCCTAGTGCCTAGGCATTGCACACCCACAACATCATGGCGCTCGATGCATAATTTGCATATCGCAAGTGTACGGGTTAAGTAATAATATAGTGATTAAAATCGAATGTCGTCATCTGGATTGGTTTTCTAATTAGATTAATTGTCATGAATAATCTTGCTCAATTTTATTTAGAGATCACAATGGAATGAGAATAATGAATCAAAAGTAATGCAAATTAAAGGGTGGAAATTCAATTGGGAAATTTCTTAGGAATTTGATTTCATCAATATAGATTTAGGATTAATTAAGGGGAATGAATTTTAACGTGCAATTATTTTCTAAGTCAAGGAAACTTAAATCACAAATATCTCTCTCGAACATAAATGATTCTCATGCACAATAAACCCGATATCCCTATCTAAGTTCATTGGCATGCAAGACCTTAAGTCTAGTCCTTTTTACAACTTCTAAAGTTATTCTAAATCTCCCGATCTTAGAATTTTACCTTAGTCATGCAATCAAGATCTAAGCTAAACCATCTCTCCCGAGCACGAGTCAACACAAAATCATTCAATCAATGGTCAATTAATTGAAAGCATTAGGAATATAATTGCATGAATAAAATAAAGGCACAATCATCCCAATAATTAATCCATAAACCTAAAAGACTACATCAATCCCTAAGACAAACAAGTTAGCTACTCATAGTCTTAGAACTACACAATCATTAACTGAATGAAAAGTCATTAATTAAAACTACAAGAGATAAGGAAAGAAAGGGAAAAACTCTCGAATCCATTGAAACTGGACGTCCCCGTCATGATCTCCACGCCTTCAAGCTTGACTCCCACTCCTTGTCCTTGTTTCCGCTCCCACAGAAGGTCTCCAATCAAATTTAGGGCTAAAAACTATCCAAAAGAACTCACTTGGTCGTAGCACAAACTATTCTATTTATAGGAAATTTATCAACAGCGTCTCAACGTTGTCTTGTTGCCGCGCAAAACAAAGAAGGAAATAAATGGCAGCGTTGAGACGCTGTCCTGTCAGAAAACTTGGCTTGGAACTCTCCTACAGCAGCGTCAAGACGTCAAAAGGCAGCGTCTCGACGCTGGTCTCTCGGATCAAATGGTTGTTGCAGGTATTGGCTTGATAGGACCAATTGGGCCCTATTTAATTAGTCTTAATCTTGCTAGTTTTATGTTTAACCGTGTGCTTAATTGTGTTATTTTATAAGTATTTGGTGTTAGAGCTTCCCGGGAGCACTTTGGAGCAAAAAAGACTTAAAAGGAGCAAATTAGGCCAAATCTCGAGCATTGGAAGCAAGTGAAAAGAAGCCAAACAAGTTAGACTCGAGAGGTAACGTCGAGACGTTACCTCACGGCGTCTCGACACTACGAACTTCAAGAGTGGGCCAAATCACCGTCAGCGTCTCGACGCTGGCCACGTGCATCTCGACGCTGCCTTGCTATTTAAGTTGTTGTTTTTCCGATTTTAGGTCATATTCTTACCCATCTTTCTTCATTTCTCTTCGATTCCTCTCGGTTTTCTTTGTATTTCCTCTTTAGTTCTTAGTTCATTTTAGTTTTGGTTCGGTTAATCAAGCCTTGGGGCTTAGATTTGGCTTGTCTATGGCCGTCTAAGCGCGGACCGCTGTAATCGGAACCTTGGTTGTAAGTTTATTTCAATTTTCATGAGATTTACGTTCTATTTTTGAGACTTTTCTGAATGATTATGCTGCATCCTATGATTCTCGTTTAAACCATCTTGTTTGCATGTTAGTTTAAGAATTGACGCCTCTTAAATTGAATACGAGCATGGTCTATCTGTTATTTTTAGATAGCCACTAGGTTGAGGCGGATCCATCGCTAGTTTGACGGTAGCCTAGCGTAGACTTCCGATAGGCCTAAGAACACAGGAGAAATTGATTTAATTAAAGTAGATAATTTCAATTCCTAGTTTAATTAGACAATTTCGGGTCTTTGGGTGATAATGCGATTAGTTAATTAGTAATTTTGAGGATTTATCGGATTGCTAATTTAACTAATTAGATTTAGATTGAGGATTTATCGGTCTAAGCACGAGGGGCAGCGGGTGCAATTAAAATAATTAATTAATTAGGTTGTTCGTGGGCTATCGAGGAATCGAATTAATTAAGCATAGGCTGAGTAGGTGGGCTATCTGAAAAGCCAAGAAGCACTCCGGGCTCATAATAATTCAGTAAAATTAATTGTAGAAATTAAAATCAATGAATGAATTTGAATAAACTAACACCGAGTAATTCCGATTGCAGTGATCTACAAGGTACGATTAGCCTACCCACCTTTTATCTTCCCGTCTTTACTTTCCTATAATTTAATTTTTAGCATTTTAGTTTCCCTCGCATTTCAATCTATCCAAATCCAACCCCCCTTTTTGTCCCGTCATCGCAAAAAACCTGATTTAGACGAATTAACAATCGTGCTCCCTGTGTTCGACCTCGACCACTACTGCTACAAGCTAGCTTTAGGGGTTGTGGAATATAAATTTATTTGGCACGAACGTTGGAGAATTCGACACCCTCCTGCGTCCCGTCATGGCTCGATTCTTCTTCGCTTTCTTTGCCACTTTTTAGGTCCTGGAAGCTTGATCAACTTCCAATTGCTCCAATTTGCTCCAATTTGCTCCAATACTTGATTTCCTACAAAACAAACATAAAATGCATGATTTTGACCAAATAATACTAAAAAACTAACTAAAATATACAGGGAAAGATAGCTCATTATGCGCGCTATCAGCGCTACCCCTAATCGCCCATTACCAATGCCCTGTCATTTTCCTTGTAAACTTTTAGTCACCATAATTTTATTATTATTATTATTTTTTGGTTCCTTATGTATATGGTCTTATGTCTTAGGTAATTTAAAATAGAAGAGAGGGGGAAAAAATGAGAGAGGCAAACATGCAAACAAGTGTGTGAATCCTCCAAAGAAGGTTTGAGCCTTAGAGAGTAAAAAATATAGATAGGAGGTACAACCTTAACCAGCATGAGCGAGCACGTCTCTCTATTGATCTTCTTGTAATTTTCATTATTATCAATGGAACTTGCAATTGCAACAAAAGCCATAGTTCCAAACTTGGAAAAAACCAATTATTGATATGGTGTTGTGTACTTTTCTCTTTCCCTTTAATTTTATTATGTTTACTTTCATTGTTTAATATTATTTACCTACCATCATACCTATAAAAGGGGAATTTAGGTTCCCGACAACACCCAAACCAGGTAGACTCAACTCGTAATTTAACCATACCTAAAATAGATATTTCAATCCTATTTAAATTCATTTGGTCTTGGGAGTTTCAAACATTCTATTTTGGTACTTGATTTTCTATATTAAGAATCATTGCTAAATTAAGGCATTGTTTGATAACCATTTCGTTTTTTGTTTTTAAAAATTAAGCTTATAAACATTACTTTCACCCACAATTTTATTTTATTTTATTTTTTTATTTTAATCTACCTCATTCCCATGTTTTTAAAAACCAAAGTCAAAATTTGAAAACAAAAACAAGTAGTTTTCAAAAACATGTTTTTGTTTCTTAAATTTGTCTAAAAACTCTAATGTCTCCTAAGCAAAGATGAAAATCATTGCAAGGAAATTGGAAGAAAACAAGCATAATTTTCAAAAACCAAATGGTTATTTAATGGGACCTAAATAGTTTGTATTTAGTTTCTTTTTGTTGTATGCTTTAAAAGTTTAAATCATTTTCTTCTGATTTTAAAATTATGTGTGAGGTACAAATATGATTTCAAATTACATTTAATAGGACCAAGTGTGAATCTCAAAATAAATTTAGATTTTTCTTTGTTAAATAAGTAAAATAATTAGCAACAAATACTAAATTTTAGCATTTCAAAATGAAATGAATAGAGAAGAGAAGAGAGATTTGCAGGAGAAAACCCTTTGCATTTATATATATCAAGCTTATACAATTCAGCCATATATATAAAGGCCTGGGGAGAAAAACTCCTACAAAAAAATCATGAATGAAAATGCAACAAACTCTCTAGAATCTTCCATCTTCCCTAACCAACAATACTCAAGGGCAAGAAACCCTAATTGCCTGGAGCACGATACTGATAACAGAATAAAAGAAGCTGGCAAGGAAATGGGCCTAAACACTTGGGCCAAAATATATATAACAAAAACAGAATAAAAGAAGACTCAGTGGGCTATCTTAACACCCCCCGCAAGCCAATGGTAGTTGCATCACGAACATTGAGCTTGAATCGAAGTTGATTAAACATCATTGCCGATAGAGGTTTGGTGAAGATATTAGCAATTTGTTCATTTTCTGGAAGGTGTTGAATGCATATCTTTTTGTTGCGAACTAAATCACGGACAAAGTAAATATCAAGCTCCACATGTTTTGTCTTTGAATGAAGAATAGGATTAGCACTTAAGTGCACGACACCTAGATTATCACACCAAACAACGAGGTTTCGTTAGAAAAATATGTAAATCAGATAATAAGGATTGTAACCAAACCAGCTCTGCAGAAATGGAGGCAAGACTTCGGTATTCAGCCTTTGTACTTGATCGAGATATTATGCTCTGCTTTTTAGATCCCCACAATATCACATTGCCGCCAAAGAAAATGCACAAACCCGTAGTGGATTTCCGATCGTCAGGGTCTGATGCCCAATCAGCATCCGCAAAACCCATTAAGGATAAATGACGCGGCTTGTCAAGTAATAAACCACATTGAAGTGTACCTTTCAAGTATCTCAAAACACGTTTGACTAGTTGCCAATGGACCAATCTAGGGGAATGCATAAACTGACAAGCCTTATTAACACTAAATGATATTTCAGGGCGAGTAAGAGTAACATACTGAAGCGCCCCCACAATACTCCTATATAAATAAGGATCAGTAAACTCTTCACCATGATAAGTAGAGACAAGAGAGCCACTGACCATAGGAGTAGAGATGGCCTTAGCCTCCAACATCTTGGCTCTCAACAAAATTTCAGAAATGTAATGAGACTGAGATAAAAACATGCCACCAGAAATGGGATATGAAACCTCGATGCCCAAAAAATAACTAAGCTTGCCAAGATCTTTTAAAGCAAATTGAGCATGCATAGAAGAAATCAGTTTATCAATCTCAGAAGATGAACTGCCCATAATTATAATATCATCAACATAAATTAGGATATAGCAGCAAGCAGTAGCAGACTTCCGTATTAGCAAAGAGGTGTCAGCCTTAGAGGTAATAAAACCTAAGGACTTAAGAAAGCAACTTAAACGATCGTACCAGGCACGAGGAGCTTGTTTAAGACCATATAAGGCCTTTTTAAGCTTGCAAACCATCGGCAAAGAACCTGCAACTTTGAAGCCCGTAGGTTGATCCATAAACACAGAATCAGTAAGAGTCCCATGAAGAAATGCATTATTAACGTCAACCTGTCGAATAGACCAGCCATAAAACAAAGCAAGAGTAAGTAAAGCTCGAATAGTAATTGGTTTGACCACGAGGCTAAAAGTTTCAGTGTAATCAAGATCAGCAGTTTGGTGGAACCCCTTGGCCACCAATCGGGCCTTATAACGAGATATAGTACCATTAGAATTCCGTTTAATCCTAAACACCCATTTGCAACCGACAATTTTCTTATTCGAAGGCATAGGAACAACCTCCCACGTATCATTTTTCATCAAGGCATCATACTCCTCTTGCATTGCTTTACGCCAATGAGGAGATTTCAATGCTTCTCTAACACTAGGTGGTTCACAATTATCATAAGCAGAACACATATCAGATACAAAAGCCTTTGGTTTAAAAATTCCACGTTTCCCACGAGTAACCATAGGATGATCATTAGTAACAACATTGGTAGGCTCAGGTAAAGTCTCGGTAGATGCTAAAGATGGTGCTGAAGAATCAGATGGCACATCCATGGGTGGACCAGAAGATGAGGAATCAGGCCTAGTGGGAATAGGAGCAGTAGCCTCGCTTAACACAGGTTGAGAATTGGAGGATATAGGCATAGCTGGAGATAATAGAGGAGAAACAAGAGAAATAGATGAAGAAGTTGAGGAATGGTGTTTGGAGGAAGAAAGTTGAGAGAAGGGAAAACAATCTTCATTGAAACGAACATTCCTGGAGATATAAACACGACCATCAGGAGATAAACGGCGATATCCTTTGTGAGAAGTACTATACCCTAAGAAGGTACAAGGAATAGACCTAAAAGACAATTTGTGATTATTATAGGGTCGAAGGCATGAAAAGCATTGACAACCAAAAGTTTTTAAGAAGGAATAATTTGGCTTGGTTCCAAATAAGCATTCTAAAGGACTACAAGACTTTAGAATAGGTGTAGGAAGACGATTAATGAGGTATACAGCCGTTGCAAACGCTTCATCCCAATATTTTAAAGGCATAGAGGAATGAGAAAGAAGAGCTAAACCTGTATCAACTACATGTCTGTGTTTGCGTTCAATAATACCATTTTGTTTGGAAGTATGGGGACAAGTGAAGCGATGGGAAATACCATAACTAGTTAACACAGGAGAAAAAGACTTGAATTCACCCCCACTGTCGGATTGGAAGGTTTTAATGGATACTCCGAGAAGATTTTCAACATGTAATTTGAACTTAAGAAAAGCATTCAAAGCATCAGACTTAGACTTTAAGAAATAGATCCATGTGTAACGACTAAAAACATCCACAAATGTAATATAATAGCGATAACCAGAGACAGAAGAAATGTAAGCAGGACCCCAAAGATCAGATACTATTAATTGAAGAGGGGTAGTGTACACTGTTTGAGAAGTAAAAAAGGGTAGACTATGAATTTTCCCCAACGCACAGGCAGTACAGAACTGGAAATCATTATTTATAGACACATGGGGTTTTTGTAACTTCAGAACAGATTTAACAATAGCTAAACTAGGATGGCCTAGTCGTCTATGCCACGTATTTAAATTAGAGGACCCAGACACAGATAATGCAGTCGGAGAGTGAGGAAGAAACTGAGATAGAAGAGTCTAAACCGTTGTATCCTTCTTAATCGGTGTGTAAGAAGAGGGAACTGAGATATTGAAACGATATAGACCGTCATGGAGAGTCCCTTGGAGCAGAACCCGACCAGAGGCTTGATCCTTCACATAACACAAAGTCGGATGAAATTCAAAAAACACACTATTATCCCTAGCAAACTGACTTACGCTAATCAGGTTTTTAGTTATTGAAGGAACATGGAGAAGATTATTCAAAAAGAAAAGTCTATTAGCACAAGTGGGAGATGAAAAAGAAGAGTAACCATAGTTAATGATCGACAAACCTGCTCCATTCCCCACATGGACTTGATTACCGCCACCATACTCGGTACCTACCGAGAGATTGCCAAAAGAGTGAGTGAGATGATTGGTTGCACCGGAATCAGGGTACCAGCTGGTGTCTTGATTAATATCAGGAGCAGTGAGCATGGCAGCCATCTGTGGAAAGTTATGTTGGCGACTAAACTGATTAAAGTGAGGAGAGAATGAACCAGGATTGTTGGAAGGACCAGATTGTAACGCCCCAGGCCCAGGATTCGGAATCCGGATTTGGCCCTTAACGGCCCCGACATTCCCCTGCGACCTGGCCACGCCACCATACTTGTCTGATACTACTTCTAAAATTGAAGATTGTCCCCACAAACCAACACGGGGTCCTTTTAGCATGCTTTGTCCTCACTCACATGCTTCCTAGGAAAATTCCCAGGAGGTCACCCAACATAAAACTTCTCCAAGCTAAGCACGCTTAACTTCAAAGTTCCTATGATTGAGCCACCGAAAAGGAAGGTGCACCTTGTTGGTATAGGTAGTATCTATCAATTGTTTTAAGCTTATCTTGACTATACTTTCATGTCCTTAGGATCCCTCTCATTCGGATGTGATCTCGGTTCATTCATGTACCCCTCCTAACTTCGGGCGTCACAAGATGGAGCATATCGAAAATAACAGCGCTGAGCAGTGTGGCCAAACTTCCCACACACCTGACATTGGATTCTGTTTCTGTTGTTCCAGGTATGGCCGCCACGGTTGGAACCAGAGCGACCACCACCACGCCCTCGATTCCCACCAGTGAAGGATTGAGCATAAGGATTCGGATTAGGCTTCGGGGACTCAGATTCAGGGGGTTTTGGGCAAACCGTAAGGTTTACAGAGGGCAGGCTCAGAACTCGATAACTTACTTTCAATACGATTTTCCTGAGTTAATAAAAGCGACATAACCTCTTGAACAGTCTGAGGACCAATTTTAGCAGATATGACAGACACCATAGAATCATAATCAGAACCCAAACCAGATAAGATAAACAAAATATGGTCCTCAACATCCACCGGTTTCCCCACAGCAGACAAAACATCTACATATTGCTGAATTTTCGAAAAATATTCTTTGAGTGACATACCTCCCTTCTGGATAGTTTGCAACTTGGTTTTGATTTTCATCATCTGAGCCAAGTTGCGGGTAGTGAAGATTTGCTCAAGACAGGACCAGATAGCCTTGGCTGAGGAACAATGGATCATCTGATGAAGGATGTCTTCGGACATCGATCCAACTAGCCATGAAGAGAGAATTTTATCCTGACGCTTCCATTTAAGATAAGCCAGATTTGGGGATTTGACAGATTGAGCCTCATTTGTAGATGCTTCAGTAGTGACAGTAAGAAACTCAGAAGGAGGATCATCCGTAAGATGATGGTGAAGGTCATAACCCTCAAGAGCAGTAATAATCTGAAATTTCCATAACAAAAAATTGTCATCAGTAAGTTTGACAATTGAAATTTTATTACCCGGACTAAAGATTTGCGCAGTCGTAGGGATGGAAGTATCCATAGTTGAGTTCATAGAGCCATCAGACGCCATGGATAGAACGCTGGAGCGAAAAAAAAAATCAGAAAATTGACTCAGTCGTTTGACAAGAGCTCTGATACCATTTTAGCATTTCAAAATGAAATGAATAGAAAAGAGAAGAGAGATTTGTAGGAGAAAACCCTTTGCATTTATATATATCAAGCTTATACAATTCAGCCATATATATAAAGGCCTGGTGAGAAAAACTCCTACAAAAAAATCATGAATGAAAATGCAACAAACTCTCTGGAATCTTCCATCTTCCCTAACCAACAATACTCAAGGGCAAGAAACCCTAATTGCCTGGAGCACGATACTGATAACATAATAAAAGAAGCTGGCAAGGAAATGGGCCTAAACACTTGGGCCAAAATATATATAACAAAAACAGAATAAAAGAAGACTCAGTGGGCTATCTTAACACTAAACTGAATTTTTGTATAAACTTTAGAGACTGAAATAGAACAGTAAAAGTTTAGGATTTAAAATAAAATATTTAAAAGTTCAAAGAGGAGCGAAATAAATATGAATCTTTGGCCATAAATATTTAAAAGTTCAAAGAGAGTAGCGAAATAAATATGAATCTTTGGCCATAAAAAACAAAGTTTAATTAAAATTAATAAATAAAAGGTAACCAATTGAGAATCTATTCATCCTATGATTTTAAACAATCTTTCAAACATATCATTATTTCAACTTCTTCTCAGAACTATTAAATGTGTAGACAATCAAACCAAAGTATATAAAAGGCAAAGTTGTAAAATAAACATAAAAAAGGGAACACACCACTTGGAAAAAGTTATAAAAGCATCAAATATTTATTTATTTTTTATAACAGTCAGAATCTCAATGAAATCTTGTGAGTGAAATGTTCTTTTAACATAAAATTATATATTTCAAAAAAAAAAAAAACATAAAGTTGTATTTGAAATTCAAAACATAATAAGAGCAAAATCTTACAACAAATAAAGTAGCCATTGGAGAAACCAATGTTTCTTTGTATGGTAGTCATGTTTGAAAGAGATGGTTTTAAGCAAAATCATTATTATTATTAATTAAAAGGAAGAAGAGAGAGAATACCTAAAAAATGGTTGTTGGGTCTCGAGATGGAAATAATTTCTACGTATTCAATCTACCATTCATAAAAAAGACAATATTGTTTGATATCATTTAAATTATGCTCTTTGGTTGGCACTCGAAATATAATTTTGGTGTGAGCAAAACGTGTTGAATGTTTTAGTTCTTGGATTTTGTTTGACGTTTTTCTAAGGTTGTGCTTGGGATGTATTTTCGACATGGCCAAAATAATCCTTTTGGAAGGATTGAACCAAAAATAGTTCTTATTTAAAATCATTATGTTTATAGACTTAGCTTGAAAATGACTTTGAGAAAAGAAAAAAAAAATATAGTCAAAAGGACTTGAGCCTTGGGAAAAAAATACAAAGCACCTATAGAGTATTTTTGTCCTTAAAGCTTCACTCAAAAGTACTAAAGAAACACTTTAGGAATATAGAAGTAATTTATTGTTAAGCATTTTTTACTACACTATTACTAAAAAAATCACTTATTATACCTTAGAATGTGAACAAAGACACTTCAAATTTCGTTGGAATATTTGATTAGATGGCTAAAACCATTTTTTTTAGTACAATAAATATGTGAGTGGAGATGTGAGCGGAGATGTGAGCTTCTGATCTCCAAGAAAAGGAGTAGATATGTTTTAACAACGTAGTTATGTTCCTGTGAGGAATTAAAACTACTTTTAAAATAGAAATGATCAATCATATGAAAATTCTTAAATCTTTAAATGAATTTTTTTTTTTTTATATAAATTAAATGTTTGTATTTATGACTATTTAGAAACACTTTGAAAAAAGAAGTCAAAAGCACTAGAAAGTGAATGTTTTTCAAATAAGCAATTGAATATGTGTTTATATCAAGTGCATTTGATGTGACAATTCATTTTTTTTAATCATGACACATTTTGTTTTTCAAAGTAGTTTTTATGTACAAACATTTTCTTTCACTCTTTTTTTTTTCTTCACATTTTCTCACTAATTTGTCACACATTTAATTTATCTCATTAACTTCTCAACATACACTATCCCTCACTCATTTCTCTCTTCTTTTTCTTTATACTAATTAAATGTACTTTTATTCCCTCTTTCAATAAAGGGAATAAAAAATAAACATTTTTTTTTAAAGAAGATCAACTTACATCAAAATCTATAATAAATATTTCCAAAACCAAAGTTTATATTAAGTGTCAACTTTAGTATGACTAAGTGTTAAGGCAACATTACTTTCTTTTAGATGTCGTAGGATTGTTGAACATTAAGATTTAAGATTATAATATATTTTTAAAACGAAAGTTAATATCGAGTGGTAAATATGTAATTATGGGTTATTGTTTAGCATTAAGATTTGAGGTTATAATTTGATTAATTTGATTAATGACTAACTATATATATAATCGTTCTAGATAATAATATACAATATAAAATAAATAATTAGTTAAATTTGAATTTTAAAACTTGACTTCAAACATAATGATTGAAGAGAAAATGTCATGTATTTTGGGAGCAAGTTATTGACAAGAAATTGGGATTTAAGCATGGCTTAAAATGGCATTGCCTTTATTGAAAGTAATGGTTGGTTTGGTCCATTAATTTCTAAAGTGGTAAAAAGTCTATTATTATTGTTGAGGGAAATTGCTAGTGTTTGACAATTGAAGCATTTGAATGGCTCACCTGAATTTTACCTACTCTGCCTTTTTAGTGTTGAAATGGATGCTTTCTAATATTAAGACCCCGTTTGATAACCATTTGGTTTTTGAAAATTATGCTTGTTTTCTTTAAATTTCCTCACCATGGTTTTTCATTTTTGTTAAAGACACACTTGAATTCCTAACCAAATTCTAAAAACAAAAACAAGTTTTTGAAAACTACTTTTTTTAGTTTTAAAAAATTGGCTTGGTTTTTTAAAACATGGGAAGAAGGTAGGTGAAAGCCAAAGAAACTTAGAGTTGGAAGTGGTGTTTATAAGCTTAAAAGCCAAAAACCAAAAACAAAAAACCAAATGGTTATCAAACGGGGCCTAAGTTATTATAATTTAACCTATATGAATTGGGTTTGTTTTCGGTTTTGATTTGATCCTTGTAGTTACAAAAGTTTCGATTTAATTTTTATGGTTTGATTAATTTTTTTCAAAACGTTCATCATAATTATTAATCAAGTTTTAATACACAACTCTTTTCTATGACATTTTTTAGTTGTTAATTTGTGTCCACGTGGGCATAAATCAACAGTAGTCTTTCTTAATCAAAATTGTGATGTAATTTCTAAAAGAATACAATTTGGAATCTCTCTTTGCTAGAGTCAAAGAAAATGTTCTATAAAAAAGATTTGACAACTTTTGGGGATATTATAAATATAATGTCTTAGAAGATTTGAAAAAATCCAAAGGAGTTGAAACTTTTAAACTACGAGGATTAAATTAAAATCAAGCACAAACTATAGAGATTAAATGGTAATTTAAACAATAATTTCTAATTATTCTCTTATCTATATTATTCATTTGTTCTAAAGTTGGAGCTTTTGTGAGAGTAAACTTAGTTTATGAAGAAGGTAGTTCTTCAAAGCAGGTTTTCCTTTAAGCAGTTTATGAGTAAACTTAGAGTGTGTTTGGTTTAACTTTTCAAGTGTTTAATTTTGTAAAAAATTCATTTTGAAAAAATTTATAATGTTTGGCAACCACTAAAAATGACTTATTAGAAAATGAGATTGAGAAATAAATCATTTTGAGAGAAACACTTGAAACCAACTTTTCTAAAGAGTTTTTAAGTATACAATAACTTGTGTACAAAAACACTTGTGAGGAAATGTAACCAAACATATGAGTGTTTAAATTCTAAACAATTTCTATACAAAATGTTTTTTAAAAATGCATTCTTGAAAAACATTTAGGGTCCGTTTGGAATACATTTTAATTTAAATGTTTTTCAAGAATGCATTCTTAAAAAAACATTTTGTATAAAAATTGTTTAGAATTTAAACACTCATATGTTTGGTTACATTTCCTACCAGTGTTTTTATACACAAGTTATTGTATACTTACAAACTCTTTTTAAAAAAGTTGGTTTCAAGTGTTTATCTCAAAATGGTTTATTTGTCAATCTCATTTTCTAATAAGTCATTTTTAGTGGTGGCCAAACACTAGAAATTTTTTCAAAATGATTTTTTTTTTCAAAATTAAACACTTGAAAAGTTAAACCAAACACACCCTTAAATTAAAATGTATTCCAAACGGACCCTTACTTGGCCGGTTTTTTCATGTGATCTCACCATTAGGTTTTTACGTCGTCGGTTCTATATAGTGGGGGAATTTTACCTACAACAAATACTGTAACGACCCTACTTTTCATGCCTAGATCCTAAGGCCATTACTACATGCATTTCATTCTACTTTTAAGAACAGCGGAAAATTTCCATTTAAAGAAACTATACTTAGAAATTTGCGAAACATTTCAATCTGGGATCCCAGTTTAAAACAGAACAAACAAAACCTTTAGTAAATCAAACAAACTTAAAGCGGAATAAAACGTAAATCATTCAACACAAGTTCAAAGGGAAATTTCAAACGTAAAATGCGGAAGACTTAAACTAAAGGAGATCCATGGCTCAGCAGCTCTCCGTCACGCGTTCCGTACACCTTCACCTCTACCTGCAGTTGTGTGTAAGGGAAAAGAATGAGTATTTAAGGAAATACTCAGTAAGTAGCAATAAAATTTTTAACATCTTATTCGAGTTAAGGGCCTAAGGGTTAGGTCATCTCATTTCAGTTCATTTCATTTCATTTCATTTCAGTTCGGGTCTCATATTCAATTAGTACACCTTTAAATATATATAGGTTTGCCAACTCACTGATAGTGCGCAAGTGGGAGTTTTTGGGAGGTCTCTACTCCTACTGATGGTAGATGGCACCCAGTCAGTGAAGCTAAGTCTCATCCCTCAAGGCACTAATAGGCGCGTAGCGCTCTAAACTACCATTTCACTGGTGGGGCGTTCATGGGTTTAAGTCAGGAATTTACTTCCACAGTTAGTAAATGGCACCTAAACTGCGAAGCCAAGTCCCGCCCATTAAGCCCCTCATTTCAGTCTATTACATCTCAGTCCTAGGTGTTTAATTGACACGACCCTTGTCTAAGGCACTAGCCTATTCCCTTCTCTTTCCTAATCCTTTCCCTCAAGGTAAATATGATTCCTAAGCCATCTTGAGGCTACCGAAAATTCGGCAGCATAACGACGTACGTAGAGGGAACCCAAATTTTTTTCTATACACCTGGAAACAGTAAATTGCACTTCTATAGCCACAACGGGACAGATGTCGCATCCAACTTCAATCCAAACCCAACAGACATTTAACCCATTCCCCAACATCACAAATAAATCCAGAGAAACACATTGCCATCCAAGCCAAACATGCTTTAAAACAAACCAAGAGATGCTAGGTTAACTTTAAGATCCTCGTGCTATCAACATGACTTATAATGAAGCTTATCATGATTCCACAATCAAAACTCAAGGCGCAAATCTTATACATGCTAACATGTTAACTTTTCAAAGAAAATTAAGCCAAAGCATATAACTAAATCCAACGACTACGTATACATTAATCCCAAGCATTTCAGTTCATGGCTAACCAAATAGGGTATGAAAATCACGGCCCCAACACAAACAAGAACACTTAGCCCAAACTCCAATTATTCCATAATCCACGCTTCTCATTTAATGCCCAAATAATGACAATCTCAACATGCTCAATCATGCTTCAAAAGTTAACCCAACACACTTTACTTAAGCTTAAGGACCAACTTAGTTAAAACAAATGGCACTTCAATCCAACTATCCACTTTAAATTCCCAATTAACAAACAAGGGTCAATTAGTCTAAGACATAAAATTTGAATCCAACTAGCTACTTACCTTAGTGAAGGAGATACTTGATTAACCTCCAAGAAATTCCTTAACTCCAAGGTTCTTAAGCAAGCTACAACAAGGAAATGAACTCTTAATTAACTATGGACTCTAACCAAGCATTCAACTAAGAACCCATTACATTTGGGGTAAAATTAACAACCAAAGCTTACCCCAAACAGAACCACAGCTTGCTGTCCAGCAGTCCCAAATCGCACAAATTTGATAATTCGGCCTCCAAACACCACGGGCACCTTGAAATCGGAAGCTAAACTCAATGGGCATCCATGATTAAACATTAAATAAACCCAAAACACCTTAAATCTCACTTACCCACTGCCGAAATTGCTCAAACACGCTGAAACTTGAAGACCCACTGCTTGAATCGCCGGAATTGAATGGGTACGCTTGCTGAACGGGTGAAAAAGTGAATGGGTAATCGTTTAAATGCAAGAACTAACCCACAAAAGCCTCAAATCAACTTACCCAATGCGGGAACTCACCTAAAACAGCCGAAAACACGGAAAAATGGTCCCTCCTCGCTGCTGTCCGCGCCTACAGTGGCGACGGCGACTCGCAGATCGACAGCAGCTCGTGAGTGGGTTGCAGGCGGCGGCGCGTCGGACCTGCTACACAGAGAGAGAGAGTGGCTGAGAGAGAGATAGAGAGATCGAGGGAGAAAGAGACGAGAGAAACAAAATCGAGAGAGAGAGAGAGGGACGGAAAACGTTACCGGCGGCGGCGACTTGCGACGGACGGAGGCGTGCGGCGGCGGCGGCGACGGTTGGCGTGCGGCGGAGGGAGACAGAACCGAGAGGGAGCGAGAGAGAGAAAATCGAGAGAGGGAGGGAAAGCTGCGAGGGAGAGAGGGAAAACGTGAGAGGGAGAGAAGAAATTCAGATTTTCTTTTTTTTTTTTTTTTTTTTTTTTTTAAGCTGGTCAAATTGACCGAAAATGTGGGGGGAAACTTCCCCCCCACTCACCCACTTTGACCGCCTAAAAAAAAACCATTTCCCCCTTTTTTTTTTTTTTTTTTTTTACACTGGTTGTTACATCATACTAACCTTAAAAGAACTTTCGTCCTCGAAAGTTGCTAGTACTGGAACAGCTCTGGGTACTTGGCCATCATTTCGTCTTCTCTCTCCCACGTTGCCTCTTCAGACAAATGGTTTTGCCAAAGGACCTTTACGAGTGCTATCTCGCGATTACGAAGGACCTTCACCTCTCTATCAAGAATTAGAATAGGCCTCTCCTCATAAGTCAAGTTCTCGCTAAGTTGCAAGGGTTCAAAGTCCACTCTGTGGGTTGGATTCGTCAAATACTTCCGCAGCATGGAGACATGGAAAACGTTGTGTACTGCCGAAAGGGAAGGCGGCAACGCTAGACGATAAGCTACCGGACCAATTCGTTCTAGAACTTCAAACGGACCAATGAAACGTGGACTGAGCTTACCTTTCCTTCCAAACCTCAAAACTCCTTTCATTGGAGCTACCTTCAAGAAAACATGATCGCCCACGTCAAACTCTAAATCCCTTCTCCTTGTATCTGCATAGCTCTTCTGTCGGCTCTGAGCCGTTAACATCCTCGATCTGATTGTGCGAATAGCCTCACTGGAGGCTTGAATCAATTCAGGTCCCAACAACTGACGTTCACCGACCTCATCCCAATAAACAGGGGACCTGCATCTCTTCCCATAGAGGGCCTCAAACGGTGACATACCGATGGTTGCTTGATAGCTATTGTTATACGCAAACTCCATTAAGTGCAGGTGTGCATCCCAACTACCTGAGAAATCCAAGACACATGCTCGCAACATATCCTCTAGAGTTTGGTTCAATCGCTCAGTTTGACCATCTGTCTGAGGGTGAAAAGCTGTACTGAAACGTAACTGAGTACCCAAGGCCCTTTGCAAACTCCTCCAAAAGTTAGATGTGAACCGAGGGTCTCTATCTGACACGATTGATACCGGCACCCCATGAAGCTTGACTATCTCCGTCATGTATAACTGTGCCCACTTTTCAACAGTGTAAGTAGGCTTTCCAGGGAGAAAGTGCGCTGACTTGGTGAGTCTGTCGATAATGACCCAAATCACGGTGTAACCCTTGACCGTTCTAGGCAATCCTGTGATGAAGTCCATAGATATATGCTCCCACTTCCATTCTGGGACACCCAACGGCTGTAACAATCCTGCTGGTTTCTGTCTCGGGGCCTTCACTTGTTGGCAAACAAGGCATTTACTGACAAAATCCGCTACCTCTCTTTTCATGCCCTGCCACCAGTAATACTGTTTCAAATCATGGTACATCTTTGTACTTCCTGGATGGATTGAAAAAGGTGAACTATGCGCCTCTGCTAATAATTCTTGTTTGAGTTCGGCATTCCCAGGTACGCATAAGCGACCCTGGTAACACAAGCCGAGGTCTGAAGATAAGGCAAACTCGTTCACCTCTCCTGCCTCCACTTGACTGCGTTTAACAGCAAGGTCAGGGTCATTTGGTTGTTCATCTATGATCCTCTGTCTCAAGCTCGACTTAACTGTCAACTGAGCTAGGCGTGCTGTAACTTCGCCCACTGCAATCATAATCTCTGCACGTTCCAAGTCATCCAATATACGAGCCTGAGTAGTAATTAAAGCGGACGCATGAGCAGTCTTCCTACTGAGGGCATCTGCAACCACATTTGCCTTGCCCGGGTGGTACTGGATGTCACAATCATAATCTTTCACTAACTCTAACCATCTTCTTTGCCTCATATTCAGTTCTTTCTGGGTGAAGAGGTATTTCAGACTTTTGTGGTCCGTGAAGATTTGGATTTTCTCTCCGTATAAATAATGCCTCCAAATCTTCAAGGCAAAGACCACTGCTGCCAATTCCAAGTCATGGGTCGGGTAGTTCTTCTCATAATCTTTCAACTGACGAGATGCATAAGCAATGACCTTACCATGCTGCATTAACACACAACCCAATCCCTTCTTTGAAGCATCGCTGTAAATAACAAATTCTCCTGAGCCATCAGGTACTGTAAGTACCGGTGCTGAAACTAGTCTCTGCTTAAGCTCTTGGAAGCTTGCCTCACAAGCTTCATTCCACACGAATGGAGTACCCTTTCGAGTCAACTGAGTTAGAGGTGCGGCTATACTGGAAAAACCTTGCACAAAACGACGATAATAGCCTGCTAACCCCAAGAAACTCCGAATCTCGCTGACTGAAGTAGGTCGAGACCAATTGGTCACTGCCTCTATTTTGGATGGATCTACTGTGACACCCTCCTTTGACACCACGTGCCCTAAGAAGGAAACTCGTTGTAACCAGAACTCACATTTAGAGAATTTGGCATACAACTTGTTCGTTCTTAAGGTAGTTAGAACTCTCCTGAGATGATCCTCATGTTCCTCTTCTGTCTTGGAGTAGATAAGGATGTCGTCGATAAAAACAATCACAAATGAATCCAGGAATTCCTTAAATACCCTGTTCATCAAATCCATGAAAACTGCGGGAGCATTAGTAAGCCCAAAGGACATCACAGTAAATTCGTAATGCCCATACCTGGTTCGGAAAGCTGTCTTGGGTATATCGTCCTCTCTAATCCTCAGCTGATGATAACCTGACCGTAGATCTATTTTAGAAAACACTGCTGCACCTTGAAGCTGATCAAAAAGATCATCAATCCTGGGCAGAGGATATCTGTTCTTTATTGTTACCTTGTTCAGCTCCCGGTAGTCGATGCACAAACGCATTGTCCCATCCTTCTTTTTCACAAACAAAACCGGAGCACCCCACGGCGAGACGCTGGGGCGTATATAACCTTTGTCCAACAGCTCCTGTATTTGCACCTTAAGCTCTTTCAATTCCGCTGGAGCCATCCTATATGGAGCTTTAGAAATCGGATTAGTCCCTGGCTCAAGCTCAATGCAGAAGTCAACCTCTCGTGCTGGTGGTAGTCCTGTCAGATCTTCAGGGAATACATCTGTGAATTCCCTCACTACCGGAATTGAGGTCATTGATGCCTCGATTTTCCTGGTGTCAACCACGCTAGCCAACAAGCCCCAAGCTCCTTTGCTAATCAATTTCCTCGCCTTCATCGCAGAGACCACTTTAGGAGCACCTTTGATCATCGATCCCTTAAACTTGAAGCTTGCCTCTGACGGAGGGTTAAAGATCACCTCCTTACGATGACAGTCTATGTTGGCATAATTAGAAGCCAACCATTCCATTCCCAAGATAACGTCAAAATCACTCATATCCAGGGCGATCAATGTCACATCCATCGATCGATCAGACACTAACATTTGGCAGGCTTTCACCGCTTCACTAGCTAGCAGTGTTACCCCTGCAGGGGTTGAGACTGACAAAACATAGCCTAGCGGCTCTAGTTCTAGGTTGGCTTGACTTACAAATGATGCAGAAATAAAAGAATGCGTTGAACCCGAATCAAACAACACAAAAGCATAGTGGCCGAGGATAGGGATGGTACCTGTCACTACTGCGTTAAGGTCCTCGGCCTCTTGTCGGGTGGTGGCAAATATCTTGCCCTGATGTTGTGCTGGTCTCGCCCCAGATGCCTGATTTGAACTGGACGGCTGGTCGGCATAATTAGCTTTCTTCTGATTACAATTCGGAGCAATATGCCCTTCCCGACCACACTTGAAACAAACACGGGTCCCTGCCAAACAACGACCCCAGTGGTACTTCCTACAGGTCTGACATAATGGCCTATCCTGATTAGGCCTTGACTGATTCTGTGCTCTCTGTCGACGGTCCTGGGGCGGACCTCGTCTAGGGTAACGGTGACCCCTCTGTGTGTTCGAGCTCATCTGATCGTACCTTCGCTTATGACCTGAAGAAGGTTCTGAAGAGACAGCTGACGGTCGTCGATCAATTAGCTGTGCCACCCTAACTGCCGTGGCATAGTCTTGGGGTTCATGGGCTGCCACACTGCCCTGAATCTCTTCCTTTAAGCCTGTGATGAAACGTTCCACCTTATCAGCCTCTACAGCTACCAGGGCAGGGGCAAACCGAGACAGTCTGGCAAACTCTGTCTCGTACTCCTCTACGGTTCGGTTTCCCTGCGTAAGAGCCACAAACTCTGATTGCTTCTTGAATCGGGAGGCGGCAGGGTAATACTTCCTGAAAAACTCCCCCCTGAACTGAGTCCATGTGACAGGTCCGTTGCTGACGTCTAAGGTCCTTTCAATCGATTGCCACCAAATCAGGGCGTTATCTCGTAACAAAAACACGGCACAATACACTTTCTGGTCCTCGGGGCAGTTCATGTGACGGAAAACCGTCTCGATGGAGGACAGCCACAACTCTGCTACCGTGGGGTCCCTTGAGGCTCCATCGAACGGACAGGGGTCCCACTTCCTGAAATCTCTTAGGCACCTAGCCTCCCGTGATAAGGCGGCTTCGTTATTCTGAGGCGCTTGGGCCTGTCGCCCTGCAAGCACGCCCGCAACTGCGGCCTGAACTGCGGTCTGAACTATTGCCTGAATGTCCACCGGGACAGGTCCTACCGCAGGCCCCGGCTGTTCCACTTGTGGGTTTTCTGGTAGGTTTCCTTCCTGCTCTACTGGTGGCACGACTTGCTCAGGGGCTGTACGACCCCTACCACGACCTCTTCCTCGACCTCTTCCACGTCCTTGTGCTCGGGGAGGCATGATCTATTTCACAAAAATTTTATCATCTTACTAACAGGCTTGAATCCTTTAAACAATTCTCAGGCACTAAACCTCATGCATATCTTTCCCACAACATGAATCTTTTCCGAACATATATAACATATAATATTTACAGGCTACAAGGTAATCAAACGTGTACCTGGCGTGACCGGATGCTTGCTGATAAGCCATGGACATACCTAAGGTTTACGATGTAAACCAGTCTACAGAACCTATAACCTAGAGCTCTGATACCAACTGTAACGACCCTACTTTTCATGCCTAGATCCTAAGGCCATTACTACATGCATTTCATTCTACTTTTAAGAACAGCGGAAAATTTCCATTTAAAGAAACTATACTTAGAAATTTGCGAAACATTTCAATCTGGGATCCCAGTTTAAAACAGAACAAACAAAACCTTTAGTAAATCAAACAAACTTAAAGCGGAATAAAACGTAAATCATTCAACACAAGTTCAAAGGGAAATTTCAAACGTAAAATGCGGAAGACTTAAACTAAAGGAGATCCATGGCTCAGCAGCTCTCCGTCACGCGTTCCGTACACCTTCACCTCTACCTGCAGTTGTGTGTAAGGGAAAAGAATGAGTATTTAAGGAAATACTCAGTAAGTAGCAATAAAATTTTTAACATCTTATTCGAGTTAAGGGCCTAAGGGTTAGGTCATCTCATTTCAGTTCATTTCATTTCATTTCATTTCAGTTCGGGTCTCATATTCAATTAGTACACCTTTAAATATATATAGGTTTGCCAACTCACTGATAGTGCGCAAGTGGGAGTTTTTGGGAGGTCTCTACTCCTACTGATGGTAGATGGCACCCAGTCAGTGAAGCTAAGTCTCATCCCTCAAGGCACTAATAGGCGCGTAGCGCTCTAAACTACCATTTCACTGGTGGGGCGTTCATGGGTTTAAGTCAGGAATTTACTTCCACAGTTAGTAAATGGCACCTAAACTGCGAAGCCAAGTCCCGCCCATTAAGCCCCTCATTTCAGTCTATTACATCTCAGTCCTAGGTGTTTAATTGACACGACCCTTGTCTAAGGCACTAGCCTATTCCCTTCTCTTTCCTAATCCTTTCCCTCAAGGTAAATATGATTCCTAAGCCATCTTGAGGCTACCGAAAATTCGGCAGCATAACGACGTACGTAGAGGGAACCCAAATTTTTTTCTATACACCTGGAAACAGTAAATTGCACTTCTATAGCCACAACGGGACAGATGTCGCATCCAACTTCAATCCAAACCCAACAGACATTTAACCCATTCCCCAACATCACAAATAAATCCAGAGAAACACATTGCCATCCAAGCCAAACATGCTTTAAAACAAACCAAGAGATGCTAGGTTAACTTTAAGATCCTCGTGCTATCAACATGACTTATAATGAAGCTTATCATGATTCCACAATCAAAACTCAAGGCGCAAATCTTATACATGCTAACATGTTAACTTTTCAAAGAAAATTAAGCCAAAGCATATAACTAAATCCAACGACTACGTATACATTAATCCCAAGCATTTCAGTTCATGGCTAACCAAATAGGGTATGAAAATCACGGCCCCAACACAAACAAGAACACTTAGCCCAAACTCCAATTATTCCATAATCCACGCTTCTCATTTAATGCCCAAATAATGACAATCTCAACATGCTCAATCATGCTTCAAAAGTTAACCCAACACACTTTACTTAAGCTTAAGGACCAACTTAGTTAAAACAAATGGCACTTCAATCCAACTATCCACTTTAAATTCCCAATTAACAAACAAGGGTCAATTAGTCTAAGACATAAAATTTGAATCCAACTAGCTACTTACCTTAGTGAAGGAGATACTTGATTAACCTCCAAGAAATTCCTTAACTCCAAGGTTCTTAAGCAAGCTACAACAAGGAAATGAACTCTTAATTAACTATGGACTCTAACCAAGCATTCAACTAAGAACCCATTACATTTGGGGTAAAATTAACAACCAAAGCTTACCCCAAACAGAACCACAGCTTGCTGTCCAGCAGTCCCAAATCGCACAAATTTGATAATTCGGCCTCCAAACACCACGGGCACCTTGAAATCGGAAGCTAAACTCAATGGGCATCCATGATTAAACATTAAATAAACCCAAAACACCTTAAATCTCACTTACCCACTGCCGAAATTGCTCAAACACGCTGAAACTTGAAGACCCACTGCTTGAATCGCCGGAATTGAATGGGTACGCTTGCTGAACGGGTGAAAAAGTGAATGGGTAATCGTTTAAATGCAAGAACTAACCCACAAAAGCCTCAAATCAACTTACCCAATGCGGGAACTCACCTAAAACAGCCGAAAACACGGAAAAATGGTCCCTCCTCGCTGCTGTCCGCGCCTACAGTGGCGACGGCGACTCGCAGATCGACAGCAGCTCGTGAGTGGGTTGCAGGCGGCGGCGCGTCGGACCTGCTACACAGAGAGAGAGAGTGGCTGAGAGAGAGATAGAGAGATCGAGGGAGAAAGAGACGAGAGAAACAAAATCGAGAGAGAGAGAGAGGGACGGAAAACGTTACCGGCGGCGGCGACTTGCGACGGACGGAGGCGTGCGGCGGCGGCGGCGACGGTTGGCGTGCGGCGGAGGGAGACAGAACCGAGAGGGAGCGAGAGAGAGAAAATCGAGAGAGGGAGGGAAAGCTGCGAGGGAGAGAGGGAAAACGTGAGAGGGAGAGAAGAAATTCAGATTTTCTTTTTTTTTTTTTTTTTTTTTTTTTTTAAGCTGGTCAAATTGACCGAAAATGTGGGGGGAAACTTCCCCCCCACTCACCCACTTTGACCGCCTAAAAAAAAACCATTTCCCCCTTTTTTTTTTTTTTTTTTTTACACTGGTTGTTACAAATACAAAGTAACATTGCTAGTAAGTGATTTATACTCTAGCAACCTATAATTGTTTGCCTTTTGGGATGAAGAACTCCTCATAGGATGTTCCTCAAATAATCTCCAGAATAACATGCTTTCAGAAAAACTCAGTGCAGGTTAAAAGGGTTTTTGGAGAATTCAACAAAGAAAAGCTGAAAGAATACAAGAGAATTTAGTAAAATTTCAATATAAAGATACAAATAATAATACAATAATACTCTTAAATGATCACATACCATATTTAAACATATACATGATGAGCTAAATATGTTAGAGATCTCAAGTAAAAATGGGATCGAATATCACATTAGAGATGATCATGTGTGGATAGAATATAGTATCATGAGATACACAACATCTTGCAATGAGTCAAGTCGAGCAAGTGAAGATATAGACATACTCTACCTGTATGTCTCGAGTTGAGGAAGACCCAATTAAACATAGTCGAGTAGTGATATATATATATATATATATATATATATATTTCTATGCTAAATCAAAACATCTCGTCTTTTATATATATTGAATTTGATTTGTATAATTTAAGTTTAGTTTTAATGTTTTTCTTAAATTGCTATGTTTTTTTTTTAGTTGAACAACAATTGGGGATAAAGGATTCAAACTCCTCTTGGTCAAGGGTACATGCCAATTATCGTTGGACTCACTTTTTCTTAATTTTTTTTTTTTTTTTTTTGAAAATCACTTTTTCTTAAATTTTTATGTAAACACTTACAAATTTACTAATTTTCCATCCTTTTCTCATTTCCACAATGTAAACCATTTCATTTATGCAATTTGTTAACAACTACCTACCCATGACAAACTTTGAGATTTAGCCAAATTGCAAGGATGAAATTGGAACTTTTGAATTCATAATATCAAATTGAAACTAAAAACCAAAAAAAAAAAAAAAGTTTAAAACTATGGAAAATAAATTGAAATTAAACCTAAATTATGGATAAAAAAATTTGGTTGAATTATCAAAAATACCCTGGATTATGAAGTTGGCTTCAATTATACCCTTAAAACTTTCAAAAGTTTCATATTTAACTCTTTAAGTTTGAAGCTTGTTTCAAAATGACCCTTGAAGGCTTTTTTTAGTTAAATTCATGAACGGAAAAATGGCGTGTTTGTATATGTATGGTTGCTTATGTGAATAGATTTGAACACATATGTGAAAAAAAAAAAAAAACAATGAAAACACATGCAAACACATCATTTTTTGTCAATAAATTTAACGGAAAAATGTCTCCAAGGGTCGTTTTGAAACAAACTTCAAGGACTAAAATGAAATTTTTGAAAGTTCGAGGGTATAGTTGAAATCAATCCTATAGTTTAAGGGTATTTTTGATAATTTAACCTAAAAAATTTATAATGTATCCTTAAAAAGTTGTCCAAGATGTTGCTTCAGCCTTCAAGAACTGGAAATAGAATAATTTTATGTACAAAGTGTGTGTACATTGCTTTCTACTCAAAGCTAATTTTACAAGGATTTAATTATTGTATTATTTTAACTTCATTCAGTGTGGGTTGGATTTTTTTTTTTTTTTTTTTTTTTTTTTTTTTTTTTTTTTTTGACTTTTGAGGTTTTGAGGTTTTGTTCATATTTTTATTTTGATCTGAAAATTTCCTTACAATATAAAATTAATAATTAACAAGCCCAAAATAATAATAATAATAATAATAGTTATCAATGGAACCTTCATAATTTTATATTGAAAATTTGTAATGGGTTCTTTTTCCTATTGCTGGATTTTTATAATACGACCTCCCTTTAAAGTGATTTAAAATCATGGCCCATTTTGATTGATACAACCCTTTTTACAATTTTTAATAACAAATATAGCACAATGTAAAAAAAATTGCAAATATAGTAAAATCTATCAGAGTATATTACTGATAGACACTGATAGACTCTGGTTAATTAGAATCTATCTAATAGACTTCGATTATCAGAGTTTATTAGCAATAGACTCTGATTAATTAGAATCTATCAGTCTACTGATAGACTTCGATTATTCAGAGTCTATCAGTGTCTATCGCTGTTAAACTCTGGTTAATCAAAATCTATCAGTGATTAAGTCTATCAATGATAGTCACTGATAGATCTTGATTAATCGAAGTCTATCCGCGATAGACACTGATATACTTTGAATAATCAGAGCCTATCAGTGATAGACACGGATAGAATCTAACAACAGCTTTTTGGTCTTGTACAGTTAATTTTGCAATATTTGCAATTAGTTTGCAACTGTGCTATATTTGCTATTAATTTGGTCCAATTTGCCATCTATGCAACTGCCATTTTTTTTATTATTGATTTTTCTACTTCTTTGAGTTTTTTACAAATTTTATTAAATTTCATATTTATGAACATATTTAGATTAATTTTATAGTTTCTTTTAAAACTACAAACCATAATCTTATTTTGTTTTCAATTTTATGGTTTTGAAATATGAGCTTGTATACCCACATTTTTTTTTTTTATTTAAACACTTTTGAAATCTTAGTCAAAATTTTAATTGAAGTCATTATATTCAGTTTTTGTGTTATGTTTCCTATTTTTAAAAACCATGTTTGTTTTACTAACAATTATCTTCATTTAATTTCATTTCTTTTTTAATTCTCTTGATATATTCGCTAAATTTTAAAAATGCAAATGATAGAATTTTAAACTTTTTCTTAAATAGTTAAGTTTATATATCATTTTAGATAAAGCTTTGGAAAGCATATTGGAAAATTAAAACAAATGTTAGTGTAAGAAAGGGATAAAAATAAACAAGTCATTAGATTTTCAATTTATCTAAAACTTTAAAGAGTAGATTACAAAAACCCATTAAACTATTGTTATTTAACCGGCATCTTTTTAAATATAGAAAACCAAAAATATAGGCCCTGTTTGATAAACCATTTGATTTTTGAAAATTATGCTTGTTTTTTCCTAAATTCCCTACCATGTCTTTCATCCTGGTTAAAGATCCATTTGAATTCCTAACCAAATTCTAAAAACAAAAACAAGTTTTGAAAACTACTTTTTTTTTTTCAAAATTGGACTTGGTTTTTTAAAACAAGGAAGAAGATTGATACTAAAACAAAAAAACTTATAGATGGAAGTAGGTGTGTACAAGTTTAATTTTCAAAAACCAAAAATCAAAAACCAAAAACCAAATGGTTATTAAACGGGGTCATAATTATTATCAAATGAATTTTAAATGATTAGTTTTTATTTATTAACTTAACTAATGATTAAAAGCTTCTTAAAAAAACTAATGAATAAAAACAATAATATTTTTTGTGAGCAAAAAGCTGACTTTTTGGATTTTTTTTCTTTTAAAAAATTGAACTTAAGAACAAGAGTGATGTATGGAACCAAATCAAAGAACTTCAAAACATAGAGGTAAGCAAGCTGCTAATGACGAACCAAATCAAAGGAGAAATACTCAAAACAATCATTCCACGTATATATATAGAACCTAGAGGAGAAATTGGAGGCAAAATGTGTGAGAAAAAACCACTTTATGAGAAAATTTAGAACCAACAACGATAGGGAGTGCATAGTTAATGGAAGACCATGGAGCTTTTGTAAAACTCTCTTATTATTTGAGGAACCAAAAGGAAGCAAAAAATTGACAGCGATAAAATTCAAGTATGCATCTTTCTAGGTGTACTTCCATGATTTGCCTTTTGTTCGTTTCTTCGGGAAAATGGCAATTGCCCTAGGGAACTCCGAGGGAGAGGACGCGACTATGGTGCCCATAACATATGAAAAGTTTCTCGACTTCTGTTATAATTGTGGAAAACTGGGTCATGTCTGCAAAGAATATGAAAAACCAAAATAATGAGATGAGACTGACTGTCGGTATAGAGCTTGTCTAAGAGAATTGATGCCAATTAGAGGAGCAGACAAAGGCCAGATGAATGAAGGAAGAGGTACACCTGGTCAGGGACGAGAAAGGGGATGAAATGGGTAAATTACAGATTAGAAAAGGAATGTTAATGAGAAATAGGAGCATGGGTTGTAGAAAGGAAGTGTCACGACAACCGAGGGAGATGCTTCACCGAAAGAGTGCCAGATCACATGACATTTGAACAGTGGGGGATGGTGGATTTTGGGAGAAAAAGCAATCTTGAAAAAAAAAAAAAAGGAGAAATTTTGGTGGATTGGCTGTTTAAGATGCACATTTTCATATATGTTAACAACTTTGAAGATTTTCAAGTTTAGATTTTCAGCTATTATTTCTTACCATTATATCCTTTTTGTCATTATCTCTCTTCAATTAAGATTATAGAAGCAAATATTATATAAAATATTATCTAACCAAATTCCTTAATTTTAGGAAAATATTATTCTACACTTTTATTTCATGTCATAATGTTTCCAACAGAATCTTCCTTCCATTTCATTCATTTTTTGGTAGATTTTCGTTCTCTGGTCTGCTGCTTCACAATTTTTTCTTCGTTTCTGACAACAGTTTTTTTTTTGTTCTCTGTTCATTTCCAACAAACAAGTTTTCGTTCCATTTCTTTTTCATTTCGGGCAGCAAAATATTAGGCTCATTTTTCGGTCTAGCATAATTTTTCGACGCTTTTTCGTTTTTCGTTCTCCGTTTGGCTGTTTCGTGTTCGTTTTTCGACTGTTTAAGCAACAGGATCAATACGTTTTCATATATGTTTGTGCCATTTGATATATTTCAATTTCATATCCCCTTAAATATGTGTTTGTATATCAAGAAGAAATATGTAATATCATTTCAAGTCATTTTCATATGTATGTATATATCCCTGTTGCTTGTAAAATCCTAAAAAATGTGTATAGATTCCATATATATTATTATATATTGTAATTCGACCATAAGAGTGTTATGTAACAATTTCATTGATATTTTTTTTTTGAAAAGAACAATTTCATTGATATTATTATATATTTGGGTTAATATACAATTTATAATAATTTAGTATTTATTTCATTTAGTTAACATACCTATATAATATTTTAAATTATATGCTCATTCGCATATAGTATGCTTTGTTGGGTTTTATGCCCTAAAACTCGAAACTCGTAGATAGTAAATGTAATATAATTGTTCTCAATATAAAGCGTTATTGATTATTATTCTATAAAGAGTTATCGAATTATTGTATTAATTTTTGTCTTAAATAACCCTAAATCCAATAAACTAACATCCTAGACGATCTTATGAGTCTTGAACAGTATGTGGAGACATACGGGGATCAATGATCAAGATATAGCCTAAAGGGTCTATAGTATAGGGGATAAGGCTGGGTACCTTATCCTGGTGACACTATGGATACGACCTACTTTATATTTGATACAAACGCAATGATCCAACACTTTCGTGTAGGTGACATGAGAGTACGGGTATCCTAGCAATGAGTTTGCATAAGACCGGACTGCGAAATAGTAACCACTAGATGTAACTCCGTTGACTAGTTAGGTTTCTATTTCAATAGGATGACCTAGGCAACTTAGTCTTAATCCTGAGTGTATTATGAACTCCTGTTCACAAGGGATTTTCCTTTGACTTGTACGGGTGAAAGTGGCCTGTTCGCCAACTCAATAAGCCAACCATTTTGGGGACAAGACCAAGTAGGGAGCTGGGAACATAATCACACAAGATGGAATTCACTCCTTCCCGACTTTAGGGTAAGTAGATGACGTCCCCTTAAGTGGTGTCTCCAAGGCTTGAACAAAGGCCCCTACCCTCTCACTGGCCCGAGAGGGGTTTCTGTTTAAGGGTTGGACCATAAACAGGTTGTTCATTAGAGAAGCATTGATACTTAAGGACATAGAGGTAACCTAGGGGTAAAACGGTAATTTGAACTAACTGGTGTTACGAACACTCGTGAAGGACTAACTTGTTGTTATTGGTCTATATCCATGGACACAAAAACATTCTACGGTGAGAAGAGTGCAACTGTGGGTCTTTAGTGGAGTGACCCACAGTTAATGAATATTGGTTAAACTGATTAATGAGTTTATTCAGTTAACCTCATATTATTGGAGCTTCTGATCTGTAGGTCCATTAGGTCCCCCTGCTAACTCATAAAGGGTAATTAGGAACAAATAGTCTTGAAAAGAATTTGAATAGTTCAAAATTCATTATGGGAAATCGAGTTAATTGTATGAGATACAATTAACATAATGTATGTGATACATTATAATATAAAGTATGATTAATAATTAAATTTGGTTTAATTCAAAACTATAGGTTATGTGGGAGACGTTCATTTAAATATGATTTAAATGAAATAATTAATTAAATATGATTTATTATTAATTAATTAAATAAATCCCTATCCTATTATGATTGGGAAAAGTAATTAATTATTATTAGGGAAAAATACACTTTTAGTCCTTGAGGTTTGAGTTAGGTTTTAATTTGGTCCCTCAGTTTTTAAACTCGACAATTTAATCCCTGAGGTTTGGATTTCGTTTCATTTTAGTCCCTCCATCCATTTTTCCGTTAGATTTTAACAGACCACTAACGTGCCGCCTATTTTTTTTATTAAAAAAATTATTTTTTCATTTTTTAAAATAAAAATTAATACAAATTATAATTTTAATTCTTTTTTTCTTTCTCCTTCTTCTTCAACCCCTTCACCACCACCTTCCTTCTTTTTCTTCAACCATCCTCAACCCACCAACCAACCGTCGGCATAATTTTTTTTCTTCTTCTCTTCTTTCCTATTCTTTCACTGTTTTTAAAAAAAAAAACGAAGGGGAAACCCCTTTCGACGATGACGGCTAGAACGAAGCCCTTTGTGAGATCTAAGCGGATCTTCCGAGTGGAACGAAGAACAAGCTGGGTTACGATACTTCCGAGCAGATTTGAGCAAGATCTTCACGAGCTACAGCAAGCTGGTCTTCGCGAGTGACGGCGAGCGAGCGGGTCTTTGCGAGCGACGGAGAGTAAGCTGGTCTTCGCGAGCGACGACGAGCATGTCTTCGCGAGCGACAGTGAGCTGGCGGGTCTTCACGAGCGACGACGAGCGGATCTTCGCGAGCTGCGGCTGGAACCTTCACGAGATCTGGACTTTCACGGATCTGGGCGAGCGACGACGTCCTTCTTCTTCTTTGTTTTTTTTTTAAAACAGTGAAAGAAGAAAGGGAAGAGAAGAAGAAGAAAAAAAAAGAGACGAGGGGGAAGAAGAAGAAATGAGGGAAAAAAAAGATTGAAAAAAAAGGTTGTCGCCGACGAGCAGCGGTTGCCGGCGGTCGATCGTGAGTTCTTCTTTCTTTTATCACTTAGCTTAGGAGCCGTGCGAGATGAAAGTCTCATGCACGGTTTTGTCTGGCTTGTGGGGTTAGGATGGTTGAAGAAGAAGAATGAAGGTGGTGGTGAAGGAGTTGAAGAAGAATGAGACAGAAAAAAGAAATAAAAAAGAATTAAAAGTTAATGTTTTTATTATTTTCTTAATTTTTATTTTAAAAATTAAAAATAATAATTTTTTAATAAAAAAAATAGGTGTCACGTCAGCGGTCTGTTAAAATCTAACGAAAAAATGGATGGAGGGACTAAAATGAAACGAAATCCAAACCTCAGGGACTAAATTGTCGAGTTTGAAAACTCAGGGACCAAATTGAAACCTAACTCAAACCTCAGGGACTAAAAGTGTATTTTTCCCTTATTATTAATTAATTAAATAAATCTCTATCCTATTACGACTAGGAAAAGGGGTATAACATTCTATATAAATCATAGAATGTCTTCCCAGTTGAAGACACACTTCACTCTCAAGCAAAATTTTCTCTATAAGAATTTTCACAACATTCTAGTGAAATTCTTTTCCCAAATTCAAGAAGACCAAATCCCACAACTTGGTTCCTAGTCCTAGAGATATAGCAGTGGAAGATCTTGGTGGTAGTGTCCCTACTGTAATCGTACTATTCTTGGTGGGAGTTCGTTGAATAAAGTCTTCAACAAGTAAGTACTTCTATTCTTTTAATTCTTAGATTTAGATCTTATACATGTTTAGTCTAGTTTATATATAGAATCGTTCTTTATGGTTTGCCAATGTACTAGTATTTTAGAAAACTTAATTAAAATACGAATTGGTCCTATACGTTTCCGCTGGGAATTTAGGAATTCAAATCCTTCATGTTTCAAATATTAGATATATATTATATTTCAAAGAAACAATATGTGATCCTTACGTTGTCTGAGCCTATATATTGCTGGTTTATATATCATATGTCATGATTATATGTTGTCGAACATATAGTTTATTTTATATATCCTATATCTATTGTATATATCATATGTTTTATATATTGTCTGTTTTATATATCATATATCATAATTATTATATGGTCATTCGCATATAGTATATTTCATATATTTGATATATATCATATCCCAAAGAAACAATATCATATTGACTTATATGTATGTTGGGTTTTATGCTCTAAAACTCGTAGATGGTAAATGTAAGCAAATTCAATTTATCAATAAAGTTGTTATTGAGGTTATTCAATAAGGTGGTTATTGAATTTTATTTTTAGAATTGCATTATTAACTCTAAATCCAATAAACTAACATCCAAAGTTATTTAATGAGGCTTGAACAATATGTGGATACATACAAGGGATCATGTTCAAGTAATAACCTAAAAGGCCTATAGTAGGGATAAGGCTGAGTACCTTATCTTGGTGACACTATGGATATGATCTACTTTATATTTGATACAAACGAAATGATCCAAGTCGTTCATGTAGTTGACATTGCGAGTGGGGTATCCTGTACAATGAGTTTGTATAAGACCAGACTGCGAAATAATAGCCCTTAGATGTAATGTTGTTAACTAATTATAGGTTATTATTTCATAGGATGACCTAGGTAACTCAATCTTAATCCTGAGTGTGTTATGAACTCATGTCTGCTAGGGATTGTTCTTTGATTTGTATGGATGAGAGTAGCCAAATTCGCCGACTCAATAAGCCTACCATTTTGGGGACAAGACCGAGTGAGGAGTTGGAAACATAACATCAAAAGATGGAATTCGCTCCTTCCTGTCTTTAGGGTAAGTAGATGAGTGTTCCCTTAACTAATTAGGTTATTATTTCATAAGAGTGCAACTCTAGGTTTATAGTGAAGTGACCTAGAATTAATGAATGAAAATTAGTTGATTAAAGAGTTTAATTAATTTTGTATCATTGGAGCTTATAATATGTAGGTCCATAAAGTTCCCTTGCTATATCTAGCTCATAGTAACATCTAAAAAATCAATTTAGTCGAAAGAAAATTTTTGAAATGTTCAAATTAATATTTAATTTGAAGTGTTCAAATTAATATTTAATATATTGGATATATTAAATATAAAAGAGGAAAATATATTTATTGTATTTGATACATTAAATATTAAAATAATTAATGTATATTGGATACATTAAATAAAAAA
The DNA here is from genome assembly GCA_017139565.1 of Luffa aegyptiaca. Lineage (NCBI taxonomy): Eukaryota > Viridiplantae > Streptophyta > Magnoliopsida > Cucurbitales > Cucurbitaceae > Luffa > Luffa aegyptiaca. The sequence continues at coordinate 13,026,387 of CM029407.1, read as the reverse complement.
AATATATTTGAAATTTGAATGAGATTCAAATAGGTTAAACATACATTGTAGGAGATTTGAATGAGATTCAAATAAGTACAATATATATTTTAATATAGTAGATACTAAAATATAATATTTTAACTATGACAAAGATTTGTCCTAGGTGTTGGGTTTAATGTCCTATAAACTCGTAGTTTGTAAATCATTAAACATATTCTATTTCCAATAAAGACGTTATTGAGGTTATTCAGTAAAAGATGTTATTGAATATGTAAATTGCGAATGATTAACCTAAATCCAATAAACTAAGATCCTTGACTATAAAATGAATACTCGAACTATATGTAGGGACATATCGTAGGATCAAGTTCAAGTTTATAGTCAAAATAGTCTATAGTATAAGGATACGGTTGGGTGCCTTATCCTGGTGACACTATGGACGCGGCCCACTTTGTATTAAGTACAAACGATGAGATCCTAAATCGTTCATGTGGTGACATGCGAGTGGGGGCGTCCTATGCAATGAGTTTGCATAAGACTGGACCACGAAATAAGTCACTTTCTCTTTATAACGCCGTTTACTGAAGAAACTGACTATTTCTCATAGATGACCTAGGTAACTCGTTCTTAATCCTGAGCTATCTATGAACTCCTGTTTATGAGAGATTATCCTTTGATCTGCATGGGTGAGAGTGGCCAGCATCGCCGACTCGACAAGCCTACCATTTTGGGGATAAGATCGAATAGATAGCTGGGGACATAGTTTCGCAAGACGGAATTCACTCCTACCCATTTTAGGGATAGCAGAGAGGTTGTTCTCTTAAGTACTAACTCCAGGACTTGAACAAGGGGCCCCACCCTCTCGTTGGATCGAGAGGAACTTAGGTTTGATGGTTGGACCGCAAACCGATTGTTCATTAGAGGATTAGTGGAACTTAAGGAACAAGAAGTACTATAGGGGTGTAACGGTTATTTGACCTAGCTATAGCTACGAACAACCTGTGAAGGAACGACTTACTGAACATGGTTAAATCAAGTGGACGGAAATATATCTATAGTGAGGGGAGTGCAACTATCAGGCTATAGTGGAGTGTCCCGATAGTTAACGAATGTTGGCTAGCTTAGATAATGAGATTAGTCGGTTAGCCTTGAATCGTTGGAGCCCATGATCTATAGGTCCATTAGGTCCCTCTACTAGCTCATATCGGATTAAAGCCTAGAACATATTGATAGGAATTTTTGAATCGTTCAAAAACGGGAAATAGGGTTTTTATCGTAAGACGTGTTCGACACAATGATTTAATTATGAATTAAATTAGGAATTGAGAGATGAGGTATTTGAAAGTGTTTTAAATACCATATATATGTATTAGGAATCATATATAATTCATGACATTAGGTGATAAAGATTGATTGGATCAATCATATCAAAATTACTTGGAAATGTCCCAATTAATTGCCTAGAAATCAATTTCAATTTTGAATTGAAATTGAAATGAATTGCAAGCTGAAAATTTACAATTAGGATACAATTCATAATGGATTTAGTGGCATTTCCACTCTTGCATGATGATGCATAGTGGAAAACAACACAACCATGCACTAGATGCATGTGTTGTGAAGTAGACACCTAGAATCCACTTTGAGTTGCATCTTGGCCATGTGGCTAAGTGTCATGAAGCTTGTCTTTGCATGGAAGATGTCTATAAAAGGGGCTTGAATTAGATTCAAGAAGAGCAAGCTTTCATTTAGTGTTATGCTGCAAATTTTCTCCCTCAAATTCTCTCTCATTTCATCTCCTTCCAAAAGCTTGTACCATCAAGCATTCCCTTCTATCTTTCTTCTATAGACTCCCACAAGTCTTTCTAGGCCCAAGAGAATAGTAGGGAAGACTCTAGAGGTTGTCCAAGGAGCATAGGAGAGGCAAACACCACAAGGAGTTCCACATAAGTGAGCTACAAAGGTTGGTGTTCTCTCAACTCTATATTCTGTCTTTTATAGAACATGCATGCTTTAGGAGCAAAATTGAATGTCTTAAGTGCTTCCGATCTTCAATTGCTTCCGCATGTGTTATATGAACACCTTCACTAGGAATCTATAAATAGGATCTTTGGGTTGAGTCATGCGAGACATCATCTCCACAATAGAGAATTAGAGAATTCTTTATAAACCTCTTCCTCTCCAATCCTATGGATTTTCTTTGAAAAAGCTCCCACAAGCCTTGCTCTTGTGTTTGAGTCATAGTAAGGAAGACTTTGAGGAAATCTTGGAGATTTGGCTTCGTTGGAGTTGAAGCAAGTAGATTAAAGATGTGCCAGAAATTTCTCCATATTATTTTGGGGTAATTAATTCCTTGACATATATTTTAGTTTAATTCTAAATAAATCAAAGTTGATTCCAATGCTTCCACTACGGGGTGAAGAGTTCATTCCCATCAGGTGCTCAAACACATATGGAAACGCAAAAACAAAGGAAAAAAGGTTGGAAAAGAAAGCCTAAAGCATTGGAAAAGATTGGTTCGATTTGGAAAAAATGAACCAAAATTTAACTTGTAATTAGAAGGTGCAGGGAGGTTGAAATGCCAGGTTGAAGAAATGGATATAAACTTTAAATCTAAAAGACAGTGAAGAGAGAGCATTGGAACCTTTGAAGAGAGATCAATAGAGGCTAGGTGCAGCCTCGTTAGACAAAATGAAAATACTAAGTTGGAATGTTCGAGAGTTGGGGAACCCTCAAACAATCTGGGCTCTACACCGTGAAGTGCATAGGAAAAAAAAATACCCTCCCAAAGTGTTCATCATAGAGATAATGCTAAGATCATATTGTTGGAAAATAATATACTAACCAAAAAGACTGGGCAAGAATACAGAACAAATAATAACAACCAACAGATCAAATATATTAATCATAGATAATAGGGTTTAAGAAAGCCTGTTGTTTTGGGTCGAGGCGCGTTGCAGAACGCTGTCCTTAGAGAAGACGTGCCCCCACTTACACTGAGTTATTCGGCACTCCACTCCCAGGATACAACTCCCTTCAAGAAAGCTTGTGTGCAGCTAAGTCTTCTTACGAATCCCCGTTGACTTGTATGCTCAGAAAAATAAAAAGTATTTCTAATCTGTTTGTAGGAAAACATATGTCAGATGTTATGGCCTGATCTGGGTATAAAACTGATCCTTATCGTGAGGAAGAAGATAATTGGCCAGATCCACCTTACATGCTAACTTCTCTCATTAAAAGGAGGAACCACGATTAGACTGATTCTCATTTTTCTTTAAAAATTATAATTTAATAAAATAAATAAACTAAATACAAGATAATCTTAAATTTTCCAACAATACCCCACATAATTTAAGATTTTCTTAATAAAATGGGAAGTAAATTTTCCTTTTTAAAGAAAGCAATAAGATGAGCATCTTTACTATGTAATAGGTGTAGGTACCTTCCGGGTTTGAACCTCCACTTAGTGAAGATAAGTGTACATCTGAAGAAGCCATAGTGAACATAGTCTTGAACTAGGTCTTTTTATTCAAATTTCCACTTACCCCACACATAGTACAAGTCAATTTAGGGATTCTGGTCTGTTTTGCGCTTTAGATGGTCATGCGCACATATCCCGTTTTCATGAGTGTTTTAAGGGAGTAGCCTCAACCCCTATTGTAGCGACCTCACTTCAACACCCACATAGGTGAAACGTCCAAGGGTTGTTTGTGATCAACACCCTGCATAGTCATGCCTTGGTTTCATTTAGAGATTAACTCTTCCTAACCATCACATTAAGAGCACTACCACCTTAGGAATGAGACAGAGAGGTTTTAATTAATTAGTGCTCCCATAGTCACACTCCAATTTTGTTATTACTCATTGAACCTTTTTCATGGGATATCCAATCTTTGAGGTTGGGTGTCCATTGTGGTGACTACTTTATAGGCTTTAGTCTCATTCTCCTCGATGATTCAGAAACTCGCTTGCGCGTTAAGCCTTTTGTAAACGGATCCGCTAGGTTCCCTTCAGACCTGACAAAATCAAGATAAATCACACCATGAGACAATAATTGTCTAAATAGAATTATGTCTAATTCTGATATGCCTGTTTTTCCCATTATATATTTTATTATTAGCTCTAGCTAAAGTAGCTTGACTGCCACAATGTAGAGGGATAGCTGGATTGCCAATTGAAAATACAGGAATATCAGCAATTAGATTTCTTAACCATTCTGCCTCCTTACTAGCTAAATCTAAAGCAATAAATTCAACTTCCATGGTGGATCTAGAGATTAAAGATTGTTTAGTAGATTTCCATGTTATTGCACCACCACCCAAAGAAAAAATATATCCACTAGTTGCTTTAGTCTCATCTGACTCAGTTATCCAATTTGCATCACTAAAGCCTTCTATTATGGAAGGAAATCCAGTATAACATAGGCCAAAATTGGAAGTACCTTTAAGGTACCTACACAATCTTTCAATTGCACACCAGTGATATTCATTTGGGTTACAAGTATATCTACTTAATCTATTCACAGCATATGCAATGTCAGGCCTAGTGCAATTAGAAAGATACATTAATGAACCAATTATTTGGGAATATTTATGTTGTGAAACTGGTTCTCCTACATTCTTGCTAAATTTCAAATTTGGATCATAAGGAGTAGATACAGGACTCAAATCAAAATAACCAAATTTTCTCAACAATTGTTCTACATAATGAGATTGGGTCAACATAAAATCATTGTCCCTTTTAATCAATTTTATACCAAAAATAACATTAGCAGAACCCAAATCTTTCATATCAAAATTATTTGATACAAATTCTTTGGTTTCATTAATGACTTTCATATTGGTACCAAAAATAAGAATGTCATCAACATATAAACATAAAATAACACATGCATTATCTAGCATTTTAATGTATAAACATTTATCAGAGTCATTAATGACAAAACCATAAGAAACAATCAGACTATCAAAAATTTTATGTCATTGTTTAGGGGCTTGTTTTAGACCATAGAGGGACTTAACCAATTTACAGACTTTATTTTCCTGGCCTGGTTTTATAAAACCTTCAGGTTGTTCCATATAAATCTCCTCTTCTAATTCACCATTTAAAAAAAGTTGTCTTAACATCCATTTGGTGAATTTCTAACTTAAGAATAGAAGCAATGGCTATTAAAATCCTAATAGTAGTCATTCTAGCAACAGGAGAATGTGTCAAAAAAGTCATCACCTTCTTTTTTATTGAACCTCTTTGCAACTAATCTAGCTTTAAATTTATCTATGGAACCATCAAGTCTAAGCTTTTTCCTGAAAATCCACTTACACCCAATTGCTTTGCAACCTTGTGGAAGTTCAGTCAAAATCCAAGTGTTATTAGACATGATTGATTTCATTTCACTATTAATAGCTTCTTTCCAAAAATGTGAATCAATGGATTTCATTGCTTCTAAATATGTTTTGGGGTCATTTTCAACTAAATAAATGTAAAAATCGTCCCCAAAACTTTTACTGACTCTCTTTCTTTTACTAGTTCTTGGTTCTAATTGTTCTAAATTAGGAGACACATCCTTAGAACCTGAACTTTCACCAATTTGCTTATTCAAATTATTTTTCATGGGAAAAATATTTTCAAAAAAGCTAGCATCACGAGATTCAATAATGGTATTTTTTGTTTACCCAAAAATATCTGAATTCAAAACTAAGAACCTATAAGTAGTGCTATTCAAAGAATATCCAACAAATGCACAATCAACAGTTTTAGGTCCTAGTTTTCTTTTTTTATTCAAAGAAATATTAACTTTAGCTAAACACCCCCACACTTTAAGAAAATTCAAGTTAGGAATTTTATTATTCCATATTTCATACGGACTTTTATCAGAATTTTATACATAACTCTATTTAAAATTAAACAAACAGAATATAAAGCTTCACCCCAAAAATTGTTAGGAAGGCCAGAACTTAACAACATAGAATTAACCATATCTAATAAAGTTCTGTTTTTCCTTTCTGCCACACCATTGGATTGGGGTGCATAGGGAGGAGTAACCTGATGAATTAAACCATGCAGTTTACAAAAATCATTCATTTCATCTGAACAAAACTCACCTCCCCTATCAGATCTTATAACTTTAATTTTCTTTTCTAATTGGTTTTCTACCTCAGCTTTATAGATTCTAAATGTATTAAACACTTCATCTTTAGTGGAGAGTAAGTAAACATAACAGTATTTAGAACAATCATCCACAAAGGTTACAAAATACCTTTTTCCTCCACGAGTTAGAGTATTATTGCAATCACAAACATCACTATGAATTAATTCCAATAGTGATGAATTTCTCTCTACTGATTTAAAGGGTTTTATGGGTTGTTTGGCTTGCACACAAATTTCACATTTATCTTTACTATCTAGAGCACATTTAGGAATTAATTTCATATTCATCATTCTTTTTATTGAACTAAAATTCACATGTCCAAGTCGTCCATGCCAAATATCAGAACATTCAACATTGGCCACAACAGAGGAAGAACATGAAAATTCAATATTCGCAACATTCAACTTAAATAATCCATCTACCAAATAACCTTTACCAATAAAAATACCATGTCTACTAATTACAGCCCTATTAGATTCAAAGACAACTTTAAAGCCATGTTCTACTAATAAGAAAACACTAACTAAATTTTTAAAGATTTATGGAACATGCAGAACATTGCTCAACAGAAGATCTTTGCCAGAAGATAATTTTAATAAAACTTCTCCTTCTCCCTTTACAATGGCCTCATTCCCATTTCCCATCTTTACAGATCTGGTACTTGATTCCTGGTACGAAGAAAATAATTTTTTTATTAGAACACACATGAACACTCACACCAAAATCAAACCACCAATCATTTGAGTTAACAACTAAATTTAACTCGGGATTATTGATATAATACCCGATCGATGGGAGAATGGAGCCGGCCTCGTCTACAATAACCACATTGGCATGTGGTTTTGTATTTGACAGTGCATGTGGCTTGGAAGTTCCACCTTTACGTTGGAAACAATCTATGACCAAACGATTCGTCTTGCCACAAACCCAACAGGGAGGACCCATATTCTTCTGACAAATAGATTTATCTTTTGGCTTATTATTATTCTGGTGATTTCTGTTAGGGCCATATTTCTTTAAATTTTTAGACTTGGGTTTATAGGCTTTATCAACCACTAGAGCTTTCGCTTGACTACTAGAAAGGGAAATTTCTTTAAAATTCTCACAATGTCTATCCTCAAACCTCAATGAAACAACCAATTCATCATAAGAGAAATTTTCGGGTTTTTGTTTTAAAACCCTTTGAAAATCTGACCAAGAAGGGGGGTAATTTTTTAATCAGAGAAGCAACCAAAACAACATCATCAAATATAATTCCCTTCATTTTCAAATCGAAAATAATATTCTCAAATTCATGAATTTGGTCACACACAGACTTCTCATCAACCATTTTGAAATCAATCCATTTTCCACAGCATACCTCTTAAAACTTAATTCTTCTGACCCATATTTCTTTTCTAAAGCTTCCCATAACTCTACAGAATTTTTGGTTGAACAGAAGATTTTATAGATACTATCAGACAAAGCACTCAGAATATTTCCATGACATAAAATATCATTTTCTTCAATATTTTTATCAACAGTGGCCTTAAGAACTATGCTTTGATCAGTATCACTAGTTTTAGAGGTTTCAGAGACCTTTTCTTTTCCTTTCTCATTAACAAAAATTACAGAATATAGACCTAGGGTAGTGAGCCAAAATTTCATCTGTTGTTGCCAACATTTGAAATTATGTCCAGTAAATTTTTCAGGCTTGCAAGAATGATATTTGGACTCAGAACTAGAAGCCATAGCAAATAAGGCATAAACAGAATTCCTAACCACGTCTTCTCTAAGATTGTTGGAAAATAATATACTAACCAAAAAGACTGCGCAGGAATACAAAACAAATAATAACAACCAACAGATCAAATATATTAATCAGAGATAATAAGGTTTAAGAAAGCCTGTTGTTTTGGGTCGATGCGCGTTGCAGAACGCTGTCCTTAGAGAAGACGTGCCCCCACTTGCACTGAGCTATTCGACACTCTACTCCCAGGATACAACTCCCTTCAAGAAAGCTTGTGTGCAGCTAAGCCTTCTTACGAATCCCCGTTAACTTGTATGCGCAGAAAAATAAAAAATATTTCTAATTTGTTTGTAGGAAAACGTATGTCAGATTTTCTGGCCTGATCTGGGTATAAAACCGATCCTTATCGTGAGGAAGAAGATAGTTGGCCAGATCCACCTTACATGCTAACTTCTCTCCTTAAAAGGAGGAACCACCATCAGACTGATTCTCATTTTTCTTTAAAAATTATAATTTAATAAATTAATAAAAAGAAAATGATTTAATAAAATAAATAAACTAAATACAAGATAATCTTAAATTTTCCAACAGTTTGGACGACTCTTCTTAAAGAAAACTCAACTTCAATATTGCATTAGTGTTCCTTGTGAGGTTAGGAGCGGAGGTCTCATGCTTCTGTGGCATAAATCTTTGGATGTGAGGTAAGCCAAGACCAAGTCGATTTAATAGCACTTGTTGTGTATTGGGCTTATAAACTTGATGTGAGGTAAGCCAAGACCAAGGCTCATATGCGCACCGCCGTCCGGCTCGGGCTCGGGCTTGGGCTTATTTTTTGGGACTTTCTTCTTCTTATTGCTTCGTTAAATCCATGTGGCAGGCTCGGAGGAAGTGAAAGATTCATACTTTGGCTAAGTCTTTGCTGAAGAATTCTAAGGTCACGTGGCATCTGCAGAGGAAATGAGGTTGGTCAAAGAACACTGTGTGGCCATTGTTTCTTTTTAGTTTTTAAATTTTGAAAATTCCACTTCTAATTTTGTCCACTTCTATAGTATAAATAAAGCCCTTCCCCTACCTTCTTCATCATCTCATCTCATTCTCTCTTCTTCTCCTCTCTGTTTTCGTTTTCCTTTCCTGAGCATGAAATTGGTTCCACTCCGACCCGACGAGTGCACGTCTGTTTCGGAGGTTGTGTTAACCTTGGGGAGCATACCGACAGTTAAACGATTTAGCACTGAGGTCGTGCCAAGTTTTGCTTTCAAGGCAGTGGTTCCGTGATAGCGAGCATAGCTAGCTAGTTTTCCCTAATTAATTTAGCTAGTCTTTTATAATTTATTGGCCAAAATTATGCATTTATATGTTATATTTGTAGGAAATATGTTTTGGAGCCAATTGGATGTTTGGGATGCGAAAAGAAGCCAAAAGAACGAAGAGAATTGAAGTTAGAAGCTTAAAGAATAGAGCCATCCGCAGACCAGCGTCGGGACGCTGCTCCTTGAGCGTCTCGACGCTGCCTTTCCTTATTTGAAATAGGCGGCAACAGGTCAGAGCGTCGAGACACTGTGACCCTAGTGTCTCGATGCTCTCTGTTTCCTTCAACAGAATCTGTGGCAGGGCGGTAGCGTCGCGACGCTACGACAAATTTTCAGCCTATTTATATTTTGCGATTAGGGCTGATGGAGGGACTTCTTTTGGACGATTTGGAGCCGTAAAACAGAGGAAAAAGAGGCTGAGGAAGCTGAAACAAGTGGAGGAAAAGCAGGAATCAAAGCTTTGTTCGTGGGGATAGTAACGGGGACGTGCGGTCTCGGCCTACCTAGCGTTTAATTCTCTTTACCCTTTGCTTTTGTAGTTTTTATGGCTTATTTAGACTTAGTTTATATTGTAACGCGGACTATGTGTAGCTAAGTTTAATTCTTAGGGATTGATGTAGCCGTTGGGTACTTTATGGATTGATTTAATGGTTTTATTGCTATTGATTTCATTTATGCATAGTTGTGTTCTTAATGCTTTCAATTTACCGGCCATAAATTGATTGATGTTTGTGATTGAATCTAACTCGGGAGAGAGGATTTAGCTTAGAAATCATTGTGCATAACTAGAATTTAGCTAGAGATCGGGAGATAATAGTTAATTATAGAAATCGTTAAAAAGGATAACCTTAATGCCTTGCATGTTTAATGAATTTAGATAGGGATATCGGGTTCATTGCATGTGGGAGAATCATGTATGCTCGGGAGAGATATGTGTGATTTTAGTATTCCAAGATTTATGAATCATAGCATGTCATTAATCCATGAATTAATCCATAATCCCAATTGGTGAAATCAAATCCCTAAGACCGTTGTCTCTAATTGATTGTCACACTTTTTATTGTTTTGTGTTAGATTTTGCATTCATTCTCACTTTGTTTGATTCCCTAAATAAAATTGGGAAAGACTATTTTCGGTAATTAAAATTGATTAAAAATCCAATCCAGAGGACGACACTCGATTTCACAATCACTTTACTATTACTTGACCCGTGCGCTTGCGGTAGGAAAATTCCACATCATTCTGTCCACGACACAACAATTTTGTCTTTCAATTCCAATTTTACCCTCCTTTCTAGCCAACAATTTGAAAGCAAAACTTTTTACACATTGATTTTACACATTGAGTTCGTTTCGTTACTCATGGTGGGAGGAATTCAATTGGCTCAAGTCAAATTAAAATGGATGATACCCAAACTTCTATTTGGTAAGATATTAAAGGGAAGTATTTGAGATTTGATTCAAATCCTTTGGTTTTTACTATATTAGATGTATGTTGAATTGTATGATATATTATGGTTCGAGACTTTCTTGATTTGATTCAAATTGGAGAATTGATTTTCCCTTTTAATACATTTGTTGGTATTGTGTGAGATATATGGTGACAAATTATTAGCTTTGAGATTATATATATATATATATATATATATATATATATTTATCTTCTCATATTCAAAAGATGATTGATATCTCGTTGGGTCTCCTAGACTAAATCTTTCTACATACTATGTTTAATTTTATATGTCTTGAAAATTTAGCAATTTTATTCCATTGCCATTTTTAAGCATGATATTCAATACATATTTAATATGTGTATAAATTTGTTCTTTCATTGAACAAGTTGTTTCTCTATCATGAAGTTAGATAAAAATTATTATTGCATTATCTTTCAAATTTCAAGTTTATAGACGGTTATAGTGATCTATTAGGGAAGCCTAATTATCATGTTAGCATGTATGGAAATAATGTTTCTTTGGAATATTATTGATCATATTGTAAATTGAAGTCTACGTGGCATTTAAAATAATTTTGGAAATACTGATAAAGTTTAAAGTTGTTTAGTTATGCAGCTTGAACTTGTGAAGCTATTGAAGGTTGAGGTAGTGAGGTATATTTTATTGACAATTTAAGTGTATGACCCTATGTCTCAAATTGCAATGTTTAAGAGAAGTATTTTACTTCTATTAATTTTCATGAAATTTAAAATTAAAACTATTGCTATTAATTGAGTTTGACATATATTATGCTTTGCTTATTACTTAAGTATAAAAATGAGTAAAATCTCAATTGCATGTGGAGCTTATAGAAATTGATGGTAGTTTAAGATCTTGCCAATCAATGCAAAGTGTGTTGCAAAAGCAAAGGTACTGTTAGATCTTGTAGATCTTGCTAATTATCTGTGTATAGTTTTATTTGATTGAAAATATGTTATTTATTCATAATGAATTTTTTATTGAGCATGTCTAGCTATTATCTGGAAAAATAAAATAAAATTGGGCGTTAAATAGTGGATAATTGTCCTTAGTAAGATTCATAGACACAAGCTTTAATGGGGCAAATTGTGAATACATGTTATTGAGATGTTCCATGTATTATTTGTGGTTATATGATTTGGCTATTTAAACTATATGAAGTTTAATTAATTATTGGTAAAGTAATTAATTTGTGATGCATTATGTCCATAGTATATATCAATTTTATTGTGGTGTTCTTAATTATGCATGTGTGCATAAATTATATGTTTGAGAGATTAAAACATATATGCGATATATCTCAAAATGTGGGGGCCACTAAAATGGTTTATCTGAAGATATGTGAGGGGAAGCTATTCTTTTTGCCTGGTTTATCTGATGATATGTGGGGGGAAGCTATTCTTTCTGCCTATTTTATTATTAACAGGGTTCCTCACAAAAAGCTGAATAAGACACCATATGAGCTCTGGAAGGGATACTCACCAAACCTGAGCTACTTGAGAGTGTGGGGGTGCTTGGCAAAGTGACATTAAAAAACCTACTGTTGGTTCTAAAACCTTTGATTGTGTTTTCATAGGTTATGCTCAGAATAGTTTTGCATATAGGTTTATGTGCCTAAGTGATAAATCAATTGGTGAGTATAGAGATGTTGAGTTTTTTGAAAATATCTTCCCTATGATTAAAACTGATAATGAATCTAGTGGAATATCAAAACAAGCATGCATGTCTTTGCCTTATACCTCTGTTGACATGATACATCTTGAACCTAGGAGAAGTAAAAGACAAAGGGTTAGTAAAAGTCTCAGACCTGACTTTTTAACTACTTACCTAGTAGGAAATTTTGACAAGATAGATAGTCAGTTTGCTTGCATGTATCTAATAGACGAAGATCCTAAAACTTACCAAGAAGCTATAAATGTTGTAGATTCTAGCTTATGGAAAGAAGTTATTAAAAGCGAACTAGACTCCATAGTTATGAATCAAACATGGAAATTGGTAGATTTACCTGTAAGAAATAAACCTATCAGGTGCAAATGGATCTTTAAAAAGAAAATGAGACCAGACGGTACAATAGGAAAATACAAGGCTAGACTAGTGGTTATAGGTTACACACAAAAGTATGGGATTGATTATTTTGATTCATACTCTCTTGTAACCAAAATAGCTACAATTAGATCTCTAATAGCTCTAGCTACCATTCGTGGCCTAATAATACATCAGATGGATGTAAAAACTGAAGGTGTTCATATAACACATGCGGAAGAAATTGAAGATCGAAAGCACTTAACTACATCAATTTTACTCCTAAAGCATGCTTGTTCTAAAGAAACCAGAACAGAGAGATAAGAAGAACCAACCTTTTGCAGCTCAATAGGTGGACCTCCGTGGATTCTTTTCTTCTCCAATCTTCTTAGGACAACCCTTAGAGTCTTCCTTACTATTCTCCGGGCCAAGAACGACTTGTGGGAGTCTATAGAGATAGGGAATTGGAAGGAAATGCTTGAAGGATCAAACTCTATGGAGATATGTGAAATGAGAGAGTTTGAGGCACAAATTCAGCAGCATAACATTATGGTAATTGCTGTATCTTTCTCAATCTGATTCCTCCTCTACTTATAGAGTGAATCCATGCAGGAAGAAGCCTCAAGATGCAAGACACATGGTGGTGATTTGGGTGAAAGTGGAAGCTAGGTGTTCAAGTAACATAACATGCAAGAATGCATGTATGTGGTGTAATTCCACTTTCAATCTTCATGCAAGAGTGGAATTACAACACTTTCCACTATCATGTGATTTAAAATCAGATTTTAAACATGCATTTTTATATTAATTTCAATTCTAAATTGAAATTAATATTGATAATCAATTTTGAGGCTTGTCCAATCAATTATGCATGATTAATCAAATTAATCATTCTAACCTTGTGCATCTTATTATACATGAATCCTTATTCATATATATAGTATTTAAAACACTTTTAAATACTTTATCTCTCATTTTCTAATTTAATTCATAATTAAATTATTGTGTCAAACACAATTTACGATAATACCCTTTTCCCGATTTTGAACGATTCAAAGTATCCTATCTTATTGTTCTAGGCTTTATTCCAATATGAGCTAGTAGGGGGACCTAATAGACCTATAGATCATGGGCTCCAACGATTCGAGGCTAACCGTCTAATCTCATTAACCAAGCTAACCAACATTCGTTAACTACCGGGACACTCCACTATAGCCCAATAGTTGCACTCCACTCACTATAGATATATTTCTGCCCATTTTATATAACCATATTTAGTAAGTCGATCCTTCACAGGTTGTTCGTAGCTATAGCTAGGTCAAAAGTCCGTTTTACCCCTATAGTACTTCTAGTTCCTTAAGTCCCATTGATCCTCTAATGAACAATTGGTTTATGGTCCAACCAATAAACCGAGTCCCTCTCGGGCCAATGAGAGAGCGGGATCCCTTTGTTCAAGCCCCGGAGACAGCACTTAAGGGAACAACCTCTCTACTATCCCTAATTTGGGTAGGAGTGAATTCCTTCTCGCAGGACTATGTCCCCAGCTATCTACCCGTTCCTATCCCTGAAATGGGAGGCTTATTGAGTCGGCGATACTGAGCCACTCTCACCTATGCAGATCTAAGGATAGGCCCGGATAAACAGGAGTTCATAGTTAGTTCAGGATTAAGATCGAGTTACCTAGGTCATCACATGAAATAGTCAGTCTTATCAGTAAACGGCGTTATAAAGCAAGAGTGACTTATTTCTCGATCCTGGTCTTATGCAAACTCATTGCATAGGACGCCTCCACTCGCATGTCTCTACATGGACTATTTAGGATCACATCGTCTGTACTATCTACAAAGTGGGTCGCGTCTCATAGTGTCCCCAGGATAAGGTACCCAGCCCTATCCCTATACTATAGACCGTTTTGGCTATTACACGAGCCTGATTCACTTTTATGTCTCTACATAAAACTCAAGTGTTCATCCTATAGCCAGGGATCTTAGTTTATTGGATTTGGGTTATTTAACGTGCAATTTACTTATTCAGTAACGACTTTACTGAATGAATCTCGACAACGACTTTATCGATCAAGTATATAATTCGTTTAACATTTACTATCTACGAGTTTTAGGGCACCAATCCCAACAAAAATGGCATTCCTTAATAGGGATTTAGAGGAGGAGATCTATATGTCACAACCTGAAGGTTTTCTAGCTGCTGGTCGAGAGAATAAAGTATGCAAGCTTAAAAAATCTCTCTATGGTCTAAAACAAGCTCCCAAACAATGGTATGAAAAGTTTAAAACACTTTAAATAACCAACGGTTATAAAGTAAATTGTTCTGATACTTGTGTTTACTCAAAATTGTTTGGAGCAAAATGTGTGATTATTTGCTTGTATGTTGATGACATGCTTATATTTGGTTCAAACTTAGGAGAGGCTGATGTAATACCAAGTTACTCCTTTCTTCGCATTTTGAAATGAAAGACTTAGGAGAGGCTGATGTAATACTTGGTATAAAAATAAGGAGAACGACAATGAGTATTTCTTATGACAATCACACTACATTGAGAAAATGCTGGAAAATTTGATCACTTTGATAAATCACCTATAAGAACCCCTTATCGTGCAAGTATTAGTCTTAAAAGGAACCAGGGCGACGGTGTATCTCAATCTGAATATGCAAAAATCATAGGTAGTGTCATGTTTTTGATGAATTACACTAGACCTAATATTGCATATGTTGTTAATAAACTGAGTAGATTTACACATAACCCTGGTAAAAAACATTGAACTGCGCTACATCGCTTGTTAAGGTATCTTAGAGGTACTATGGATTACTGTTTGCATTTTAACAAATTTCCTGTTGTGCTTGAATGATATTGTGATGCAAATTGGGTAATAGATAATGATGAGGTAAGCTCCACTAGCGGGTACGTTTTTACCTTTGGTGGAGGAGCTATCTCATGGAAATCAGCAAAACAGACCTGTATTGCTCGTTCTACTATGGAAACTGAGTTCATAGCACTTGAACTGGCAGGTCAAGAGGCCGAATGGCTAAAAAGTCTTCTTGGAGACGTCCCTTTGTGGGGAAAGACTGTACCTGTGTCCCTACACTATGACTCACAGGCTGCCATAGGGATTTCCAAAAACAGCGTGTACAATGGCAAGAGACGCCACATACGTCTGAGACATGGAGCCGTAAAGCAGTTGCTGAAAGATGGAGTTATCTCCTTGAAATATGTGAGGTCCGAGAGGAACTTGGCAGATCCTCTCACCAAAGGACAAACAAGGAGAGTAATTCTAGAGTCCTCAGGATGTATGGGACTCAAGCCATGATGCTTCTCACTAGCATGAATCCATAGCCCTTTTTGGGTGGTCCATGCATGGACTTGATGGATACAGTGAAGCTCGTGAGAATCCATAGCCTTTTTTTGGGTGGTCCATGCGTGGACTTGATGGATAGTATTCAAAGTCTTCTTAGTTTAGTGGTTTATCCATGATAGACTAGATGAAGTAGCAACGTGATTGTGAAGGTGGGGTCGCCTTCTATGAAAGAGCTAAGGAGCCTCTTTCTAGAGCTTTCATGATGACCCAAGGTTTTGTGCATGGCCATTAAAAGCACTTGACAACTATCGCGGAATCAAAATCGAGGATTAAAACGTGTTGTGGGGGTCTCAACTATAAACACTGGAAGTTCAAGAGGTAACTCACTTCCACCCTTTAGGTTGTTGCCCTACTTCACTATGCATTAATTCAAATCGAAAGATATTAATGCTTAAGTTTATTATCCTTGCTCAGGAAAACTTTCTTTCATCTTAATCCTCTTTATTTTACTATTTTGTCATTCGTGGGGGATTGTTGGGAATGACAAATAGTTTTGTCCTACATCGGAAGCGTAGCTCTTGGAAAGTCGATTTAATAGCACTTGTTGTGTATTGGGCTTATAAACTTGATGTGAGGTAAGCCAAGACCAAGGCCCATACGCTCACCGTCGTCCGGCTCGGGCTCAGGCTTGGGCTTATTTTTTGGGACTTTCTTCTTCTTATTGCTTAGTCAAATCCACGTGGCAGGCTCGGAGGAAGTGAATGATTCATACTTTGGCTAAGTCTTTGCTGAAGAATCCTAAGGACACGTGGCATCTGCAGAGGAAATGGGGTTGGTCAAAGGACACGTGTGTGGCCACTGTTTTTTTTTAGTTTTTTAATTTTGAAAATTCCACTTCTAATTTTGGCCACTTCTACAGTATAAATAGAGCCCTTCCCCTACCTTCTTCATCATCCCATCTCATTCTCTCTTCTTCTCCTCTCTGTTTTCATTTTCCTTTCCTAAGCATGAAATTGATTCCACTCTGACCCGACGAGTGCACGTCTGTTTCGGAGGTTGTGTTAGCCTTGGGGAGCATACCGACAGTTAAACGATTTAGCACCGAAGTCGTGCCGAGTTTTGCTTTCAAGGCAGTGGTTCCGTCCATGACACAACAATTATGTCTTTCAATTCCAATTTTACCCTCCTTTCTGGCCAACAGTGTATGTAAACTCATTCTCTAAAGAGTACATTAACTTCATGGTTAAAGAAAAGGCGAGGTGGTGGAGGTTCACAGGCTTTTATGGAAACTCGAATCACAAAAAAAGATTCGAATCTTGGAAGGGAATTGATATATTGAACTGATCCTTACCAAACCTTCCTTGGATTATTGGAGGTGATTTCAATGTTATAATGTTTAAGGGAGAAAAGTGGAGGTTCACAGGCTTTTATGAAAACCTGAATCCCAAAAGAAGGCTAGAATCTTGGAAGTGAATTGAAATATTGAACTCCTTATCAAACCTTCCTTGAATTATTGGAGGTGATTTCAATGATATAATGTTTAAGGGAGAAAAAAAAATGGCAGTGCCAATAAAGGCGAAGGACAAATGTAAAGATTCAAGGATAGGATGTCGAATTGTAATCTCCTTGACTCGGGGTTTAAAGAAAATGCCTTTACATGTTGAAAGAATAAGAGCAATTGAAATGCCTCGAAGGAAAGGTTAGATAGATTTCTTATCAATGCTCAAATGCTACATATGGCCCAGAAAGTGAGCGTTGAACATGACAACTACTATAACTCTAACCATCGACTGACTGTGGCCCAAATTACTTCAAAATCGGATGTGTGCTCAAGGCCAAAGGAGGTGAAACCTTTGAAATTTGAGAATTCTTGGCTAAATTTTGAGGATTTGCAAAAAGTTGCTGGAGCAAATTTCGAAGGATCAACCAGGCGGAGTAAACAAGCTCATCAACAGAAATGTCATGTGCCTTATAGAGTAAGAGATTAAGTGGCTAGAGTTCGAGGACAACTCCAATGTAGAAGAGAATTTTCAAGAGGTTGAAAGAGAGCTAGAAACCCTTCTCAAAGAAAAAGAAAGGTATTGAAAGTTGAGATCTAGAGAGGATTGACTAAAGAAGAGGGAAAGCAAAACACAAAGTGGTTCCACTTCAACGCATCAAGGATAATTTGAACAAAATCGACGAGATCCATGATGAGGAAGGTAATCAGGTGGAGATCAATGAAGAAATTGGTGAGGTTACAACAGAGTACTTCAAAACTTTGTTTAGTACACCAAATCCGAGCATCAAAATCTGAAGGAAGTTTTGAATTGCATCTCACCAAAAATTAGCAAAAGGTAGAACAATGAGCTTTCTCAACCTTGTTCTAGGAAGGAAATTGAGATTGCACTAGAAAGTAAGGACCCGTTTGGTAACGTTCTCGTTTTTTGTTTCTTGTTTCCAATTTTATTAAGAAATCTAAGCATTTAATAACTATGTATTTTTCTTGTTTCTCATTTTTTAGAAACACTCCCAAATTTTGTATAGAACTTTTGGGAACAACTAAAACTAGTTTTTCCTTTTTTGTTCTTGTTTCCAATTTTTTCCAAACATAAATAAGAATATAGGTTTATTATTATTGAATGTATAGGTGATAGGGTCATGAAATTCTATTTTTCTTTATTAAAAATGAAGAAACGGAAACAAGAAACAAGAACGTTACCAAACGGGCCCTAAGTGTCCTACAAAAGCTTCAGGATCAGATGGTTTACACACTATGTATTATCAAAAGTGATGGGACATAGTGAACGACGAAACTAGCTAAGTTTGCCTTAAGTTTTTAAATTAAGTATTTAAATTAGCAAATGAGCATTCCCTTTTAAATAAACTTAAACTTTCTAATGTAATATTTATATTAGTGATATTAATTTTGTTGGTATTCTTTTTAATGTTTGATTAATTCTTTTAATGATACAATGAAAATGTTGATTCACCATTTATATCGATGTGTTGAACCTACATATATAAAAATGTCGATGGAAATGTCGACAAAACTTTAATACCAAACAACTAAATTAAACCTTAAACACCTATAGAAAAAATTAATAAAGCTAATTAACACAAAATCAACAAACTTAATTAATTTAAACAAACTTAAAGTAAACTAGCATACTAATCATCTCAAATCAGGGCAAAGATTGGACCAATCAAACTAAAATAACATGGTTAAAAAAAAAATAGCATGGGAGGGACAAACATTAAAGAAACAATAATGGTAGGCTTAAAGTCAAAGGATCAGAAAAATGATGTCCAGCCAAAGTGAGCTTAGCTAAGCAGTTGTAACGCCCCAGGCCCAGGATTCGGAATCCGGATTCGGCCCTTAACGGCCCCGGCATTCCCCTGCGACCTGGCCACGTTACCATACTTATCTGAAACTGCTCCTAAGAGTGAAGACTGTCCCCACAAACCAACACGGGGTCCTTTTAGCATGCTTTGTCCTCACTCACATGCTTCCTAGGAAAATTCCCAGGAGGTCACCCAACATAGAACTTCTCCAAGCTAAGCACGCTTAACTTCAAAGTTCCTATGATTGAGCCACCGAAAAGGAAGGTGCACCTTGTTGGTATAGGTAGTATCTATCAATTCTTTTAAGCTTCTCTAGGCCATACTTTCATGTCCTCAGGATCCCTCTCATTCGGATGTGATCTCGGTTCATTCATGTACCCCTCCTAACTTCGGGTGTCACATGCCCACCAGCTTCCGCCTTGGTTCGTCCCCGAACCACATCCTACTAGGAGAGGTTCCGCTCTGATACCATCTGTAACGCCACAGGCCCAGGATTCGGAATCCGGATTCAGCCCTTAATGGCCCCGGCATTCCCCTGCGACCTGGCCACGTTACCATACTTATCTGAAACTGCTCCTAAGAGTGAAGACTGTCCCCACAAACCAACACGGGGTCCTTTTAGCATGCTTTGTCCTCACTCACATGCTTCCTAGGAAAATTCCCATGAGGTCACCCAACATAGAACTTCTCCAAGCTAAGCACGCTTAACTTCAAAGTTCCTATGATTGAGCCACCGAAAAGGAAGGTGCACCTTGTTGGTATAGGTAGTATCTATCAATTCTTTTAAGCTTCTCTAGGCCATACTTTCATGTCCTCAGGATCCCTCTCATTCGGATGTGATCTCGGTTCATTCATGTACCCCTCCTAACTTCGGGTGTCACAGCAGTAATTGGCATGTACCCTCGACCATGAGGTCAGAGGTTCGAATCTCCCCACCCCCAAGTGTTGATGTACTCAAAAAAAAAAAATGATCTCCAAATATTAATGCTTAAAAAAGGGGAATCAAATATATATATGAAAGAAGTAATGCCAAATTCTAAGGTCATCCCTTTTGATGAAGGGTTGTTTTTGAATGATAGTTTTGAAATTTTGTCCCCCAACCAAACCCATTCGTATGTACGGATTTGACTGCAAATCTACCAATATAATGGACTTTAATTTATAGGTATGGAGGAGTTTTTAAAACTTGAAAAGAAATTGAAAATACAAATCCGAAGACTATTATTGTGATTTTTTTTTTTTTTTTTTTGAGTTCAACGACATTTGAAGGTGAGGGATTCGAATCTCTGACCTCTTGATCGAGGGTACATGTCTATCACTACTGTGTTATACTCGCTTTGACGACTATTATTGTGATCTATTAAAGTTAGTCTTTAGTGATTGAAGTTTACGTTTACAATTTAGAGAGTACGTTTAAAACAAAAGTAAAATTATAAGTTTAGTCTCTTAACTTTAAACATTATGTTTAATAAGTTCTTGAACTTATGTTTATTGAATTACAAGATTTATTATATACAAACTTGAAAATTAAAGAATTTATCAGATATAAAACTGCAAATTCATGACCAATTAAACTCTTCTTAAAGTTTAACCACTTATTATTTGATACAATATATTGAAAGTTTAAGAAACTAATCAGACATCAAAATGAGCATAACTTAACTGTGATTGTAATTGGTATATACTCTCGATCAAGAGATTTAAGGTTCAAATCTCCACTTCCTATATATTAAAAAGTTCATAGACTTTATTAGACATAACTAAAGGTAAGAGACGAACCTTATAATTTAAAATACGGTATATCTCAAGCTTCCGAGACAAAAAAATAATTTTTTTTTTCTTCTAAGTTGAAACTTCAAAAAAAAACTGAGCAATAAAATAATTACTTCAGACAATGGAAATATTCTATTAAATTTCCTTTAAAAAAACTGATCCTTTTAGAATTAAAAAAAAATAGTTTATTGACTGCAAATTCTCTACATATGTGAGAATGAAATTTATAATAAAATAATACAAGTCTTGTTTTGAGATTATATTATTAAATTTTGGAATAGAAAAAGAGATATCCAAAGACAAGAAAATGCTGGATTTTTGGTTCCCACATTACTTAGACAGGATAGAAAGACACCCACCCTTTTGACCATTGACTCTCCAAACCCACCAACCAAAATGGAAAGAGAAAAATGGAAAAAAGAAAATAATTGTTTAAATGCTCAAGAAAAATTAAAACCACCTCAAAAGGGGTTGGAATTGGAGGGCACTCCTTGGGACTTCCTTAGGGGCCGTTTGTTTTTTTGGTAATCAAGATAGCCGGAATTTTCAGATGCCTGAAATTATATATGCCCGGAAATATAGATGTCCGGCATTTTAGATAACTGTATTTGTTTTGAATGAATAATTTATAGGGATGTTCAGAAATATTTAGATAACCATGTTTTTGTTTTGTAGGATTTTTGGATGGGAATGTCTTAAAATGATGTATTATTCCAACAATACCCTTTCCTATTTTCAAATCATTTATATATTAATTTAATTTGTATAACATTTTTTACTTTAATAATTTAATATTGTTATGAATTCAATTTGTATTAATTTTATATGTTATTTTGTAAAAACAATAATTTCTATTGTCTTAAAATTTGTATGAAAATCTTGGATTACCGCGAAACAAACGGCCCTTATAGATTTCTGAAATCAAACCAATTCGGTTCAGTTCGATTCTACGTGGGTTAAAATATCTTAAAACAATACAAGAAAGTCGATTGTTCTTTTTAAGGACATAACCTTTGAAAAAGTATTAAATGAGAGCATTGATAAATATTTTTTCAAAGGTTAACTCAACCTTTAAAAAGAGTTGAATTAAAAATTGGTAAACGTTAATATATCACTAAAAAAAAGCTTATACATTATTTGAAGATATAAGTAAATTTGATTAAGTGATCTTTCCAATAATAAGTAAATTTGTGTTTAAAATCTTAAAGTTAAAGTAACAAATCCATTTGAGAAGTATGAATATTTCCATTTGAAACCTTAAAGATAAAGTAGATCATATTTGTAAAATATTCATATATAATATACTAATGAAACTACTTACAGCCTAAAGTATCCCTAAAATATTCATACCTCATTGCGAATCATGCTCTCTCTTTGCTCTGAATCTTGACTATCTAATGCAAAACTTTCCCTTTGATTCTTGGAAGAAGCATCATCATAATTTCTAATCCTGCAAATATTGAATCGGCTCGCGGTGTAACCATTATGCTGCGTTTCACGTTTTACATTTAGTTTCAATTATATTTATTCTCTTATCCATACAAAGTAATTATTGTTGTTGTTTTCAAAACTTACACTACAAGAAAAAGTATTTCTACTGACGGACTTTCTCCCGACGCCGAAAAATGAGTAGACAGAAGTCGTCTCTCCCGATGCCTTTTAATACGTGTCGGGAGAAATTTTCAAAAAAAATTTCTGCTGACGTCGTGTCTAACGGCGTCGGCAAGGCAGACATTCTACCTTCCAACATATCAACAATTGCATAAGGAGTAAGCTTAAATTTGAGAATAATTAAATAATTAATCCACTCTTTATGTATAACAATAGTTTTGAAAAACCCACAATATTTAGGGTTCCTGAGAATAGAGATGTTTCATGACTATTATTTTCCGTCTCCAGCAGTAGGGCGAACGATATCTGGAATTTAGTAGATTATGACCACTCTGACACTGTAAATGATTCAAATACGGTGTGCGTATGCAAGATAATATTGACAATTCCCTCCAACTTTCAGAAAGAAAAAAAAATTATTTTGTTGATTATATTGATCTCGATTATGTTGTACTAACCATGCCTTTGGAGGAAAAATATGTTTTTCAATCAAAGACTAATCTGAAAAAGGTCATATATCTATTTGCCGTTAAAGGTAGTTTTCAATATATTGTATTTTAATGTGGATTTTTCCTACCGCAAGTGTAGGAGTCAAGTAATAATATAGTGTTTTCGTGTAAAACGAGTGTCGTCCCCTGGATTGGTTTTCTAGCAAATTAAGTACCGTGAATAATCTTGTCCAATTTTATTTAGAGAACAAAACTTAATGATAAAGATAAATCTCTAAAGACAAAAAGCATAAAATAAAGGTGGAGACTCAAATAGAAAAACTCTTAGGGAATTGATTGCATTGTTGAGATTGATGATTAATTAACGGAATGAATTTCGCATGCAATTATTCTACCAAGTCTAGGAACCTTTTATCACAACTATATCTCTCCCGAGCATAATTGATTCTCATGCATGCAACTAACTTGATATTCCTATCTAAGTTCATTAACATGCAAGGCTTTGGGTTTAGTTCTTCTAACAACTTCTAAAGTAATTCTAAATTTCGTTACGATCTTAGAAATTCTACTTTAGTCATGCAATTAGTAAATTAAGTCTTAGGCTAAATCCTCTCTCCCGAGTTAGATTCAACACTTAAATCATTTAATTAGTGATCAAGTAATTGAAAACATTTAATCATAATTGCATAGATAAAACAAAAGCACATTCATACCGAAAATCAATCCAACAAACTAAGCAACTACATCAATCCCTAAGACAAACAACTAGCAACTCATAGTCTTGCAACTACAAACACTAATTGAAAGAAAAGCCATAAAAACAATAAGGGTTGTTTGGGGCGCTGGGTTGGTTATAATAGCTGGGGGCGCTGGGTTGGTTATAATAGCTGGGGGATTATAATAGTCTAGGGGTTATAATAGTCTGTGTTTGGGGTGCAGATTATTATAGTCTGGGATAAAATAGTCTGTGTTTGGGGTGCAGATTATTATAGTCTGGGATAAAATAGTCTGTGTTTGGGATGCAGATTATTTTAGTATGGGTTAAAATAGTCTGTGTTTGCAATGTTGATATGTTTAACATTAGGTTCTGAATCAAAGGTTCAAGCTAATTATTTTTTTTCCTGAATTTTTTGTTTATTTTCCTCATGCAACTTTGTACGTCAAATACCATATTTTGCAAATATTAATAAGAAAAATGTTTGAGTTTAGCGGTAAAAAATAATAATAATAATAAAGTTATAGGTATAGGGTTAAATTATGTCCTTAACTTAAAAGGAAACAAGAATAACTTAAGATAAAGGTTGATTTTCTTTGTTTCAGAGTCATGTTTTTTTTCACAAAATAAGTAATTTTATGATTTCATATAGAAAAACCATATTTGTTTCATTTCTGTATTTCCAACATAAAAATGGTAAAGACTTATTCAAAACTCATTTTACCTTCATTATCAAAAGAATCAAATAAAATAGAAATCACATGAAATAAAAGCTTGAGTAGTATTTTTTAAAAAAATTATTATTATCACGGTAAACTTAAATACGATAAGTATAATTTGGAATGAAAAATATGGTACGATGAAGGTAAACATTCATATACTTCATTATCAAAAGTAATTATGTAATAAAACTCCATATTTATACAAAGACAACCTAGTATCTAACTCTCTATAATTTTTTCGATTTTTCCGACGACCACCAACAAATTTTTCGGCGATTGAAATTTTTTTCCCCTCTTTTTTCCTTTCATTTCTTCTACCTTTTTTTTATTATTTTTTTATTTTCTTTATTTTTCGTTTTTTATATTTTTCGAAATGAAAACGAGAAGAGAATATTAAAAAAAAAAAAAAAAAAAAAAAAAAAAAAAAAAAAAGTCGTCGGTCGTCGGAAAAGTTGTCGGTGGTCGCCGGAAAAGTCGTCGGCCGGTTGTCGGTAGGAAAGTCAATGAGTCACATGGAAGAAGAGAGAAAAGAGTTACTGTAGAGAATGGATAGAATAATTGGGGTGGGTTGAATAGTGTTACTGTAGCAACACGGAGGAGAAAAATAACCAACTCCACCCCTTATTTTTGTTGGTGCCCCAAACATTGGGTTGGTTATAATAGCCCCCACTATTATAACCAACACAGTGGGCCAAACGGCCCCTAAGAGGTAAGGGAAAGAAAGGGAAAACTCTTGAATCCGTTGAAATCGACACGTCCTCGTCACAATCTCCACGTCTTCAAGCTTGGTTCCCACTCATTGGCCTTGCTTCAGCTCCCACAAAAAGTCTCTAGTCGAAACTAGGGCTAAAATCTAACCAAATGGACTCCCCTTGGCCGTAGGAATTAAGGATGTATTTATAGGAAAATTGTCGGTAGCGTCGCGACGCTGTCCCTGCTACCGCCAAAAACATAAAAGGAAAACCAGTGTCGAGACGCTAGCTCTCGGATTTGCCTCAAACTTAAGCCTCAAACTTTGATTCTTTTTGCTTCTTTTGCTCTTCTTTTGGTCCCGAGCACCCGATCAACTTCCTAATTCAACATTTCCTCCAAGAATTCATTTCCTACAAAATAAACATTAAAGTGCATAAAAACGACCAAATAATACTCACAAACGAACTAAAATAAACCGGGGAAAATAGCTCGCTATGCGCACTATCATATTTTTGTAATTCATTCCTATTTTTCCTCCTTGAGATTATTTCAGTATTATATTTCTAAATTTAAATTTTTATTATTAAATCATGTTGTTAAGATAATTTGAATTTACTGTTTCTTTTTATCTTTGTAAATTTAAAATTGCTTGATTAAAGTTTGCCAATAATTTAAATTGTAATTCATAGATTCTCTCATTCATTTATATTGTATTTGAATTTAAATGTTAACTAGATTTAGATTTTCGTCAAAGGTATTTTTGTATGTTTTGTTGTTAAAAAATCTTCCTTTCAAAACAACGTATAAAAGGGAAATCTTTATAAATGACCTGTATTTTTGACAAATGGTCAAACGGTTTTTTTCAATGGAAAATGGATAAACCGTTTTTTAAACATATTTTCACGCTAATTATTCTTCCAATTATACCCTCAAGTCAATTTTCATGTTTCATCCTATATTTGAGGAATCCCTATTTGATTTAATTTTTTTTTTAAAAAAAACAATAAAAAAATTGTTTATCCCATGAAGCATGCAATCGGTAGTTACAGTTTATATCTTCTCTCTTATCTATTTAGATTTTTATTTTTTAATCAACAAATCATTATCTTCATCATCTTTTCCACCCATTCTCAACTTTGATTGATTTCTTGGTCTTTACTTCTTTCCAACACTGAAAAGACTATTAATCATAGGTATGTTGTCTCATATTCGTATTATTTCTTTTATTCCTATTCATTTTTTTATTCCCGAAAGTATTTTTTACCTACCCTTTGCAAAATTAGATCCTTGTATTCTATGACTATAAATGCTTCAAATACAGTGTGTATGCAAGTAAATTATAAGAAGTCTCTCTATTTGCGTGATGAAGAGGACCATGCAGATTTTGGAAGGTTTTCAAATTCTTCTCGTGAATTTTGAGTCCTCAATTTATGATGAAATTGTAGCCTTAACAGGTATAATTTTTCTTCATCAAGTATTTCTTTTTATGTACCTCTATTTTTCCTCCATAAATCGTGATTTTAATTTAGTATAAGATTTCTTAATTTAAATTTTCGTTCTCAAATTATTTTGTTTAAATTGACTCGATTATACTGTCCCATCCTATATTTGAGGAAGCCCCTATCTAATTTAATTAAAAAAAATAAAGTTTTTTATCCATGAATCAAGTAATCAATATATAGTTACAACATATATCTTCTCTCTCTTATCTTTTTTATCTTTGGTTGGAATATGTTAGATTACCCAAAATTTAGGTTTTCATTTCAAATTTCGAGTAGATTTTTTAATCAACAATTCATCTTCCACCTATTCTCAAGTTTGATCGATTTCTTGGTCTTCACTTCTTTCCAACGTTGCCTCATATTTGTATTCTTTTTTTATTCATATTCATTCTTTTATTTCCAAAAGTAATTTTACGTACTCTTTGCAACATTAGATCCCTATATCTGAGACTATAAATGCTTCAAAATATAGTGTGTATGCAAGTAAATTCTAAGAAATGATTCTTCTTTCTCAATATGTTGTATTTCTTGTATGTACCCTTATTTTTCCTCCATAAATCGTGATTTTAATTTAGTATAAGATTTTTTAATTAAGATTTTTGTTTTCAAATTATTCTGTTAAGATAGATTAGTATCAGTCTTATCTTTTTTTATTTTGAAATTCATTGATTTAATTTAACTTAAATTAATTTATAAATCATAGATTCTCTCACTATTTTATAGTGTATTTTAATTTAATTAGTCTTTAGATTTAGATTTCGGTTAGGGGCATTTTTGTTTGATTCGTCGTAAAAAAAAACTTACTTAAAAAGCAATTGGCCACTTTTTAATTGATGTTTCTTCTATTTGCATGAGAGTTTTCTTCAATTTCTTTAATTTGCAGATGAAATTCCAGATTTTTTTTAATCAATATACTGTATTTTTTATCTTCTCCTATTTTTTCTCCATAATCCGTGATTTGAATTTAGTATGAAATCGCTTATTTTAAATTTTTGTTTTCAAATTATAATTTTAAGGTAGATTAAATCTAGATTTATCTTTTTGATTTTCAAATTCTATTATTGAATTTCTAAATTCCTAGATTCTTTCCATTTTTATAGTGTATTTCATATAAATAATTTCTGAATTAAGATTTCGGTTAGGGTCATTTTTGTCCATCTTGTTACCAAAAAACTTACTAAAATTAGTATTTGGCCATTTTTCAAATTGTAAATTTGAATGGCCTTTTTTCAAAACAGCTATTTAAAAATGGTTACTAGTTGCCCCTATTAAAAATGGTCATTTATCTAGTTGTCGAGCAAAATAATCAAAAGGGGTTTCTACAAGAATAGACTGAAATTAGCCCATATATTTCACTTTTGTCCAAAGACCTTAAAATTTTCATTTCAGTCCAGCCCGTTTTAAATAATTGTAGCCCATTTACCATTTTGCCCCTCTGATATTCAAAATAAAAAATAAAAAAAAAAGAAAGAAAATACAGACCGTTCGTATGAAAGAAAAGGAAACAAACCGTTTGGTATGAAAAAATCCCAAAAAAAACACTTCCTTCCAAAAATACGCTTTTTCTTCCTTCCGAAAACACTGCATACTCTTCTTCCTTCCGAAAATCACATCATCCACCGTTGATTCCCCAATCATCATTCCTCAACCGTCGGATCAGAATCTGTCATTCCCCAGTTTATAACGTTTGAGAAGCAACTCCGGCCAACCATTTTGCTGCCGACCAACGCAAACCCCAATTCTCGAAGCAGAGCAACAATGGAGACAATGGTTTCTCCATGGGGAAAACCAGGCGCTTGGGCCCTCGACTCCGAGGAACACGAAGCTCAACTCCTTAAAGAAGAGGAACAACAATAGAAACAATCAGAGCTCAGCTTGGATTTTCCCTCCCTCAACGATGCATTGGCCACCAAACCGAAGAAGAAAGGACAAACTCTCTCGTTGGCAGAGTTCAATGCCTATGGTGGCAGCGGCTCGAGATCTTCTTCACAGGGCCACACGCATGAAGATTTCACTCTGCGTCTCTTCTGCAAGATTCCTCAGGCTTTTTTTTCCGTATAGATCTGGGTTTTTTTGCCGTACTGATTTTCTTTTTGACGCATCTACTACGTTTCCCTGTTAAATACCCGGTATGGATTTCTAAATACCGGGTATGAATTTTTAAATACCCGGTATGAATTTTGAAACTTCTCCGTAATTAGTTTTGTCTGCCTCAAATTTTAATTTTTTAGATAAATTCTCTTTTTGAGGCATCTTCTACGTTTCCCTGTTAAATACCCGGTATGGATTTCTTAATACCGAGTATGAATTTTTAAATACCCGGTATGAATTTTGAAACTTCTCCGTAATTAGTTTTGTCTGCCTCAAATTTTAGTTTTTTAGATAAATTCTCACTAGCATCGTTATTTCATATGGGGTATGAAATTCATTTATTCATAATTCTAACACATACATTATAATACTGTACCGATATATACCACTTATAAGCACGTATGAAATTCATTTATTCATAATTATAACACATGCATGATAATTCTGTACCAATATATACCACTTACAAACGGGTATGAAATTCGTTTTTTCTTTTGGATATGAACGAATTTCATATACATGTTTGTAAGTAGTATATATAATCGAATGAAATATATATGTGTGTGTGTGGGGCTACCGTGACCAAAAGAAATCCGGCAAAACAGTGCAGCGTTATTAGACAAATACTAAGTTTTGAATGAAAAATAGGTTGAAACTGGTAGCAAAATGATGACAAAGGGAAAATGGAAAAGGCACACGACAATGGGACTGCAAAATAGTGAAAGATGGAAATAAATCCCATTTTGGGACAGCACAAAATTTCAAATAATGAAAAATATTATAACATTAAACATGAAAATGGAATTTGCTTGTTACCAAATACATAAGCAGGAATTTAATAATTCCAAAAACAGGTGGGTGGGGTTCAGAATTCCAAAAACAGGCACGCGACAATGGAAAAAAAAAAAAATCCAAATATGAAGTTAATTCGAATTCTAGCCGGCTGGAATGCTGCAAAAAAAAAAAAATAATATTTATTATAATTATATAATTAAATAAGGGCAATTAGGGAAGAAAGAAATTGAAATAAATGAATGAAATCCTTGAGATAAACAAAAGATTATGACAAATATGTAATTAATAGGTTTATTGATCTCATCCGCTATAATTTCTGTAATCAAAACCCAAAGCCCATAGCCCAAAAGCCCACGACTATTCCATTAGTCTTGTTAAGATTGGAGCCAAAATTGGGCCCAAATTCTTTTGATATAGGCCCATTAGGTTTTTTATGTTAACACATATAAATACCCTAGTACGACTGAAAGAAAAAGTGAATGGCCTTTTTGTGTTTTCTGATTTCAACTTGTGACAACATCTTCTTTGGTAAAATCTTTGTGTTTGTGGCGGTGACTATTATTTTAGAAGTGAATTAAGTGTTTTTCTCTTTTTTGGATCAAGAGTTTATTCGATTGTTTATCCCCCGCTACTGATTGTTGTACTTAGAAGTCAATAGCGTTTGTTGGGTTATTGAAAATTGTTTTGTAGAACAAGTTTGAAGTCTTTTGTATCTCGCATCTTAATAGAATCTGTTATAGAAGATTGGATGTGTAGTCCCGAGTTTGGAACGAACTAATATAGCTTTCGGTGTTATTTGTTTTTTCCATTCTCTTATTATTATTATTATGTGACTCTAACTTGTTTGACTTAACTTATGGAAGGAGAGATAAATTGTAGAATTGTATTTACGATATAATATTATTATTATGTATTCTATGTTTACATGATTGTTTCTAATAATGAATAGATTCATATTAAATGTTGTTTTCTCATATATTCAATAACTTAAAATATTCAATACATTTTCATTAATTAGATTATATCTTACAAAGTACCATAATCAAAAGGAGAATGACCCAAACTAATCAAAATAGCAATAAAACAAAGATTGCTAAGCCCATAGTCTAAGAGAGATGGGTTTAATTCCAAGGCCTATGGTAACCAAAATTATGTACCAAAACATAGTTTAATGAAATATGTTATAATTAATTAAATTATCTAAGAATATGACAAAGATAGAATGTTGTTGACCCTTTTTCTCTTTTCAATTTGAAAGACATATGTTTAAAATTTTTTCACATTCAATTTCAAAATATGAACTCAAAAATGCCAAAAAAGTATTCTAAACTAAAACAAGGAGGCTACAAAGAACAGCACAGCAAAATAGATGCAGAGAGAAAGTAAAGAAGGGAACTTCTTTACTAGGGATGATGATTTTTAGGGATTTTAAGTTGTCTCAGCCGAGTCATTACAATGGTGTTGGCAAAAACAACTTCTCCCAACACTAAATCATATAGCATCGAGAGAAGTTACAATTTTCAAACCTCTCCCGATGCCGTTAAAAGGGGTGAGGCCCGATCTCTCGACGCCATGTAACACGGCGTGGAGCCTCTTCTGACACCATTAAAACGATGCAGGAGAGATTAAGTACTCTCGACGTCCAGTGGCGGATCCAGAAATTTTGTTTAGGGGGCTTCACTTAAGAACTCGTAAAAGTAATACTCTTCTCAAAAAAAAAAAAAAAAAAACTCGTAAAAGTAATACACAAGTAAGCAATCCAAAAAATTCGTAAATGAAACTAAACTACTAATTTTATTCATCCCTATTGTCCTCGGACTTTTTTTATTAATATTATAATTTTTTAAACTTATTAGAATAATAAGATTATATAGAAACTTATTATTTCAATATTGTTGTTTTTTTTTCCAGCTGGATAGGTCGTCTCTTATCCACGTGTCAACTTTCGGTTCATTTGTTTAAAAAAATATTTTTTTTTTGGTAGGTAGGTCGTCTCTTCCTGCTAGGGGTGATCACGGTTCGGTTCGGTCCGGTTTTGGACAAAACCAAAGACCGAACCGAATATCTCGGTTCTGAAGCATTGTAAACCGAGAGAACCGACACTTTCTTCGGTTTCAGTTAAAAACCGAACCAATCGGTTTCGGTTCTAACCGGTTCGGTTCGGTTTTTAACCGACCTTTGCTTTCTCTTCTCTTTTTTTTTTCGCCCGTTTTTTCCCAACAAACACAGATCTAGCTTCTCAAACAAGAACTCAAAAAAAAATTCTCAAACAAAATAACACACACAGATTTAGAGTGAGAGAAATAGAGAGAGAGTTTGGCGTCGAGGTCCTCGGTTAGGTGGATCTGAGGAGGAGGAGAAGAACGATAAGATTTTGGGTCTTACAAGATCGGCGACGGCGACGGTGGTTGCGAGAGAGTCGGCGACGGCGACGGTGGTTGCGAGAGAGTCGGCGACGGCGACGGTGGTTGCGAGAGAGACGGCGACTGTGGTGAAAACAATAAGGAGAAAGTGATGATGAGAGTGAACCATGCCCAAAAACTTGAAAGAAAGGAGGAGAGTAAAAGATGAGAACAAGATGAGAGAAAGAGATGAGGAGAGAGAGAGAGATTGAGGGTGATGGATGTTGGTGTCTTTTCGGCTGATTGGGAATTGGGATAAAGAGATTGAGAGAGAGAAAGTGATGTTGACCTTTAGGGTTTGCATGTAGCTTTGGGCTTTTGGAATGGGCTTTGGGTACTACTAAAGTATACGAGGGTGGGTGGGCTGGAATCTTTTTTTTTTTTTTTTAATTAATTCGGTTCGGTTCGGTTTCTGCGGTTTTTTAAAAGGTTGAACCGCAGACCGAACCGAGGATCTCGGTTTTTTATATGGCTAAACCGAGAGAACCGATTTTTTCATAATAACCGGACCGAACCAGTCGGTTCGGCTCGGTTCGGCTCGGTTTGTCGGTTCGGCTCGGTTCGGCTCGGTTTGTCGGTTCGGCTCGGTTTTTGCACACCCCTACTTCCTGCACACAAAATTGAAGTATTATTGGATTTAGCACAGTGGCAAGGGGGTGAAACTGGCAACAAAGAGGGCGTGTGTTCAAGTCCTGCCCAGCGTGTAAGTTGTTTTTTCTCCTTTTTTTCCCTTAGCCTCTCTCTTTTTTATCTTCATTTAATTTTTTTTCTTTTCCTTTCATTTTCTTTTCAAAAAATGAAATAACCTACTTTTTTTTTCCTCTTTTGTTTTTTTTTTTTAAATCAAATAGAGTAATTCTCGCATTTTTCTTCTTTTATTTGTTTTTTTTAAATAAATTAGTTACATTTTTTTAATGTTTTAAACACGTTAAATATTATATTGCAATTTATTATTTTTTTAAGAAATTAAATTTTAATTAAGTGCTAATTATTATAATTTTTCACAATTTGATGTTACTTGCTGTTATTTATTTGATTTGATTTTTTTTTTCATTTTCTTTTTTAAGCATTTTAATTTCATTACCGTTACTCATACATTTATTTCTTGATTTTATTTTACTTTTTCACATGACTTCAATTAAAGAAATTAGGAAAAAATTAACCAAAAAAATTAAGGAAATTAGGAAAAAAGAGAGAAGAATTAAATTTCAATTGAAAAGAAAAAAAATTAAATGAAGATAAAAAAGAGAGAGGCAAAGGAAAAAAAAAAGAGATAAAAAAACTTGTACGCTCTCAGCAAGACTTGAACCTACGCCCTCTTGGGCGCCAGCTGCGCCCCTTGCCATTATGCTAAATCAATCAATACATCATTTATGTGTGCAGGTCGTCTCTTGAAGAGACGACCTGCTTTGCAGTCGAGGTTTCAAAAAAATATTTTTTTTTAAACAAATGAACCGAAAGTTGACACGTGGATAGGTCGTCTCTTGAAGAGACGACTTATCCAGCTGGAAAAAAAACAACAATATTGAAATAATACGTTTCTATATAATCTTATTACTCTAATAAGTTTAAAAAATTATAATATTAATAAAAAAAAAGTCCTATTGTCCTCTACAAACTTTTATATTATGGGATAATTTTTTTTTATTTAAGATTATATATTTATTAAGTCAAAATTACAAGTTTAGCCCCTAAACTTTTATGTTTGTGTCTAATATATTCCTAGACTTTCAATTTTGTGTCAATAGGTCTTTAAACTTTCAATTTTGTGTCTAACAAGTCCTTGCAACAACATGAGGGGGGGCGGGGGGTGTAGGCGCTTTTGCCAACAGAGCAAGTGCAAACATTTTGTTTATTTAGTCAACTTTGTTTATACTAATATGTAAATGATTTCAGTTCAGAGGGGCTCGAGCCCCCGGCCTAAGCTAAATCCACCACTGCGGACACCTTCCTCGCGTCGGGAGAGGTTGCTTCTCCCAACTCGTTTTTGTGTGTCGGGAGAAATGGATTTTTTTTTTCTATTGTGTAAAAGATAAAATTCGACTCCTTTAAACATATATATATACATATATCAACAAAGTCTAATTGGCATATCTTACCTTGTAAAAAAACTTAGCATATGTTAACTACCACGTCCTTATAATAGGCGTACAAATGGTAACTTTCCTTGGCTATTTAGAAACAAAGTTCAAACTTCATGGACCAATTTGAAATCAAATTCGAATTTTGAAGACCAAACATATCACTTTTGAAACCTCGACTGAATAAAAATTTAATTAATGTCAAAGGTCAAGAATTTTAGTATTGAAAGCCTAGAGATAAATAGAAACTAAATTCAAGTTCCAAGGATGAAAAATATATTTTACAAGTCCAAGATTTTTCTTTTTCCTTTCTTTTAATTTAGATGATGCCTATTTTCAATTTTTCAAAACTTCAATGATGTCTTAAATATTTCCCACACCTATCTCCTATTGAACGACTTTTTTTTACCCTATTTTCTCACTCATTTAATTCTTTCAATCACTTTTCCTCTCATTACTTCAACAGTTGTGATCTACCACTCATTTGTAAAAAGAAATCAATCTCAAAAGAGGACTATAGTCTTTTGAAGCCTAAGATCCTTTGTATAATGATGATATTTCTTCCCCTACCAAAAAAAGCATTATTATATAATTTCCTTTCTATAAAGTTTTGGAAAAATAACTCCACAGCTTCCGTGAATCAATTTTAAGTGATGTTTTTTAAAAACTATGCTTGTTTTCTCCCAATTTTTCTACCATGGTTTTCATCTTTGTGAGGAGCACATTTGAATTCCTAGCCAAATTCCAAAAACAAAAAAAAGTTTTTGAAAACTTTTTTTTTTTTAGTTTTAAAAAATTGGCTTGGTTTTTGAAAACATCGAAAGAAGGTACTAGAAAAGCAAAGAAATTTGTGGGTGGAAGTAACGTTTATAAGCTTAATTTTCAAAAACCAAAGACCAAAAACCTGGACCCCTTTGATAACCATTTTGTTTTTTGTTTATGAAAATTATGTTTGTTTTCTCTCAATTTCCTTGTCATGGTTTTCATGTTTATCAAGGATACATTTGAATTCCCAGCCAAATTCCAAAAACAAAAACAAGTTTTTGAAAACTACTTTATTTTTTTTTTAGTTTTCAAAAATTAGCTTGGTTTTTGAAAACATGAGAAGAACGTATTAGAAAAAATAAAGAAACTTGTAGGTGGAAGTAGGGTTTATAAGTTTAGTTTTCAAAAACAAAAAACTAAGGCCCCGTTTGATAACCATTTGGTTTTTGGTTTTTGGTTTTTGAAAATTAAGCCTAAAAACACTACTTCCACCTTTTAAGTTTCTTGGTTTTATTATCTACCTTCTTCCATGTTTTCAAAAACAAGTCAAATTTTGAAAACTAAAAAAACTAGTTTTCAAAAACTTGTTTTTGTTTTTAGAATTTTGCTAGTAATTCAAATGTGTCATTGACAAAGATGCAAACCATTGTAAGGAAATTGGAAGAAAACAAGGATTAATTTTCAAAAACCAAAAACCAAAAACCAAATGGTTATCAAACGGGATCTAAAAATCAAATTGTTGTCAAACTGGTCCAAATGGTTGTTAAATGGGGCCAAACTATTTTTTTTACTAAAATAATCTGTTACATAAAACACCAATGAAAAGACTTCTCAACTTCTATGCTTTGGCTGGATTCTTTGGTGGATATGTTAAATCAAGATCCAATTACTTTGATTCTCATGTTGAGTGGACTAAAATAGGAGTATTGGATAAAGGGGTGGACCCCTCAGTCAAATTCAATATCAATGCAACGTGAAACATAAAAAATAATTAATTTAAAATAATAATATTGTACGACAAATTATTCAATGAGACCACCAAATTATACAAACTTGCTAGTCACATTATAGTGGCCTCCTCAAATAATTTCTCCACACGGCATCATTATCAAGAATGTCAAGATTGTGTTATATTTAGTGGGCCTTCAACAAGTCATAACTTGCAAAGCTATGGTTCTACCGATCGATCAGCCATCATATGTTGGTTGTGGTGGGTACTGAATGCTTTTATTATTTGTCGTTTTTCCTTTCCATTAATTTTATTTTTAATCTTGGAGCTCAATAATAGCAGAGAGCATTTAGCTAGTTAGATTTTTTTTCCGATTATTCAACATGATCTCTATAATTCAAATACTTTCTTCGTTTAATTTTCTAATCTCATATCGTTATTTCGAAAAAACGACAACATATCTTTTCACACCCAAAAGATCACTATTCTTTTCTACGATTTCACATAGAGTCGAAACAATTGAATCAAACAACTTGGCATTACAGTTTCTTATATTAAAAAAAAAAAAAAAAAAAAAAAAACAGAGAAAGAAAAGGATAAAACATCATCATATAGTATATAAATTTAATTAAAATGACAAATGAGTAAATGAAAATCTAGGAAACCCCTTTGGGAAAATCTAAATATTTGTTCATTTCTTCTTCTTTGATGCTCTCTCTTTCTCCATATGTTCAAATAAGCTTCCATCATAAACAGCCTTCACAGTTTCCTTTTTAAGTAAACCTTTCTCATCTTTGCAAAGGTTGTATAGAACTGTCCATTCTGTCCATGCAGCAAACCTAACAATAGCAAGTGCCAAAGGAATAATTCACATTTTTTTTAAACCAAAGTTTTTTTTTTTTTTTTTTTTTTTTCTCTCTCACACTTATTTTCATTTTTGAATTTGGTCCTTAGAGTTCAATGATTTGAGCTTTTTCAATTTGGTCTCTATATTTTGTCGAACAAACCATCCTTTTTTTTAGTACCTCACGAATTGCTGCCACATTTTGGTTGATTATATTAGGATTTAAGGTCGAATGAAAAATATAAGAACATAAGTAGGTTTCTGTGTGGATAAAGACAATTTTAATCAAACTTGCATAAAGATAAAATTCAAATCTTTTTATCCCTGTAGTTACATTAACAAAAATAGATTAAAATGTTTCGATTTTGATCTCTATGGTTTGGTTAGATTTCACAAATTGTTCCACAATTGTGTTTTAGTCACATAAAAATTGAAACTTTTATCTCATACGGTCTGAATTGAAATTAAGCCGAAACCATAGAGACTAATTATTATTGAAACTTTTAAAATAAAACTTCAAAACTTTCCTAAGTTACTAATCTTACATAAATGATAATCATTAGGTCATTTGTTCATCAATCTTGTACCTAGACTTTTAACATTAAAGAATTATTTTTAATCCATTATTAAAGATTATTTTAGAGGCCAAATTATAGGAACTAAGACTATATGTTTTAATTCTAAAGAATAAATTTGAGTGAGAGTTGGAAAAAAACTAACCATCCTGAATAGTCTTTGGGCTCTCTATTTGCCTTGAGCAAAGCTTGAAGCTCTTTCTCTGTCAAGGCATTAGGATGGGTCAGTGCAAACTTCTTGAAAATTTCTTCAAATTTTGAAGCAACAAACCTGCAATTCAAAATCACGAGTTTGTGAATAGTGATTTCGATGTACGCAAGAACCTGAACTTTTACTCAAAAAGAAATTTGTTTCACAAGCATTCTGTTTATGAGCCAAAACGAGCACAACCCAGCGGTAATTGACATGACTTCAACCAAGAGGTTAGAGGTTCGAATCCTTAGAGATGTTGTTAAACTCAAAAAAAAAAAAAAAAATCTCACTCTTATGATTGGATGAATGGATCGTCTTCGTTATTGAAATTCAAATTTAATTATTAAAATCTTTTCTTTTTCTTACTTTATTCTTTTACTTTTTTTTTAAGCAATCATCAAACTTTAGACAAAGTCCATTAATTTTTTAAAAGGTGTATGATGTGGTTTGAAATACGCATATTAACATGTCCTTAACGTGAATATGTATTTGAAGCCACAAAAACTAGTTGAGGCAACTATGCAATACATGCTTTCCCATCAACATTCAATACCAGCTACCACAACCAACATATAATGATTCCAATACACGCTCACATCAATATGTCAATACACGTATTTGAAAGTCATGCATATTATATTATCCATCTATTATACAATTTTAGTTAGCGTAAGAAAAAAAAACGACAAATACCACAATAGCTAACTATTTTTAAAGCTCAAAGACTTAATACGAACGTGTCAAAAATTTAAAGACGAAAATAGAATGTGAACCGATTTAACTTGGTGAGATTTCTTTTCCTTAAAAGGGATTAAAGATCTACTATTCTTAAATTTGGGTGAAAGTCACAACCAAGCCTTTGGATTCCTTTCCTATCTATTTGGTTCAGCTGTTACTTACTTTTGGCTAAAAAATGTAAACTTTTGAGTGCTTGGGAGCAATTAGTTTAAAATAGAAGGACTTGAAAGCAAAGTTTGATGCATAAAACACTAATTATTAAAGTCATTATTATACCTTCCCTCAGAATCATATACACCAGAATCACTTCCATGTTTGGCAAGTTGAATGTTCTTTATCTCAATTGGGAACATAAAATTAGGAAATTTCCCCTGCAAAGTAATGTATATATAAAATCACATTAATAAGTATACAAATTAAAGGAGCTTTGATAAAGTTTTTTTTTTTTTTTTTTAATGTTCTTAAAACATTAAAATTTTATAAGAGCTATTTTCTTTTATCCATTCCATCATTTTAAAGATGGTTCGACACAGTTTTTTGTTTTTAAAAATTATGTTTAAATCTGCATTTCTCCATTTTTTTTATAATTATATTCAAATTTTAACTAATAATAATAAATAAATGAACTTAAGAGGAGTGAGTTTTTTCATTAAAAAAAAAAGTGAGTTTAAAATCCCAATACTAAAAATCTACAAGTCAAATTTTAAAACTTTAGGCCCCGTTGGATAACCATTTCACATTTCAATTTTTGGTTTTTGGTTTTTCTGTTTTGGTTTTTGGTTTTTGTTTTCTGTTTTTAAAAAACAGAAAGCCCAACTTGTTTGATAATTGTTTTTGGTTTTTAGTTTTTAAAAAATGAGAGATGAAAAAATGTGTAGTGAGAGAAAAATGTGTAGAGACATTGAAACAAAAATTTAGGACCCGTTTGATAACCATTTCAGTTTTTGGTTTTTGGTTTTTCTGTTTTTGGTTTTTGGTTTTTGGTTTCCTGATTTTTAAAAACAAAAACCACATATGTTTGATAACTGTTTTTTGTTTTCTGTTTTTAAAAAAACAGAAAACCAACCTTGTTTGATACTTGTTTTTGGTTTTCAGTTTTTTAAAAATTAGAAAGATGAAAAAATATTTTAGAGAGAGAAAAATGTGTAAAGACGTTGAAACAAAAATTTAGAGACACAAATATAAATGTTTTCAAGAGATTTTTTTTTTTTTTTTTTGAAAAGACGAGAAAAAAGTTAAACATAGAAAATTTAGAGAGATGAAAGAAAATGTTTAGAGAAAGAATATTAGTTAGACTCGAGAAAAGATATTAGTTAGAGAAAAAATAGAAAACAAGTTAGAGTAAAAGAGATAAATTTTAGATTAAAAAAATTAAATAAAAAAAGAAAATTTAGAGAGATAATAAAGTTAAGAGTAAAAGATATGCTAAAGAACTAACGATAAATTAGAAAAATAAAGAAAAGTTGTAGCGATAGAAAATTTTGGTGACTTTTTTTTTCCAAAAGAAAAATTAGAACATGTTTATTGAGGAGAGAAAATGTATTCAAGTTTTTAGAAATAGACAAGTTATAGAGAAAAAAAAGTTTTGAGAGAGAAAATTTTAGAGAGAGAAAAATAAATTTTAGAGAGAGAGAAAAAAATAGAGAAAGAAATTTGTTGGAGAGGGAGGTAAAAGAGGAGAAAAGTAAGCATTAGAAAAAAAATGAGTTTTTGAAAAACAGAAATCTGTTTTTAAAAACTACTTTTTTTGGTTTTTGAAATTTACTTATAATTTCAAAAACGTTTTTAAAAAACATAAAACAGAAAACAGAAATGATTATCAAACACCCCTGTGTTTTTAAAAATGAAAAACAAAAACAGAAAACAGAAAACGAAATGGTTATCAAACGGGCCCTTAAGGATACAAATATAAATGTTTTTTAGCGAAAATTTAAACACAGAAAATTTAGAAACGTGAAAGAAAAAGTTTAGGGAGAGAATATTAGCTAGGGAAAGAAAGAAAAAGAGTTAGTAGAAGAGACAAATTTTAGATAGAAAAATTAAATAAAAAGAGAAATTTTAGAGAGATAGTAAGTAAGGTTAAAAGTAACAGATATGCTAAAGAAATAACGCTAAATTAGAAAAATAAAGAAAAGTTGTAGCGAGAGAAAATTCTGAGAGATTTTTTTTCTCAAAAGAAAAGTTAGAATATGTTTACTAGGGAGAGAAAAGTTATGGATAAATTTTTAGAAATCGATAAGTTATAGAGGAGAAAAAGTTAGAGAGAAAAAGAAATTTTATATAGAGAAAAATGTTATAGAGAAAAAAAAAAAGAAAAAAGAATTTGTAGGAGAGAGATAGGTAAAAGAGAAAATAAACAAAAAAATGCATTAGAAGAAAAATGAGTTTTTGAAAAACACAAATCTGTTTTTAAAAACTTTGTTTTTTAATTTTTTAAATTTGCTTATAATTTCAAAAACGTTTTTAAAAAACAGAAATGGTTATCAAACAGTCTTGTCTTTCAAAAATGAAAAACAAAAACCGAAAACAAAAAAATGAAAGGGTTATCAAACGACCCCTAATTTAATGTAATTTTCTTGGATTACTTTTTGGCATTTTGAAAAGACAGTATTATGAGTCAAATCTCTTAAGCCATTAAAATGTTTTGAAAAGTATTTTTATTTAGTTTATAAATTTTAAATGTACTTTGGAAAATAGAAAATAAAGAAAAAAGGCTAGTACGACTAGATAAGCATAAACTTGACCAAAGATAAATAAATAGGGTTTTAGATATTTTCTATTTTTAGAAAAATAATAAAAACAAAATATCTTAATATATAATAACATTAGAATAAATCTGAAAATGGCAATTCACTACGAAAATAACATTTAAAAACCCAAATGAAAATGATCATGACAGTTTTGTATCTACTTTTTTTTTTTTTTTTTTTTTTGAACCAAATCAATATTCTCAACATTTCTTACTTGCACTCCACCGATATACTTGATTTGATCATTTTTCACTAATCTAATTTATTTATTAATATTTCATATATATATATATATA
This sequence comes from Luffa aegyptiaca, assembly GCA_017139565.1. Taxonomy (NCBI): domain Eukaryota; kingdom Viridiplantae; phylum Streptophyta; class Magnoliopsida; order Cucurbitales; family Cucurbitaceae; genus Luffa; species Luffa aegyptiaca. The sequence goes on along the minus strand of CM029407.1, from coordinate 12,985,143 downwards.
TATATATATATATATATATATATATATATATATATAATTCAAATTTCAACTTTTTTTTTTTTTTTTTGAAAATTTAAACTACAGATGAAAAAAAAATGTTTACAATATAAGCATAAATTTTTAAAGTAAAAAAATAATGATAATAAACGTAGCTCATCACAACTAATGAATTCTAATTTCTAAATCGTTATTAATTAAAAAAATTTTAAACAAGAGTCCATGTTCGTTTTTGATATTTTTGTATGTATAAGGACAAACACCAAATTGATATTTTTTTGGGAGTTTCTCAATTTTTCAAAAAAGTTTATGGGTAGCTTTCTGTTTCTCTGTAAGTATGGGTTATCTGTATGTGTGTGTATATATATATATATATATTGGCTATTGTTTGTTGTTTATTTTTTATTTGTGCATTTTTAAAGAAAGAAAGAAATTTGCAATTACTATATCCATAAACAACATTGCAGGTAGAAATCTCCGTACATATCCATTAAAATCTTGACAACTAAGAAAGAGAAAATATAGAAAATGAGAAAACATTTTTATCTCTCCTAGTTGGGAAAAATTTTAGTACTACGGTTGTATGGAAAATTTTCCATACTTCCCTTACCAACATTTTAATGGTGGAATGTATGTAGCAAAGTATTTTCTATTTTTGAAAAAATAATTTGTTAGTTACGAAAAATATCATAATTATTACTCAAAATGTCTTACAATAATGTTATATTTGTACCACAGTTCAAGTAGAGAAAAAGTTATGACTTTTTTTAATATAGAAAAAGTTGCGCATCCCGACTAAGAGGTCAAAGGTTCAATCCTCGCTCCTACATGTTATCCCAAAAAAACAGTTATGATTTTTAAAACAGACTTGCTCCAAATGAGGAAAATTTATTTGTTTTTTATTTTTGAAACGGTGAGTATAGAAATTCAATCCTACTTTCTCTCACCTAGTCCATTGACTTATGGATGGAAATTTTGCCAAAGTTTTGATCTCTTATTTTTTATAATCTTTAAGACCTAAAACAATATATAGATTTTCTTTTCCTTAAGGTTGTTTTTAGAAAGTAAATAAAAATAGAAATAACAATAATTCTACTATTTTCAATCATAAAGAGTTTATAGAGAAAGACTCAAATACAATTCACAAAAAATATAAACAAAATATAATAGAATGAAAATAAAATTTAACCCTAATAAACTATATTAGAATCAAAACTCAGCAAAAATATACATAACAAATTATGTGGTTATTGGTTTAAATTTCATTTTAGCCCTTCAAATTCTCAAAAATAACAATCTCCCCACTTTGGTTAACTTTTTACCACCTGTCCACGTTAACACATTAATAGATATAAATTCAAAACCACATCGTCATTAATACGCTCCAAATTTCCAAAATAGTAAGTTTAAATTCTCATTGCCAAAGCGAGCTTAGCTCAGCGGTAATTGGCATGTACCCTCGACCATGAGGTCAGAGGTTCGAATCCCCCAGCCCCAAATGTTGATGTACTCAAAAAAAAAAAAAAAAAAAAAAAGTTTAAATTCTCATTCGGGTTGGTATAATATAATATTAAAAAATAAAACCAATTTTAAATTTTAAGAAAGAAGCTAGAGAGAAAAGATTTAAACAAATATATTCTTTTGCAAAATTTAGCGTGGGAATCAAACGAACTGAAAAATAAATGCCAAGAATATAAACATCACACGTCTAAAAAAAATCAGAATCAGATTCTTTCATCTCTCTTTTTTTTTTTTTTTTTTTTTTTTTTTTGAAAAAACAAAAGGAAAAAAAAATCTCTTTATTTTGAGAAGAAAAAAAAAAAGAATTACCGTACCGGTCGGGTTTTTGAGCTGAGTCCAACGTTAATGAAAAAGGCAGCGAAGGAGGACAAGAAAAAATTGGCCCCAATTGCTCGGAAGCCCTTGAAGGTTTCCCAGGGATAAACGACGCCGTCGTGGTTCCTGTCGAAGAACGCCACGTGTTTCTGCAGCACGTTCTCACTGTTGGGTGCACCAACGCCTGCATACAACCATGGGTGAGGGTGACCCCAAGAAAAAAAAAAAAAAGCTGGATGGTGGAAATGCAATTTCGAGAAATTCTGGGGAGGGTTTTGCGAATTACTTCCGGAGAGAGTCGACTGTTCGGCCATCGGATGAGAAGAAGGAGAAGAAGAATGGACTATGGAGGGGCTTTTTTGTAAATTTCGATGTGGGGATAAAACGGTGCGTTTTACGACGATTTACAGAGAGGACGCTTTTGTTTTTGTGGGGAAGAAAATGGAACGATCAGTCGGCTTTATATAGAGCTTTTTATTATTTTTTTAATGTGTTGGGATTTTGAGGTGGCGTTTTCTTGTCATTACACGTGTCGTCTTTCCAATGGACACTTTTTTTTTTTTTTTTTTTATAGTAGGAAGTTATTATCTTTTTGGAAAAGTAACGAAATTATTTGGCCTTTGGGACCAATTTCCAGTCCCCCAACAGTGTTTCTTTAATTGGTTTTGAATTTTCATTTAAGTTACTCAACAAATTCTCAAATTTTATATTTTTTGTCTTTAAAATTTTAAAATAATTAATTTTTTTAGTCATACCCATGCCCCTTTATTTTGCTTTCAATAAATTGAGTGTACTTTTATTTATCCGCCGTAATAAAAAAATGATGATGAAAAATGTGGGACCCAATTCATTTTTTTTAATGGTGTTTACCAAAATCACGAATGAGAATAAAACGTGAGATTCACGCTAAAATCTGTAATCTCATTTCTCATTCTCCAAAAACTGATCAAACTCATTCTCATTCTTTGTTACCATTCATGTCATCTTCATTTCAAAGTCTACAATCTCATTCTCCAAAAAGGTGATCAATCTCATTCTCATTCTTTGTTAGGTGGGATTCATGTCAACTTTTTTTTTATACCGTTTGCCCTTTCTCTCTCCTTCACACCATTTTTTCTTGAAATTTCTCTTCATGTGAACCTCGCCTTCTTCATTCTCCTTTCTTCTCTCTCTTGCTTTCTAGAATTCTATTTCTTGCTAACTTCTTTTATAATCTTTTTCTTGTGTATTTTGGTTTATAAACGATAACCTAAATCAAATTTATGTGGTCCTCCATATTGTTTTTCTACGTCATTCGACATTTGTTCTGGGTTTCAAGAGCGAGAGTGTAGTGTAAGTGAAAGAGTAAGAGTAAGAACCAAAGCCAAAGTGTAACGTTCATGTAGTCGTTTTGGGTCCCCTCCCATTCCCTTTATTGTTGAATTATTCAAGTGTCATAAAAAAGTTAACAGTACAAAGTCTAAATATGTGATTGTTTTAAAATAACATCATAAGAAATAAAAATATTCATGAAACAAAAAAGACAAATAAAGAAGAAACAACTTGTGATCCTACGAAAAGGTATTTCATTAATGTTTAGGAGAATACACATAAATAGATAAACAAAGGAACAAAAGGATTGAGAGTTATTCTTCAAAAGAATCAGAGTTTGAGAAGATCTAAATCATCACAGAAAGAGATACATTTTTTTCCTTCCTCTTTCTCCCCAAACTGTCCTCAGTCTGAACTTTAATTTCCTTTGGTTCTTCATGAGATTTAGAGTATGAGGAGATCTCAATCACATGATACACATTTTTCTCCTCTTCCTTCTCTTAAGGGTGCTCCATGGATGGCGGGAACGCTTTGGATCATGATCGGAGTTGAGTCCTTAACTTAGACTCAAGTTGTGCTTTGGCTTTGAAGATGAAGATGCCAAAGAAAAAGAAGTATCATAAGAATAAGAAGAAGAGGAAGGATGTGAAACTTTGACGGTTCACTGATATTGCAGGTTTATTCAGATGAAGTCCTTGTGCGTATGTGTGTTGATGCATTGGACACTTCGAGGTTATATTGGGAATGACTCTCTAGAGAATGCCCACAAAACTCATCATCAAACAACATCTTTATTGAGGAGAAGAAGATGAATCACCAAAGAAAAATTTACAAGACGAACAATTAACAACCTATTCTTTTTGGTCAGTGAGAAGGATTAAATAAGAGAAAGTGGAAATTGTACCGTTGTTAGAAGTGCCATTAACTTCAGCTAGTAAAAGGAGTGGCGTTTTGCAGATTTCAAAACACTATTGAGTGACAACGGAATTGAGAGCGAAAGCATCATAGTATTCAAGAGAGAGAGCAAAAGATACTAATAAATCGAGAATAAGAGATACTAATAAATTGAGAGTGAGAATTGATTTTAGTAATTGATCTTTTGCAATCGAAAGCGAGAGCATCCTAGTACTCGAGAGTATTTGCATTGAATTTTTGTAGTAATTGTTTTTTTTTTTAATTTTAAAAGAGCATTCTAATCAACATATTTCATTTCAATTCCAAATATAAGTAAACAACACCAATGCATGGATTCTAATTATGATTCAAATCAAATGTTGTAAAAGAAAAACAATGATTCCAACCAACTTCTAATAAATAACATCAAAAGGGTCCGTTTGGTAACGTTCTCGTTTCTTGTTTCTTGTTTCCAATTTTACTAAGAAATCTAAGCATTTAGGGCCCGTTTGGTAACGTTCTCGTTTCTTGTTTCCGTTTCTTCATTTTTAATAAAGAAAAATAGAATTTCATGACTCTAACACCTATACATTCAATAATAATAAACCTATATTCTTATTTTTGTTTGGAAAAAATTGGAAACTTGGAACAAAAAAGGAGAAACTAGTTTTAGTTGTTCCCAAAAGTTCTATACAAATTTTTGGAGTGTTTCTAAAAAATGAGAAACAAGAAACATACATAGTTATTAAGGACCCGTTTGATAACGTTCTCGTTTCCTGTTTCTCGTTTTTCGTTTCTTGTTTCCTGTTTCTTGTTTCTTGTTTTTTAAGAACTAGAAACAGAAACATGTTTGATAACTATTTCTGTCCCTTGTTTCTCTGAAAAAAGAAACAGAAACACAAATGTGTTTGATAACCAGTTCTTGTTTCTTGTTTTTTTAGTTAAAATAAAATTTAGTACATATAATATAAAAATATATTAATTTTCAACGATTATTTTTTTTATTTCTCCTTCTTCTTCCTCATCACTACCATCATTGTTACCGATCACCCGCCGTCGTTGATCATCGGCCATCACTACCGACCTCCGACCACTGGCGAATGCTGAAAGTTAGCGACGAGTGCTGGAAAAGTCGTCGGCGGGTGGCGGCGGTCGTCGAAAATAAGAAAAAAAGGAAAAAGTTTCGATCGACAACGATAGTGGTGGCCGGTAGTCGGAGGTCGACGGTGGCATCTGGTAGTCAGAGGTTGACTGTAGCAGCTGGTCGACAGAGGTCGGTGGCGGTCAGTCGGCGAAGGTCGATCAGCGGAAGTCGACGATGATCGCTAGTCAGAGGTTGACGGTAGCGGCTGGTCGGCGACGCCCGGTAGTCGGAGGTTGACGGTGGCAGTCAGCCGGTAGTCAGAGGTCGACGGTGGAGGTTGGTCGGTGGCGGCCGATAGTCGAAGGTCGACGGTGGCGATCGATCGACATATGTCGCTCAGCGAAGATCGACGACGCCCGGTAGTCAAAGGTCGAAGGTAGTAAAAGGTCGACGGTAGTGGCTGGTCGGCGATGCCCGGTAGTCTGAGGTCGACGATAGTGGTCAGTCGGCGGAGGCTGGTCAACAGGGGTCGACGGCGCCCAGTAGTCGGAGGTCAACGATGGTGGTTGGTCGATGGCGACAGGTAGTCGGAGGTCGACGGTAGCGGTTGGTCGGCAGAGGCTTGTCAGCGGGGGTCGGTGGAGGCCGATTATCGTAGATCGACGGTAGCGGTCGGTTGGCGAAGGTCAACGTTGGCCGATAGTCGGAGGTCGACGGTGGCATCTGGTAGTCAGAGGTTGACTATAGCAGCTGGTCGACAGAGATCGGTGGCGGTCAGTCGGCGAAGGTCGATCAGCGGAGGTCAGCGATGATCAGTACTCAGAGGTCGACGGTAGTGGCTGGTCGGCGATGCCCGGTAGTCTGAGGTTAACGGTAGCGGTCAGTCGGCGGAGGCTGGTCAACAGGGGTCGACGGCGCCCAGTAGTCGGAGGTCGACGATTGTGGTTGGTAGATGGGGCCAGGTAGTCGGAAGTCGACGGTAGTGGTCGGTCGGCGGAGGTCGGTTGTCGTAGGCCGACGGTGGCAGTCGGTTGGCGAAGGTCAGCGTTAGCAGATAGTCGAAGGTCGACGACAGCGGCCAGTCGGCGGTGGTTGGTCGAAGGTAATCAGAGGTCGGCGGCGCCCGGTAGTATGAGGTCGACGGTGGCGGTCGTTCGGCGGAGGTCGGCGGCGGCCAGTAGTCGGAGGTCGATGATGGTGGTTGGTCGACGGCGCCAGGTAGTCGGAGGTCGACGATAGCGGTTGGTCAGTGGAGGCTAGTCAGCGGGGGTCGGTGGAGGCCGGTTATCGTAAGTAGTCGTGGCGTTCGATTGGCGGAGGTCAGCATTGGCCGGTAGTCGGAGGTCGACGACGGCGGTCGGTCGGTGGTGGTTGGTTGACGATAGTCAGAGGTTGGCAACGCCCGGTAGGCAGAGGTCGACGGTGGCGGTCGTTTGGTGGAGGTCGGCGGTTGCCGGTAGTGGCTGGTCGGCAGCACCTGGTAGTCTGAGATCGACGGTAGCGGTCAGTCGGCGGAGGCTGGTCAGTGGGGGTCGACGGCGGCCGGTAGTCGGAGGTCGACGATGGTGGTTGGTCGAGGACGCCAGGTAGTTGGAGTTCGACGGTAGCGGTCGGTCGGCAGAGGCTGGTCAGCGGAGGTCGGCAGAGGCCGGTTATCGTAGGTCGATGGTGGCTGTCGGTTGGCGATGGTCAGCGTTGGCCAATAGTCTGAGGTCGACCACGGTGGCCGATCGGTGGAGGTTGGCGGCAACCGGAAGTCGGAGGTCGACGGTGGCGGTTGATCGGCGGAGGTCGGCGACGGCGGCCGATCGGTGGAGGTCGGTGGCATGCGGTAGTCGGAGGTAGACGACGGTACCGGTCGGTGGAGGTCGGCTGCAACCGGTAGTCGGAGGTCGAACGGTGGCGGCCGATCGGAGGAGGTCAGCGGTTGGAGGTCGGCGGCAGGCGGTAGTCGGAGGTAAACGGTGGCCGGTAGTAGAAGGTCGGCGACGACGGCCGGTCGGTGGAGGTCGGCGACAGGCGGTAGTCGGATGTAGATGGTGACCAGTAGTCGGAGGTCGACGACGACGACCGGTCGATGTAGGTCAGCGACAGTCGGTAGTCGGAGGTCGACAGTGGCAGTTGGTCGGTGGAGGTCGGCGGTGGCCGGTAGTCGAAGGTTGGCGACGACGGTCGGTTAGTGGGTGTCGACGGCAGCCGGTAGTTGCTGGTCGACGGTGGCGGTCGGTCGGCGGAGGTTGGTGGTGGCAGCCAGTCGACGGGGGCGACGATCATCGGAAAAGTCATCGAAAGAATTTTCGAAAAAAGTGTGGGAAAAGTCGTTGCCGCTAGTCGGTCAGCGGAGGTCTTCAACGACGGGCGGTTGATGGAGGTCGACGACAGCGGTAGTCGAAGGTCGATGGTGGCTGTCGGTCGGAAAAAAAAAAGATGGATCTAGGAATGGAAGAGAGAGATGGATACATGCATGAAAGAAAAAAAAAACAGAAACAGAAACAGAATTTGAGAAACAACTTTTTGTAGTTTCTCAAATTTTGCCCATTTTCTAGAAACGTTTCTAGAAATTTAGAAACAAGAAACAAGGACGAGTTATCAAACATGTTTGTTTCTTAAAAATGAGAAACAGGAACAAGAAACAGGAAACGGGAACGTTATCAAACGAGCCCTAAATGTTTAGATTTCTTAATAAAATTGGAAACAAGAAACAAGAAACGAGAACGTTACCAAACGGGCCCTTAATAACTATGTATGTTTCTTGTTTCTCATTTTTTAGAAACACTCCCAAAATTTGTATAGAACTTTTGGGAACAACTAAAACTAGTTTCTCCTTTTTTTGTTCTTGTTTCCAATTTTTTCCAAACATAAATAAGAATATAGGTTTATTATTATTGAATGTATAGGTGTTAGGGTCATGAAATTCTATTTTTCTTTATTAAAAATGAAAAAACAGAAATAAGAAACGAGAACGTTACCAAATGGGCCCAAAGAGTCTCATTCTCATTTCGATTGATTTCATTTTCATTGACTTTCATTACGATTCAACTCATTCCAATTACGGGTAAGTAAAGGAGGCCTGTAACATAATTCAAATATACATATTAATAAATTAAATTTATCACGTATTTCGTAGTTGAATTTTCAAAATTTATATTTCACAAGTTTATAAAAATAATTATTTTGATCATTCCCTTTATTTTTCTTTCAAAAAATGGGTAGCATCATAACATGAGTTTCGAATATGCATTATGCATATTAATGTATATGTTAATGGATGAGTGGAGAAGAGTATTGAATAAATGAGTATTATGTGTTAAAATAATAAATCAAAAACTAAAATAGTTATTTTGGAATTAAAATTAACCTTTTGGAAGTTTAAAGACTAAAATTAATATATTGAAGTTTAGACACCAAAATATTTATTTTTTTAAAGGATTAAATTGATATTTTGAAACTTTAGGAATCAAACTGAGATGTATATATACGATATACATATGTCAATAGGTCATTCTAATTTAAAGAATGTCAACTAATTTAATTTTTTCTATAAATATAATATTCAATATTTTTTATTAAGATAGAAAAAGTGCAAGATGTGGATCAAAACTTCAACTTTATGGTAATGTAATATTTGTCTTACCCTTTGTAAAATTGTTTTTCTAAGTGTATTCACTAATGTCACAAATTATCAATGTAATATTCAAAATTAAACTTTATATATAACACAAACATATCATAAAGGTATATCTTTACTTCTTCTAACAGGCTAAAAGTTCGAATATTTTCCACGTGTGTATAATTTTCTAAGAAAATCTTATAATTGTATGCAAGGATAAATTCTCATTAATATTACATTTATTTTACATTAAAAGTTAAATCACATTCACCATATTTTCCATGAATTTGTTGTTAATTGTCATTTATTATTTTATAGGCTTTATCAAATGAATGAATAACTAGGAATGTATTATACATTGAATTTTTTCATTTTGGGGCAATATGATGGTTTTTTTTTTCTTTTTTTGAGAAAATACACTTTTGGTCCCTGAGGTTTGGTTTAGGTTTCGTTTTGGTCCCTGAGGTTTCAAATTCAACATTTTAGTCCCTGAGGTTTGCATTTAGTAGCAATTTGGTCCCTGCCATCAATTTTTCCGTTAAATCTAACGGTTTGCTGACGTGACACTATTATTTTAATTAAAAAATTAATTTTTTATTTTTAAAATTACAAATATATTAAAGTAATAAAAAAAATATTTTTCTTATTAATTTTTTAATTATTTCTCTCCCTCCCTCTCCTCCTTCTTCTTCCCCATTCTCATCCTTCATCCTCTCCCTCATCCCATCCATGGTCGGCGGCCGGTAGCCGGCGACCACCGCTTGTCGGCGGCGACTTTTTTTTTTTTTCTCTTCTCCAATCTTCTACAGTTCTTTTTTTTTTTTTTTTAAAAAAAAAAAGAAACTAGGGAGGGAGGGAGCTCCCTCCCCATTTTTCTCCTTGGTTTCTTTTTTTTAAAAAAAAAAAACGGAGAAGATGGGAGAAGAGAGGGAGAAGAAAAGAAAAGAAGAAAAAAAAAAAAAATTCACCGCCGTCGGCCATGGAGGAAGATTGAAGAAGAAGAAGAAGTGGTGGAAGGAAGAGAAGGAGGAAGAAGAAGGTGGAAAAGAAAATAATAAAAAGAAATAAAATCAATTAAAAATAATAATATTTTAATTATTTTAATATATTTTTATTTTAAAAAATTAAAAATTATTTTTTAATTAAAATAATAATGCCACGTCAGCAGAGGGTTAGATTTAACGGTTAAATGGATGGCAGGGATCAAAATGCTCCAAAACTGAAACCTCAAGGACTAAAATGTTGAGTTTGAAACCTCAGGACCAAAACGAAACCTAAACCAAATCTCAGGGACCAAAAGTGTATTTTTCCCTTTTTTTTTTTAGTTATGGGGCAGCATGATTAACTTTTACTCCAAACAACCTTTAATTAATTTGTTGAAATTTGTAAAGAACCCATGTCTTAAAATTCATGCAAAATTTGAAATCACCAGCCGTTTTATTTGAACAATCTCAAGAAAAAAAAATTATGTTCTTACTGTCATTTTTAAATCTTTTAATAATAAAAGTCATATAAGTAATTAAATTGATATAGTATGTTAGGTCTCATTTTAGAACTTTTTTTTTTTGTTTTATACACTTTTAAAACATTTTCAAAATCTAAGAAAAAAATTCAAAATTTTAGGCTAACACTCAGACCTCGTATGATAATAATTTGGTTTTTTATTTTTAGTTTTTTTAAATTATGTTAGTTTTCTCTCCATTCCCTTACAATGGTTTTCATCTTTGTTAAGGTCATATTTGAATTCTTTATTCCAAAAACAAAAACAAGTTTTTGAAAACTATAATTTTTTTAGTTTTGAAAAACTTAATTTGGTTTTTGAAAGCATGGGAAAAAACTAGTAGATGATAAAAGAAAGAAATTTATAAATGGAAGTTTATAAGCTTAATTTTCAAAAACCAAATGGTTATCAAATGGGGTTTAGTATTTTTTTTTTTTTAATTTTTGAAACTTAAGCTGATAAATACTATTTCTACGGTCGTAATCAAGGAATGATGATGAAAAATGTGGGACCCAATTTATTTCTTTTGATGGTGTACCAAAATTGGGAATGAGAATAAAACGTGAGATTCACTCCAAAATCTGCAATCTCGTTTCTCATTCTCCAAAAAGTGATCAAACTCATTCTCATTCTAATTTGTTATGTGGGATTCATGTCATCTTCATTCCAAAATCTACAATCTCATTCTCCATTTCTCATTCTCCAAAAAGGTGATCAAACTCACTCTCATTCTTTGTCACGTGGGATTCATGCCATTCTCTCTTGCGCTTTCTCCTAGAATTCTCCCTCTTACTAACTTCTTTTATGATTTTTCTCTCGTGTATTATGTTTTATAAACGATAACCTAAATTAAATTTATATGGTCTTCCATATTGTTTTTTTGCGTCATTCGACCTTTTTTCTTGGTTTCAAGAGTGAGAGTGTAGTGTAAATGGAAGAGAAAGAGCTAGAACAGAGTCAAAGTGTAATGTACAAGTAGTCTCATTGCATCCCCTCTCTTGTTCCCTCTGTTGTCGAACTATTCAAGTGCCATAAAAAAGTTAACAGTACAAAGTTTAAATGTGTGATTATTCCAAAATAATAGCATAAGAAATAAAAAATATTCATAGTAAGGAAAGAGAGACAAATATTGAAGAAACAACTTATGACCTCACGAAAAGGTACTTCATTAGCCAACAAGACATATCTCAACTGACATAAAGCTTGTACTAAGGTTCAAATCCTCCCAACCCACATGTTGTCCAAAAAAAAAAAAAAGGTATTTTCATTAATGTTTAGGAGAATATATATAAATAGATAAATAGAGGAACAAAAATGATAAGAGTTATTCTTCAAAAAAAATAGAGAGATACATCCCTTTCCTTCCTCTTTCTCCCCAAACTTTCCTCAGCTTGAACTTTAGTTTTCCCTCCATTCTTCGGGAGATTCAGAGTATGACGAGATCTCAATCATAGAATACTCGTCTTTCTCGTCTTCCTTCTCTCTTGAGGGCGCTTCTAAGATAGTGGGGACGCTTGGATCATGATCAGAGCTTAGTCATTGACTTAGACTCAGGTTGTGCTTTTGGCTTAAAAAATGAAGATGTCAAATATTATAAGAAGAACAAGAAGAGAAGATGTGAAACACTTTGACAGTTCACTAATGTTGTAGGTTTCTTCAGATGAAGTCCTTATGCATATATATGTTGATACACTGAAAGTTTCGAGGTTATATTGGAATTTCTCTTTGGGGGGAATATCCAAAACTCATCGTCAAACGACATTTTATGGAGGAGAAGAAGATGAATCACCAAATAAAATTTTATGAGATGAACAATTAATAACCTATTCTTTTTGGCCAATAGAAGGATTAAATAAGGGAGAGTGGAAATTGTATCGTTGTCAGAAGTGTCATTAACTTCAACTAGTAAAAGGAGTGGTGTTTTGCAGATTTCAAAACACTATTGAATGATAGTGAAATTGAGAGCAACAATGCCCTAGTAATCAAGAGCGAGAAGAAATACAAATAAATTGAGAACGAGGGAGATACTAATAAATTGAGAGTGAGAGTTGATTTCAATAATTGACTTTTTGCAATCGAGAGCGAGAGTGTTCTAGTACACAGGGTGTGTTTGGTTTAACTTTTCAAGTGTTTAATTTTGAAAAAAAAAATTTAGTGTTTGGCAACCACTAAAAATGACTTATTAGAAAATGAGATTGAGAAATAAATCATTTTGAGAGAAACACTCGAAACCAACTTCTTTAAAAAGAGTTTTTAAGTATACAATAACTTGTGTATAAAAACACTCATGAGGAAATGTAATTAAGCATATGAGTGTTTAAATATTCTAAACAATTTTTATACAAAATGTTTTTTTAAAAAATGCATTTTTGAAAAACATTTAAATTAAAATGTATTCTAAACGGACCCTCAATAATATTTACATTGAATTTTTACAGGAATTGTTTTTAAAAAAAAAAAAAATTTAAAAGGAGTTCTAGTAATAATCATACATATTTCATTTCAATTCCTAAACAACACCAATAGATTCTAATTATGATTCCAACTAACTCCTAATATAAACAACATCAAAAGAATATCATTTTCATTTCCATCGATTCAATTCTCACTAATTTTCATTACAATTCAATTCATTCTAATTATGGGTAAGTAAAGGAGGTGTGATAACACACTTCAAATATGCATATTAATAAATTAAATAATTTATCGAGTATATTTGGTAGTTGAATTCTAAAAAATTTATATATTTCAGCCTTTGAAATTTAGAAAATAATTATTTTGGTCATACCCTTTATTTTTCTTTCAATAAATTGATAGCATCATAACATGACTTTCAAATATGCATTATGCATATTAATGTGTTCATATGCATGTATATGTAATATTCAATATTCTTTTATTAAGATAGAAAACATGCAAGATGTAGATCGAATCTTCAACTTTATGGTATGGAATATCTGTCATACCCTTTATAAAATTATTTCTTTCAAGTGTAAAAATTGTCAATATAGTATTCAATATTAAACTTTATATATCAATACAAGCATTTCTTAATAGTAAAGACATATCTTTACTTCTTTTAAGAGGTTAATAGATTCGAATCTTTCTACCAAAAAATGTGTATAATCTAATAAGAAAATTGTAAAATTTTATAGAGGATAAATTATCATTAATGTTACATTTATCTTACATTAAAAGTTAAACCACATCTCCCATATTGGGAGTAGTTGTATTTCTTAAAAAAAAAAAAAAAAAAAAAAAAAAAAAAAAAAAGAAAGAAAGTTGTTGTTAATTGTCATTTATTATTTTATTATTTTATAGGCTTTATCAAATTAATAAATAACTAGAATATATTATACATTGAATTTTTGTCGTTTGGTGTAGCATGATTAACTTTTACTCCAAAGAACTACCTTTAATTTATTTAAATTTGTAAAGAACCCATGATTCAATATTCATGGAAAACATGAAATCAACGGCCGTTTTATTTGAACAATCTCAACAAAAAATTAAAAAAAAATAATAATAATAATAACCAAACAGTTTCTCTTACTTTTTAATTTTTTAATAATAAAAGTTACATAGATAATTAAATTGATATAGTATGTTGGGTCTAATATCAGAATCATTTTGTTCTGTTTTTATAAATTAAATTTATAAATACTACGTTCACACAACGAAGCAGCACACCTAGTTGGCTACTCATGCTCATTCTGAAGTTTGGTTAGAAGGTTGTTCTCCTTGGACTCACAACATTGTAGCTCAAGAAATGCCTCATACGGAGGACACTCCAACCTCTTCTCTTGATCCGTTGTAGTTTGTTTTTGTTTTTTTTTGTTTGTTTTCAGAAAAAAAATATATTACTTTCACACACTTCTTTCTTCGTTTTGTTTTATACACTTCTAAAACATTTTAAAATTTCAAAATCTATGACAAATTTTCAAAAATTTAGGTTGCATTTAGTAATCATTTAGGCCTCATCTCATAACCATTTGGATTTTGAATTTTGGTTTTTGAATACTAGTTTAAAGATACGTGTGATGCACATTAAATTTCACTGTTTTAATTGAAAAAAAAAAAAAAAAAAAAGACGGTGCCTAGAAGTCCAAAACTATATATTATTTTGTTCTAGGTTCATTTAGAATGAATATAAAATACTTTGCACGTGGTTTGAAATCTTTGAAATATAATTTTTTATCATGAAAGTTAAAAAAATTACACTAATGAAAAAGAAACTTCCATCAAATAAGTGAAAAAGAAATAAAAAAAAAATTACACTAATGATGATTGCTAATTGTTAGAAAAAGTAATTTTTTATAAGAAAAGTCATATTATATGCATAAAAATCCACGCACACGGTTGAACATGCATGTTAAAGAAAAAGTTAATCATATAACAATCACTTACAAATAGAATAAAATTCATCAAACCATAAACACAACCAGTCAAATCAACAACCAAAAAGAAAATCTCAATATGAAATTTTATGCAACTGAAAAAAGAAAATTTCATCAAAATTCCATGATGAAGTGAATTTTACACAAAGATAAAGTGCACGGTGTTATTTTGGGTAACATACACAATAGTAAAAGACAAAAATTAATTGCATTCTACAATTTTATAGTAAAGTATTTACAACTTTTACACGTTGAAAGAAACATAATTCCATTATGAATGAAGAATGAAAAATGTAGTGCAATTTTTACTTTTAGTTTCAAACTACAATTTTTTGAAGAGAAATTTATTCTGATTTCATACACAATCTTTAAGTAAAATCAAATAACCAACTACATGAAAATAAAAGAATAGTCGTGTCTTGTCGATATTAATTGCTCACATTTGAATAATAGGAAGGCACATTTCATATATAGTATAGATATAGATAGATTTATATCTTTAATATTTAATGTTCTAAAAATGCGGTGAACGTGGATCGAACACGTGACCTTCAGATCTTCAGTCTGACGCTCTCCCAACTGAGCTATCCCCGCAATTGTTTTCTAAATTTGATTGTCAAGCATAATGTCATATCTTTATCTTTAATTGGCTTGAACGGGGAGGTTAAAAGTGCTTATAAGTCAAAATAGTTTATTTTTTCTTTTTTGACAATATGTCAAGGTGGGAGGATTTGAAATGTAAATGTAAAACATCATGATATAATGGTGGAGACGTGCCTAAAATGTTGTTTATAAAGAGATTCTTCTATGATAAATGTTACCAAAGAATTATTCATGAGTAGTAATTTTTTTTTTTTTACAACGAGTAGTAAATTATCTTATTATGACACTTCTTTATTGATATTAATTGCAATTACATTATATGTAATTATCAAAATATTTTATTTATTTAGTTAAAACGAGCATAGCACAGTGGTAAGTGACATGTGTTCTTGTTTAAGAGATTAGAAGTTCAAATCTCCCCACCCTCAAATGTTGTTGAACTCAATAATTTTTTATTTAAATTCCACTTTATAAGCGACCTTTAGATATACTAGTTAAAAAACTCGTGCAATGCACGTACAATTTCATTGTTGTTTTAAGTTAATTTATAATGAATATGAAAGTTTAAATTAAATTTTTTTTTTCAAAAGTCAAAACTATGCCTATCTTGTTTGTTTGTTTTTTTTTTTTTTTTTTTTTTTTTAATTTTGTTTGTTTTATTAACAAATCGATTCTATTTTAACTATATTATTTTTAATTTAATTTAGTTATTTTTCTTGGAAAAGAAAGCATAGATACACAAAATAGAATTTCTATATATTGAACAAAAACAGTAATAATATATATCATCAAAGCTAAACCTTATTTATTCATTAGACACATTTTAAGAAAATTTTTTAAATATGACAATCATATCATGTCAATCACGTTTGACAAAAGAAACAAATTAACTTTGGATATCTACAAAATGTTTATTATATGCAATAGAATGTTAATAAGGTTTCTTTATACAATTATTCTTTAGATTTATTTTGAAATTATGTAATATATATATATATATATATATATATATATATATATATATATATATATATTTATAAATATGTTTTATTATTTATATATCTTTTTTTAATGTTTCTCTCATCTATTTTACAATTTCTTTGTCTTCTATCTACTAATTCACAAGTTTTTAAAAAAGTTCTCTTTCACAACTTCATTGCTTTCTTTTCTCTTCCAACTCACCACTAAGTAAGTTTCTCCATTACCCATATACTCTTTATATGCTCATAATTTTACAAACAAATTAGAGTTTGAAACTTTACACAAAAGAGTTATGTTATATGTTCATTTATTATTTTTTTTAAATTGTTGATGAGAAACTAAAGTTTTTATTTTTTTACCATAATAAAAAATATTTTGAGTAAAATAACTTAGCAAAATGATTTTCCGTTGTTTAAACACTTTGTATGTATACTTAATGTAAAGGTTTTGTCGAATTTGAGTGATAAACATGAAGATTCTATGGAATGAAATTGAAGAAAAGAAGAGTTTATAAGATAAATTACAAATTTGTCAAAAAGAAATTAAATCATTCAAATGATTGAAGACTTACAATTTCATATGATTGTGGATTCTTGTCGATTTCCCTTCATGGGGTGGCGGAAATGTAAGAAGAAACTTCTAAGAAAAAAGTGAAAAAGAAATAACAATTTTACACTAATACGTTTATTATATATATATATACTATTAATGCTTTTTGGAAGGACATGACCGATGACCAATTTTTTAATTTAAAAAATATTTTAATTTAAATCATTAAATGAATGCACATATACACAAATATTGGATAAATGATTCAATGTTTAACCACCTCCGTCCAAATAGTCGCATCCCGTCAACTTATAAATTGCAACTCTATTCGATCTAATGAAATAATATTACTTTAAAATTCAACTTTTCTCATATATACAATAATCTGAATAGTCATGTTTGAAAGACTATCTTTATTGTACAAATTTTTCCCAACAGACACCTTGACCCAAAGAGTCACACCCCATCAACAAAGAGTGAAGGTTAAAATAGGAGTTTATTAAAATTGTAGGGGCAAAAGAGGAAAGTAAAGATTCTTCCGTCTTAGCCCCTTTTATATATAGTATAAATTATGCTTGTTTCTCTAAATTTTCTGGTTTTCATCTTCGTTTGGAGAGATATATTTGAATTCTTAGCCAACTTTTAAAAACAAAACCAAGTTTTTGAAAACTACTTTCATCTATTTTCAAAACTTGACTTGATTTTAGAAAACATGGAAAGAAAGTAGATAATAAAACAACAAAATTTGTAGGTAGAAGTAATACTGATTATAAGTTTGATTTTCAAAAACCAAATGAGTATCACACGAGACCTCATTTTTGTTTTTGGTGTTTGAAAATTAGGCTTATAAATACTATTTCTACCTATAGATTTATTTTATTTATTTATTTTTTTATTTTTTTATCACCAAAACATCAATCTTTCATTCATCACCAAGAAACACACAAAGAGCAACATTACATAATGATAAAGTCAGAGAAAACCAAATCCTCCCCCCCCCCCCCAAGGGACCGTCACGATCCAAGCCCTTGATACATCCTCACTCAAAGCCAACTTCACTAGCCAGTGTGCAAAAACAACCAATTGATTTATCCGCCATTCAACTATCTTTCCAATCTCTCGATCGTCTTAACTCCAAGCTAGCTGTGGACTAGCCCGTCTTCAAACTCTACTCGGCCCCCGAGCTCATAGTTTAGGCTTGCACCAATACTATCGTCAAATAAGCTTTATGCACATAAAACTCAATGAAGAGAAGCCATTTAGGAGAAACAAGCATAAAATAAATACGCCTTACCCAAATCCCCCCAAACTCACTCTTGTTCATCCTCAAACAGGCCTATAACCTACATAATATGAATGACAGAGATTCAAAAGTTGAAATTTATCATGCACAAATTCCTGTGCTACATATACTAAATCTTTTGCCTAAGAGAAGCTACTGCAAGCTAACAAATAAGAGACATATCAAGACTTCCAAGAATCTTCTCGCGTGTGTGTGATTAGCGTCCCCTACAGCAGCCCCTAATAGCCCGGGAATGATTTATAAGATCCTCACCTATCTTCCCCTACACTGGCACTAAAGTCACGCATAGAAAGGCTAAACCTGCCAAATTAGGATGTTATCTCATTACCTAAGCGCCTGCATAATGATATCATTTTTCTTTTCCTTTGTTTTGTTATTTACTTCTTACAAATGTTTTCAAAATTTAAATCAAAATTTGAAAACTAAAAAAATAAAGTGGTTTTAAGAACTTGTTTTTGTTTTGAAATTTGACTAATAATTCAAATGTTTCCTTAAGGAAGATGAAAAATCATGGTAGAAAAATTATGATAAAACAAGCATAGTTTTCAAAAAAAAAAAAAAAAAAAATGATGATTTGATACTTTTAAACTTTTTTTAAAATGGTAAGAATTTTAAGAAAGACAATAAATTGTGATCAGAAGCAAACCAAAGTTTCAAAATTAGAAAACTAATATTGAAAATGCAACCAAGGTTCCATACTTGTTTGATAGGGAAGAAATCATGAATATATAAATGTGGAAGAATATTTACATTCGTACAATTATTGTGTTTTGGGTGAAATTAAAAGTAAAATTATTAAGTCTAAATCTAAAAGTAGATAATATTATACCATTATAAAAATATATAGATGACTTGTTATTTTGAATCACTTAAAATAGAATTGTTATTGTATTTATTTACCATGAAATAAATGAGTGGAAATAGGTCTAATGTTGCAGAAAGTTCAAAATTCACTCTCTTTTCTTTATTTTTATTTTTAATATTTTGGTGGAAGATTTGAACTACAAATCTTTTGATTTTTTTTTTAGTTTTTTTATTATTAGTACAAACTTTACATCGGTTGAAATATATTCACGTTGACCGATAATTACTCTTGAACTCAACCATGTGTTACTTGTTAGAAATTTTTACTCTCAATTTTTAATTTATTAATATTTCTAGATAGGAAAGCCAATATCTTTTGACAAGATAACAAATAATGGCTTTTCCAAAAAAAAAAAAAGGTGCGTGGGACCCATTGTCAACATGTTAAAAGTGCTTTTTGATTTAATTCAATTAAATATATTTGTTTTCAACCTTCATTGAATTAAACATATATGAATTATATGTCAAGTCAAAAAATATTTTAAAAAGAACTTTTTACCAATTTGGTTTTGGTAGAGTTTTAAGCTCCCTTTACATTTAGTCTTAGAGATTATAATGAATCTCTAAAATGCTTTTTTTACCCACCTAAAATTATTCTCTTTTCCTCCATCTTTTCCTCCATTTTAACACAGTTAACCAAATAAAAAATGTCGACTTATTATCACGTGAATATAAAAATATGTCACATATTTGATATAATGATGATAATTCGTAATGAGAAAAAAAAAAGTGAGTTTAGTGACCATTACATTCCAATTTCCGAACTTAATAAGGTTCCTAAGTTAAAAAACAATCATTTAAAAGTTAGTATTCTTAGAGTTAAATGTTCATTAAACAAGTACTCAAAAAAAAAAAAAAAATTATGTTCGTTAAACATCATTTTTCAAATCTTAAAGACTAAAATGTCATTTTTGAATTTTTGAAAACTAAATCGATATCAAACTCAAATCTAGTTAATCTTTTTTTAAAAAAAGTTTATTGTTTTACTATTTTATGGCTTTATCAAATAAATGAGTAAGTGGAATTATACATTGAACTTCTGCATTTTGGGTAGCATGAGAATACTTAACTTTTACCCCCAAATAATTTTTTAATTTACTTCTACTGATAAGAATCAATATCTTAATATATATATTCATAAAAAATGTGACACATGGACCATTTTATTATAAAATTTTGTAGACAAGATTCAATTTATAAGAATTTCTTACTGAGTAGATTTGCCTAGTATAGCCATCAAAATTATGTTCCCTAATAAAAATATATATCATTGATGAAATAGTCAAAAGTTTGAATCTCCAATCCTACATATCGTTGAACTTAAAAAGAAAAGAAAAAAACGTTTACATATGCATAATAATCCATATACAAACCTTATATATTAATCCTAAGTAAACCTACTAATTAATTTGCAATGTTGTTTCTGTGCTTTTTTTTCTCTCTCTTTTTTTTTTTTTTTTTTTTTTTTTACTTTAAACATAACTTTTGTTAAAATAGAAAATTTGTTATTTTTATATGGTGGGCAAAATTAATAAAGTTATATCAGTTCTTTTAAATGAATTGAAGTTATGGCAAAAAAAAAATATATATATATATTTCATCCTCATTCTTATTTTTGGAAATTGGATAAGTGCAAGACCCCTAAGAAAAATTTATATTTATGGTATAATGCTTCTTCATCCCTCCCAACCAAAACTATTTTTGATTGGTTAATCTGGTTATCCTTGTCCAAGTGAGTATATAATTGGTATATACCTTAGATTATAGGTTCGAATCCCGACTCCCAAATATTGTTGAACTAAAACGATCTCGTCATAATTTCTTTTATTAAAACTTTTCCTATATATAAAAAAATTCCGTGCATATTTTCTTTTACTAATGTCTTCCACCGTACACCCACTTTTTTCCTCACCAATTTATCGGGTCACCCTCTCTACACATAAGTATTTTCTCAATAATTGAGTACATTGTAAAAATTAATATTTTCAATAATTTTTTAAAGACTTATAGCTTTTGTTGTTAACATCATTGTGTCGTGTACAAAAGAATTTTTATAAATAATTAGTTAGATTCAAGTGTTCTGGTAGTGAATAGGATGAGAAAATAGAGACCTACCATCTACAAAGAGAATTATTAAATGTTTTACTAGGACTCGAGTAGAGTCGATAGCGGATATAACATTAAAATGATTAGTTATGTCAAGTTCATTGTCGAAAGAGATAGACGTTGAGGGACCAATAGATAATGGCATTTAAGAACATCCATGGTCCATCTATCTTATTAGATGACCTAATTTAAGCATTGACAATTTTGAATCAAATTGAGTTCTCCTTTTTGAGTTCTTTGATCTAATTTGTAGGTATTTAGTACTATCAATTTGTTCATTTATAAAGTCAACTTCATACTTTCTTTCAAAAGAAAAACAAATATGGTAGAAAATATTTGAAAACAATAAAATATTGTTTTTAATTTAATTTTCTTAAAAAAAAGAATTGGAATCTGTTTCTAGAAATTACTTTGCCAAACAAACTTCTAACTTATAATAACAACAACAATAATATTTATATTTAAAAATTAAAAAAATGTTAACTTCATTTCTAAGAATCAATGCTTAATAAAAAAAATTAAAACATATTTTTTGTTATAATATTTTGTTCATTGTTTGTATTCTTGTAACAATTTAGTTTTTATAATTTAAAAATAGAATTTTAATCCATAATGTTAAATGTAGTCTTGGTATAATTAAGAATGAACCATTAATTAAACGATTTTAATTTTTTTTAGTTTGACAATTATAGGATGGAGGATCCAACCATCGACCTTTAGAATGGTAATTAGTGTGACCTATATTTAGGTCGACAAACCATCTTAATTTAGATCATAGGAGACTAAAATAAATTATAAATATAATATCAACGACCCTCATATACCTAAACGATATAATTTACAAATTTAGTTCCTACAAGTTTGGTTGATAGGAAGTTTGGATTCTATTTTATGTTTTCAGGTTCACTAAATTTAGTGAATATACATTTGGTAGATATGTTTTTTAAAATTGTTTTCAGATTCTTGGTGGAAATTCGGGAAACAACTTTTTTTTATGTTTTCAATATATTCAGATTTTGTATTTGAAATTTTAAAATGCAGAATTAAATTAAAAAAGATAAAAAAAAATTAATAAATATAATATTTCATGTTATAAACTCAATTCATTTTTGTTAATAAATTAAAATATGTATAACATAATGATATTTTAAAATAATTATAATAATTATACAAAATTTCTAACATATAACATGTTTATAAATTAATTAATAATAATTTATATTCAACTTAATATTTAGTTGATAACTGCGACTAGTTTATGATTTATAAATATATTATCAAGCACATTTTGAACCATTGTTTAAATTAATATCTGATTTTTTTTTAAAAAAAAAAATCTGATTTCTAAATCTTCTACCAAACACATATTTGAAAACATGAAATACAACTAATATATATGTTTTCATTTAATCCATTGTTTTCAAATCACCAACCAAACACACCCTAAACTTTCAAGATTGTATCGAATAAATCCCTAAACTTCGAAAAATGTCTAATAAGAAGCTCTAAAACTTACCTGTTAGACACAAAATTGAAAACTTGAAAATATATTAGACATTTTTAAAGTTCAGAAGTCTAATCTACTAGACACAAAATCGAAAGCTTTAAAACCCATTACACACAGCTCTCAAAGTTCAAAACCAATATCGGAACAATCTCGAAAGTTCACGGACTAAACTTGCAATTAAATCGAAAGCAAAAATGCAAAGAAGAAAAATAAAAGAATTGGGGAAAAGGAAGGGTTGGAGTGATTTAAGGCTAATAATAAAGGCATTGCGTGTAGGTTACAAATAGAAAACGAAAGCAAAAATGCGTGGAACCAATGGAGTATGGATTTGACGCCACGCCTTCTCTTTGCTTTCAAAATTACTATTCAATTGCATCCCTTACTTTCCGGATGCCACCTACACCCTCATATTTATTTATCCTTTTATTTTTAGGTTTGAGTTTCTTTCTCATTTTGGTTCTCGAACTTTCTATATTATTCTTTGCTTTTTTCTTTTTTAACAAAATACACTTTTGGTCTCTCGAGTTTGAATTTAGTATCTATTTGGTACAGGTTTGGTAAATAGTTCTAAATGATCGTCCTTGAACCGTTAGTTGACTAATGACAAATGATGTGACAGTTAGGTTGCTGATGTTGTATTGTTGAGTTGGCGAATCTATTAGTTTAACATTAATTATGTTGGTGAGGTGACAAAACTTCTTCTCTCTCATTTTCTCTTCTCCTTCCTTCCTTTCTCTCATTTTGAAATTGCTCTAACATTTCAAAATGTCTATTTTTGTTCTTGAAATTTTTTTATTTGATTCATTTTGGGGTGCGAGCTTTTTAGAAAATGACCATTTTGATTCTTGTTAATTTGAGTTTAAAAAATTGTTAGTGGGACTTTGAGTATATGTATAATATAACGTTGAAATGGACTTGTAATTAAGTTGGATGAAGCGAGTATTTGATTTTTTGTGGCAGAATAATAACAATGATCGACATATAATTTTTTTTTTTTTAATAAATTCAATGACTAGAGTAGACATTTTGAAAGTTCAAACACTAATTGGCTTTTTTCTTTTAAGGTTAGAGACTAAAATTAGTAAACATTTTAAAAATTTTGAGGGATATATTCAAAATCATAATTAAACTTTTTTTTTTTTTAGTTTTTTGAACCAACCTACATACATCTCAATTCTCAACTATTTTTATAGAACCGTGGCTTGTCCCTATAACATTTGATTTTACGAACGAAAAAGTTTGTAAGACAATAATATCCTAATTAGCTAGATCATAAACTTTATGCCAAGACGAACATAGCTCAAATCCTCCACCCACGTGTTGTTTATTCACGTGTGGCTTATTCTCAAAAAATCACACTTTTATCTTTCTCTACGTGGTGGGAAGTGCTTCTAGGGCCACCTATGATAGAACCACTTTTGTCTTGGATGGTTTTCCATGAATATTTTTTGAGAGTTTCAAAAACGTGATGGATGATTGTGGTGGGAAGGATGGTGATGGGAATGAAAGATATCTTAATTGATAAAGTTGTGATAAGATGAGAGAATAAGGCTTGTGGATGTGAATATTGATGGGGAAATTGCTTAAACTAAAAGAAGGGATTTTGTATGTGAAAATGATTTGGTGTGAAGAAGAAAAAACTAAGTCTTTTGCCTAAAGAGTATGAATAATGTGGATATCTCAAGATTTGTAATGTCAAATATTTGGGATTTGGAAGGAAGAGTTGAAAATTGGGAATTGAGAATATGGGTGATAATTTAAAGTAATGAAATTTTTGAGTATGAGAAGAAAATGATATTTTTGTTATTAAAAAGGGAAAATATATGGCTTTTGTGTGAGGAACTCTCCTTAGAGAAGGCCTATTTGATTTGGAAGTGCTTGTAAAATAAGTGCAATGGCCAAACTAGACCTTCTTTCTTGCCAAGTGTGTTGGAATCTCTTTGTCTCATTGGACAAGTTATTACAAAAATCTTTAAACAGAGCAAAGAGGACAATGCAATCCTTGCTTTGCTTGTAGGATTAAACATGTGATATAACAAACACCCTTCTATACCATTTATGCTTTTAACATTATATATTGAAGTCAAAATTGTTAGAGTTTATGTTTTAAAACCTTGTGATTTGGTAAATATTGGATATAAATTAAAATTAATTGTTTGTTTTATTAGTTTATCTTAAGTGCAATATTTATTCAATTATTTATTGTATGAAAAGGTCTAAGTTACAAACTTACAAAATATGATCTTGAACCAGGTATAGTTGACATAGGAGGGGATTAAGCTCAATAATTAATCTATAAAAGGTTTAGTGCATCGTTTTGATAACACTAATGATACCAACCAACTTTGTATAAGTTACAAAGCGAGCATAGCTCGATGGTAATTAGCATGTATCATCGACCAAAAGGTCAGAAGTTCGAATCCTTCCACCCCAAATGTTGATGTACTCAAAAAAAAAAAAATGATTTGATGATTAAGATGAGACCATGCAAGTGAGGGTAGATAATTCTCCAAATAAGAGTTATTAGTTTAGTCTTTTATGAATATAATGATTCTTTTTTTTTTTTTTTTACAACATGTGGGGTGGGGGAAATCGAACCACAGACCTATTGGTCGTTAATACAAGACTTATGCCAATTGAGCTATGCTCATGTTGGCTACAATGATTCCTTTATTTGAGTAAGTTGTTGATGTTTTCATGATAAAACCCTTAAATTGTTATTATTGTTGGAAATTCTTAAATGACTTTAATTGAGTAGTTGGAAGTAAACAAAGCATTAATTGATGGTTATTTGATGTGAAATTTGTATTATTATTATGTTTTGTTAGCAGACTAGTTTTATTAGTAATTTGGAAAACCAGATTCTTTGGAGGAGCAAAATCCACACAAGTGTTGACATGTGAGAAAAGACTTTATTAAAATGATCGGGTACAAGTCAATCTATTCAATGTCAAGAGTTCGGAAGCTCACATAGACCTCGGTAGGTCCTACAAGATAAGAGAATCAACATAGTCAAGCATTGACCATGAAAAAAGTCCAAAGAGACGATTACAAATTTGTTACCACTCAATTAAAGAGGCTCGAGAATCATGACAAGATTCTCGGCCTAATAAAACAAATGTTTAATTATTCTATCAAAATAAATTGAAATTACAAAAAGTAGTGAAGTACAACCGAAATACTTACATTTTACTATCTAATTAAGCACTTTTGAATTCGTTTACTAAGGCCCCGTTTGATAACTATTTGGTTTTTGGTTTTTGGTTTTTGAAAATTTGGCTTGTTTTTTTCCAAATTTCCTACCATGGTTTTCATATTTGCCAATGACACATTTGAATTCTTAGCCAAATTCTAAAAACAAAAACAAGTTTTTGAAAACTACTTTTTTTAGTTTTCAAAATTTGCTTGGTTTTTAAAAACAAGGAAAGAAAAGTATTAGCAAAACATAGAAACTTGTAGGTGGAAGTAGGATTTATAAGCTTAATTTTCAAAAACCAAAAACCAAAAACCAAATGGTTATCAAACGGGGCCTAACTTAATTAGAGTGTAGATGGTTCAACAGTTCCTTTCTTACACAACATCCGTCCAATTCCCCTTTCAAAGAAAAAATTGACCATTGATCTCCCACATGAGGGAAAGAGCATATGTCATTTAACGCATGAAAAAAAAAAAAAAAAAAAAAAACTCTTGAAATATCAGACCAATAATGAAGTCCAACAATATGAAATTTTCTTATGTTACTATAAATACCACAAGTTTTCTCGCAACCAATATAATGTTTTCAATGGAGAAAGCTGAGAAAATTATTGGTATTACAATGGTATAAAATATTTTTGTGCTACTTTTATGTACGTTTGCTTGCATCACTATTTATTTTATTATTTCATTTAATAGGTATGACATTATTGAATGATACATTTTGGCCATTCAAATAATGTCATGTGCCTTTATTATGACTATTTGATCACACAAAATTAGTTTGGTCAATTTTTTTTTTTTTTTTGAGACAAATGATTAGGCATAATCAAACCAAAAAAGGAAGTCCAAATCTAAGCAACAGCCAATAGACTTCATCTGAAATTCAGCCAAACCTTCAAATCTTCGATCATGTTAGCTCCAAGCTAGCTACTGGTTTTACTTCGGGCTATCTCGTTATCAACTCGAAAACAGACCCGAACTCATAGATTAGGCCTGCAACAATATTACCATCAAATTAAACATTTAGCACATAGCAATCAATGAAGATAAACACTTTAGGAAGAGATAAAAATAAACAGATTAACTCTATCAATTCACCCCAACCTATATCTTGTTAGTCCTCGAGCAAGCCTAAACCTATATGATATGACTGGAAGATACTCAAATTAGTTTGGTCAAATTAGACCATATATATTCTAAAAAAAAAAAAAAAAATTTAGGCCATATAAGAATTGGGCCCAAGATCAAAATAAGTCCAAAAGTTCCTTAAATGACAATTTGGTCCAAAACTGAGCCTAAGCCCACAAAATAATATTATGGAAACCTCTATAAATATAAGAGGCAACCAGATGAATGGTCATTTTAAATTAGCTATTTTGAAAAAAGGTCATTCGTGTTTACAATATGACAAATGGCCAAAAGCTAATTTTAGTAAATTTTTTTGACAACAAAATGGACGGAAATACCCCTACTCCAAATCTTAATTCATAAATAAATTAAATCAAAATACACCCTAAACAAGAGAGAAAATCTAGCTTTGTTACAAATTAATTGGGTAAATCAATAACAAACTTTCAAAATAAAAAAAATATAAATCTGGGAACTTAAATTTAAAACAAAAGATTTAAATTCAAATCAGAGAGAAAAAAAAATAGGAGAGAACAAAAAACACAGTATATTGGAAAAAAATAAAATACACTATAAACAAGAGAGAAAATCTAGCATTGTTACAGATTAATTCAACGGGTAAATCAATAACAAACTTTCAAAATAAAAAATTATAAATCTGGGAACTTAAATTTAAAACAAAAGATTTAAATTCAAATCAGAGAGAAAAAATAGGAGAGAACAAAAAATACAGTATATTGGAAAAAATAAAGAACTGACCTGTTGCAACTAGGATTCATATGCAAAATGAAGAAATGGAAGAACAACCTCATGCATCTATTTTAAAATGCATAGTATCTATCATTTGGCATCCATCATTTTGATTTGCACCTAAAACATCAAATCAAAATAGAGTATAATTTGAAATAATAATATCACTCTAGATGAAAATGAATTTAAAGAAATTTAGATGAAAATTAATTTAAAGAAATTTAGATGAAAATGAATCCCAGTTGCATTTGGCATCCATCACTTGAATTTTTCGTATCCCATTTCAAAAAAGAAAAAAAGAAAAGGCTCAAACTCTTCACATCCTTCTTGGAAAACCCTCCCTCGAAAACCCCATTCCAAACCACAAAAAGGAGCGCTTACCGTTTGGCAAAAAAAAAAACCCCAACCGATTGAGCTTATTCTTCGAAACCCTTTTTCGAAAACCCATCAATCTCCTTCAAGCTTCTTCGATTCTTCTCCGCAAATAAACTCGTTCTCCTTCAAGCTTCTTCTCCTAACCCGATTCTCAAACCCCTCGACAGATTTACACTGTATTTACACAGACATTCGAGAGAACATTCAGAAGCTCGAATAGGTTGCGTCGACATTCCAGGGTATGCATGCTTCGATTCTCTTCTAACTTTTTGGTTTATATAGATATAAACTATTTTTTCCTTACAAATAGGACAATCTGACCGAAGACCCACCATTTTAATAAGAAAATGAAGAGAGAGAATTGATGCTGTAAAAATCTTCCGAAAAACCAAAGCCAAAAAACGTATATTTTGGGAAGACAAAGAGGATTGATTTTGTAACTATCATTCCTTGATTCATGGAATTGGATGTTACAAATTTTCATTTTTTTTTTTAAATATCATCAGAGGTTGCACAAATATAAGAGAGACGTGGGGAATGACTCAAGGGTAAAAATGGAAGTTCCAAGCCCACGAAAATAAGTTAGAAAACCGGTTTGGCCATTTTTCATTAAAAAATCCGGTTTGGTCATTTTTCAAAAATACCCTGTAATTTTTTGCCATTTCTAAAAATATCCCTAAATAGAAAGCATGGAAAACGCTATATGTAGAAGAGCAACCATCCATTTCATGGATGGAGAGAAGTGGGAGAGAATAGAAAATTCAAAATTCAAAGAAAACTCTTGGAAAGGCCGAAGACTCTAAAACCCAAAGATGTTCTGAAGACAAATTGCTTCGTGAAGTCTTTCAAGATAAGTTGAAGACATCTAAAGTGCACAAAACTTCAAAGACTTCAATCAATTTTTCAAGAAGATCAACAAACCAAGGCTAATTAAAAAAGATCAACAAGTCGATCCAAGAAAATCAACAAGCTAAGATCAATAAGACAAAAATAATTGACCTAAGAAGATCAAAAGTGGGCTCGATAACAAGACATCACTTTCAATACAATTGATATCGATAAAAAGTAATAATGATGATAATAGGTGTACTTGTTAGCAACTATAATTAGTTAGCACGTTTCAGAGTAAAAATTTCGACATATCTCATTTGCACTCTATTTTTGTATTGAGAGAAGAATGCTGAGAAACCAATAAGTAACCTCAATTGAACACGTAATTTATAAATGAGATATGTCGAAATTTCTGCTCTGATACCATAATACACGTGGAACAAATATGAGGGAAGATAGTTTTATTAACATGGAGAATAAAACTAATACATTTTCGAATAATTTCCTCTATGCTATAGAGGCTCTGACAAAATAACTTGTTTGGGACACTGAGCGATTGTAATAGTCAGTGGAGTTAAATAGTCTATGTTTGAGGTGTAGAATTGTTTAGTTTGAGTTAAGAAAATCTGTGTTTGAAATATTGAGTTGTTTAACATGGAATACTCAAGTCTGTTTATGTTGGTTGTTTTTCTCTACATTTTTTGTTGTACCATACATTTAGAGCTTTATTATATATTAATTTTTAAAATTTTAAATATTAAAGATTCTCATAAAAGTAAATATTTTTTTAATTTCCAGATTTAGATAGAGACATTTTTCAAAGATTTTCCTTCAGAATTATCCTAATAGAAAATCCAATTGTTTTTAATTAATTATATTATTTTTTAAATATACAATTTATTAAAGACATTTGTTCTACTGACCTAAAAGATGTATGTGTGTATATATATATTACTTAAAAGAAATTAATTGCATAACAATGTCTAATGTTTAATATAAAAGATAGTTGAGAAAAATTTGTTCTAATTTTAACTTCAACTTCATTGCATATCTATATATTGTCTATAGCTTATAGAAATTTAGTATTTTATGGGTTAAACTAGTATATATATTGTAACTACATCTTTTAACAGATCGTTAGTTTATCTATGATTTCAAAATCTAACGAGTTTGTAAGTAAATTTTGTGCTTATTACCATAAAAAATTAAATTATATTTTTATATAAGAAAAAAATTATGACAAGGACAAACATATTTTGCTAGTTTTCTTATAATTTTAAAAATATCATTTAAACACAAATTTTAACAATCCAATGAGCAATTATTTCATTCTTTATAATAGTCACTAATGAAATACACTTTTATCATCTTTATAGTTAAACTTTGTCTCTATTGTAGCTTTTTTTTTTTTTTTTTGTGTATGATTTTGAGTTATTTCAAATTCTAACGAATTTTAAATAAACTTTGTTGTTTATTATCCTATGAAATTGAATAATATTTTTCTATAAAAAAAAATTCTTACCAAAATAGTTATATTTTGCAAGGTTTCCTAGAATTTCGAAGAAAATTACTTAACATCAATGTTTAAAATGTCGATGTCGACAGAAATATTGGAGTTTCAATTTTATGGAAATATCAATAAAATGTTGACGTCGATGGATAATAATAGAAAAATTATAAAAAAAAAAAAAACAAAAATAGTTAAATTAATAAATAAACATTTTATATTTTTTAATATGTTTTAATATGCTAAAATACTGCCAAAACGAGCTTAGCTCAGCGGTAATTGGCATGTAAATGTTGATGTACTCAAAAAAAAATATGCTAAAATACTTATTATTAACATGAAAGAGTGAGAGAGAATGTGCAGACTTTAATAGTAAATATTGTTTAAGTTGTTGGGATGAAGTTATTTAATAATGAGTTGCGATGTATGTAGACCAAACAATAAGTTTTTTTTTTTTTTGGAAACTGGAGATATTTCATTAAATAAAAAGGAGTTAGGTACCAATGGCCTCCACATTTAACGTTGTGGAGAACCAAAAAGGAAAAGGCTCAGGCCAAAAGCACCAAACAATAAGTTGGGTATTATAAGCTACCCAACCCAATTTCAAGTTGGTGCCCCAAACACCCCTAACAGATATCAAAATATTAGTGTTAACTAATACAACTAAGGGCGTGTTTGGGGCTACGATTTTTAAAACCCGGGTTTTGGAAAACATCCAATTTTTGGAAGTCGCCGTTTGGACCGCCGTTTTTGGATGTCGGGCCTTCCGTGTTTCAAAAACGGCGACTTCAACAGTAAACACTGTTGAAGTCGCCTGGTTTCACGCGGCTTCTTTTTTTCTTTTTTTTTTTTAGATTTCGTTTTGAAGAAGAAAGGGGCGGCAGATCTGAGATTTCAGATTTGAAAAAAAAAAATTGTTCCCTTCCCGCCTCAGATCTGAGATTTGAGAAGAAAAAAAACGAGCAACCACCATCGTCGGCGTCGGAGCTGGAGGGAGGAGGAAGAACCAGGGGTGACGGCGGCGGCGGGAGGAGGAAGAGCTGGCGGTGCCAAAAAAGAAAAAGAGTGAAGAATGAAGAAGAATAGGAAGGGGAAGGGGAGGGGGCACGCGTGGGGAAAGGAGAGAGAGGGAAAGATATTTTTTTTTTAATTAATTTATTATTTTAATTAAAAATTAAATTTTGAAAAGAATTAATATTTTATTATTATTAAAAATTAATATTTTAAAAAAAATTTGAATTTATTTTTTTTTTGAAAAAACGGTATTTTACCCTTTTTTGAGAAAAATAAAATTAAAAAATGGTAATTATTGAAATGTAACAAGTGTGGAAAAAATTGAAGAATGGAAAATGATTTTTGTTTTAATTTTAGATTTTTAATCAAAATTGTGACTTAAAATCCCAATTTTACAATTAATGGAAATAACATTTTGATTTATTAATTTTAGAATAATTGTATAACATTGAAAAAAATATAAAAAAATAAAAAATTCAGAAACTCTGACTTCAGAAATCAGCACCCCAAACACAGACTTCTAAAATCCACAGATTTCACAAATCACCCTATTTCCAAAACCCCCACTTCCAAAACTCAAACCCTTCCCCCAAACACCCCCTAATAGATGATAATAAGAATAGGATAGGACATTATACTTCACTAGAAGTATTAGGCAAATAAAATTCTTAGTTGAGAGATTTTTTTTTTTTTTTTTTTAAACTCTTAGTTGAGAGATTTGAAATAGCAACAATTTAGTCTTTAATGTTTAACTATCTAGTTCTAAAGGGTCTCTAAAGTCATTCTATCATGGATAGGTAAGATATTGAAATGACAAAGCTTATATGGGTTGGTTAATTTTAGGTTAAATTATAAGTTTAATATATTTTTTTCCTTTAGAAAGGAATATAAATTTAGTATTTGAATTTGCAAATTTGTGTCAATTTAGTCTCGGTGCTTTCAATAAATCTTAAAACTTTTAATGTTCTACCCATGTTGTTCAAGTACTTAAAAAAAAATTGATTGGTCCTTGAATATTCAATTTTTGGTCTATAAATCTCTAAACTCCATTTGTTTTAATTCTTAACACTTAGATTGTATTTTTAAGAATTACTTGGTGTTGCATTGAGATAGATTCAAATATTTAGTAGTGTAAATATTAAACTAAAAAAATTAATGATAGATACTTATTAGACCCAACATTAAAGTCGACATAAGCATAATTCAATTGATTAATGCACTAATTACCATCTTAAAAGTTGATGGTTCTATTTCCCACGTTGCAATTATTGAACTTAAAGAGGCAAAGAAAAAAAAACCATTAAAATGGCCTATTAAAATTTCTTTATCGTAAATAAATACTAAAAAGTTCGGAACTTACTGAAAACTTTTTAAAGCATAAAAACTAAATAGATACCATCGTGAAAATTCAAGAATCAAACTTACACTCATTTTTAAATAACAAGGTAAGATAATAACTTGTTTTCAAGTATATTCCAATTATTTTTTATTTTTTATTTTTTATTTTTTTTAATTTTCCAAATTCCACATTAAAAATAATTTTTAAAAAATCACTAAATTAATGTCAAAGACCTTTTAAACCTATTTCCCAAAACTTGGTGATTAAAAGGGTAAATTTCAAAACCTAAGGGACCAAATGGACCTATTTCTAAAAACTCGAACTAAAAAGGAAAATTTTACTTTTTTTTTTTAATTTTATGTTGTAAAGTTTTTTCTAGAAATATCCATCTACATTGAAATGTTATCGATATTTTCATCGACATTTCCATAAAGTCAAACCTCAACATTTCTGTCGACATCAACATTTTAAACCTCGGTTTTCGCTTGCTTCTCAAAAAATATATATTTTTTAAGTGAATAATTTATTATATAAGCACTTTTGAAAGAAAATTAATTAAATGTTCTCTAATAGTACTTTTATGTGTTTTTATCTAATTTTGAGAAAGCTAAGACATGCTTTTAGTGGGTTAAAGGCACTTTCTGCCCGCCAACAAAAGCTTACTGACATAAAATTGTACCGACAACCACAAGGTCTGTGGTTTGAATCCCCCTCCCACATATTGTCAAAAAAAACACTTTCTGCCCCTCTTTAAAATTTAAACCAAACACTACTAGTTTAAAAAATACAAAGAAGACATGTTAAATACCCCAAGTAATAGATGTAATCTCTCTAGTCTCTACCACTCGTGACATCTCATTGATCGCATTCACCTGAGTATTAAGGTTTTCTTGGCATTGTCCTATTTCATTATGTTCAAGGATTCAACATCAACATACAACATGAATCAACACTTTCATTGTATTGTAAAGATAGATGTCTTTAGTTTCTCAAGAAAAAAAAAAAAAAAAAGATAGATGCCTTTAGCCATTCAACCGTACCTCCAACATGTTGATCAAAATTTGAATATGAAAGACTATAAGTATAAGCCACAAGAGCAATACCAAATCGAGACAAACTCAGAATATTGATATGATCCCAAAACAAGAAGGGTCAAGCTCAATCAATAAAACAATTATCAAAAACTTCTCTATGGACAATACTAACCAAATTTTGAAGCAGGGGAAGGAGAAGACATACACAACATGCTTGCATAGAGGAGGATTCCGTCATCAAAATATCACTAATGTGAAAATAATACAAATAATAACAAATTCTAACTAATTTAAGAAGGGTGAAATATTGGTTTCTTAATTTAAATATTTCTCAACTCTTTTTATTTCTCTTACTTTTTCAAAAATATCATCGATATTTTATCAATATTTCTAACTAGCATTTCCGTAGAATTAATATATCAACATAAACATTTAAACTTTAGCCTTCACTAGCAACGAAGTACTTTATTTCAAAAAAAAAAAAAAAAAACGAAATACTTAAATCAGCATTCTTTAAGGATTTATTTAATTAGAGGATAAATTGGGTGAGGGAATAAGAGAAAGAAAAGGTGAAATAAGAAGGGATTTTTATAGAGAATAAAAAAATGGTAAGCAAACTATAATATATAATTACTAAACATCATTCTAACCTCATGAGGACTATTACATCATCCCCTAAAGTTTATCTAGAATTATTTGCCAAATTTAAGAAACTAAAGTACCTTAAGGATACTATAGAAACTAAATCTAAAATGAAGTGTCTTGGAATCAAATAAAAAACTAATTCTAAATCTTATGGGGAAAAAAATAACATTATTAAATTTTTTTTTTAGAAAATGCATATTGTTCATTTTTTGAAACCCACATCCAAAGTGATATATTTAAGTACATTATCATTTAATATTTTAACCTTAAACTTTGATATATAATTCATTTACACAGACCAGACTATATCAGAATATTCATCATCTTCAGGATTTCATCCATACATAAGACACATCATTTACTTTAGAAAACCAAGCTCCCTTTTTGAGAGCTTGCCAAATTCAAATTGCTATGTTAAGAAAGCTATAAACGGAGCTAGCTCACTGAAAGCACAAGGCTTTGGCATACTGCAATCTGATGCTCCCTGTACGCCTCAGTCTTCGCCAAAATCTGCAGTTATGGTCATCAAGATCAAAGTTATTGTCACAGCTCAGAGGAAGATGCGGGTAACGGGGACGATCATTTACAAATTTGGTTTCTAAACTTTTCAGGATATGCCTAAGTATCTAGTAGTCTTACTGGGTTATTCAAAGATTACATAGAGCCAATTTTGGACTAGTGAATGATACGTAACTATTAGACACATAATTAAAAATCCAACGGCCAATTGAATTCTAACTAAGCACAACCTAGAAAGTTTCGAGACTTATTAGAAACTTTTTCAAGTATGAGTGCTAAATAGACGCAGACCGAAGGCTTAGAGACTATACTTATAATTTAACAAACAAACATACATGGGTAAAGAACGAAGGAGATTGGTTCCATATGTTCAAATTCTACTGTATGTAGTCATAGTTCAACGTCAATTAGAAATATGTAATGCAATGCATAATGGATACATAAATTAGAAAATAGAACCTTCTGGATCTAATCAGTCAACATGTAAATACACAGCCCATCATGACAACGAGGTCAGGTTTAAAAATCCTATGCACACTGGAAAGAAAAATTATTTTAAGAATCTATGGGATCAATCACCAGTTATGTTAATCTTCCAAATCATAACTTCATTGTGTCATGCAATTATCTTGCATCAAATTCTCACCTGAATCAAAGAATGCAACATTTCAGGACTAGCCCCTTTTGTTCTGTCCTTCCCTCTTCATTTCCTGAAAATATGTCATTAAACAACAAATCTCAAACCTCATAGATGATATACAAATGATAATTAAATTACCAAAAAGAATACCACGCATGCTTCATACACAAGCTAGCAGTAAAAAGATTAATTAAAGTATTGCTGTGAAGTAATGGTTTAAAATAGTACAAAACAGTTGAGAACAAATGACTATTTATCCTTCGGGCAAGTGATTTAGAAAAGAAAATTCATCATTATAATCTTGATACAGAAGCTTTTCTCTTAGCCAAATTCTATGAACAATTTTGATTGGAAATTTAAATAAGCACCTTCGGGAGGCTGAACCAGCTTCCGGTTCTGTGATGACATCATTTCCTTCTTCAGTTGAGTCAATATATCCTCCATTGTATATTCCCTTTGCCATTTAGCAAGCATGGGGAGAAGGTTCCTTTCAACCTGGTAATTTTGGCAAGCAATAGCATACATTATTTCCGATTATGAAATGGCTACTGATGCCTTGAGAAATATTTCATACCACTCCAGTTTCTGGATTAACACAGGTCATGTTTATCCTACTTTGGAATCTAACAGCTGGTGGATTATCTGGATAATCCTTTCCACAAAATAGCTTCAATTGGTAGATTCGCCCTTCATGAACAGTCTAAAAAGACACAACATCAGGCCATCAATTTTCTTTAAGTGAAACAAATAGCTAGAGGAAATCTATAGGCATCTGAAAAGGTATTAAATTAGACGGAAAAACAATAGAAATATTCGTGCTTATTTAATAGAGAGATCAAGAGAGATGAAAAGGGGGAGAGAGTTTGGCAACCAAAGGCATTTATCTTTATCAAGTGTCACAAGACCAAGATAAATCAATTATAATGTGTTAAAAACTCTCATAGCTCTCCCCATAAGCTTATTTAATTCTGGAACATTCCAAGCAGCAGTGTAATTAAAACCTTCGCGTCTTCTTTGCATACATTTTTTTCACAAACATGACAAAAAATTCATACAAAATGCAACTTAGAGTAAATAAAATTCATTCTCTCCGAGAACTCAAAGACATCAACTTCAACCTTGAATTGAATACCCCAGATTCAGACAAACAAGAAAAAGATCCCAACCCATAAGCTGAAAAGTAGAAACTCACATTAGGTGGGCCTATAATGGTCCCAGTCCAAGATTGCATTAATAAATCATCTGGATCATCCATACCATAGCTGACAGTTCCATCCCCAATTCCTTTTTCACCTCTCTCGAGCTCTTCCAATAATCTAAAATTCCTAGGAACTGCAAACAAAAATTCGTGAATTGGTCAAGCAAAGAGATATAATTAGCATGCTAAAACTATCATATGCTTCAAAGTTGCAATCCATAGCAACTGGCTCTAACGGTTTAAGATAGATAAACTCAGAATCATATTGGGGGTGGACCATAGAGAGATGAAGGGCAAAAAGTTTCAGAGAAGAGTAGATAGTGTGTATATATATGCACATACACACAATAAATACGACTGTATCATAAAACTGATAAAAGAAATCACGGTTTAATGTAAAAGTCTATGAAACAAAAGCACAACATGACACAAATGTGGTGTGTCTTTTCATTACAGATAATTAGAACCAAGATCTAATAAGGACATACAAATTAAATTAAATCAAGATCTCAAAGGGTGCAAATTGGCTGTCATGGAGGGCTGTGCTTAGCACGCTGGCTTCTTTGTTACTTGGGTATGTCTTGGGGAGTGGTTCCTTCTTTTAATGAGTTTCGAAGGCATGTTGAAGAAGGAATTTTAAGCAAACAGGTTAAAGGTATACTTGAATTTCTGAAGGGTGTCAGATTACTTTTCACAGTGGGGATACTTCCCAGTATTCCTATCTATTATCTCCCTTTCTAATTCCAACTAAGGTTGCTATGAGATTGGGAACAAAAATGAGACTGTCTTTATAGTAAGGTTTGAACAATGAGGGAGGAAGCGACTTAATTAAGTGGGTAGCATTTAGGCTGCCCAAAGGAAAAGGAGGCACGCTCAAAGCTAAATGGAGTTGGACCTTTGTCAACGAACCAGAATCTTTTTTTTTTTCTTTTATTTTCTTTTCTTGTAGAACAGTGAACCAGAAGCTCTGCAGAATAGGTTCATTGTAAACAAGTCAGGGTTGAAACATGAGAGGATGAAAAAGAGCTAGAATTTTGAGAAGCACACTTCTTGCTCCTTAGAACTCAAAGACATGGTTGTATACCTATAAAACAGATCCTGTTCAAGTAAGGTCATAGAAGCACACTTCTATTGTTGTGCTGTTATAAAACAGGATGTGGCACTTACAGATGGCGGGTTTCACTTTCAATAACCAACCTTCGAGTTTCCACCTTTTAGGGCTATTTGTTTTGCAGCAATCTTGGATTCCCATGAGATGGGTCTCCACATTTCTATGTTTGTTTGATGTTTGTTTGAAAGCAACCCTGGGCATCCAAAATGTCCAAACATCTAACGAATGTTTGTTTTGATGTTCTAAACCATGAATTTTAACATTCTCATGTGGAAGGCCTCTTATGTTATTTCTTGCCTTCATTTTTTTTCTACATATGTTGTATTTCATCAATTTTCTTCCTCTCTTTTTTATTTATTTTATATTTTAAAATGAATTAATATAGAGACTCACTAGTAAATGACTCTATGCAATTAGCTATATTTATATATTGCATTTTTTGACAAAATATTTATATACAAAATAAACTTTAGTGAAATGCGAAAAAAAGTACAATTAATCGATATCTCAATTAAATTTATACTAAAAAATATATATTATTTACTTTATATTAAATTTGATATACTTAAACATGTAATTTATAATAATATATTAAATTAATAAGAATTAATTTAACATTAAATCAATTAAACCTAGTGTATAGTAAAGCATAAATTGCAAATTAAAGTTTTATTTAAAAAAAAAAAAAAAACAATATCATAGAAATTCTATATGATTATAATGCATTCTCATATATAAATCTTGCAAAACAAACAAATTTATTCAAATATTCACACACATCTACATAAATAATAATAATCATAATAATAATAATAATAATAATAATAATAAATAAATAAATATTTTCAAAAAAAATTGCAAAACAAACACAATCCTCTAAAGAATGTTGGGCATCCTGATTCCTAAAAGTTGGATGTCATCTAGAGATGCTAATTGCTAGGTATCCAGATTCTTTGAAAACAAACGGCCCAATTAAGGTCTTCTGTCCCTTGATGGTCAAAATGGGATGAATGAGCACCTTTGAGATGATTTGATGTGATTATTCACCAAGTTAATGGCATATACCATCTTGGTTGGTTTCATCATCTCCAATAGAATAAGGCATAAAAAGTTTTCTTCAACCACACTTGTGAGTTGTGAAGGCATTCTTAAGAAATTCTTGGAACATCGTATAAAGCTACTCCCACATTTCTTTCATAGAATTCAAGAGTAAAGCCAAGATTCATTACACCCGTAATCTAAGAAGCACGGATACAGACACGAGACACGGATACAACACGGACACGGTGACACGTCATTTTTTTAAAATATATATCGTTTTTATACAAGAAGGAAGTTCAAAATCAATAAGTTCATGCATTTGTATGCTTGAAAAAATGAATTTAATGTATTTTACTCTTAAAATTTATTATTTTTGTCATTTAAGCAATGCGTCTATTTAGTATACTTAACAAGAGTTTGAAATGAACCTACAACTAATGTTTGCCACATATCAATTGTGCTAACAAGTGTCCGATATATGTCCAACAAGTGTCGGAGTGTCCAAGTGTCCAACACGTATCGGACACGGACACGCTAGCCAAACTAAAGTGTCCGTGCTTCTTAGCCCGTAATGTTTCATCAATCTAAGCACTTCTAAAGGTGTATGCACTTCGTTTGGATTTGATCTCACCAAATTGAAATCAAATCCAGAAAATGGAAAGGAAATATAGAATGAGAAACCCAGTCAGTCCAAGCAGGCAAGCACTGGTTAAAGATTGAACCAACAATTTGATCATATTGTCAATTCAGTTAGGCTAAATGATGAAACATTGAAGGTTCATCAGGATCAAGGTAGGTTGGACCACTGACAGTTTATCAGGTTGATTTAGGCAAATAAATTATATATGTATGTATGTATATCCTTTAGGATTATGTCGCACAAACCACAAAAAGAAGCGGATAATGGTATCGCGCGCAAAGCTACCTCCATGGTTTCTGTTTCCCACGATTTTTGTGAGGAGCAGGGGCGATCTTCCACGCTGGAAGAAGAAACATTTTTTTGGCCCTCTGTCTCCCCTTTATGGCTCGATTCCTTAGTTATGAACGATTTGTGTGGCTTTTCCGTTTCTGTTTAATGAATTTTCCTTTAAAAAAAAAAGTGCAGATAATGGAATTGACGAGGAGGAACTATACTTGCTTCCTGTTATTTTGAATTTCAACAAGCAAATGACAATTGTTGTTGCTGATGGCTGATCAAAGACAAGAGACGAGTTGAGGGTCTGATTAAAGGAAAATTAATAGATTTAAAGGTAACCACCCACTTGAATCTAAGTATCTTTCTCGTGCAAAAGATTTGGAAGAACAGAATAGTCTTAGCTTCAATATCTTCTTCCCTGCACTCTCCAAATTGGTGTGTTATGTGCAAGAAAGAACAGTGATGAATCCTTGATGCATCTCTTTTTTTTCTGTCCTTTTGCGGCTAGTTATTGGGGCTTGTTGTTCAGTGTATTCAATATGGGCAGGTGCTTTCCTTCAAGTGCTTCAGAAGCCCTCCTTCAACTTCTTGACGGTTTTCCATTTAAGGGCCAAGCCACAGTCTTATGGTTCAATGGTGTGGTTGTTCTTCTTTGGAGACTGGTTTGAAAGGAACAGAAGTGTGTTTCATGATCAAAGCTTGAACAGGGAGTTCTTTTGGGAACTTGTGAAAATCTTTGCTTCTACATGGGCTATCTCTTCTAATTTATTTTTTTTTTTTTGTAATTTTAGTATAGTTCAATTACTCACCAGTTGGGAGGCTTTTTTGTAATCCTTTGGGGGCCGTTTGGCCCACTGTGTTGGTTATAATAGTGGGGGCTATTATAACCAACCCAATGTTTGGGGCACCAACAAAAATAAGGGGTGGAGTTGGTTATTTTTCCCCTCCGTGTTGCTACAGTAACACTATTCAACCCACCCCAATTATTCTATCCATTCTCTACAGTAACTCTTTTCTCTCTTCTTCCATGTGACTCATTGACTTTCCTACTGACAACCGGCCGACGACTTTTCCGGCGACCACCGACAACTTTTCCGGCGACCGGCATCGACTTTCCGATCACTTTTCCGGCGATCACCGACGACTTTTTTTTTTTTTTAATATTCTCTTCTCGTTTTCATTTCGAAAAATATAAAAAACGAAAAATAAAGAAAATAAAAAAAATAATAAAAAAAAGGTAGAAGAAATAAAAGGAAAAAAGAGGGGAAAAAAATTTCAATCGCCGAAAAATTTGTTGGTGGTCGTCGGAAAAATCGAAAAAATTATAGAGAGTTAGATACTAGGTTGTCTTTGTATAAATATGGAGTTTTATTACATAATTACTTTTGATAATGAAGTATATGAATGTTTACCTTCATCGTACCATATTTTTCATTCCAAATTATACTTATCGTATTTAAGTTTACCGTGATAATAATAATTTTTTTAAAAAATACTACTCAAGCTTTTATTTCATGTGATTTCTATTTTATTTGATTCTTTTGATAATGAAGGTAAAATGAGTTTTGAATAAGTTTTTACCATTTTTATGTTGGAAATACAGAAATGAAACAAATATGGTTTTTCTATATGAAATCATAAAATTACTTATTTTGTGAAAAAAAACATGACTCTGAAACAAAGAAAATCAACCTTTATCTTAAGTTATTCTTGTTTCCTTTTAAGTTAAGGACATAATTTAACCCTATACCTATAACTTTATTATTATTATTTTTTTTTACCGCTAAACTCAAACATTTTTCTTATTAATATTTGCAAAATATGGTATTTGATGTACAAAGTTGCATGAGGAAAATAAACAAAAAATTCAGGAAAAAAAAATAATTAGCTTGAACCTTTGATTCAGAACCTAATGTTAAACATATCAACATTGCAAACACAGACTATTTTAACCCATACTAAAATAATCTGCATCCCAAACACAGACTATTTTATCCCAGACTATAATAATCTGCACCCCAAACACAGACTATTTTATCCCAGACTATAATAATCTGCACCCCAAACACAGACTATTATAACCCTCAGACTATTATAATCCCCCAGCTATTATAACCCCCAGCTATTATAACCAACCCAGCACCCCAAACAGCCCCTTGGTGTGTGGGGATATCTAAACTCCCCTTTTTTGTATATCTCTTTAAATAATGAGAAGTTATGTTTCTTTCCTATCAAAAAAATATCTCATTCCCTCACTAAAATCTACCATTTTCATTAGCTAATTCAATAGTCATAGTTTTTTCCCCTTCTATACATAGACAATCAATGTGCAAAAGAAATTTTTTCTTTTTTTTTATAAGAAACAATTTCATTGATGAATGAAATTTACAAAAGGGATGGAAAATCCATGGAGATTACAAAAGATATCCCAATTAGTTAAAAGGATAGCGTAACTGTAAGAAGCAAATATATTAGACAATTTACACCAAGAAATAGCATAGTAAATGACAAGATCGAAAAACTTATCGGAGGGTTGCTCCTTCCCTATAAATACTCACTAATTTTTTTCCTTCCAGAGAATCTAAAAGAATGCGCAGGTGATATGCAGCCATAAAAAAGCTTTAGTTTTCTTGTAAGGATGTCCAGTCATCACCATGATTAGAAAGTCCTTCACATCTTTGGGAGAAGGTTGGTACCACCCAAAAGCCTTGAAAATTCTGCTCCAAAAATCCCAAGCAAATGGACAATGGATAAATAGAAGGTTTTGGGTTTCCTCAGCAGCCTTACATAAAGAGCATCTGTTTGGGGAAAATGCCAAGGATGGCATTGGCCTTTGAAGCATATCAACTATGCTGATTGCACCATGAGCTAAAGAAAGAACTTAATTTCTTTGGGTAATTGCCTTTCCAAATGACCTTAGCTAAGGATGGCTCCAATAATTTCAAAGAGGCTCCCATATTGACCAACAAAGATTTTGTGGTGAATGACCCAGATGAGCTAGGAAGCCATATCCATGAATCGATCTCTTGTGAGAGAACTATCAACATAAGGACCAAACTAAGATCAGCCCATTTTGTCACCTCCTCGTCTTTCATGTTCCTTTTAGGTTTGATTCCCCAAAAGGTATTATTTGGGTCCCAAATATTCTTAACCAATGCCGGTTTACATAGAGAGAAACTGTAAAGAAGGGGGTGCCTTGAGGCCATTGGGGAGTTTGTAACCCAAGGATCAGTCCAAAAAAGATGTTGGATCCATCGCCCACATGATGTCTGATTCTACTTGTAATAAGCTCTTGATGCTTCACAATGAACTTCCAAGGGCCTTTGGCAGATGATAAGGATGTCCAATTCAAAAATGTAGATGAGCCATGCTTTTCCTTTATAAGTTTCCTCCTTTTTTTTTTGGATAAGAAACAAAGATCATTTATTGATATTATGAAATGGATTAAAAAAAGGCCCATCGGATAATATTTACAAAAAACACCTCCACTGGTTAATGAGGGTAGTTAGACTATATCTATAAGTTTCCTACATAAAGCATCCTTTTCGTGAAAATATCTCCATACCCATTTTGCAAGGAGAAAGAGAAATTTTCATCACCCTACTGTATCTATATATATTTTTTACCTTTTTCTTAAGCCTCCACAATTGATCATAAGCTAAACTGGAGCCCCTTCTTGGGTTAATTGGGCTATTCTTGGGTGTTTCTTTTTTTTTTTTCCTTTTTTTGCATTCCCTATATATTCTTTCATTTTTTTCTCAATGAAAGATGGGCTTTTTACCAAAGAAAAACTTGCGTTCAAAATCCCCATCTTTAGATTCTTCCTGTTTTCAAAATCTACAAGATTAACTTTAAGTCTTTCTTTTCATGGTCCAGCTCCCTAATGATTTTTTCTATAGGCTCATTTAATCTCAAGTCACACAAAAGCTTTTGTTCCAATCCTTTAATTAACTCTTTATCACTTGGGAGTTGGAACTTCTAAATTTACCGAACCTTCTGCTAAGCTAGCTATCTAACCACAAGTCAGTCATCAAGAGAATGTCTGAAACATGGTTACTATTTAAAGTTTACACCAATACTCTAGTTTCTGGTTTTCTTCCAAGGGTTGCTATTGACACTAATACTCTCCTACTCTGAGCAACAATCCCGCCTAGCAAATAGTAGTTGAGTTCTATACGCATACATTGGCTTGATGTTCCTTAGTGGGTATTGTGTTACAATTAACCAACTCGATCTAAGTTCATTAGGTTTTCAATTTCATTATCCTCCTTTTTTCTTCTGAATCTTACTTTTCTTTTATTTTCCTTCTTAAATCCAATCAACTTGCTTGACTAGTCATTACATTAGCAGTCAACTGAGCTGACTTGGAGTTGAATTAATTTGCTGGATTGATGTGGCTAACAATATAGATAACATGATCTGTTTCTATAGGGCCTGAAATCATTCTTTAGAAAGATTGATGTAGATAGGAAAACAACTTGAACATTGAAATAGGTTGTCGTGCATACAGGATGCAGAGTGCTACATATCAACTGTGCCATCTTGATTTCAAACAAGTTGAAATAACAAGGTACATCAAATTGTAACAAAACTATATAATGTATTACTCTAGTGACTGGAACCAATATCACGATGCAGTAACCAAAGCAGACAAATCACTCTCAGAGCAGTAAGTAGTTCAAATAAGGATAAAAAATGGAAAAGGGCTCATCTTAAAGCTAATAAGATGAAGAGTCTTGGATGAATTTTCTAGAAACAGGTCAACAACCCTAGAGGACTTGATGGCTTAATAGTTCGGCAAACAAAGAGATAGATAAGCACAGAACATTCACCCTACTTCTAAAAGTTATCATGCCACACAGCCTTTCACAGGTGATCCAATAAATCCAAGGGCTAATCAAGTCATAACCCCAAGAGGTTGTGATAGTTA
This sequence comes from Luffa aegyptiaca, assembly GCA_017139565.1. NCBI lineage: Eukaryota > Viridiplantae > Streptophyta > Magnoliopsida > Cucurbitales > Cucurbitaceae > Luffa > Luffa aegyptiaca. Next base: position 12,940,424 of record CM029407.1, on the reverse strand, counting down.
AAGTTATATTTCTTTCAGAGGTTAGTCATGAGGATGGAAAAAGGTCATTAGTCAATTAGAACTTTTACTAACATGTTCTTTCTCAAAATTCATCAGTCACGGATCCAAAGTTCCAAATTTAAAATTACATTATTATCTGTCAACATACGAACTAATTTGATCATCTACGACTCTGACGACAATAAATTTAAATAGCTTGATCAAATAGTTCAGAGAAATTTCATGCTTACAAACACATCAAATAATCTAATCAAACACATGGCCAACAAGAATTTGAATTCAAAGGATTCAATCCCATCACTTAAACAATCAACAAACAACAATCCCATCAAAACCCAAACTCCAAATAAGAAAACCCATAATTCCAAAAATCCCAATTAACCCAACAGCTTCAGAAACAACGATCAAGCAAACAAAGATAGGAAGATTGAAATCAAAAACAAAAACCCACAAAGGAAATGAACAGAGAGAATAAAATTAGGGTTTGGAAGAACTCACCAACCACCCTGGATCCTTCAGAGCCCATGAAGCATAGAATGCAGAGAGAGATTCAGAAAGTTTCTAGAGAGAAAAAGGAAGAAATTAATGAATGAAAGAAAGATGGAGAAAGTAAAAAAAGACTTGGTTGAAAACTCGGGTGAGTGATATTTAAGCCCAAGCGGCCATAAGACTTTGGACAAATGAAATCGCAGTCCCACCTACTAAATGACTGCTGTTTTCGCCAGTTTCGCTGGCAGAAGAAAGACGCAGTCCGTACTTTTTATTCCCTGTGGGCATGTCCATGCCTCTTCTCATACACCCACAGATCTCGACCCTAGGCCCTACGCACAAGCGCTACCGATATCGATACCAATACCGATCGAATAAGTCACCTTTCAACTATAATGGTTATTTTGTTTAGTTCGACAATTGCAGGATGATAATCGAACTATCGACTTTTGACAATGATAATTAGTATCTTATTCATTGAATTATAATAGTCGTTACAATCAAGTTCATTGACATGTCGACGAAATTCACATTTATAGGATCATGAGTTCAACATTGACATAAAGGATGAATTGATATTTCTATTATATCATAAAAATAGGTTAAATTATTAAAAATACCTCTGAAGGGATTTGTCTCAATTATACTCCAAACTTTGGAAGGTTTCATTTAACCTTTGAAGTGTGAAGTTTGTCTCAAAACAATCAAATTAAAGGTGTCAACAAGAGCATAACTCAACTGATATAAAGTTGTACTGATAACCATGAGATCTAGTTTAAATTCCCCACCCCCATATATTATCAACAAAAAAAAAGTTCTTAAAGGCCTTTTTTTTTTTTTTTTAGTTTAATCCTTAAAGGCCTTTGTCTATAAATTCATGAACGAAAAATAACATGTCATAGTTATAAACTTAGTGTGCATGATAACATGTCTAATAAATTAATGTTGGATGAATTGGAATATTAAATATGAAAAAGTAGGTAGTGTTAGGTAAATTGATAATGAATTGCTAAAGTTGAATGTTAATGAATAGAATAGATAAACTATTAAAAAAAATTATAATTTTTTTTCTAAAGAATTATTTAAAAATTTATATGCTTTGGATTTAATTTTATATATTTTTTTTTTTACTCTAAATTATTTGTTAGATACCATAGTAGGAGAAATACATATCACAAAAAAACTGCATTAGAAAAAGCATTTTGGTATAAAAAGGCATTTTGGCATAAATTCTGTCAAAAAAAAAAATGTTGCTTTGAACTTTTATATTTGAAAAATTTATTGTAGTACGAGTACTATTGGTTATGCTCTAATATTCTTTTTATAAGCTTATGCTCTAATTAATAGTTGAAAAATAAATAGTTTTAAAAATTAGATATAACAAGAGAAAACCTAGGAGATAAGATAGGATTGTGTGAGGGAAAAAAACATTTAAAATAATTTTAGCAAGAGGTACCCATTGTTGAGGAATCCACTTTTAAAAGTTGCTAGCAAACAAATTTTGCAAATCAACAAATTTATAAAAAGTGATTTTATTGTGATTAATTTAGGAAAGAATATATTTTTGGTCCCTAAAGTTTGGGATTAGTTGTATTTTGATCTCTGAGTTTTCAAACTCAACAATTTTACCTTTGGGTTTGCATTTTTTTTTTTTGGTAGTATTTTGGTCCCTCCGTCAATTTTTTTTCGTTAAGTAGCTAACAAAAAAGATGATGTAACATTTTTTAATTAAAAATTATTTTTTTTTTAATTTTAATTTTTCTTTTTTCTTTTTCTTCCTCTTCTTTCTACCCTTTTCCTCTCATACTTCTTTCTCCTCCCATCCACCACCATTGTTGTCATCATCCATCGCCTCTATATTTTTCTTCTTCTTTCCTCTCCTTTCGTTTTCCTTCTTCTCTCTTTCTCCTTCCTCCTCTTTTCTCCCCTTCTTCCCTACGTTTTCAAAAAAAAAAAAAAAGTGAAATTAAGGGATTTCCCTTTCATTTCATATCTGGAATGAACCAAAATTCAAAACGAATAACCCAATTCACAATTTTTTTTAATAATACATGGGGAAGAAAGGAGGAGGAAGGAGAAAGAGAAGATCAAGAAGGAAATGATAGGAAAGAAGAAAAAAGAAAAAAGAAAAAAGAAAAAAAAACAGGAGGATAGCAGTGGGCATGGATGGAAGGAGGGAGAAAGATGAGAGGAGGAGAGAGAAAGAAGAGGGAATACGGAGAACGAGCTAAGAAGAAAGAAAAAAGAAAAAAAAATTAAAAATATATTTTTCAATAAAATATTGTGATCATGTCAACTTTCATTAGCTAATTAACAAAAAGACTGATGGAGTGATCAAAATACTACTAGATGCAAACCAGAAAAAAATTGTTTAGTTTGAAAGTCTAAAGACCCAAATGCAACCAAAACCAAATCTCAAAAAACAAAAGTGAATTTTTTCCATTAATTTACCATCCGCTTTATCAAAAGCGATTAAAAGTCTTTCATTCCCACCTTGAATGCTTTCAAATAATTTAGATGTGGTTTTCTTAATTTAGAAGTGGATTAGGAGGGAGCTGATTTTTTATAAAACAATGCCACATCATAAAATAAGGGTTTTGGACCTATAACATCTAAAGAGAAAGTATACCTTAACTATTAAATTGTAAAATTTTGAGAAGAATATGTTTGAGGTATTGTTCAAAGTTGAAACTAAGGTTTTAAATATTGATATTGTTGACTCAATTTTATGGAAATATCAGTAAAAATGTTGATGTCAATATATATTTATGAAAGAACTATAAATATAAAAATTTATAAAAAAAGGTCTAAACTAACAAAAAAAAAAGATTATTTCATCCCTTTTAATTAGTTTAAATTTAAATTTATTGTTATTAATATTAGGTTCATATTTGTGATATTTTTTGTATTTTTTTTATTATATTTTGTCAATTTTTTTTAATATAACGGAAATTTGAACATGTCAATAAAATTTTAAGGTCTCATTTGGTTTGAAATCTAAAAATTTGTTTTGAAAAACAAATAATTCAATAGAGAACAAAAACAAATTCTTTATTTCACTTATCTAAAAACACACATTTGGTTTCAATTTTAAAACTTTAAATGTGAATTTAAAATTTGAAAATTGTGTTTGTTTAGTAAAATTCGTTCTTAGAAAAAAAATTAATATAGTTATTTTTTATTATAATGAATTTGAACTTGTTGTCTACCAGAGTGTTCACACGTAACTTCAAAGAATGAGACACGTGGGATAAATCTTGATTTGTATTGATGTTATATGTGTGTGGGTGTACAATCTCTAACTTTAATTCTCTGATTCTCTCTCTTGTGTGTGAGTGTGTTTCACTAGAGGGTTGGAACGCTTGATCTCAAGTCTGGAGCTTCAATCGATTCCTTGGAGTCTTGGAGAGTCTTTGGTCTTCAATGAGTGTTCATGTCCTGAAGAGTCCTTGGTCTTCAAGGAGTGTTCAAGTCTTGAAGAGCGTTTGGTCTTCAAGAAATGTTGAAATCTTGAAGAGTGTTTGGTCTTCAAAGAGTGCTAATGTCTTGAAGAGTGATTGGTTTTCAAAGAGTGTTCAACACTTAAGAACTTATGGGTTTCAGAGAGTCTTCAGTCTTGGTGGAGTCTCTCTGAATTCTCTGGTTTTGGTTGAGAGCTTCCAATATCTGAACCCTTGAAATGGAGAACCCTTCTATTTATAGAGTTCTCCATGGATGGGCCCTGGTGACTTTTGGGCCTAACAACTTGGACTTACTTTATTTGTCTTGGGTTCAACTATTTGGTCTTGGATTTGGTTTATATTTAATCCAAAAATCATATGACCCAAATATTAAGGCCCCGTTTGATAACCATTTGGTTTTTGAAAATTATGCTTGTTTTCTCCTAAATTCCCTACCATAACTTTCATCCTTGTTAAGAATCCATTTGAATTCCTGGCCAAATTCTAAAAACAAAAACAAGTTTTTGAAAACTGTTTTTTTTCTTTTTCAAAATTGGACTTGGTTTTTGAAAACAATGAAGAAAATTGATACTAAAACAAAGAAACTTATAGGTGGGGGTAGGTGTGTATAAGCTTAATTTTCAAAAACCAAAAACCAAAAACCAAATGGTTATCAAACGAGGCCTAAAAGATCCAAATTTGATATAATTAATTAATTGATCAAATGGACATTTGGCCTTAAAATTTTATAATTGGACAACTTTGTTTTCAAATTAAATTTGGGACACATGTCAATTTATAATTGATCCCAAATTTAATTATTTGTAATTTTGTCATTAAGTTTAAAAATCATGTGGCAATTTGTGATTGTGATAGCACGTATAGCGAGCTATTTTTCCCCGTTCATTTTAGTTAGTCTTTGAGTATTATTTGGCTGAATTATGCACTTTAATGTTTATTTTTGTAGGAAATTGAGTTTTGAAGATAAAATAGAGAAATTGGAGTTGATCAGGTGATCGGGACATAAAGAAGAGCAAAAGAAGCGAAAAAGAAGCGAAAAAGAATCAAGTTGGAAGCTTAACAAATGTTGCAAACCCGAGAGGTAGCGTCGAGACGCTGCCTCCTTAGCGTCTCGATGCTACACAATTTCCTAATCTGAATATGGAGGTAAACAGGACAGCGTCGCAACGCTGTCCATAGCGTCTCGACGCTGTCGACATATTTTCTATATATACATCCTTATCTTACGCGACCAAAGGGAGTTCAATTTGGGAGTTTTTAGCCCTAATTTCGACAACTGTGGGAGCTGAAACAAGGCTTAAGAGTGGGAACCAAGCTTGAAGACGTGGAGATCGTGATGGGGACGTAGCGGTTTCAACGGATTTAAGAGTTTTTCCCTTCTTTACCTTATCTCTAGTTAGTTTTTAAGGCTTTTTCATGTTTAACTTATATCGTAACGCAATGTATGAGTAGCTAGATGTGTTTCTTAGGGATTTGATGTAGTCGTTTATGATTATGGATTGATTATTGGGATGTTTTGTGCTTTTATTCTATTTATGCAATTATGTTTAAATGCTTTCAATTAATTGACCACTAGTTAAATGATCTAAGTGTTGAATCTTGCTCGGAAAAGGGGATTTAGCGTAGACTTTACTAATTGCATGACTAAAGTAGAATTCTAAGATCGGGAGATTTAGAATAACTTTAGAAGTTGTTAAAAGAACTAAACTCAAAGCCTTGCATGTTAATGAACTTAGATAGGGATATCAAGTTTATTGTATGCATGAGAATCAATTATGCTCGGGAGAGATAGTTGTGATTTACGGTTCTTAGACTAATAAATTAATTGCACGTTAAAAATCTATTCCCTTTAATTAATCCTAATCTAAATTGATGAAATCAATTCCCTAAGAATTCTTTCAATTGAATTTCCAACCTTAAATTTGTCTTACCTTTGATTCCATATTATCATTCCTTTTTTATCTCTAAATAAAATTGGGCAAAGTATTCACGGTAATTAGTTTAACTAGAAAACCTATCCAGAGGACGACATTCGATTTTCATATCACTATATTATTATTTGACCTGTACACTTGCGGTTAGCAATTTGCACATCACCATAATGGAGGGAGAGATTACTAGAGGGAGAAAAAAAAATTTCTACAGACGGTAAAAAATTCCTTTTATCGGAAAGCAAGAAACGACAAACTTTTAGGATTAATATTTATATAACATAACACCAATTAAAAGAGTGTAGGGTAAATTAGTTCAAAAATACAATTTAAAAAAATTGTAAAACACAGAACAGTTGAAAAAAAATTAGGAAAATCAAGCTTTTTTTTTTGTCCTTATTAGATTCCGTAGGTTGTACCCACGGAACCCAAGAGTACTCAACAATATTATTACTATTTTTTTTAAGAATTCGTGGCTACAACTTTTTTTTTTTCGGAAAATGGACTCTATTCAAGCAAAAATCAACAGTGTACCAGCAAATTATTATTATTATTGTTGGATTTTTGCCAGCATTTAAGCTATTTACTGGAGATAAATAAGCTGATTTGTTATTTTTATCCACCTGGAATGCCACATCTTTTGATGAAGGTTATTTCAAGCTTTTTGGAGATAGCTGGACAATGATTGTACACCTTATTTACGAGTGTACTGTGCTGCTAATTCTATGAAAGGTTAAGGAATCTTTGTGGGCCTTTTTTATTGTTATATTTGCAGCAAGGTGGTTCATTCTGTTATTAGAGTGACGTATGCAAGATTGTCATGTGCAAGTCTCGTGCAAGAAGCTTCTTCATCTGGAATTCTTCATTTATTTGGGGAATAAGCCGATTCTGAGGGTCTGAGAGTGTGGCAAGGTAAATTCTTCAACCTGAGAAAGTGCTGCTTGTTGAGAGGAGCTCGTCTTCCTGGGAGTGAAGTGTGGATGCTCTGTTTTGAAGTTGAAGTAGTTGAATGGTCTGAAGGATTGTAAGAATTCAATGTAATTGTGAATTCTTGTATGAGGTATTATCCTCTAATTTTAAACCTTGTAAAGCTCTGTTGATCGATAGTAAAAGTGCCTAAAGTGGATGTAGATCCGATTTTGGATCGAACCACTATAAACACTGTCATATACTTCTTCTTCCCTCTCTGTTTTGGTGTTTGTCTTTTGGTTGAGTGCTGGTTTATCGCTATTTTTTCTGGTTGTGCTGGTTATAATCTTCATATCTGCTGGTCATTGCTTGGGATTGGTGGTAAATTGTTTTATAGTTTGGTATCAGAGCTTGAAATTGCCATTTCTTCTTGATTTTTTTGGGTTTCGATTGCTGATTTCTTTTATTGCTCTATGGCTGCTAAGTTTGAAGTTGAGCGTTTCGATGGAAAGGGGGATTTCTCCCTTTGGAAAAAGAAAATGAGGGCACTCTTAGTTCAACAAAAAGTGTCAAAAGCCCTAAATATTAAGCCTGAATTCCCAGAAACCATGAAAAAAGAAGAAATCGCTGAACTGAAGGAAATAGCCTTCAGCACCATTATTCTGTACCTTGCTGATAACGTATTGAGGCAGGTACATGATGCAAAAACAGCCCTAGAATTGTGGACAAAACTAGACCAAATTTACCTCACAAAATCCCTAACAAACAAGCTGTATATAAAAGAAAAATTCTTTGGGTTTAAGATGGATTCATCCAAAGATTTAGAACAGAACCTTGATGAGTTCAATAGAGCCGTACTTGATCTCAGCAATATAGGTGAAGAAATGAGCGATGAAAACAAGGCTATTATCCTTTTAAATTCGCTTCCAGAATCCTATAATGAGATTAGAAATGCCATTAAGTATGGAAGAGACAGCTTGACTCTAGATGTTGTTTTAAGTGTTTTAAGGTCAAGGGACCTTGAGATGAAGAAAAATAAAGGCAAAGAGAGTGAGGCCTTAGTAGCACGAGGAAGACCAGAAAAGAAAAACCATAGGAGTAACAGCCGTGGGAGATCAAAATCTCAAGGAAAAACCAAAAGATGTTATTATTGTCATAAGGAGGGTCACCTTAGACGAAACTGCTATGAGTTAAAAAACAAGAGGAAAAATGGGAATAAAAAGGAAGAAGATGACCATGCTGCTAATGTAACAGAGAACTTTGAATCAACTGAAGTTTTAACTGTATCCGATGGAGATTTTAAAACCGAATGGATCCTTGATTCAGGGTGTTCATTTCATATGACACCCAACAAACACTGGTTTCAAAATTTTGAAGAAATAGAAGGTGGAAAGGTTCTTTTAGGCAACCATCAAGAGTGTGGTGTAAAGGGAATCGGTACTGTGCAAATTAAAATGTTTGATGGACAGATTAGGGAACTTGTTTCTGTGAGGTACGTTCCAGACTTAAAAAGAAACCTTCTATCTCTTGGAGTGTTTGATAAAGCTGGGTACATGTGCAAATTAGAAAATGGTACCATTAAAATTGTTGAGGGCTCCATTGTTAAGGCTAAAGGAAAGCTTGAAAACAGTCTCTATGTTTTGGAAGGGAATACAGTTGTGGGAACCTCAACCATAAGCTCTCTTAAGGATCAACAAGCTGCAAAATTATGGCATCATAGATTGGGCCATGTAAGTGAAATAGGTTTGAAACAACTGAGTAAACAAGGTTTTCTTGGCAAAACTAATATTGGAACCTTGGATGTATGTGAACATTGCATCTATGGTAAAACTACTAGAGTTAGTTTTGGTAAAGGAAAGCACTATTCTAAGAGAATTTTAGAGTATGTTCATGCTGATTTGTGGGGGCCAGAACAACAACCAACCATGGGAGGTGCTAGGTATTTTTTGTCATTAGTTGATGATTACTCTAGAATGGTTTGGACCTTCCTTTTGAAAACAAAAGATGAAACTTTTCAGAAGTTTGTTCAGTGGAAAACTTTTGTTGAAAAACAAACAAAAAAGAAGGTAAAAACATTAAGAACTGACAATGGTCTTGAGTTCTTGAGTAATGAATTCTAAGATTATTGTGTAAAGGAAGGTATTCAAAGACACTTGACCGTTAGAGGAACTCCACAGCAGAATGGTTTGGCCGAAAGGATGATCAGGACTTTGTTAGAGAGGATTAGATGTTTAATGTCTAATGCCCATATGCCAAAGAAATTCTGGGGAGAAGCCTTAATGACAGCAACATACCTGATAATAGGAGTCCATCCTCTGCAATTGAGTTTAAGACACCAATAGAGAAATGGACTGGACATATACCTGATCTGAGCCACCTTAGAGTCTTCGGTTGTGCTGCCGATGCTCATTCAAAAGAAGGTAAACTTGATCATCGGGCAAAGAAGTGTCTTTTCCTTGGATATCCAAGTGGAACTAAAGGATATCGTTTATGGTGCATTGAGAAAGGAGAAGAAAAATGTATTATTAGTAGGGATGTTATTTTTTATGAGTTAAAGTTTCCTCTTCAAAATAATACTACTAATGATACTGAAATAGCTCAAGAAAAGTCAAATTTAGAAGTTAACCTTGAACAACAAAATAAAGCAAAGGCTACTGAAGTACAAGAAGTTACTGAACAACAACGTGAGCAACCACAGACTGAGAGTTCCAGCAATGTTGACTCAGTTGAAAGTTTACAGAACTATAGTTTAGCCAGAGACAGACCGAGAAGGGAAATAAAGCCACCAGCTCGCTATGCAACTGCTGATTTGGTTCACTATGCACTGCAAGCAGAGTTTCAAAGTGCTGATTCTGAACCAATAACCTACAATGAAGCAGTTAAATCCAAAGACAGTGATAAATGGATTGAAGCCATGGAGGAAGAAATGGAGTCCTTACTTAATAATGAGACTTGGGAGCTGGTGGAGAGACCTAAAAACCAAAAACTAATAGGCTGCAAGTGAATATATAAGTTCAAACATAGTTCCAACACATCTTTGCCCGTACGGTTTAAAGCAAGGTTAGTGGCACAGGGATTTACACAAAAACAAGGAGTTTACTATATAGAGATTTTCTCTCCAGTGGTGAGGCATTCATCCATTAGAATTTTGTTATCTCTTGTTGCAGCCTATGATATGGACCTACAACAGCTTGATGTTAAGACTGCTTTCCTCCATGGTGATTTATCTGAGACCTTATACATGCATCAACCAACAAGTTTTGTAGTTAAAGGTATGGAGCATATGGTTTGTCTTCTTAAAAAGTCTTTGTATGGGCTGAAGCAAGCACCTTGGCAATGGTATTTAAAATTTGACTCATTTATGATGTCTTGTGGCTTTTCTAAAAGCAAGCTTGACCATTGTGTGTATTACAGACATTTTAAGACTAAACCATCTATATATTTGCTGTTATATGTTGATGATATGCTTGTAGCTTCCCAAGATACAGCTGCCATAGATGATATCAAGCACAAGCTCAAAGGACAGTTTGAGATGAAGGACTTGGGAGATGCACGTCGAATACTAGGGATTGATATTACAAGAGACCGAAAGAATGGAACATTGAATTTGTCTCAGCAAGATTATATCTGGAAAATGCTGAAGAGGTTTGGTATGACAACTTGTAAACCTGTTAATGTTCCTATTGCTAATCATTTTAAGCTTTCAGGTCATCAATCTCCTCAAGAGAAACAGCAAATGGAGTCCATACCTTATGCAAATGCAGTGGGAAGCCTGATGTACCTGATGGTCTGCACACGACCAGATTTAGCTCACGGTTTGAGTGTTGTTAGCAGGTACATGTCTAATCCCGGGAAGGAGCACTGGCTGGCTGTTAAGTGGCTGATGAGATATGTCAAGGGTACTGCAGGTTATGGACTTCAAAATACCTTTGATTCATCCCAGAAAACAAAAGTGGTTGGATATGTGGATGCAGACTACGCTACTGATCGAGATAGAAGGAGATCTCTTACAGGTTTGTCCTTCACTTTCCTTGGTAACACAATCAATTGGAAATCATCATTACAATCCGTTGTAGCTTTATCTACAACTGAGTCTGAGTACATGGCTGTAACTGAAGCCTTTAAAGAAACACTGTGGTTACTTGAAATTTGTGAAGAACTTGGTGAGAGTTTAAAAGATCAGTTGGTTATATTTTGTGATAGTCAGTCTGCTGTTTTTTTTCTTTTTTTCTTTTTTTTTTTGTCTAAAAATCAAACATTCCATGAAAGAACTAAGCACATAAATGTGCGTTATCACTTTATAAGGGACATAATAGCTGAAGGAAAAGTGAAGTTAGAAAAGATAGCATCTTCTGATAATGCTGCTGATGCTCTTACTAAAACACTGCCCTAGAATAAATTTGAGAGTTGCCTAAGAACTCTCAAAAAAGGTCCTGTATAATTGAAGATGGACAAAGGCACTTTTACTTGATAGATGATGAGCTAATTGGTTTGTATATATGCTGTCAAGGTGGAGAACTGTTGGATTTTTGCCAGCATTTAAGCTATTTACTGGAGATAAATAAGCTGATTTGTTAATTTTATCCACCTGGAATGCCACATCTTTTGATGAAGGTTATTTCAAGCTTTTTGGAGATAGCTGGACAATGATTGTACACCTTATTTACGAGTGTACTATGCTGCTAATTCTAATGAAAGGTTAAGGAATCTTTGTGGGCCTTTTTTATTGTTATATTTGCAGCAAGGTGGTTCATTCTGTTATTAGAGTGACGTATGCAAGATTGTCATGTGCAAGTCTCGTGCAAGAAGCTTTTTCATCTGGTATTCTTCATTTATTTGGGGAATAAGCCGATTCTGAGGGTCTGAGAGTGTGGTAAGGTAAATTCTTCAACCTGAGAAAGTGTTGCTTGCTGAGAAGAGCTCGTCTTCCTGGGAGTGAAGTGTGGATGCTCTGTTTTGAAGTTGAAGTAGCTGAATGGTCTGAAGGATTGTAAGAATTCAGTGTAATTGTGAATTCTTGTATGAGGTATTATCCTCTGATTTTAAACCTTGTAAAGCTCTGTTGATCGATAGTAAAAGTGCCTAAAGTGGATGTAGATCCGATTTTGGATCGAACCACTATAAACATTGTCTTATACTTCTTCTTCCCTCTCTGTTTTGGTGTTTGTCTTTTGGTTGAGTGCTGGTTTATAGCTATTTTTTCTGGTTGTGCTGGTTATAATCTTCATATCTGCTGGTCATTGCTTGGGATTGGTGGTAAATTGTTTTACAATTATTATTATTATTATTATTATTATTATTATTATTATTATATAATGTGTTGTGTTATAATGAGTAATCTAAATATCGCTCCCTTCATTTGTTCTTATTTTTCTTTTTTCGGCCAATAATTCATATTAAATCATTTTCCATTTTATCATATCATTTAATTAAGAAAATAATGTATTTTTATCCAATAATCATAATTCAACCTTAAACTTGAATAAAGTGTTGTAATTTTTTTTTTGCCAAAACGAGCTTAACTTCGCAATAATTGGCATGTACTCTCGACCATGAGGTCAAAGGTTCGAATCCCCCCACCCCAAACTCAACAATTTAGCCCCTGAGGTTTGGTTTTAGTTTCATTTTGATCCCTCCATCCAATTTTCCATTAAAAAGTAACGGAATGCTGACGTGATATCATTTTTTATTAAAAAATTATTTTTAAAAATTTTTAAAATAAAATAATAATAAATTAATTTAAATATTATTATTTTTATTTCTCCTTTTCTTTAAGTCTTCTTCTTCTTCAGATCTCTCCACCAGTCGCTACCCGCCAGCCACTGCTGTCGCCACCGATTTTTCTTTTTCTTCCTCTTCTTCTTCTTTATTTTTCTCTCCCTCACCATCTCCTTCTCTCATCGTCTCTCTCTTTCTCTCTTCACCATCCCTCTTTCTCACACCATCCCTCTCTTTCTCTGTTCCTTTCCCTCTCCTCTGCAAACCGCCGCGATCTTCATTTTTATAAAAAAAAAAAGAAAAGAGGAGGGAGGACTGAAACGAAGGGGAGATGGCCGCTGGATGTCTAATCTACGCTTGAATGTGGATCGCTGGAGCAGATCTGGGTTAGATATGGGTGTTCGTGGACGGTTGGATATGGGTGTCTAATCTACGCTCAAACGGTGGTGGTTTCTAGCGAGCCCCAAACTGATTGCAAATGCCGAATCTGGAATGCAAACGTGGCTACTTGTAACGCCCTAGGCCCAGGATTCAAAATCCGGATTCGGCACTTGACGGCCCCGGCATTCCCCTACGACCTGGCCACGCTACCATACATGTCTGAAACTGCTTCTAAGAGTGAAGACTGTCCCCACAAACCAACACGGGGTCCTTTTAGCATGCTTTGTCCTCACTCACATGCTTCCTAGGAAAATTCCCAGGAGGTCACCCAACATAGAACTTCTCCAAGCCAAGCACGTTTAACTTCAAAGTTCCTATGATTGAGCCATTGAAAAGGAAGGTGCACCTTGTTGGTAATAGGTAGTATCTATCAATTCCTTTAAGCTTATCTTGACCATACTTTCATGTCCTCAAGATCCCTCTCATTCGGATGTGGTATTGGTTTATTCACATGTACCCCTCCTAACCTCGGCCGTCACATGCCCACCAGGTTTTGCCTTGGTTCGATCTCTCCTTGTAGGATGTGGCTCGGGGACGAACCAAGGCGAAAGCTGCTGGGCATGTGACGCCCGAGGTTAGGAGGGGTACATGTGAATGAACCGATACCACATCCGAATGTGAGGGATCCTGAGGACATGAAAGTATGGTCAAGATAAGCTTAAAAGAATTGATAGATGCTACCTATACCAACAAGGTGCACCTTCCTTTTCGGTGGCTCAATCATAGGAACTTTGAAGTTAAGCGTGCTTGGCTTGGAGAAGTTCTATGTTGGGTGACCTCTTGGGAATTTTCCTAGGAAGCATGTGAGTGAGGAAAAAGCATGCTAAAAGGACCCCGTGTTGGTTTGTGGGGACAGTCTTCATTCTTAGAAGCAGTTTCAGACATGTATGGTAGCTTGGCCAGGTCATAGGGGAATGTCGGGGTCGTCAGGTGCCGAATCTAGATTTCGAGTCCTGGGCCTGGGTGTTACAGATGGTCAGAGTGGAACCTCTCCCAGTAGGATGTGGTTCGGGGACGAACCAAGGTGGAAGCTGGTGGGCATGTAACACCCGAGTTAGGAGGGGTACATGAATGAACTGAGGCCACATCCGAATGAGAGGGATCCTGAGGACATGAAAGTATGGTCAAGATAAGCTTAAAAGAATTGATAGATACTACCTATACCAACAAGGTGCACCTTCCTTTTCGGTGGCTCAATCATAGGAACTTTGAAGCTAAGCGTGCTTGGCTTGGAGAAGTTTTATGTTGGGTGACCTCCTGGGAATTTTCCTAGGAAGCATGTGAGTGAGGACAAAGCATGCTAAAGGACCTCGTGTTGGTTTGTGGGGACAGTCTTCAATCTTAGTAGCAGTTTCAGACAAGTATGGTGACGTCGCCAGGCCGCAAGGGATGTAAAGGAATACCGGAGCCGTGAGGTGCCGAATCCGGATTCCGAATCTTGGGTCTGGGGCGTTACACTTCTGATGTGTCGATCTACGCTCAAACGTTCCAGATCTACGCTCGATCTATGTCGGATCTACGCTCGAACTTTCCAGATCCGTCGATCTACACATGGCTGCCAAAACCGCCAGATCTACTCGATTTGCAAACGGCAACGCTGGAGAACGCCGGAGATGAGGGGCTGTGGGCAACGACTTGAATCAAACAAAAAAAAAGGAAGAAGAAGAAGGCTTACGTTTTTTTTCTAAAAAAAAGAAAAGTTAGAGAAAAGAAGAAAAGAGAAGAAGAAGAAAGGAGGAGAAGGAAGAAAAGGGAAAAAAAAAAAGATGCGGCGGTAGCCGGCCGTCGACGAGCGGTAGTCGCCGGCCGACGGGCATGTGCTAATGAAGAAGAACAACGGACGACCATGGTTGAAGAGGAAGGAGATGGAATAAGAAGAGAGAAGAGAGAGAAAAAATAAAAAGTTTAAAAATAATAATATTTTTATTATTTTTAATATATTTTTATTTTAAAAATTAAAAATAATTTTTAATAAAAATAGCGCCACGTCAACAAGCCGTTAGTTTTTAACGGAAAAATGGATGGAGGGACTAAAATGAAACGAAATCTAAACCTCAGGGACTAAATTGTCGAGTTTGAAAACTCAGGGACCAAAATGAAACCTAACCCAAACCTCAGGGACTAAAAGTGTATTTTTTCCCTTTTATATTTTATTTGAGTAATTAAAAAGAATTCATGTGTGTATTTAATGAATTGCAAATGTGAGAAATTTATGGGGTTTAGGGTTTAGGAAAACTAATTAACACTGGGATAGAATTTTGTTGAAATTTATAAATATTGGGAAATTGATTTGCTTGATGAATTGGACTAGGATTGAAATTGATTTACGGAAATAATCAATACAGATTAGGGAGAAAATCTAGAAAATACAGTTTATCTTAAGGATGAAATTTAATAAAAAAAAATTATAAATCTACAAAGATACTACGAAAACAATCCATACAATCTTAATAGCAAAGTTTCATAAAGAATCAATTTAAACAATCAATACAGTAAACTTAAAATATATATATTTTTTCTTTCTGAAAGTTGGAGAGCAGGATTATCTTGCATACATATTGTATTTGAATCATTTAAAGTGTCAAAGTGATTATAATCTACTATAATGCATGAAGATGGAAAATAATAACCATGAAACATGTCTATCCTTGCAAAGCTTAAATACTGTGGGTTTTCAGAATTATTGCTATACATAGAGAGCCGGTAATTGTTTCACTATTCTCAACCCTAACTTACTACTTACGCAACTGATGAGATGTTAGCACGAAGAATCTGTCGATACTAGACATCTAATTTTGATAAAAAAAAAAAAAAGAAAGAAAATTACTTAATATGAATAAAAGAATGAATCAAATTCAAAATAAATGAAAATTAAATTGAGGCAAGATACCTATGATCAATAACCCTTTCGATCGTGAAAAAAAGTGAAGACCAATAAATCGATCGATGTTGATAATGATTGAAAAAACGCTGAAGATGATAGTTAGATAATTAAGAACTAAAACTCTAATCGAAAATTGAAAATGAAAATATTAAATTTTGTTTAATCATCCAGATTTCAAAATCTGAATTTGAATTTTGATGGATAGGAGAGAAGATAGACGATGTAAATCTAACAGATTCCTTGATTCATGCGAGAATAGTAGACATCTAATTTTGAAAAGAAATAGGAAGAATTAAATTCATGAACAAAAGAATGAATGGGTATAAAAAAAATTGAATACAAATATATGCAAAAACATACCTATGATTAATAGTCTTTACAGTGTTGGAAGGAAGGGTGAAGACCAAGTGTAACGCCCCGACTTTTGAAACCTAAAGACTGCCTAGGGACTTTACTATATGCATGAATGATTCAAAGAACTATGAAGTAAAATTTTACCTTGTAGCCTAGAATGTATAAACTAAACAAATAATTTTAGTAAACCATTTATTTGGGATCCCAAGAAAACTTCGCAAAACATGAAAACATTTGGAAAGCTCAAGTGCAACAAATGAATTAAATTTTTGAACAATTACACGGAAAACTCAAATAAAGAAACTAGTATGCGGAAGTAAAAAATTGAGCTGACATCGTCCACCATGGCGCCACCAGCAAGTACCCTTGATCAATCGCATGTCACATCCTTACTCCTGCCTAAAAAAAATGGAATAAACAAAGAATGAGTATTGAAAATACCCAGTAAGTAACCCCCTACCAGGGTTGGTTATGCAACACAAACATTTATGAGGGACCCTAAACTTTGCTTTATTAACGCTCTATTTCTTGGCCATAACGCCAAATGTGACCCTGTCGCCACAAAATTGAAATGTGACCTTATCGCCACTATATAAAACTATATTGTGACCATATCGTCACCTGTCATCATGGCCATACCGCCAAGTTTTAATAAAATATTAAAATCATCCCCTTAACCATATCGCCAAGTTTTAAGAAAATTTATGAAAAATCACATCTTGACCATATCGCCAAGTTTTCCAATAACAAACTCTTAAAGAGCTCATGCCACCGTGAATCATACATGTGCATGTGAGGTCCTGTTGCCTTGTGCAAAGTGATTCTAAATATGCAAGAAAAACTCGCAAACACACGTGCAAGTGTACACGATCAGCAGCAAGTGATAAGTATTTTTATATCGTTTCCACAGGGTTTGATGCAACGAAATCACTATTTCTAAGCCTATTTTCAATGAAATTCAAAGTAACCAAGGACCAAATATTTTTCATTAACTAAGTGCAAGAGTTAAAAATGGCAAACAAGCTTAAAGTGACAAGGGCTTAAGTAAATTTCAATAAACACAGTGAATCAACACAGAGAAGGCTAGGTTCAGATTAGGGGTTGTCCACTCTCACAAGTTGTTTGTTGTAGCAGAACTTTATATTCACAACTCACCCAGAATTTTCTACGGGAACTTTCCAATTCTCCTATAGTTTAGGTGATTAAACTCCCATTTAATCCCTTCTTTTTAGCTCAACTGATTTAGTGCCGTAGGTGGTTATTTATCCCTAAATGCCCACTCATTTTCATGACCTAGAAAGGCTAAGGTAAAGCAAAGTAATCGGTTATCAATTGTTTTCCCAAACACTTAATAACATTGCTAGAAAATGGTTGGCCAAACGAAATTCCAGCTTAAATCATGAAGAACACTTTACTTTAAGTTGCAATATATAAAGTTCCACAAAAACAAACAACAAGTTCAAGTTTAAGCACCCTAATCCTCACCTAAGAGGATTTAGCTCATGTTCAAGGTGAAAATAATGAAAATACAGCAGCAAACTACCATATCAGTCATGATTACAACCTTAAATACCAACTAAACACTAAGAGAATAAAGAATAAAAGAAGGGAAGAGAAGAGAAGAAGCTTCCAAGAGAGATTCCAACTTTCCCAAGCTGGAATTCCTCCAAACAACAGCCTCCTTGTCTTTTCCCCTTCACTGTTAGCAGCAGCTCCTAGGTCCAACTTCTCCAGCCTAATATTCTCTCATTTTTGGGCAAAAGAACTATTTATATCATCCATCTTCATTGATTTCAGGGCTGATTGGACAACATTCTCCACATGGACCTTCCCTAATTGGCTAAGATGGTACAAATCAGCCCCACATGGCTGCCAGCTCAATTAATGAAAATTCCCACGGGTACAGCACGTGCAGTCACTTAAATTCCAGACTTTTGGCCTTCTGCTTGTGAAATCGGTTGCTGTAGCACAACTTGAGTGAACATATACCAGAAAATCAGCTTTAATCATATAAAGTCTGCACCAAATTCAACTTAAGCTTGGCCTACTGATATGTAAAAAATGTTCATCAAAGAATACTCATTTTCATGCACAAACCACAGCTCAAACACATCAAAAGTAGAGTTTTTAAGCCTAAGACAAAGTCAATAGCTCTTATTTCTAAGAGCTATCAGGTCCCCCTAACTAACTTTATGATAATGTAACATACGACAATTCACATTTCAATCAAATAACTCTCTTTACACAATTCTACAGTTTCCAGCTTACATATTCAACAATCACCATTGAAAAACACACATACAATTTTATATAATCAATTTCAACACAAGTGCCACAACCAAAACATATCAACACCCAACAATTTCACAACATCATGGCATTTAACAATTTTACAACTAAGCAAATAAAGTTCAAACGTGCTGATAGGGAAGCCACTTACCTTTGTTGTAACCCAACGAAATCAAAGGGTCACAAGTCTTTTGCACAACTCAAAACCTCCTATTCCAGAAACGATCTTAAACTAGCCAAAATCACCCACATCTACGCATGCTTTGCTTCCAAGGTTAGGAAATTTCATCCAACAACTTAATTAATAAAGAACGAGCTTAAGAGAGATTCTTCACTCTTGGAACTCACCCAAAAATCTAAAACAGCGGCTGAATAGTGTTTTAAATTAGCAAAATTTTGTGAGTTCGAGGTCGATATCGAATGGGCAACTCTGAAACGGAATGGAAAATTCATGGGTCAATAATAGATACTAAAACCAACACCAAAGAAGTGGTTAATTGACAAGGACTCACCCAAAAGTGACGAACCCTCTGCTGGACAACAACTTGTAAGTCAAGAACATGCTGTCTAATCTGAAAATGAATCAGGAAAATACATTGCTTGATCTATCCTTAAGAAATTTTCTAAAGAGACTTAAATAAAGCATGGAAACTCAACGAAACTTACCCTGACGACACCTAACACGAAACTAAGGCTACTACAACCAACACTCAGCGACGGCGACGACAGAAAACATGTTGGAATGAGCTGAATGCGTGGGTTTTGGGCTTCTCGCCGCGAGCTTGTGTGTGTGTGGCAGCACGACAGTAGATCAGAGGCGCTACGCGACGGCAGTGGCGGATCTGGGGTGGCAGCGATATTGACGATCGGAGCGAGGAGGCAGCGACGACGCTGAAGGCGAGAGAGAAAGAGTGAGGGCTGGGAGACGAGAGAGAAAGGGAGAGAAGAAGGCATACCAGAGGCTTGCGGCGGCGTGGGTGGTTGTTGACGGTGGCGTGCGGCAAGAGGCGACAGCGGCGAGAGGCGAGAGGCGGCGGCGACTGCAACGCTGCAGACCGAGAGAGAGGGTAAACATGAGAGGTGAGGGGCGCGTGAGGGAGAGATATCGGGGAGAGATAGAGAGAAAAAGAATATATTTTTTTTATTAAAAACTGCTTGCCGAAAGTTTGGGGGGGGAACTTGAAAATTTCCCCCTCTTTTTCCTCCCTCTTTGACCGGGTACAAATCCCCTTTTTCCCTTTTTTTTTGGTGGTTGCTACACCAAGAAATCAATTAAACTTCAGAATGGTTGAAAACGACGATGAAGATGATGATTTCTTGATTAAAAAATAAAAATCTTCTAAAAAATTGAATATGAAAAACTATATTTTGGGTAATCTATCAAATTGTGAAGGAAGATAAAATCAGGATTTGAATTTTAAATGATAAGAGAGAGAAGATATATGTTGTAACTATCCATTGCTTGATTCATGGAATAAATAACTTTTTTTTTTAAAAAAAAATTAAATCAGATAGGGGTTCTTCAAATAGAGGGTGAGACATGAAAATTGACTCGAGGGTATAATTGGAAGAATAAAACACCAGAAATAGGTTAAAAACACGTTTTGGCCATTTTTTATTAGAAATTATGTTTGGCCATTTTTCAAATCTGCAATGTGTATCTAGTCATTTCTAAGGATTCCCTTTAAAATAAGTACAAAATATAAAAATAAAAATGGATCAGAAACCAAATGGGCCTAGAAGTTTGGTAGAAATTCATGAATTTGTTCGTGGGACGGCCAAATAAACCACCATTTTTAATGGGCATTTTGAAAAATTTATTTTTCATTGGAAAAATGACCAATTATTATTTTTAGTGGGATTTTATAACAACAAAACTGACTAAAATACCTCTAAATGAAATTCAGATGCAATGAAAACTTAAATTCAAATACAACATAAATCAGGGAGAAGATATAAAAATAAAATTTATCGTGGTAAAATTTAATCAAGAAATTTTAAATTTACAAAGATACTACGGATACAATTAATACAAATTAGTAGGATTTTATAACAGCGAAACTGACTAAGATAACCCTAAATGAAATTTAGATGTAATGAAAACTTAAATTCAAATATGATATAAATCAAGGAAAAAAATCTAGAAAATACAATTTATCTTAACGATAAAATTTAATCAAGAAACTTTAAACTTACAAAGATTCCACGGAAACAATCAATACAAGTTAGTAAGATTTTATAACAACGAAACTGGCTAAAATACCCCTGAACGAAATCTAGATGCAATGAAAACTTAAATTCAAATACAACATAAATCAGGGAGAAGATCTTGGAAATTTAATTAAGAAATTTTAAATTTGCAAAGACACACTACATAAACAATCAATATAAATTATCTGAACAACAAGGTTTAATAGAGAAATTTTAAGATTTACAAAGATAATACTAAAATAATGATTAGAGTAGATGATCTAGTAATCCCACATTTAGAAGAATGGAAAATAAGAATGAAATAAAGAAATACAATATATTCAGAACAAAGTTCCCATTTTTTAAATGTAGAATCCGACCTCAGCAATTCCATCGTTTTTGAGAACTTGAAGCTTGCAATAATGATTCATATGAAAACATCAAATCAAATTAATTTAGTTGATTTAAAAAAAATTGAAAGAATTAATGACTTATTAAATTCATTCACACTCAAAATCCTCCTTTTTTTTTTTTTTTTTTTTTTTTTTTTTTTTTTTTTTTTTTTTTTTTCTTCTAAACCCTTATCAGATACTCTCCTTTGCCGCTTTTTCGGATGCTCTCTTCTTCACACAAATTTATTTCGAATACTCTTCTTCTTGGCCACCTTTCTCTTCTATCTTCTTGTGAGTCTATCCCTATACTCTCCTTAGTTTCAAACATCCATTGTTCACACTATCTTCTTCTTCAATATCTCTATTCAAACACATTAAAGATCTTATTTGAAGCAACATTTGAAAAATCTGAGAACTACAACAAATGGTTGAGAGGAAAGACGGTATGAATGTTTCAATTTCGTGTTTGTTTTGGTTGATTTTGAGTAGAGTATATTATGTTGAGAAAAAGGATTTTAACAATTGCCTTAAAAATATAAGAAACCATGAATTTTTTTTTAAAGAATTTGATAACAATTACCCTAAAAATAGAGGGAATAAACCATGATTTTTTTAAAAAAAAATGATGACAATTGCCTTAAACAGGGTGTGAAGGAGAAAATTAAATCGAAGGTATAATTGGAAGAAAAATCAAACGAAAAATACATTAAAAAATGGTAGCCATTTTTTAATTGAAAAATTTTGTTTGACCATTTCTTAAACCCTAAAACTTCCTTGCATAACAATGAGCAAAATTTCCTGCTTACCACCAATTCTTTTAACATGTGTCACTTTCTTATTTTTTATTTACTTTTATTAAATGTCAAAATCTCAACAAAATCTCATCTAACAGATTTTACTTTTTATTCCATTTTTTTAAAACACGCTTTTCTCTCCCTTCATTTTTAACGCTTCAGATCCCGTTCTCTCTTTTTCTTTTGAATTTATTGTATCATTCCACCATACACCTCATCCTCTCTCATCTTCTCACATTTCTCACTGTTCTATCCTCTATCATTCCACAGAAAATTTCAGTATGATTTTGCACAAGCTAAAGGTAACCTAAGTTAAACTCATTTGTTTTTTTTAATATATTGTGTATTTTATATATTTTTTTTATATTATCTTTTAAATGAAATAATATCATCCAATTTCAATAGTTCAACTAAATTGGAATGACTAAAGGAATCATGTGAGAGAGACATCTCATAATCCAGAAGAAACAACTAGCTTGAAACAAGTGAGTTTGTTATTTTATTTCATTAATTTATACTTTTATCAATATTCATTTTTGTTATTCCCAATATGTTCATGTAACCTTAATTTTATTATTATTATTTTTTTAACGAAGTGGCCCTATATTTGATTTTGAATTATTGGATTCAAAATCAAATATTGAATAGTTCAATTAAAGGATAAAACTTCCTTGCATAACAATGAGCAGGAATTTCTTGCTTACCACCATTATTCTTTTAACATATGTCACTTTCTTATTTTTTATTTACTTTTATTAAATGTCAAAATCTCAACAAAATCTCATCAAAATCTAATCTAACAGATTTTACTTTTTATTCCATTTTTTTAAAACACTCTTTTCTCTCCCTTCATTTTTAACACTTCAGATCCCGTTCTCTCTCTTTTTCTTTTGAATTTATTGTATCCTTCCACCATACACCTCATCATCTCTCATCTTCCCACATTTCTCACTGTTCTTTCCTCTATCATTCCACAGAAAATTTCAGTATGATTTTGCACAAGCTAAAGGTAACCTAAGTTAAACTCATTTGTTTTTTTTAATATATTGTGTATTATATATATATATATTTATATTATCTTTTAAATGAAATAATATCATCCATTTTCAATAGTTCAACTAAATGGGAATGACTAAAGGAATCATGTGAGAGAGACATCTCATAATCCAGAAGAAACAACTAGCTTGAAACAAGTGAGTTTGTTATTTTATTTCATTAATTTATACTTTTATCAATATTCATTTTTGTTATTCTCAGATATGTTCATGTAACCTTAATTTTTTTATTATTATTTTTTTAACGAAGTGGCCCAATAGTTGATTTTGAATTATTGGATTCATAATTAGAAAAACAAGTTGTATTTTTTGTTTTTACCATATCTGAAAAATGAGTTTGGTTGTAGATTGGACAATATGCTTTGAAAAGGAAGACACATAAACATGATTTCTTGCTTTTTTTCCCCTTTTAGTTTCCTCTCGATGTTAATCTAAATAATAAATCAAATTCTTACTTTTTTTTTAAATAAAATTATGGGTTTGTCATTGTATAATATTTTTTTAGTTATTAATTGCATTTTATATGCATGAATTTTAACATCCTTAGTTGAAGCCATGGAGAACATAGAAGATACAAATTTACATGGACAACTATTTAATAGTTCTAAAGTTCATTTGGAAGATAAGACCGACCCTAGTATCAATGCTCAATTTGAAATTGTAGAACCAATGATTGGAATGGAGTTTATTTCTATTGAGGAAGCATATCAGTTTTATGTTAATTATGGAGGAAAAGTTGGTTTTAATGTAAGGAAAAGGAATCGAAAAAAGAAAATAAATGGAGTAATTTCAAGGACAACTTTTTGCTGCTCCAAAGAAGGGTTTCGCCAAGTAGACAAGCGAAGAGAAATTGTTTCATTTTCTCGACCAATTTCTAGGACTGGATGTGAAGCTCACATAGTATGCTTGCTTGGAAATAATGGTCAATATAGAATTGTGTCATTTAATAGAAATCACAATCATGACCTTGTTAGAACAACAATGAAGCATATTTTAAAAGTCAATAGAAGGATTTCCAATGCTCAAAAAGCTCTAGCTTACAATACAGATAGATCACGAATTTCAATTAAAGCAACCATGGATCTAATGAGTAGAGGAGTTGGTGGTAGAGAACATTTGGGATTTTTGGATAAAGATTATAGAAACCATATACACAAAGAGCGAAAAGCAAGAATTGGAAAATGAGAAGCTGGACACTATTGCAATATTTTCAAAAAAGACAAACGGGAAATTCTTCTTTTTTTATGCATTGCAACTTGATGAAGATGATATGATCACTAATATTTTTTGGACAGATGCACAATCTATTTGTGATTATGAGCTTTTTGGTGATGTTATTTGTTTTGATACTACTTATCGTACAAATAAACTTGGATGACCATTTGCACCATTCATTGGAGCGAATCATCATAAACAATCAATGGTATTTGGGGCAGCTTTACTTTATGATGAAACTATCGAATCTTTTAAATGGTTATTTGAAACTTTTCTTGGTGCAATGTCTGGAAAGCAACCAAAGACAATTCTCATAGATCTATCTGTTGCAATGGCTAAAGCAATCTATGATGTCTTTCCTGAAGCTCAACATCGACTATGTGTTTGGCATATTTTCCAGAATGCTGTTAAGAGTTTGAGTCACGTGCTTCATAAATCAAAACAATTTGTTCATGACTTTAGCAGTTGTGTATATGATTATGAAGATGAAGATGAAGATGATTGGTTGTTAGCATGGAAAAAATGCTAGAAAAGTATAATCTTAAAGACAATAAGTGGTTGAAAGATTTGTTTGAGTTGCGAGAAAAATGGGCAATGGTATATGGGTGACATACTTTTACAGCTGACATGAAAGCACACAACGAAGTGAAAGTATGAATAATGTATTGAAAAAATATTTAAAGCCTAAGTCATGACATTTTGCGTTGTCTTGAACATTATGAAAGAGTTTTATCAGATTGAAGATATGAGGAATTGATTGCAGAGTTTAAGATGAATCAAACATTGTGTGTCTTGCAAACAAATACAGAAATGTTACAACATGGGGTAGAAATTTATACGTCAGAGATGTTTAAATTGTTTCAAAAAGAGTATATGGATATACTTAATTGTAATATCTATAAGATTGGTAAGTTTGATGGTACATCAGAGTATAAAGTATACTCACCTGGAAGATCTCTTCATTGTTTGGTTAAATACGAAGCTTCAACACAAACAATTACTTGTAGTTGCATGAAATTCACTTTCATTGGTATTTTGTGTAGTCATGCGCTTAAGGTGCTTGATAAGAAAAATGTGAAAAGAATTCCTACTCCATATATTGAAAAGGTGGACAAAAGATGCAAGAGCTTCAAGTGGTTTCGACAATCAAATGCTTGAGGTTAATGGGAATTTTAAAGAGGCAAATGGAACCCGTTATAACCACTTTGTCGTCATCTTGGCCAAATTACTTCACTAGCCGCAGAACATGAAAAGTTGTTTGAGCTTGCTTCTCAAAATTTTACTCAATTGCTCAAAGATTTGGAGAAGGTGAAGAAAAATAGTCCTCTTTTACAAGTACGTGGAGTTAAGAGAAAGCCCACAGTTGGTCGTCCTCGTAACTGGTTGAAAGATCCACTTGAAAAGAGAAGATGTAGAAAAAATTTGAAATCCAACAAAACTCCATCAAATCAATCAACACTCACACAGGTACAATATCAACCACACTAAGCTCTAAATATGTTTGGTTCTTCTAATATATATATATATATATTAATTCAATTAGGAAAACAATCAAAATATTCTTGAGAAAGATACACAAGGAGAAATTTTGAATGATAGTCAAAGCTGGAATACATCTTTAGAGGTAAGATAAGAAAATTATTATATTTATTGTATTTTTATTATTTGTTATAGCTAAAAATATTTGTTTTCTTTTTTTTTTCTTTTAATTAATATAATAGGAACCAAACTTCTATCCAGAAAATTTGTTGCCAATTTTAAGCCAACAAGCAACAACTATAGATAAAAATGTTGGGACAAGCATTGATTGGCAAAACAACTTGTCATTCACCCAATTACTTGAGGTAAATTTTATGTTCAAAATATTTAAGTTATTTTGTTTTAAAAAAAATACTTGAGTAACATTGTATAATATTGGCTATTTGTTGATAATGTATATTATGTTTGGTTTTCAGGAAATTTTTATATTGAGCAACAAAACTCCAACCAAGAGTAAGGAGACTGAAAATTTGGAGCATTAGTTTGACTTATCAAATTTATTTGTTTTGAAATATTTTGAGTAGTTTGACTCGATCAAATTTATTTATTTTGAAATATTTTGAGTGAAAGAAATAGATAGATTTATCTTTAGTCACAAATTATATTTTGTTGAATTTGGTAGGAAATTATGAATATCCATTTTCTATAAGTCAATTTTGATTTATCTTTTGTTGATTTATTAATTATTAATAAGAGTTTGATTTTTATTATTTTTATGAAAAATACATGGTACTATGTTAATCTTTGTTGTAAACTATAAAAGTTCATTATTTTTATGATTGTATGAAAAAATACATCGTTCTAAGTTAGTTCTTGCTTCTCAGGTTATGAGATGTCTTTTTCATATGGTAGTTCTCGAATAATGTACTTTAACAAATAAATGACAAACTTAATATAGTTTTAAAAATAATAATATCAATAGTGTACTTAAAATAACAAATTACAAAGTAGGGGTGAAAGTTGAAACTATTGACAAAAATAGGATAGTTAGAAATCGTGTACCTGGTACACGATTTCCGTGTGGATGAGGTGGATGAAATCATGTACGTGATACTTATGTGGATGAAATCATGTACCAGGTACACGATTTCATATCTTTTTCTGATTTTTTTTTCTTTTTTTATAAATAATCTAGTGTAAAAAAAAATATACATATTTTTCTATATTGAATATTTTTTGTCTTCCCTTCAATTTGGATATTTCTATTATTTTGAAGTAAATATTTCTTTTTTTTTTCATAATTAAAGTACATAGATATCTTTCTAAAATTTCACAAACAATAATTTTTTAGTTAAACAGAATGTCTATTACAAAAACTAGCACAAAAAATTACATATAAACAATCTTATGGAATTAATAAAAACTCAAGTGCCACAGCGTGGTGGTCTTCTCTGACGAGCTCCACGATGAGGTTGAGGTGCTTCCATGTGTGATTGATGATGAATCACATCATCAATATCTTGTTGAGTTATGTCACCATGACCAGAACTTGAAGTAATGTCTGTTTGATCTGCCAGTGACTGTACAAGAAGAGCTGAAGTGTCATCATCAACTATAGAAGGTTCTTTATCTTCGTTCTGTTGTGGAATGTCTACAGCCTGTTGTCGACGACGTCTACGACGAGTGTCCGATCAGTGTCAACAACAGCCAGTCTCCTAGTTTGTTGAATGATGTCAATTATGTTCGTGACGTAATGCTCACACATAGAACCTAACTGTAGTATATTTTGTTCCATAGAAAAATGTTGCACATCTCGAACAAAGTTATTCTGTAAGAATAAAATAATTAAAATAATATAATAAATATATTTATGACTGAAATTCAATAATAACCAATCGAAGTATATGATCACGACGTGCACGCCACAATGATATAAATGTTGCATGATGTTGTCGCCAATCGTGATCGTGCTTACCTCGCAAGTCCAACGGATGTAACTCCATGCCTGTATCACAATATGGTGGCACCATTTGTCGCATTCCAAATTGTCTCAGCACTCGATTTGGGTAAAGCCACTCCACAATATGAAAACATACGAGAGAGCTTATAGTCAACCAAATCTCTTGTCCATTATGGCAGTAGTCCGGTAGTAAAGCCATAATATCAGGTGTATATTGTAACGCCCTGCGTTTCGGAATCGAGCCGTTTTGGGATTTATTGGGCGTTCTTATTCTAATTTGGAAAATTAGAATTAGAGTTTAGCCTTGGGTCATTAAATTTAAATCTCGACTATTTAGGGGAAAAGAGATTTTCAAATTAAATCTTTAAATTTCCCAAGGTTAGAGGTTTAATATTTGATATTTATTTTAAATATCAAAAGACCCAAACCCTTTATCAATCGGGTTATTTTCCCTCCCAAATCTTTTAGGAATTAAGTTAGGGTTTTTAAATAAGATCCTAGATAAGACCTTATTCCTAATTAAATTGGGATTTCTACCCTTGGGTTCTTTTTAAAACAAAAGAATAAGGAAATAAGGGAAAAAGAAACCCTAAAGCAAAAAAAAGTCATCTCATCCTCTCCCTCTCAAGCTTGCCGTGAAACCCCCCCGCCCGTGTGTTCAGCCTCCAGCCCTCCCAACCGCCGCGCCGCCGCCTGGCCATCCAGCCGCCGTTGGAGGTTGCAGCCCAAGTCCCTGTCGTCGTGCCGCTCCACTTCAGCTCGGTTTCTCTCTTCGCGCGAGTTCTCTCTCTCTCCCTCTCTCTCTCTCCGCAGATCTCTCCCCCTCGTGCCGCCGTGAGCCGTGAAGCTCGTCCCCGTGAGAATAGTGTCGCTGTTTAGCGTCGCAGCCACGTGGGTCTTCTTCCCGCGCCGTTTCCCTCTCTATTTCGTGGTTCAAGGTGCAGATCTCTCGTTCCCTTGCATTTTCGGCCAAGAAGAGCTTGTGGGTAAGTCTCAAACTCACTCATGTGTATTCGTTAAGGCCCGATCTAACTCCTTTTTGTCCGTATTGATTAGATCTTGCGCGGACAGCACCTCGAAGCACAGTCTCTTCCGCGGTTCAGCCTTAGAAAGTC
The DNA here is from genome assembly GCA_017139565.1 of Luffa aegyptiaca. NCBI lineage: Eukaryota > Viridiplantae > Streptophyta > Magnoliopsida > Cucurbitales > Cucurbitaceae > Luffa > Luffa aegyptiaca. The sequence goes on along the minus strand of CM029407.1, from coordinate 12,911,748 downwards.
GTGGGTAAGCCTTTTCCTTTCCTTCCTTGTGGTTTTAAGGTTGGATCTAAGTTCCTCTAGGTTCGTTTTGGTTAGATCTCGCGTGCCTAGCAATTCGGAGTCCCGTCGACCTCGCTTCAGTCGATTCCGCCTCTGTCCAGCAGCGTTCTTGGTTGTTGTTGGCGTCGTTTGACGTTTCCGGTAAGTCCAAATCCCTTACCCATGCTTGTATGGTGTTAGGATTAGAATACCCATTTTTGTTTAGTGTTTTTAATGGAATGCCCGTTAGTATTAGGTGCTGAAAAGTTTAATGGTGGTTGTTATTCTGATCTACAGCGCCGTAAAAGTGATCGATTGAGTTCGAATCGCTTAAGCTTGGATACCCACTGCCCAAGGACTATTCTAGCGCATCGTTAGAGGTTTGTTAAACCCGTCTAGCGCGAAAGCGAGTCCGGTTGGTAAGGTTCCTTGCTGTCCCTTCGCTTTTAGCATTGTAGGTTGCTGTCCAATAGTTATTTTAGCCTTAGGATCATGATTTTATCGTTACCCATTGCATAGCTAGGTTCTTAGGTGTTGTCCCAACCCTTAAAGGTCGTAGAGCATGCATTTAAGTGAGTTATCATGGCTGTTTTGGTTAGAAGCATGTAGTTTTCGAATGCCCATTAAGTCTCGTTGCCTTAGTGTGTTTTTGTTCCATTATAGGTTCTCGAAGCCTGAGTTAATGAGCTTTTCCTTGCTGTTTGTGGCTTAAAAAGCATGCTAGAGTAGGCCTCCATTAGTTGTCTTAGTCTTAGTAGCGTGCCCGGTCCTTAGGAGTTCTTAGTGTGCTTTAGGTGGGTCGTTTACTTGCTGTCCAGCGGCTGAAAAGCCTTATCTGGAGCCGTTGGCGAACACCCATTGCCCGTTGTGCCTTAGACATGGTTGCCCATGGTCTAAAGGTTTTGGGTTTTCATTTTGGGGTACGTTTAAAGGCTGTCCAGCAAAGAAATGAGCTGGGTAAAGTGGTTTCGGCCATAGTAGCTTATTAGGTTGTTTTCTTAGTTTAGTTTTTTATGGTAGCGTTTTTGGTTGTAGTTCGAGGTGCGTGTGGAGCTTGGTGCAAGCGTCGCCTCGTTGGTGATTAGAAGTGATGGTAAGTAGTTCTTACTTGATGTAGTTTGTTTGACTGTGTGATGCATGCTGAATGTTTACTTGCTTTATAACTACTCTCATGATTATTGCTTCTCTGAATGTATGTATATATATATATGATTTCGTTGAAAAGCATGACTGTTGTTGCGTGTTGATTTGATGTAAATCATGTTGGTTCTGTTTTGCATTTGTGAGTCAAGCATGAGTTGAGAGATGTGGTCACATGTATAATGCTTAGTGGGCATGATTCATGAGTCTAGAAGCATGTTGCAGGGCATATGCATTCTAGATAGATGTGAGATGAGGTCAGGGACCTATATGTGAAAAAAAGGAAAAATGGGTGAATGTCAGTGCACCTCGGGTACAAATGGTCGAGGGGTGGCATGTCACCATTGGTTTAAGAGGAGCATCGAGGCCTTGGGTACAAATGGTCAAGGGTCGGTGTGATGAGTCTAGAAAGCAAGTGTTGGGCGCCTAGGGAAGGGCCAATACTTTGCTAAGTCATCGGTGCGCCTTGGTACAAATGGTCAAGGTGCGAGGCCTTAGGTACAAATGGTCAAGGGTCGAACGCCGAGATCCGTAGAGAGCATTGTGGCCCTGGGTACAAATGGTCAGGGGACAGTGCGACTCGAAGGATCAGTCTTGGAGAGCCATGTGAGGGCTAAATATGAGCGTTGAGCGAGCTCGCGGAGCTTGAGTGGTTAGCAAGTTGCATATAGAAAGATGCATGAGTTATGGCTTAGGAGAGTCACTCGTTTTACTAGCTTTTGAGCATGATGTTGTGTTTATCGCTTTTATAAGCATGATGTTTGCGCATGAATAGTATGTTGTTTGCTTGTTTGCTGTTTGGTGGCTTCTCAGGTAGGGGCTGCTTACCAGTACCTTAGTGTACTGACCCCCTCCCCTCTCTCTCCCCCCAACTACCAGATTTTGCAGGATATGAGGACTGCGTGGACCATGGTGATGCAGAGGAGGTGCTTGAGGAAGGACCGTAGCTAGTTCGCGTTGTTCTCTTTTATTTTCTTTGGTTTAGGTTAGGGTAGTTGTTGCTTGGTATTGCTGGATAGTTGTTGTTTCATTTGGTTAGTTCTGAAATTGTTGTTGTTGAACTCTAGGGCTGGTTGTGTTGGTTTAAGGAACTCCATCTATTCATTTAGTTTTTAGTAAATAAGTTGATTCGTGTGAATAATGTTATAAGCTTTATTAAAAGTTGTGTTTCTGATTAGTAGTTGATTTTGCGAGACCTGACTCGCAGTTGGTTCTGAGGAGTTGTTGCGTGGTAGTTTGGTGGTGCAGTTGATTATGTTATATTGAAGTGTTTTGTTCTTAGCAGGTTATAGAAAAATTTTGGGTTAGTCCTATATATGCCGTTATGCTGCCGAAATTATCGGGACACACGGTTAGTTTTGGTTTGAGAGTTAATAATGTCGCTAGGATAGTTATTAAAATCCTGGGGCGTTAAAGTTGGTATGGTGTCCATGTGATCTGAAATTTATAAAATAATTGTCAGGATTGGTGGAGACAAACCACCTTGAGTTTGCCGTTGATGAAAAGGAAAAGAAAAGCAAATGGGCCAAGGCCCATTCACATTAGGTTTGCAAGCTTGTATAAATAAGTGTTTGTGTGGGGTTTGCAAAAAAGCGGCAAGAAGTGGCTTTTCCTAGAGTTTTGCGGCTGGAGTGATTTTCTTCAGTAATTGAGAGACGACAGTGAGGGAAAACTTGAGAGAATGAGATTTATTCTCTTGTGTTGGAGAGGGTTTTGTTTCTTTGTTGATCCCAAGCTATCGGATTGTGATACTTGGAAGTCAATAGCTATTGTTGGGCTATTGAGGTTGGTTTGTAGCGTTATTGAAGGCTTCCTGTAATTTCCCAAATTCTAGTAGAACCTGCCGTTGCAGAAGACTGGACGTAGTCCCAAGCTTGGGGCGAAACAGTATATTTTTCGGTGTCGTTTCTTTTTCCCTATCTTTTATTATTTTCGTGACTATTTGGCTTGTGTTGGCTTAACCTGTGGAAGGGGAGATAGTTATAATATTATTGATTGTCGTCATAATATTATTATTTTTGTATCCTGCATTTTTCTCCCAACAATAATAAATTTAATAAATGAAATTAAAGTTAATATATATTTTTTTAAATTTGAGAAAAAATTGATTATCGTTTTACCTGGTTGGGCATAAGACGATCAAATGTAATACGATACATAATCAACATATTTGTACTTTGCTCAGATGCAACCAAAATTTCGTTCCATATGCTCATTATATAATATAATTAAAACATATTATTATACAAATTTATGTTAAATTTAAATTATATGTAAATTCAAGATACCGAGCACTAAGTGGTCGTCCAGCATATTGATCAGGGGTCAGTAAGTCGTGTAGTGGTGCGACAATAGAAAATCGATCGAATGCCCAAAATTGTAGTAGTATTAGTGGATCGACTATCTCTAATGCGTAGACACTACTAGCTCGACATAATTCTCTGTACAACCATGCAAGACACACACTACCCTATGAATATTGTCTAGCTGTCTCGAAGTTTCCTAATAGAGGAAGAAACATGAGATGAACAAGTGTGTTGGACTTGTCAGTAAATAGAAACCCTCCAATCAATTGCATAATATAGGCTCTCGCATGCCTCTGTATTGTGATGTCATCGGCATTGGAGGGCAACTCTGAAAACTGTGCTGCCAACCATGAAATGCTTAATCTAGATCCATGCAATTCAGGGGGTCGAACTCCCAAAAAATCCTCACATACCTGACCCCAATTATACTGTAATGAGCCAGTTACAAGTTCTCCATTTATAGGTAGTCCGAATTGCACTGCAACATCTTGAAGTGTAATAGTACACTCTTCACAAGGCATATGAAATGTATGGGTTTCTGGTCTCCATCGTTCAACTAACGCAGTAATAAGTTGCCAATTTAGTTGCATGAACCTAATTTGTGCAACCCCCCAAAATCCAGCATGTTGTACGTAAGGCACGATGCGTTGATCTATATTAATATTTCTGTTAACCATTTCCTCTCTTCTTCGACATTGTAAGATAGTAGTGGATTGATTATCCCATATCGACTGTGAACGGTGCATACGTTGTAAATATAAATGTCTTGGATTAATTGGCCCAGGTTCCATATTTATACAGAAAATTTAAAAACACAAATCCATTAGCAACTAATAAGTAATTGGCAACTATATAAGTCCATTGACATTAAAAACCTAAAAAACAACATCTATTGAAAGTAACTTACATCGAAGTCCATTACAAAGTGAAGATCAAAAATCAAAATCCATTAGAAATCCATTACAAAGTGTAAAAAAAAATCAAGATCCATTACAAAAACACATAAGTCCATTACAAATATGAAAGTAACATAAGTCCATTACAAAATCCATTACAAAGATCATTACAAAATCCATTACAGGATCCATTACAAAGTCCACTACACGAGCTCAATACCTGTAGATGAAATTTAACGAAATCAAATTCAATATTAATCAACTAAAAATAATGTTTAGAAATGAAATGTGAATCAAAATAAACCTTATTCATCCATGGGTTGAAGATGAAATGCCTAAAGTACGAGTTGGACCAAGTGCACTTGTTACACAAACCACAACGCACTTTTGTACCAGCTTCTCGCCAATCCATCTCATTATGAATTCATGTAGTTTTTGGCCGTCCATGTTCCCTCAACAAATGCTTGTTTTGGATGAAGTATTTCGAATTATACCTTTGGCCAATAATCTCTATGTTGTATAGGATGGAATTGACTTTCGTAGCATCGCTGGTATTGTGATAGTTTGTATGTTTCATCAACAAAAGGTAAATGTGTCAAATGAATGTGGTTACAAGCTGCAATTACATGGGAGTAGGGGATCTTGTAGATCTGCCACTTGTTACAAGTACATGAGTTATCTTTTAATCAAACCACTTGTGTTTGCTGACCCTTGTATGGAGAAACCATACTTATTCCTGTTTTCTATCAATAGACTTTACAATATGTGCAACAACTCTCTTTTCCCACCTCCTGAGTCTATTCAAAGCATATTGTGTATACGTTTCATCACGATCTAATGCTTCACTGATTTCTTCTCGACGCTGTTCAAAATAATGGATTGTTCGATACCAAGTGCACTTGACCAATGCTGTGATGGGCAACATTCTAGCTCCTTTAAACACACCATTAATACATTCAGCTAGATTTGTAGTCATCCATCCATAGCGTTACCCATTGTCATGTGATTGTGCCCAGGTTCATTGTGAGTGAAAAATTCAAGTCAATCAAGATTTAATCGCTTCAACTCTTTCATACATCGGTTGAACTTGCGCCTTTGTGCTGACGTCCTGCCCTATAAACCAAGTCTTTGAGTTGCTTTGATTTATACTTTTTATTAAAGTTGCTGGTCACATGATGAAGACAATATCGATGGTATGCTCTAGGTTCACTCCAACCATTTTCCTCATCATTCACAGCAGCTAAGATGCCTCCATGTTTATCAGAAATTAAACATATACCACCTCTCTGTGTAACAAAGGCACGCAAGGCACGTAAAAACCACGACTAGCTAGAAGTACTCTCATCTTCAACAACTGCAAAGGCAAGGGGAAATATATGTCCATTTGAGTTAACAGATGAAGCTAACAATAATTTCCCTTTATATTTGCCATAAAGATGTGTACCATCAATCTGAATCATTGGTCTACAGTATTTAAAACCTTCCATTGCGGGCCCAAAGGACCAAAAGACTCGACCAAAAATTAGATTGCGCGGTACCTCAGTTGGAATGAAGTCCCATTCAACCCGAGTTCTTAGATTGTAGTGTACAACAACCATCAACCAATACGAAAGTTCTTCATACGATTTTTCCCAATCACCAAATACTTTAACCAAAGCTTTTCGTTTAGCTTGCCATACACGCCTGTAATTAACACTATAACCATAGTCTTTTTTTATAGTTTCTTGAAATAATGATATGGAAGCTCCAGGATCACTTCGAACAAGATTTTGGATTTCATTACACATAAAATTTGAGTCCAGTTGTGAATGGTCTTGTGTGAGTTATGGGTATAAACACGAATGTTCCCCGTCAAGCTTCGTAATTTCAAACATTCCATGAGTTTTACGCCGACAGGCACGAAGCCTCCAATTGCACCCCTCATCCCATTGTTTGCACTTCACATACCAAATATCCTGATTTGATTCTACCACAGTAATCTGATAATGGTTTACAACACAATATTTTTTAACGGCAAATTGTAGATCTTTTTTACTCTCAAATAATAATCCTTTGGTGATTACATTTGGGTTCATTTCTACACACCTTGCCCCTTCTTCCAATGTGGACCCTACTTCACATATTGAATTAGTAATCTCCCAATTTATATGTGTGAAAATATCTGAAGGTGGCTCCTCATTTTGCTTTTCAAGGGGAGGATTAATATTAACATTCTCTCCAAATAATTCATCAACTTCTGCCTCTATATCACTATCCTCACCATTTCCAAGTTCAAGTATCACTAACTCCTCACGAGGCAATGACATATTTTACCAATTTGACTATAATTGAAAAAGTTAGAAAAATATTAATTAAATATTTATTTTTTTCAACAGCATGAAAAATGTCACATCAATCCAAAAAAGTCAAAAAATTAAATAAACCAGTCCAAAGAGGCCCAAAAAAGTATATATACATCATCCAAATATTCACACAGACCACCACAAATCAGTTCAAAAAAGACCAAAAAATGTGAATCAGATCAAATAAAATAATTCAACAAATCCAACCCTGTAAAACAGTCCAAAACTCAAAAAAAAAAAAAAAAAGTCTAAGCAATATATATAAGATCATACAAAACAATTAAAAAAATTTAAATCATACAACGTGGCCCAAATCAGTCCAACAACCACCCAAATCAGTCCAAAAACAACCCAAATCAATTCAAAATAATCCATAAACCATCCAAAGCAGTCTAAAACAGTCCACAAACCTAAAATTAGTGTAAAATATACCTAAAAATTTATTAATCCATCAAGGACAAACTAAAAATTAAACCAAACATCATTAACCTACACAAAAAAAGAAAAAAAAATGTGTACCTAAAAGTCGAAGGCGGCGGAACTGGAGGCGGCGACAGTAGAACTGTAGACGGCGGGGGCAAGGAGGTCGACGGAGGCACGGCGGCAAGCGGCGACAAAGGGCGACGACATTGCGATTTCAGAGAGAGTCTGGTTGGCGGTGGAAACCCGAGGGGGGTCGTTTGCGGCGTGTTCACGAAAGGGAGTGGGGTAGGGTTTTTAGGACCACAAAATCGTGTATGTGGTACACGATTCACTTAACAAAATCGTGTACCATGTACACGAGTCCAACATGGAAATCGCGTACACGGTACGCGAGTTTGCTAGCGCCACATCACTGCCAACCAGCCTACTCAGCGTGCCAACAATGTCTAGTCAGCGTGCCAACAAGGAAATCGCATACCCGGTTCGCGATTTACATATGGAATCGCGTATCCAATATGCGATTTACCCCAGAATCGTGACCATTGCCTACGATTAAAAGAACTCGCAGTCCACGTACACGATTTAGCTACCCTACTTTTGGAATTAGTTTTAGAACTCCTCTATATTTGTTTTTTTTAAAGTACATTATTTATAAAAAAAATCCTAAAAATAAATGGTATTATATCATTTAAATAATGAGATAAAAAAAAGTATATGAAAAGACATGATAATTTTTTTAAAAAAAATGGATTCAACTTTCAGCTATTCGTATCTTTAGATTGCACAAAAAATATTGAGTTTTGTTTGAGGATGGTAAAAAAAAAAAGCATTAAGGAATGTGATATATACTTGTTTTGAAATATAAATGTGTAATATTAAAGAGATATAATAAATTATAAAAAAAAGATTGTGTGAGTTGTCATATGTGTATTGAAAAGATACTATAATAAATTAAAAGAAAAATAGAGAAAGGAGAGAGATGGTGAGGTTTGTATAGAAAAGATACAATAAATTAAAAAGAAAAAAAAAAAAAGAGGGAAGAAGAATTTGAAGTGTTAAAATGAAAAAGCATGTTTAACAAAAAAAAAAAAAAAATCTAATAAAAAAGTAAAATTTGTTAGATGAGATTTTGATGAGATTTTGACATTTAATAAAAGTAAATAAAAAAAATAAGAAAGTTACACATGTTAAAACAATAGTGATGATAAGTAGAAAATTCTTGTTCACCGTTATGCAGGGAAGTTTTATCCTTTCTTAAAGAGAAATCCTTAGAAATGGCCAGATTTACACTGTATTTTTGAAAAATGGCCAAACAAATTTTTTCAATGAAAAATGGCTAAACCGTTTTTTTAACCTATTTCGTCATGAATTATTCTTCCAATTATACCCCTCCCACCCTTGATTTCACCTCCCACCCCTGATTTCATGGTAGAATTAAACTATTTTTTATATATAAAAAATATCATTCCCTTCCTTTTACGAAATCTAGTTGGTTTGTCATATATTATATTTTTTCAAATTTCAATTTCAAATTATGAATTTATCTTTTAAATCCCTAAAGATAAGATTTTTCATTTTTAATCTTCAAATCAAGCATCTTCATTATCCAAATTGGCATCTTTATTATCCAATTCAGCATCTTCATAGTTTTAACAACCCATAAATCATAGTCTTCTTCTTCAACCCATAAATCATCGTTCTAACAATCCATTGTTAAAAGGATTATCAATCTTGAAACATAGGTATGTTAAATACGTTATCTTGTATTTATTTGTCATTATTTTACTCATCGTATATCCTCTTTTTCAACACAAAGTATTTTTCATATTTTTTCAAGATCTTCAATGGTTTCCGAATGAAAGCTTTTGGAAGAAGATTTGAACGGAGAAAGGTACCCAAGTTGAAGAAAATTGGAGATTTCTCAAGAATTTCGTTTGTAATTGCTGGGACGAGAAGATGAGAATGGGGAAGACTACAAAAACTCAAGAAAATTGGAAGTATCTCGAGGGTTTCAGAAATTTTTTGAAAAAAATGGTGAATACTAAATCCTAATTTTCAAATTAAGCTAAGGGAAATAGTGAATAATGATTTCTTCCATCTTTAGATGATTTGATGTTTACTATAGTGAAATTATTTGTTTGTTGTCTAATAGGTTAGTTTACTGTATACACTGTATTTGCATAATTTGTTTACTGAATACACTGTATTTGCAAAATTTTTCTTTTTGTAAACTTGAATGTTTTTTATTGTTCCAGTTGTTGGGTTTTATGCCCTAAAACTCGTAGATAGTGAATGTAAACAAATTATATACTTGTTACAATAAAGGGTTATTGAGTTTCTACAATAAAGTGTTATTGTTAAATATTGCACAATTTGACCCAAATCCAATAAACTAAGATCCAAGGTTGTTTGTATGTAACTTGAACTAGTATGTGGGGACATACGGGGATCGATGTTCAAGTAACAACCTAAAAGGTCTATAGTACAAGGATAAGGTTGGGTACCTTATCTTGGTAACACTATGAGATACGACCCGCTTTGTATTTGATACAGACGTATTGATCCAAAGCGTCCATGTAGTAGACATGCAAGCGGGGGTATCCTATGCAATGAGTTTTGCATAAGACCGGACCATGAAATAGTAAACCACTAGATATAACACTGTTAACTAGTTAGGTTACTGTTTTAATAAGATGACCTAGGTAACTCAGTCTTAATCCTGAGTGTGTCATGAATTCCTTCTCATGAGCGATTGTCCTTTGATTAGCATGGGTGAGAGTGGCCAATACGCCGACTCAATATGCCTTCCTTTTTGGGGACAAGACCGAGTGGGAGACTGGGAACATGACAACACAAGAAGGAATTCACTCCTTCCCACTTCTAAGAGAAGTAGATGAGTGTTCACTTAAGTGGTGACTCCGAGACTTGAACAAAGGGATCCCGCCCTCTCACTGGTCCGAGAGGGACTTTTTGTTTAATGGTTGGACCATAAACAGGTTGCTCATTAGAGGAACGCTAGTACTTAAGGAGACAGATGTAACACAGGGGTAAAACGATAATTTGACCCAGCTGTGATTACGGACACTCGTGAAGGATTGACTTACCGGTATAGGTCTATATCCGTGGACACGAAAATTTTCTACAGTGAAAAGAGTTCAGCTGTGGGTCTTTAGTTGAATGACCCACAGTTAATAAATATTGGTTAATCTGATTAATGAGTTTAATCAGTTAACCTCATATCAGTGGAGCTTCTGATCTGTAGGTTCATGAGGTCCCCCTGCTAGCTCGTAAAGAGTAATTAGGAACAATTATATCTTGAGAAAATTTTAATAGTTCAAATTCATATTGGGAAATAAGTTAATTGTATGAGATACAAATTAATATAATGTATAGTTATACATTAAAATGTAAAGTCTAATTTGAAATTAAACTTTATTATTATGAGAGAAATAAATATTTGAAGAAGTTCAAATATTAATATGAATTTGATTCATACTAAATTTATAGGATATAAGAGAATTTGAAGGAGTTCAAATTTTAATATGAATTTGATTCATATTATAGAATTAATTAATTGAAGGCCTGATGATATTTAATTGGGCAATTAATTAATTAACTAATAGAAGGTCTGAAATTAAATATATGTTATTTAATTGGTGATTAATTAATTAAAGAATTCATTAATTGGAAATTAATTAATTATGGAAATGATTAATCACTTATGGAAGTAATTAATCATTTATGGAAATGATTTAATCACTTATGGAAGTGATCAATCATTTATGGAAAAGATTAATCAATTATGGAATTGATTAATTATGGAAAAGATTAAATCAGTTATGGAAATAATTGATTTTAAATGAATATTTTATTCATGGTCTTTCTCCTATAAATAGAACACTAAACCTAGGGTTTAGGTACTACAACATATGGCCACCATAAGGCCCTTTCATATTCTCTCAACCCAAGAACTTTAGGGAGAATTTTCTCTCTAGAGTTTTTCCCATTCAAGATTAGGTAGTCCCACAACCATGTTCCTAATCTCAGAGTTATAGTGGGGAAGATCAATTGGTGGTGTCCTAATTGTTGACGCTTGGTCCAAAATCAAGAAAGGCATTCTTGATATTTCAGAGACGACAACGACGGTATGTTTGCTTCTCCCCTTTAGAATTAGTTCTAAGGTTGTATGCTTAGCCTTAATAATTGATTTAGAATAGTTTTCTAAATTTTGCCAATGTATTGGTATTTTGGTGGAAACAATATTAACTACGAAACGGTCCCAATTACGCTTCCGCTTCACGAAATTCCAATCCTTCACCAGTAACATTTGTGAGTAATGATTTATTCCTGTTTTCCAAGTTGATTTGATATTTACCACAATGAAATTTTTTGCATGTTCACTAATAGGGTAGTGGTAGTTTACTGAATACACTTTGAAGTTAGTTTATTCAATTTATTGAATACACTGTATTTGCATAATTTTTCTTTTTGTAAACTTGAATTCTTTTTATCGTTACAACAACATTTGTTTCAAATAATTTCACTTATTTTTTTAATTTTAAATTTGAATACCTGTTGAATTTATGCAGTTAAGATATATTATAATCTTCATATTTTTATCTTAGGACTATAGGGTAGTTTAGATTTAACTATTAATAGTTATTGTTTGACTTTATCAGAAATAATAATTTCATTTTTTGTATTAAATTAATTTGTAAATCCTAGATTCTCTCCCTAATTTAGAGTGTATTTTAAGTTAAATATTTTTTGGGTTTAGATTTCGGTTAGGGGCATTTTGGTCTGTTTTATTGCTAAAAAAATATACTAAAAATAGAATTTGGTCATTTTTCAAATGAAAATTTGGGTCATTTTTCAAAACGGTCAATTAAAAATAGCCATTTATCTAGTTGCCCCTTTCTTAAAAGTGTATTTGGCAATTGGTTGTTCATTAACTTCGAGGATATTTCAAAGGGATATCCTTAGAAATGGCTAAAAATTACAGGGTATTTCTGAAAAATGGCCAAACCGGATTTTTTTAATGAAAAATGGCCAAACTGGTTTTCTAACCTATTTTTGTGGGATTGGAACTTCCATTTTTACCCTTGAGTCATTCCCCACGTCTCTCCTATATCTGTGTAGCCTTATCTGATGATATTTAAAAAAAAAAAATGAAAATCTGTAACCTCCAATTCCATGAATCAAGGAATGATAGTTACAGAATCAATCCTAAGTCTTTCAAAATATACGTTTTTTGGCTTTGATTTTTCAGAATTTACAACATCAATTCTCTCTCTTCATTTTCTTATTAAAATGGTGGGTCCTAGCTTCGGTCAAATTGTCCTAAGGAAAAAATAGTTTATATCTATATAAACCAAAAAGTTAGAAGAGAATCGAAGCATGCATACCCTGGAATGTCGACACAACCTCTTCGAGTTTCTGAATGTTCCCTCGAATGTCTGTGTAAATACAGTGTATATCTATCGAGTGTTTGTGTAAATACAGTGTAAATCTATCGAGGGGTAAATCTGTCGAGGGGTTTGAATGTCTGTGTAAATACAGTGTAAATCTGTCGAGGGGTTTGAGAATCGGGTTAGGAGAAGAAACTTGAAGGAGAATGAGTTTATTTGCGGAGAAGAATCGATCGAAGCTTGAAGGAGATTGATAGGTTTTCGAAGAAGGGTTTCGAAGAAGAAGCTCAATCGGTTTGGATTTTTTTTCGCCAAACGGTAAGCGCTCCTTTTTTGGTTTGGAGTGGGATTTTTAAGGAGGGTCTTTCCAAGAAGAATGTGAAGAGTTTGAGCCTTTTCTTTTTTCTTTTTTGAAATGGGATGCGAAAAAATCAGGTGATGGATGCCAAATGCAACTGAGATTCATTTTCATCTAAATTTTTTTAAATTCATTTTCATCTACAGTGATATTATTGTTTCAAATTATACTTTATTTTGATTTGATGTTTTAGGTGCACATCAAAATGATGGATGCCAAATGATAGATATTACTGGCATTTTAAAATAGATGCATGAGGTTGTTCTTCCATTTCTTCATTTTGCATATGAATCCTAGTTGTAACAGGTCCGTTCTCTATTTTTTCCAATATACTGTGTTTATTGTTCTCTCCTATTTTTTCTCTCTAATTTGAATTTAAATCTTTTGTTTTAAATTTAAGTTCCCAGATTTATATTTTTTTTATTTTGAAAGTTTGTTATTGATTTACCCGTTGAATTAATTTGCGTATTTTTGTTCTCTCCTATCTTTTCTCCCTAATTTGAATTTAAATCTTTTGTTTTAAATTTAAGTTCACAGATTTATATTTTTCTATTTTGAAAGTTTGTTATTGATTTACCCGTTGAATTAATTTGTAACAAAGCTAGATTTTCTCCCTGGTTTACAGTGTATCTTGATTTAATTTATTTTTGAATTAATATTTGGGACAGGGGTTTTTCCGTCTATTTTGTTGTCAAAAAAATGTACTAAAATTAGCTTTTGGCCATTTTCACGAATGACCTTTTTTCAAAACATCTAATTTAAAATGGGCATTTATCTGGTTGCCCCTATTTCAAATCCATGACTCAAATATAGATTGGGCTTTGGGATTTAACTCAAGCATAGATTGGGCTTTGGGCTTCAAATATCCAACAAACTTTCATAATGTGAAACCTATGGCCGAATGTGAATTGGATTTCGGGTGTGTTTGGATTAGCTTTTCAAGTGTTTAATTTTGAAAAAAAAAATCATTTTGAAAAAATTTCTAGTGTTTGGCAACCACTAAAAACGACTTATTAGAAAATGAGATTGATAAATAAACCATTTTGAGAGAAACATTTGAAACCAACTTTTAAAAAACGAGTCCTTAGTATATAATAACTTGTGTATAAAAACACCTATGAGGAAATGCAACCAAACATATGAGTGTTTAAATTCTAAACAATTTTTATACAAAATGTTTTTTAAAAAATGCATTCTTGAAAAAAATTTAAATTAAAATGTATTCCAAACGGACCCTTCAAATTCCAAGAAAATTTGAGAAATTGTTACATATGGCTATACAGTTTCTAGAAAAATGGTAAAATGGATTTTTTTTTTTTTGAAAAACCGATTAAACCGTATTTCAATACTTAGGGTCCGTTTGAAATACATTTTAATTTAATTTTTTTTCAAGAATGCATTTTGTAAAAAAAATTTTGTTTAAAAATTGTTTAGAATTTAAACACTCATATGTTTGGTTGCATTCCTTCATAAGTGTTTTTATACACAAGTTAGTGTATACTTAAAAGACTCTTTTTAAAAAAGTTGGTTTCAAGTGTTTCTCTCAAAATAGTTTATTTATCAATCTCATTTTATAATAAGTCATTGTTAGTAGTTGCCAAACACTAGAAATTTTTTCAGAATGATTTTTTTTCAAAATCAAACACCTGAAAAGTTAAACCAAACACACCGTAAATCAAATTTGAATTTTCTTCTCTTTTAACCCCCATTTAATTATTGTTGTCCACTCCCTATTTTCAATGTAGATGTTAACTGTTTTTTATAATTATTCCTTGATTCGCAAAATATAATCTGAAATTGATCTTTATATTTTAAATCTTTTAAGCTCAATCAAATGTAAGTTTGGAATTCCTCTGAGACTTCGTACTTGAGATTTCATTGAATTATTTGTTGAATTGTGCTCTTAATTCCTGTTGTAATTATAATTGATTTGAATGCATAGATTGACAATCTATTGTGTTTGAATTAGTTGATTTGCTAAAATCAGTAGCGGTAAATTTATTATGAATTGTGATTGTCCCAATTGGCCCAATTGCATGATAGGTTTAGGAGTTAAGGCTTAGAATTACATGGATTTAGGGTTTTTCTAGTTTATGCAATCGATCTAATGATCCATCAATCCTAATGCAGTTAGGTTCTAATTAATGAGACGTCAGTTCTGGTTCCGACTTCGATTCATTGGTCGGGTTGGAAATAATTGGAGTCATAAATCTTGCAAGCTTTTCCAGTGGGTAGTTAGACAATTAGCTAATAATTCAATTAATTGAGGGAGTCAATGATTCGAAATTTCCAAACTGAAATTTGGATAACTAATTGTGCGATCCTTTAATTTCTGTTATTTTAATTTCTTGCAATTTTATTTTTATTTTTATCACCTTATCCTTTTTCCATGCCAAACTCTCCTCCGTTACTAATTGAAGAATTCTAAATTAATTGAATTAATTTGGTTGCTCCTTGCGTTCAACCCCAACAACTTCTATTGCAAAGTAGTCTAGGAATCGGTGAATATAAATTTATTTGATCTAGACCCTCGACAAGTCTAGCCTATCAACCATATTTGGTAGTCGAGGATTAATTTATGTTTTCTTAATACAAAGTTTTTTTTTTTTAAAAAAAGTTCATTTAGAGTATACTTGCATATTTCAAATGCTTTCATAAACATGGTGAATACATTGTAAATATTACAATTTTTGTATAGTTGTTGGCTATAATGCACGAATCATTTCCGATATATTGTCTATCCACAACATTTTGTACGACTACGCATTGACTAATTAATTCTCACATACAATGTATTTGTGTCTTTACCATGTCTAGCCAAATCACAAAATGTTCTATTTTAAACTTGGATTATTCTTTGCAATTATGTGTAATTATAGATTATATTGCAGGTTTATTTAATTTTGAACTACGAGTTATTATCTCTCATTTTAGAATTTAAATAGAATTGGTCATATCTTTTTTAATTTGATTTAAGATTTCTTGGTTTTATATAGTAGTTTCTAGGCTTTATAATTAGTTAAATTACAAGTTTAATCCTTAAACTTTTAGGATTGTGTTACTTTGATTCTTGAACTTTAAAAGGTGTCCAATAGGTGTTAAACTTTGAATTTTGTATCTAATAGGTCTTTGAATTTCAAAATATCTAATAATCCCAAAGTTTCAATTCTGTATTTTAGTTCTTCGCATATTCAAGATTTTTAAAAATTAACCAGTCTAATTAGGTATAAAATTGAATTTTATGCCTATTGGGACCTAAACTTCCAATTTGTATGTAGTAGACTTGTGAATTTAAAAAAAATTAAAATAGATGAAAGAACTTATTAGACACAAAATTGGAGGTTGAGAGACCTATTGGACACAAAAATAAAAGTTTGAGGACTTACAAAATACTTTATAAACCTCAGGGACCTATTAAGTTCGAAAACCCATTTGACACTTTTTAAAATATAGGGATCAAATTGACACAACCCTGAAAGTTCATGGACTATCTTGTAATTGAACCTTTTATAATTTAAATAGATTTGATCTTTGATTTAAGATTCTCGTGGTTTCTAAGTTTTAGAATTTAAATAGATTTGATTTTGATTTAAGATTGTATACTTTTAGGTAATAGAATTTTAAAAAATTTGGTCTTTGGATTAAAGATTACTAAGGCCCCGTTTGATAACCATTTCGTTTTTTGTTTTTGGTTTTTGAAAATTAAACCTATAAACACTATTTTTACCCACAAGCTTCTTTGTTTTTTATCT
This sequence comes from Luffa aegyptiaca, assembly GCA_017139565.1. Classification (NCBI taxonomy): domain Eukaryota; kingdom Viridiplantae; phylum Streptophyta; class Magnoliopsida; order Cucurbitales; family Cucurbitaceae; genus Luffa; species Luffa aegyptiaca. The sequence goes on along the minus strand of CM029407.1, from coordinate 12,895,105 downwards.
ACCTCCTTTCCCATGTTTTCAAAAACCAAGCCAAATTTTGAAAACAAAAAAAAGTAGTTTTCAAAAACTTGTTTTTGTTTTTGGAATTTGGCTAGGAACTCAAATGTCTCATTAACAAAAAAGAAAACCATTGTAAGAAGATTGAGAGAAAACAAGCACAAATTTCAAAAACCAAAAACTAAAAACGAAATGGTTATCAAACGGGGCCTAAAGTAGTAGTTTCCTAATTTGAGATGAGGGTAATTTAGTCAATTATTTGTTCTAAGTTCGGTTTAGAGTGAGGGATTTGCCATTTTTTCAACAAAAAAAAAAAAAAGAGTATGGTCTTTCAAAACAATCCATTACAACATGCGGGAATGGATGATTCAAACCACAGACCTCTTGATCATTAGTACAAGACTTAGGTCAATTAAACTATGCTTTTGTTGGCTAGTTATTTAGTCATTTATCTAGTTACCCCACAAATATTCGTGGATTAAAAACATGATGTGTCCCTAGTCTCTATCACAAGTATCTAGAAGCTAAGATTAAAACAAAACAAACATACTATTTGTCAACTTTTAGCGGTGATAACGTGGTTTGCTTACATGTGGTTATAGGGATGTCAATTTCTCTACGAAAAAGTCTTGATTCAATCTTTTCAAAAAAAAAAAAAAAAAAAAAAAAATCATCTTCTCAACTAAAATTTGAGATAGATAGAGAATACATATTAATTTTAGTTATTAGATTAATAAATTTTATAAAATATTTGTACAAAATCAATTATTAAAAAAAAAATAATCTAGTAAATTAACTTGTTCTTAAAAATCATGTAATTTGTATATTATTTAGCATTTAATTAAAGAATACAAAATTTTAAAAATGAACAGAAAAATTTGTCGTAGGAATTCCATTCTCCAAATAGGGAATTCACAAATCCGCCTTGACCGATAGAGATTAAAATCCTTTGTGGAAACAGGGATGAGAAAGTCATTACTCTAAGAAAAAACACTTGTATCTTTATTGTTAAACTATACTCACATTGACAGTCGATATCCCTATTTAGATGTTGAGAATGAGAATATTACCTTATGTGAATTAAAATTACCATCCTACCCTCCCTTGTGGTGCCAAAAGTCTAGTGGAGCCAATTTCGCATTTCCCATTCCTATACTCTTTATTTCTAAAATTCCCTTCGAGTTAGCCAAATTCTTTTTCCCAATATAACGTGTACGTTATAAACTATTCTCGTCTATAAAGATGATTTTCTTGAGAACCCTCCATAACTTTTTTTTTTTTTTTTTTTTTTTTGTCTAAAAATCATTCTAGTTATCTTCATATTGAACCTACTTAAAATTTTGGAAATATCAGCCATGTTTTGGTTTCCAAAGAATATAAATTTTTTTTAAAATTTTGGTGAAAATTCTAGAAAAAATTTAAAACTTTAAAAGTCATTAAAAAAGTGTTATCTATTAAATTTAGCTTATGAACATTATTTCCATTCATGTACTTCTTTGTTTTTTTTTTTTTTTTTTCAAAAAAACTCATGTACTTCTTTGTTTTGTTATCTATTTCTTAAAATCTTTTTCAAAATCTAAACCAAATGCATTGAAGAGAAAGAGAAAGACATACTCAGAAAAGTGTGAAGAAACAAGGGATAAATTTTAAAAATGAAAATGAAAAGTGAATGATTATGAATTGAATGTTAAATAAATAATGTTTTTTTTAGTACATCAACATTTGGGGGTGGGGGATTCAAACCTCTGACCTCTTGGTCGAGGGTACATGTCAATTACCATTGAACTAGACTCACTTTGGCAATAAAAAATGTTTATTTCATAGGTATAAGTTGTATGTATTTGGTTTCAATTTAGTCCTTGTGATTTTATGATTTTCAATTTCATCCTTATGGGTTTATTAAATATATATCAAAATATTTTTGAATTTATCAAGGTTAACTGTTTCTAAACATAACATTTTTTTTAACAACATGTGGGGGTGGGGGGACTCAATAAACCACGGACCTTTTGGTCGTTAGTACAAGATTTATACCATAAGAGCATAGCTCAACTGACATAAAGTATGTGTTTATCACTAAAAGGTCATGAGTTTGAATCCCAATCCCATATTCTCGAATTAAAAAAAAAAGGAAAAAAAAAAAACTCCTAGTCTTCCTCTACAACATCCAAAGAAAATATACCACCTAAAACAACTAAAAACTTTGGTGACTTCATGGACGTTTAAGTATAAAGCAAAATAATTAGAACCAAATCAGAAATAAATTCCACTTGTCAAAATGTCTATTTTTATCCATGAAATTTCAAGTTTTAGTCTTTCTTAGTTGTTGATTCTTTTTTAATATAATTATTTCAATTTCCGTTATTATTTTCTATTAATTGTGTAACAAGTGGGATAACACATGACTTTGAACATGTTTATTAGCAAGTTGATGTAGACATGTATTGGAGTCACGTTGGTTGGCTGAAATAGGTGACTGAAATAGGTATCGTGAGCAGAGCAGTGGCGGATTCAGAACTTTATGTCATAAGGGACTACATATAGAAATTTTTTTGGACACATGATATATACCAGAACTTTAATAAGTAACAATTTAGTCTTTGTAGTTTCAAATTTGTAACAATTTAGTCCCTATCGTGAAAATTAATGTAAAGATTTAATGAAATTTCTTACATAGATAGATTAATAAATTAATTTTGGGACCTAATATGTTTATAAGCTACAAAGTTTAATCATTAAATAATAAAAATCGACATTTAATTTTGATGACTTTTTTTTTTTTTTTTTTTTTTTTTTTGCGACAAGGATCAAATTGTTGCAAATTTGAAAGTACAGGGACTAAATTGTTACTTATGAAAGTTCAGGTGCTAAATTGTTACAAAATTGAAAGTATATGGACTAAATCGTTACAAATCAAAGTTAAGGGACCAAATTGTTACTTTGACCAATAGTGATTTTTAACCTAAAATTAGATTGGGTGCTTGAAATTATTTTTGTTGATTTCTTGTTTAATTTGAGTTAAATTTATTTACATGAATTTTAATTTGAATTAATTGTTTGTAAAAAAAAAAAAAAAAAAAAACAGTGTTAATTAAATTAATTGGGCCAAATTTATTTGCATGAATTTTAGTTTGAATTAGTTATTCGTAAAAGTTGTGTTAATTAATTAGATAAATTGGGCGCACATTAAAAAAAGCTTCAGGGATTTTTTTTTTTTAAGGGAAATCAATTTATCTATAATCTATAATATATTAAAAAGTGAGGATCTTGAAAAAACTTTTTTGGACTATTATACCCCTTCTTCAATTTCTAAATTTACAACCATGCCATTATCATTAATTATTTAAATATTAAAAATACAATTACTCTAATCTATAATCTTATCTTATCTTATCTTATCTTACTACCTTAAAAAGTGGCTAAGGAGGAGAATCATTTTTAGACTATTTTACCCCTTTATCAAATCTTACATTTACAAAGCATGCCACTAATCATAAAATAACATTTAAAATGTTATTTTAAAATTAAAAAAAAAAAAAAAAAAACTACACACCAACGTACAACTAATAGTTTCTATTTTTTTTAATTAATTATATATTTTTAGAATTGTTTTATCACTTATTATTATTTAATTTAATTACAAATACACAATTAAATTAACATTGATTATTTAACATCTTTTCACATTCTCAAATTTATATATAACCTACCCATGTAGGTCTACCCATGTAGGTTTTCTTTAATTTAATAAATACCAAAGGTAAATATTTGAGAGGTTAGAATATGAAAAGTTCTATATATTTATTTCTATAATTTAATTACTAAAATTTATGAGTTTATTATAAGTATGTTTAATGGTGAAATTTCAAAGGTTTTGTAACTTTTATCTCCTACAACTATAAATAGAGCTCTCTTCAACATGTATCTACAAGCATTTGAATTTTCTATGATATATATATGATATGATGTGTAGGTTTGTCTTTCTTCTTCTTTTTTTTTTTTTTTTTTGAAAAAGGTGTGTCTTTCTTCTTTTATTCATTGTCTTTGCTTTGTCTTATAATAATTTTTGTTTTGTTTGGATTTTTTTTTGAATAATTGTTTGGATTACTTTATCTAACATTTTTTTTACAATAATGTTGATCCTTGAAGATATGTCAAAACAAAAGCTTGAAGATGATATCCTACCAATTGAAGTTAAGCGTAACTATCAAAATTTTCATTTACCTTTCATTTCTCTCACTCCCTTTCCACTTTTTTGAAATACTTTCTTAAATTCTTCAAATTCCACTTTTTTCTCGCTCTCATTTTTCTCATTATTTTCTCTCGGACTCTTGAGAAAGTATAATCTAATAATTATTTTCTTTTTTTAATGTGAATGTGAATCTTTAGAAAAGGAATAACTTTAATATGAAAAGTTTATCATTTATTTTGTATAAATTCTAAAAGTTTATGAGTTTATCTTTAAATTTTATTTTTTGGAAATAAGTTTATCTTTAAATTTTATGAATTTGTCTTATATTATAATTAATAATGAAATTTCAAGACTTTTGAAATTCTCTATACAACCATATAAATAGCTCTCTAAACTCTTTAATACAAGGATGTGGAAAGATAGAATATTACAATTTTTGTCAATATATTCTTAAAAATTAATTGTAAAATAATTTATGAATTTATCTTTAATTATATAATAAAAATTTAAAAATTTCAGAATTTTAATAATTTTGAACTTCATAGGTTTATAAAAGAAAAAAAAAAACTTAAAATTTTATGTTTTTTTCTTTTCCTTTCTCTCTCAGTTTTCTTCTCCCTGAAGCATAAAAAAGTCTAGCAAACTATTATTTTCTTTTTTTTATAAATTGTGAAATAGTGTTGTTTGAGAAATATTACTTTATAAATCATTTATTCTATTGAAGTATAAATGATACAAAAGTTAGATACATGCTCAACGTTTTTAAAAAAATAATATTAATATATGGTAAAATGAAATGATAATATCATAAAATATGATAAAATAATTGGATATTCACGTGCAAAGCACGTGTTAAAAGACTAGTACCCTTAAAAGGATTAAATCAATTAAAATTTCAAATTAATAATTGTATCAATTTAGACCCTAAATTTTTTAATCAATTTGGACCATTTGTTAGTGACTAGTAACAAACACGTGTGATGCACGTGAAACTTTGTAACTTTATATTAGATTGTCATTTTATAGTTTTATGCTTCACTCCTCCTATTTGAATTTTGTAACATTTGTAATTTTATATATTTGGTTTTATCTACCACTGAGATGTTGTAACAACATAGCCATAAACCATAAAAAAGAAAGCACATGAACAACAAAATAAATATTATCACTTAACAGTCAAAATTGATTGTAGGAAAAAAAACGAACGTAGTTTTTCATTTCACTAAAACAAACATTAACAAATTGGTGAAAACTCATTCTAAGAATTGAAATAAGAACCGAACTCTTTGTATGTCAAAGTTAGTAAAAAGTAATCCATACAATCAATTCCAAATTAAAAACATAACTAAGTACAACAGATAAATAACTAACTGACCAAAAATGGAAAGAAAAAGTAGGAAAGCTTTATTCACCAGCGAGTTGCTTATACCATTTTTTATGTCATTTTCTTCCTCTTTAGAGATGAAGCTATTAATTTTGCCGAAGCAAAAACTGTGTATAAGTATGAGGCTTCAGTAAGTTTCAAATCCTTTATATATAATTTATATATAATAGTATTGAAAGAACCTAATTCTTGTAACTAGCAATTAATTCTATATTTATCTCAACTTGTTCAAAAAACTTTATAAAAAAATAATTTATTCATAATGATATAAAATCTCACAATTTAGACATAACCTACACCTTGTTATAACTTAGACTAATTAATCAGACCAATAAAAAAATAGTATAGGAGGCAGCAAAGCAGGAGATTAACACGAGAGATTTTGTACATGGAAAAAGCCTAAAGTTGGGATAAAAAAACCACCGGGCCGCACCCAGAAAAATAATTAATCCACTAGAAGATCAGTCACAAAATTACAATCTTATGAAATAAAAAAAAAAAAAAAACAAACAAAACAAATAAGAAGAACTCTCTTTTTCTTGATTTGCAGTTGTTTGTTGTTTGATGGTGATCTTTGAGATGGATTGTCTACAAGCTCCCCTTGTAGATTTAGGTTCAATGAACTCCCTTCCTTGTTTAAGGTATCAACTGACTTCTAACCCTCAAGGAACCATCCGATACCATGAATTAAATGATGTGAGATGATGAATACAAACTTACACACATAAGAAAAACTTACTTTTCGAATATACGATGAACATCCAGAGAATACAAAAAGTGCAGTGGATTTCCCCAAAAATTAGCATCGCTAACCAGCAAAAAACCCAACCTTAAATAGAAAACCCTTAAGAAAATAAACATGCATCAAAAGGAAAAACCATAAACGAGAGATACAATTCTAATACACATGGAGCAATATGAGGGAAGAGAGTTTATTGATATGGAGAAAAACTCATGCCTTTAGAGTGATTCACTCTCTGCTATATATGGAGACTTTTGGCTAAATAACAAACTATAACAAACTAACAGAATAGCCAAATATTAGGCTAACTAACAGTAACAAAAAGATTTACAAATGATTTACAATTGCTAACTAAAAAATACAACTAATACTCCCCCTCAAATTGGAGTATGAATGTTAAGAACACCCAACTTGGACATTAAAGAACCCAAAGCAGAAGACGACAAGGCTTTAGTAAACATGTCGGCAAGCTGTAAATGAGATCGAATAGGTAAAAGCTTGAGAAAACCTTCAGCAATCTTGTCTCGTACAAAATGACAATCGATTTCGATGTGCTTGGTCCGTTCATGAAACGTTGGATTAGAGGCAATGGAGAATATGGCAGCTTGATTATCACAGTAAAGACTAGTAGAGAGAGTACAAGTGACTTGTAAATCTGTTAGTAATGGAGAAATTCATAATAATTCTCTAGTAATTGCAGCCAGAGATATTTTGCTTCAACGGAAGAACGTGAGACAGTAGGTTGTTTCTTAGATTTCCAAGAAATCAACGAATCACCTAGAAAGATGCAAAAACCAGTTATCGAACGTCTAGTGTCTAAACAAGCTCCCCAATCTGCATCCACAAAAGTACGAAGCTGGAACAAATTTGTTGGACATAACAAAACACATTGGCCAGGTGATTGTTTGAGATAACGCAACAAACGGTAAGCCACTTGCAAGTGTGTATTAGTAGGATGTTGTAGAAATTGACTTAATCGATGCACAGAGAAATAAATGTCCGACCGTGAAATCTAGAGATATAATAATCTTTCAATAAGTCGTCGATAGCAAGTAATATCTTCCTCACATAATGGAGTTCCAGTAGCTTTAGATAGTTTAATATTTGGATTCATGGGAGTCAATGTGGGCTTTGCATCAAGGAGGCATATGTCTTCGAGAATTTGAAGACAATATTTTCTTTGTGACAAATAAAGTCCTTGTTAAGAATGAGATAATTTGAGACCAAGGAAATACTTGATTGGTCCTATATCTTTAAGCATAAAATGAGAGCGTAAGATGCCTTTTACTGAAACAATCTCGGTGGGTGATGGACCTGTCAAAAGTATATCATCAACATAAACTAGTAAGGCGACAAAAGAAGTACCATTTCCTCTAGTAAATAAGGAATAATCACTTTTTGATTGAGTGAAACCATGAGTCAATAAAGCTCCTGAAAATTTCATGAACCATTGACATGAAACATGTTTTAAGCCATATATAGACTTATTGAGCCGACAAACTAACTTCTCCTCCTGAGTATGAGATATATTGGAGACATTATAACCCAAGGGTAGGGTCATGTAAACTTGATCTTCAAATAAATCACCATTAAGAAAGGCATTATTTACGTCCATTTGAGAAAGTGGCCAATTGAAAGTGGTTGCCAAAGTTAAAAGAACTTTAACAGTGACAATTTTAGCCACCAGGGAAAAAGTTTCCAAGAAGTCAATGCCTTCTTGTTGATTGTATCCTTTAGCAACAAGTCGTGCCTTGTATCGATCAGCATAACCATCAGTCTTATATTTGACTCGATAGACCCATTTACACCCAATAGTGTGATGACCTTTTGGTAAGGGAATGACACTCCAAGTATGAGTGAGTTCCATGGTAGCAATTTCATCATCCATTGCTTGTCTCCATTGAGGAAAACGAACTGCTTGATGTAAGTAAGTAGGCTCTTACTCAGTAGAAGCGTTCAAAATAAATCGCTTATGGAGAGCCGAATAGGCATCATAAGCAATATATTTGTCAAAATGAAATGGCTTAGATGAGGGTCTCATAGGTGTCTATAAGAGAAGATTACAATGGAAATCCCTCAAGTAATTGGGAGGATGTCGTGATCGAGATGACCTACAAGGTGCATCAATGGTCTCAACAATGCCAGAAGGATCACAAACAAGAGGATTTGGTTCAACATCGGGTGTTGGATTAGAAACCAAAGGAATTGGCTCCTGCATAATGGGTTCAGTGGGCAAAGAAGCATTTGCAATATCAGAAAATAACTCTGGAGAATTACCATCCTCAAAAGTTTCAACCATGGGACAAGGAAAAACAAAAAGTCTTTAAGAAATTCTGATATGGATGGTGAGCCATGAAGTTGTACAAACTGAAAAGGGAATAATTCTTCAAAAAATACCACATCCCTAGAAACCAAGAACTCCTTCATAATGTCAAAAAGTCTATAACCTTTGATGCCCGGAGGATATCCAACAAAAATACACGGTTGAGCCCTCGGATCAAATTTTGTCTGATGAGAAGACATAGTTGAAGCATAAGCAAGACAACCAAAATTGCGCAAAATTGAATAATCAACATCCATATTGAACAACACAGAGAAAGGAGACTTATGAGATAGCAAAGGCATAGGAATTCGGTTGATCAAATATGTTGTAGTAAGAATGCAATCACCCCAAAAATTTAGTGGAACATGAGACTAAAATAAGAGAGCACGAGCAACATTAAGTAGGTGCTGATGTTTTCTTGTTGTGGTGTTCCAACACATGAAAATTGATACAAAGTCCCAGTGGAGGCTAAAAACATCACTCTTATTTTTCATGAGATAGATCCAAGTATATCAGGATCAATCATCGACTAAGGTCAAAAAATAGGAATATACATTATAAGTAGAGGTATTAAATGATCCTCGTACATCACAATGTATCAAATCAAAACAACTTTCAGATACATGATTATGGGCAGGAAAAGAAAGACGTCTCTGTTTAGCTAGGGGGCATATATGACAAACATCATTATGAGAAGAAAAATCAGTCAAACATAGACTATCTTTCAGAGATGATAATTGTGCAAATGAAGGATGCCCTAAACGTTGATGCCAAAGTCTAGTGGATGACTTATAAGAAAAAACATCAACATTTGCAAAATGTGTACTTGTAGATCTATCAAATGGTAAAGAAAGCAAGTAAAGTCCATCAACATACTCAACCTTACCAATCATCTTCAATCTTGACTTGTCCTAAAGTACACAAGAATCACCAGAAAAATTAATTGAGTAATGTTCACTCTTGAATAAAGCACTGACGGAGAGCAAATTGTATGTGAACTGAGGGAGATAAAGCACATTGTGGAGAATAACATCATCAATCAATCTAATATCTCCAGGAAATTCAATGGAATATCGTGACTGAGTAGGTAATATAACTGAGATGCTAGAAATCTTCCTCAAATTCATAAAAAGAGATTTATTATAGAAAATATGACTTGATGCCCCCGAATCATAAGCCAAGTATTATCAAATTGATGCGCTCAAGAGAGAAAAGTCGTAGAACAAGTACCTGTTACGTGATTAATATCACCTGATGACTTAGCACCATCATATTGATTGATTGACCCAATTGGCCCTATATTTTTATTCTCAATCTCGCTAGTTTTACGACAATTATTTTGCTTAAAGTGTGTATTTTGTAGGAGTTTGGTATCAAGCACTTCTCGGGAGCCCATATTCGAAATTGGTGTTAATTCGAGGAAATTAACGTGGTTTTGATTCATCTTGAAGTCCAAGGGATGTTGAGATGGTGAAAAGACCAAAGCGAAGCACTCGAGGCTCGAAAACAACGTCAAAAGGATCAAGTTTTGAAGCAGCCAAACAAGGAAGACCCGAGAGGTGGTGTCTCTACGCCACCTCACGGCATCTCGACACTTCGGATTCGAAGGATCGGCTGAAACACCGTCGGCGTCAAGACGCTGGCCACGATGTCTCGACGCCACTCCGATTATTTAAATAGTGCGGTGTTCGATTAGGTCATAAGTTTTTGGGGGTCCAGCAGTTGTTTTCCTCTTTTTCTCTCGAGTTTACTCTGATTTCTTCATTCTCCCTCTGTATTTTATAGTTTTTAGGTAGTTTAGGTTGGTTTCTCGAGCCTTGGGCTTGGACTAGGCTTGTTTATGGCCGTCTAAGCACAGTTCGTTGTAGTTGGAACCTCGGGATTGTAAGTACATTTGTCTTTTTATGAGATTTTTGAAGTTTTCTGTTCTGAATGGTCATCTATCTCTAGATTTCTGAGCTTAATGCATGATTTATTTGTTGTTCGTGGTTTTAGATTCCCGCTTTCATAATTAGCATGCGCAGTAGGCTAGATTGACGCCCTAACTCGCAAATCGTATGTTAATAACTTGCTAAGGAACTGATTTCCACGTAGCTAATGGATGGTTAGTTCAATAGTTAGCACATAGATCGATTCGTGGGCATAGGTCCCAAGAGTAGTTCTCTGACTTTGTTGCTTGACACAATAGATCTAGGGTCTAAGCCAGTATTTGTAATTAATTAGATTCCCCCTAATTGATTATGGGTATTCTAGCTTAGAGCAACAATTAGTTAATTTATTAATCGTGGCTAGGTTAATTAATTAATCAATTGCATGTTGGTTCAACGGGTCCGTTGGGTTAGCGCTCTAGAGGTATCTTGATCTTAATGCAATTACTTAATTAATTGACTTTGACGGGTTCGTGAGGTTAGTTAATTAGTATCTAGTAATTGAGTCGATGGACGGTGGGATCGAGTCAATTGATTTAGAGTACCAATTAGACAAGCATGCATATAAATCAATATCTGCTAATCGATGAATAAAAAGTAAATGTACCGATCCCGAGCATCACCAGCTACAGTGAGCGACAATGTGAGATTAGCCAACCCCCCATTTACTTTTCTGCTACTTAATTTCCGTCATTTACCTTCTTGCAATTTTATTTTCCCTTTGCAATTTAATCATCTTCTTCAACCCCCCTGATAACTCTCCAAAAGGGAGTTATTTAGACCTTATTTCTATATTGAATTGTGTGTCTTTTGTGCTAAATAGGGTTGCTTTTAGATAGATATTATATGTTTTAACCCATTTGGAAGAATGGATGCTTTGGAAGTTATTTTGTGCATAATATATTGCTGAGCGACTTGAGGGAGCAAAATCTGTGCTGGAGCAAACATGGGAGCAAAACTGCCACGTCACAGCTCGTTAGCCAATTTAACAAACTGAATTCTGTTAAGCTATTCTCGGATTTATGGAGCAAGGAGAGCCATCCACGTGTCTGGGTCAACCTAATTCAAGCCTCCTATCACTCTATAAAAGGAGATAGCCGCCCAAGTCAAATTCATTCCTTTTTGGGAAGAGAATTCCATCCTTGGGAGGAACATTCCACTTTTGGAGAAGAGATCATTTTCTCATTTCCATTTTGGGAGCCGAATAGAGGAGAGAGATTGGAGACCTACAAGAAGACCATCAACTGCAAGCTGACCAAGGGAATTAATATTTTCTTGCATTATTTTGTAGTTATGGATATGCGAACTCAGATTGTAACGTGTGTTTCCATGCATTTTATGAACTAAGTAGCTTAAGGCGTTGGTTAGGGAACATGTAGTTACTGTGCTTAATTTCTAGCAATAAATATTGATTTGATGCATCTTGATTATTTGTTGTGCTCATTTCTATTTTATGCCTGCTTGGCCAGCTAGTATGAATATCACTCTCTAGTTTCAGGGATGATTTAGGGAGTGTGTGACATTTAATCACACTAGATCATTGTGTATTGGTGAACGCCAGTGACTGAGCTAGGGATAGCCAGTTGCCTAGTGCTTGATCGGTAGTGCTTTATTGGAGTTGAAACATATTCTAAAATATTCGGAGTTCTGGGAAGAATCTGCTAATAAGACTGCGAGAGTTATGCATGGTTAATAATATTGCTAGAGCATCTTTTAAAACAATTACTAAATCCTGACCAACGCATGTTTCTAATCTGTCTGCCTATTTGTTTACTTTATGTTCTGTCATTTCTTTTGCTTCAGCATTATATCAAAACCAATCATTTTAACCATTCTTGAAACCATTAAAAAACTAAACAAAATAGATAAAGTGAAAGCTAATTCAGACCTTGGATTCGTTAAATACTTATTTCTTGCTACCGACTGTGTATACTTGCACAGAGTTCTAGAGTCTTTTTATATCTTGTTTTTACTCACTCTGGAAACCCAACAAGTTTTTGACGCCGTTGCCGGGGACTTGAATAAGTTTTTATCTGATCTATTTTGTGTATGTGTTTTAGTGGTTTGGTGCTAGAACTTTTTGATTGTTTCTTTTGTTTTTGCAGGTGTGAGTTTGGTGCATGAGGGATCTGCCTGGGGCAAGGTTCGAGCTTGATCCAGAAATCGAGAGGACATTCAGGAGAAGGAGGAGAGAGCAGTGTAGACAGCAAAATCAAATGGATAACGTGCCGCGTCTCCCCCAAGGTCCTGAAGATCCAGCAAACCCCCAGCAGAATCGTTTGCTGCAGCAAAACCAGCCGCTGGAGCAAAATGAACAGCAAAATAATCAGGCTGAGAATCCTATCTTGGTAGCAAATGATAGGGCCAAAGCCATTCGAGCGTATGCTTTTCCAATGTTTGATGAGTTAAATCCAGGGATTGCACGTCCTCACATTGAGGCAGCAAATTTTGAAATGAAACCGGTAATGTTTCAGATGTTGCAAACTGTGGGTCAATTCCATGGTTTGTCATCTGAAGACCCCCATTTACATCTTAAGTCTTTTCTAGGAGTTAGTGATTCTTTTGTAATTCAAGGAGTGCCTAGAGATGCTCTTAGATTAACTTTGTTCCCGTATTCTCTTAGAGATGGAGCAAAGGCATGGTTAAATTCTTTTGCTCCAGGATCAATTAGGACATGGAATGAATTAGCTGAAAAATTTCTTAGTAAATATTTCCCACCAAATAGAAATGCTAAATTAAGGAGTGAAATAGTAGGGTTTAGTCAACTTGAAGATGAGACTTTTAGTGTGGCTTGGGAAAGGTTTAAGGAGCTTTTGCGAAAGTGTCCCCACCATGGTTTACCACATTGTATCCAAATGGTAACATTTTACAATGGGTTAAATGGAGCAACCCAAGGTATGGTTGACGCTTCGGCTAGAGGGGCCCTTTTGGCAAAAACTTTTAATGAAGCCCATGAAATTTTAGAAAGAATATCAACTAATAGTTGTCAGTGGTCAGATGTTAGAGGCACAAATAAAAAAGTTAAGAGTGTGTTAGAGGGTTATGGTGTGTCCACCATTAGGGCTGATATTGCAATGTTAGCTAACGCTCTTAAAAATGTGACAGTGGTTAGTCATCAGCAGCCGCCAGCTGTGGAGCCTGCTGCAGTGGTGAAACAAGTTGCAGAAGAAGCATGTGTCTATTGTGGTGAAGACCACAACTACGAAGTTTGCCTCAGCAATCCAGCTTCTGTGTTTTTTTGTAGGTAATTAGAGGAATAACCCTTATTCTAACTTTTATAATCCAGGTTGGTGCAACCACCCCAACTTTGCGTGGGGAGGACACGGAAGTAATGTGCAAGCACAGCAAAAGGTGAACCAATCGGGATTTGCTAAAGCGCAGGTAATGCCCTAGCAAAATAAGCAGGCTTTGCCCCAGCAAAATTCAGAGAGTTCTCTTGAGGCAATGATGAAAGAATATATGGCTCGTACAGATGCCGCAATTCAAAGTAATCAAGCTTCAATGAGAGCCCTGGAATTGCAAGTGGGTCAGTTAGCTAATGAGCTGAAGGCAAGGCCTCAAGGGAAACTTCCTTCAGATACTGAACACCCTAGAAGGGAAGGTAAGGAGCAGGTAAAGGCAGTAACTCTTAGGAGTGGTAAGCCACTAGAGGAAAGAAAAGAGCCTAGTAAAACCCAGGATGTAGAAAAGAATTGTGATAAAAATGTTGTTGTTGAGAAAGAGTTGGAGTCTGGTCAGGGTGCTGGAGGCAGCAATAATGATGCTGGAGCATCTGGTTCTGTTCCAGATGAGGAACCACCTTATGTGCCGCCCCCACCTTATGTATCACCTCTACCTTTTCCACAAAGGCAAAGACCTAAGAATCAGGATGGTCAATTTAAGAAGTTTTTAGAGATTCTTAAGCAATTGCATATAAATATCCCTTTAGTAGAAGCTATTGAGCAAATGCCTAATTATGCTAAATTTCTTAAGGATATTTTAACTAAAAAGAAGAGGTTAGGTGAGTTTGAAACTGTATCTCTTACTGAGGAATGTAGTGCTATTCTTAAGAATGGGCTACCAACCAAGGCTAAGGATCCAAGATCATTTACTATACCTGTGTCTATAGGTGGAAAAGAGTTAGGTAGAGCACTTTGTGATTTAGGTGCAAGCATTAACCTTATGCCTCTTTCGGTCTATCGAAAGCTAGGTATTGATGAGGCTAGACCTACCACAGTCACACTCCAATTAGCTGATAGGTTTATCACATATCCTGAGGGTAAAATTCAGGATGTCTTAGTGAAAGTAGATAAATTCATATTTCCTGTTGATTTTATTCTCTTTGACTATGAGACTGATAAAGATGTCCCAATTATTCTAAGTCGTCCATTTTGGGTTACTGGTAGGGCATTGATAGATGTTCAAAAAGGGGAATTAACAATGAGAGTTTATAATGAAAAAGTAAAGTTTAACGTGTTTAAGGCCATGAAGTATTCAGACGAAATGGAAGAATGCTCTTTCATTAGGATTCTGGAGAACACAATTGTTGAGACAGCAATACAGGATTCGACAAACAAACATTTGGAAGATCATGGAGAGGTTAGTGTAGAGGATTTAGAAGTTTGTTCTTTAGAAAGAAAAAATGAAAAAGAAGTGTTTAGGTGTGAGGATGTTTTTGAGTCTTTAGATTTAGATCAAAGAAAGGCTCCTCCTATTAAGCCATCCCTGATTGAGGCACCAACTTTAGATTTGAAGCCCTTGTCAGATCATCTAAAGTATGTGTATCTTGGGGAAGGTGAGACGTTGCCCATTATTGTTGCATCAGATTTAATGCCGAAGCATGAAGAGGCCTTAATAAAATTGCTGCAGCAATATCGCAAAGCTATTGGTTGGACATTGGCTGACATTCAGGGAATTAACCCATCTTTCTGTATGCACAAAATCACTCTAGAGGAGGGTTCCTTTAGGAGTGTTGAGCAACAGAGAAGGCTTCACCCTGCAATGAAAGAGGTTGTTAAAAATCAGGTGATTAAATGGTTGGATGCGGGCATTATTTATTCAATTGCAGACAGCAATTGGGTAAGCCCAGTCCAATGTGTTCCTAAGAAAAGAGGTGTCACGGTGGTGAGCAATAAAGACAATGAATTGATCCCAACCAGGACAGTGACTGGCTGGAGGGTTTGCATGGATTACAGGAAGCTTAATAAAGCTACCCGTAAGGACCATTTCCCTCTACCATTTATTGACCAGATGTTGGATAGATTGGCTGGTCAGGCCTACTACTGTTTCTTGGATGGTTATTCTGGGTATAACCAGATTACTATTGCTCCTGAGGATCAGGAAAAAACCACTTTCACCTGCCCTTATGGGACGTTTTTCTTTAGGCGAATGCCTTTTGGCCTTTGCAATGCTCCAGCAACATTTCAGCGGTGTATGCTAGCAATTTTTTCTGATATGATTGAGTTCACTGTTGAGGTATTTATGGATGATTTTTCAGTTTTTGGAGGGTCTTTTCAGAGTTGTTTGGATAATTTAGGTAAGGTGTTAAAGAGATGTGAGGATACCCATCTAGTTCTTAATTGGGAGAAATGCCACTTCATGGTAAAGGAGGGCATTATGTTAGGTCATAGGATTTCTAAGAATGGTCTAGAAGTTGATCGAGCAAAAATTGAGGTGATTGAAAGATTAGAACCACCGAATTCAGTAAAAGGGATTCAGAGCTTTTTAGGTCATGCTGGATTTTATAGGAGGTTCATAAAGGATTTTTCAAAAATCAGTAAACCTCTTTGTAACTTATTGTATACTGATCATGTTTTTGACTTTAATGCAGATTATAGGAAGACTTTTGAAACTTTAAAGGCTGCTTTAATCTCAACACCCATTCTTTGTGCACCTAATTGGAATTTACCATTTGAGGTAATGTGTGATGCGAGTGATGTTGCAGTAGGTGCTATGCTGGGGCAAAAGCAGGGAAAATTTATTCATCCTATATATTATGCAAGCAGGGTTTTAAATGAAGCACAAGTCAACTATACAACTACTGAAAAGGAGTTGTTAGCTGTTGTGTTTGCTTTTGAGAAATTCCGACCGTTGGATCCAAAGTCACAGTGTTCACGGATCATGCAGCAATAAGGTATTTAATGTCTAAGAAAGATGCAAAACCTAGACTAATTCGTTGGGTTTTATTATTGCAGGAATTCAACTTGGAGATAAAGGACAAGAAGGGATCAGAAAATGTCATTGCAGATCATTTGTCTCGTCTTGATCCATCATCATCTTTGCTGAAGCAATCTGCCATTTCAAATTCTTTTCCAGATGAGCAGCTTTTTGCTGTTCAGGTAAAGGTAGTCAAGGATGTCCCTTGGTATGCTGATATTGCTAACTTTTTGGTAAAGGGAGTCACTCCTATTGATATGGATTGGAGGCAGAAGAAAAAGTTTAAGCATGATGCAAAATTTTTCTATTGGGATGAGCCATTTATGTATAAGCAATGCTCTGATGGTATTATTCGTAGGTGTGTTTCAGGTGATGAAACAAAGGAAATCCTGGAGCAATGTCACTCTTCGCCGTATGGAGGCCATTTCAGCGGTCAGAGGACAACTATGAGGATTTTGCATTGTGGATTCTTCTGGCCTTCCTTATTTAAGGATGACCATTGGTTCTACAAGTAATGTGATGCTTGTCAAAGGAGAGAAAACTTAGGGCCTAGAGATGAAATGCCTCTTACTTACATTTTGGAAGTAGAATTATTCGATGGATGGGGTATTGATTTTATGGGGCCATTTCCCCCTTCTAATGGTAATGTTTTTATCTTATTGGCAGTTGATTATGTGTCCAAGTGGGTGGAGGCCATCACATGCCATCAGAATGATGCCAAGATAGTATCAAGGTTTCTTCAATCGCACATCTTTGCGCGGTTTGGGACACCTAGAGCTCTAGTGAGTGATGAGGGTACACATTTTGTTAATAATATCTTAACTAAGCTTTTAGCTAAGTATGGAATCAAGCATAGAATAGCTACCCCTTATCACCCACAAGCAAATGGTCAAGCTGAAATAAGCAATAGGGAAATCAAATCAATTCTAGAGAAAGTAGTCCATCCATCTAGGAAGGATTGGTCTTTTAGGTTGGATGAGGCTCTTTGGTCTTATAGGACAGCTTATAAGACTCCTCTAGGTATGTCTCTCTATAGGTTAGTATATGGGACAACTTGTCATTTACTATTAGAGCTTGAGCATAAAACGTTTTGGGCTTTGAAAAAGTTAAATTTTGATCTGAGTCGTGCAGGAGCAATAAGAATGCTGCAGCTTAATGAATTGGAGGAATTTCGCCAATTTTCTTATGAAAATTCGAAAATGTATAAAGAAAAGACTAAGTTGTGGCATGATAAGATAATTAAACCTAAAGAGTTTGTCAAAGGTCAGAGGGTCTTGCTTTACAATTCTAGATTAAAATTGTTTCCTGGGAAACTAAAATCTAAATGGTCAGGGTCATTTATTGTGATTGAAGTTTTCCCCCATGGAGCAATTACTTTGCAGGATGAAAAAGATGGGAGAATGTTCAAAGTTAATGGACAGCGTGTGAAGCATTATTGGGGAGAGGAGTTCCAGACGAAATATCCTTCCCTAAAGCTGGTTGATGATTGAGAGAGCGAGATTTTTGCGGGAGCATTTCGCAGAGCAATATTTTGAGCTCCCAGTGTTTGTTTTTTTTTTTCTCGCTGATATGATTTGATTTTAATTTGAATTAGGTTAGATTTGGTTTGTTTAAATTTTGCATGATTTATTTTAAGTTCGTTGTTATTTTTAATTCCGTAGATTTTATCGTGATTTTGAATATTTTTATTATTTTTGGTAATTTAGTTTTTATTTATTCCGATTAGATTAGATTATATTTAGATTTTATTTTCGGTTATTTTAATTTCTGTTTAGATTAGGTTTAATAAAGATTTTTCCTGATTTATTCGGCTTCAAATAAAAATAAAAGATAAGATTTGATTTGAGCGATTAATCTAAATTTAAATTTACTGATTTGATTCTTCTATTTTTTAATTTGAATTCCGTATCCAAGATTCTTCAGGTAATCTTTTGTTCAGAAGGTTGTTGCGGCAAAGTTATGGCTGAAGCAATTCGTCCGAATAGGAAGGGTTTTACTGTGAATTAATTACTTTTACCGTTTGATTTTGAATTTTCTGTGGGCAGGTAAATTATATGGATGCTGCCACGTGTCGCGCAGGGGTAATCCAACGGTTTAGCCTCTTGACAGCACATAATTATTTACCATGGGCGATTGAAATTCAAGATCTTACCAGTTATGGATTTGATTTACAAATTAAATGAGGTTTGAACAGTAATTCCATTTAATGAGGGGCAAAATCTTTCGTTTACGATTTGTTTTGCTGAAGCTCTATTTATTCACAAGCCTTCGGTAAGTTCTTCTCACTTCATCTTCTTGTTCATCCCTTGCCGTTTGTATTTTTCTTCTTTTTGCTTCTGTGTGGGGAAAATTTTCTTTGAGTCTCCAATGGCGAAAACTAGAGCAAGAAAAGAGAGATAATGAGGAAGAGGAGGTACCTGTTACCCCCGAAGCACCGAAAGTTAAAGCAAAGAAAAAGAAAACACCAGAAGAGAAAGAAGCTAAGAGGAGAAGGAGACAGCAGAGGGCTGAGAATCAAGAAGTTGTACAGAAGGTTGTGGAAGATGTTGTTGCCACAGTGGCTGAAGAAGACCCGAAGGAACCAGAAGAACAAAACCCAGAGCAGACTGAACCGAGAGTTGCGGATACAGAGGAAGTTCGAGAAGAAAATACAGAGGAAGTTCAAGAAAAGTAGACTGAGGATGTGCAAGAAGAACAGGCAGAAGTTGCGCCTGAAAAAGGTAATGAGCCAGTACAGGAGGCTCGAGTGGAGGTGATCATGCCGGAAGTGCCAAAACGTCGCCGCGTGAAGCGAAAAGCTAGACGCATCAAGGTAGTCCGAACTGATACCCCATCACCACCAACAACGGATTCTGAAAGAGAAAATGCAGAAATAGAGGAACAGGAGAAAACAGAGGCCGATGATAAAGTAAGAGATGAAGCAGAGAAGAAGGCTGAAGAAGAAAGGTTGCTCAAGCAAAGGGCAGACAGGGGCAAGAGTGTTGCTGCAGCATCGGAGGAACCTGATGACATAGAAGAGCCACATGAGTTGCCGTATGTCCGCTTCGTCAACAATCTTGCCAGAGCAAAGTATGCTGAGTTGTTGAAGAGAGATTTCCTGTTTGAAAGAGGATTTAGTGGTGTTCTTCCACATTTTCTGAGGGTCGGCATTACGAACCACGGTTGGGAATTATTTTGTTCAAAGCCTGAATCTGTGAACGCGCAGGTAGTGCGCGAATTTTATGCAAATATTGACAAAGAAGACGGTTTTCAAGTGATCGTTCGAGGTGTTGAGGTCAATTGGAGTCCTGGTGCTATTAACGCACTATATAACCTTCAAGATTTCCCACACGCAGGATACAATGAGATGGTTGTGGCGCCATCTAACGAGCAGTTGAGTGATGCTGTGAGGGAAGTTGGTGTTGAAGGGGCGCAGTGGAGACTTTCAAAAACTGAGAAAAGGACATTTCAGTCAGCCTATCTAAAGAAGGAACCAAATACATGGATGGGATTTATCAAACAGAGGTTGCTTCCAACGACTATGACTCGACGGTTTCTAAGGAACGTGTTCTGCTGGCGTTTGCAATTTTAAGGTCTCTCAGTATTGATGTAGGGAAGATTATTGCTAGTGAAATATCTGGATGTTGGAAGAAGAAAGTGGGGAAGCTGTTTTTCCCGAATACGATTACCATGCTTTGCAAGCGAGCAGGAGTTCCAGAGAATGAAAGAGATGTTATTTTATTTGACAAGGGAATCATTGATACGCCTAACTTGGCACGGATTCAGCGTACGCAAGAGGCACGTCAGGGTGGGCTTGTTTTTGGCATTCACAAGATTATAGAACAACTTGCACTATCGGCCAGCAGGCAAGAGTTTGCCGAGAGGCAATCTCAAACTTTCTGGAACTATGTTAAACGTCGTGATGCCAACTTGAAGAAGGCGCTGCAGGAAAAATTTTCCAAACCATTTCCAGCCCTTCCAGTGTTCCCTGATGATTTATTGAACCCCTGGATTCCACCCCCACAGATGGAAAGGGAAGAAAATGATGATGAAAATGAGCAGGGTCAGGAGGACTTTCGGATGAAGTGGCCTGAGCGAGCATGATTTTTGTTCTGAAATTTTTGTTTGCTCGCGCATTTTCTAACCTCATTTTCTTTGAATGTTTTCAATTTTTGTTTCTATGTTTTTGTTTTTTTTTAGGCCATCAAAATATCTGCTCTTGTAATTTCTTTCTTTGTTTTTAATGAAATTTCTGAAGTTGTTTCTGTTCTATGGCACTGAGTAATTCTAACTTAACTAATTTTCTTTTGAATTTTTGAAGCTTGGACTGGTTAAGCTTAATTAGATCAAGGTATTCTGATCTCCAGAAACCTTTTGCTTGAGCATTTCTTCTAGCCTGGTCACAGCTGCGGCAAGAAGATTCTGAGGTAGTGTTGATTTATTTGATCCACTTTAAGCTTAGTTCTAGTCCCACGTTTAGTTTGAAAATTCAGATAGAAAAATTTAAGTTTGGGGTTAAACTTCGTAAAATTAATGATTCATTGGGGACAATGAATAATTCAAGTTTGGGGGAGTTTTTGCTACTCCAATTGTTTTGCTCGAGCGTTCCTCTCCTTCATTAAGTAGTTTGCTAGGTTGTTGAGTAACCAGGGACATTTGTGATACCCACAGTTTGTCTTTGCGTCAAAAGATAACCTAGGGAATAAGAAAAATGGAAAAATTATTTGCTGAAAAAAGTTGATTGTTGAAAATTTTGCTGAGAAAATTCATGGAGCAAAAGTTTTGAAGGATGAATGGCAATCCAGTAGTTTTCTGTCTCCCAGAACTTAGGTGAGCTTCATCATAAAATGTCGTCATTCTAAGGGGCAAGAGATAGAATAACTAAGGATTTTTTAGCTTTACAAAGAGTATTTTGCCTAGTTGGTGATGAGTTTGAAGCAAGGGTATACTGCACCATAAAGTGGGTCATCCCATGCTTAAGAGCTTATGATTGTAGGGCTGCTTTAAGTCTGAAAGGCAAAAAAATATAAACCCCTTAAAAATGTGTTTAATATGTCTGAAAATAGAGCTAGGCTATGGCAAGTTCTTAGAATTGAGTTAAAAGTGGTGATTATTTGTCCATGCCGGAAGAACTATTTTGCTGTAGCAGAGCTTGGTTTTGCAGAATGCTCAGGTAAAGGTTGAAGGTAGTGGTGGATTATCTATTTTGATTAAGCTATACTTTGTCTAACGTTTTGAATTCTTAAGGGAAGGTTGGTTAGTATTGCTCGGGACGCGCAATAGTTCAAGTTTGGGGGTATGATAACTCTCCAAAAGGGAGTTATTTAGACCTTATTTCTATATTGAATTGTGTGTCTTTTGTGCTAAATAGGGTTGCTTTTAGCTAGATATTATATGTTTTAACCCATTTGGAAGAATGGATGCTTTGGAAGTTATTTTGTGCATAATATATTGCTGAGCGACTTGAGGGAGCAAAATCTGTACTGGAGCAAAGCTGGAAGCAAAACTCCCATGTCACAGCTCGTTAGCCAATTTAACAAACTGAATTCTGTTAAGCTATTCTCGGATTTATGGAGCAAGGAGAGCCATCCACGTGTCTGGGTCAACCTAATTCAAGCCTCCTACCACTCTATAAAAGGAGATAGCCGCCCAAGTCAAATTCATTCCTTTTTGGGAAGGGAATTCCCTCCTTGGGAGGAACATTCCACTTTTGGAGAAGAGATCATTTCTCATTTCCATTTTGGGAGCCGAATAGAGGAGAGAGATTGGAGACCTACAAGAAGACCATCAATTGCAAGCTGACCAAGGGAATTAATATTTTCTTGCATTATTTTGTAGTTATGGATATGCTTACTCAGATTGTAACGTGTGTTTCCTTGCATTTTATGAACTAAGTAGCTTAAGGCGTTGGTTAGGGAACATGTAGTTGCTGTGCTTAATTTCTAGCAATAAATATTGATTTGATGCATCTTGATTATTTGTTGTGCTCATTTCTATTTTATGCCCGCTTGGCCAGCTAGTATGAATACCACTCTCTAGTTTCAGGGATGATTTAGGAAGTGTGTGGCATTTAATCACACTAGATCATTGTATATTGGTGAACGCCAGTGACTGAGCTAGGGATAGCCAGTTGCCTAGTGCTTGATCGGTAGTGCTTCATTGGAGTTGAAACATATTCTAAAAAATTCGGAGTTCCGGGAGGAATCTGCTAATAAGACTGCGAGAGTTTTGCATGGTTAATAATATTGCTAGAGCATCTTTTAAAACAATTACTAAATCCTGACCAACGCATGTTTCTAATCTGTCTGCCTATTTGTTTACTTTATGTTATGTCATTTCTTTTGCTTCAGCATTATATCAAAACCAATCATTTTAACCATTCTTGAAACCATTAAAAAGCTAAACAAAATAGATAAAGTGAAAGCTAATTCAGACCTTGGGTTCGATAAATACTTATTACTTGTTGCGGACTGTGTATACTTGCACAGAATTCTAGAGTCTTTTTATATCTTTTTTTTACTCACTCTGGAAACCCAACACCCCCCCTTCTACTACCAAACACAAAAGAGATTAGAAGTAAGTCAGTCGTTCCCTATGATCGACCCCGACCTCTACTATTGAAAAATAGTTTTAGTGATCGGTGATTATAAATTTGTTTTGACCCGAGCCTCGGCAGTTTGTTCCGGTCACATATTCTAATATATCTCTCATATAATATATTTCAATTAAATCATATTTAATTCAACTAAATTGAATAATTAATTAATTCAGAATTAATTAATTAATTTATTAATTAAATATCATATATTTAATTAAATATATATATTTGAACTCTTTCAAATATATTATTCTCTCAATTTAATAAAGTTTAATCTCACATTAAACTTTATATTATAATGTATCACTATACATTATATTAATTGGATCTCATACAATTAACTTGATTCTCATTATGAATTTGAACTATTCAAACTCTTTCAAGATAAATTGTTCCTAATTACTCTTTATGAGCTAACAGAGGGACCTAATAGACCTACAGATCAGAAGCTTCAATGATATGAGGTTAACTGACTAAACTCATTAATCGAGTTAACCAATATTCATTAACTGTGGGTCACTCCACTAAAGACCCACAATTGCACTCTTCTCACTGTAGAATGTTTCTGTGTCCACGGATATTGACCAATTCCAGTAAGTCAATCCTCCCCGAGTGTTCGTAACTACAGCTGGGTCAAATTACTGTTTTACCCCTGAGTTACCTCTAGCTCCTTAAGTACCAGTGCTCCTCTAATGAACAACTTGTTTATGGTCTAACCAATAAACAGAAAGTCCTTCTCGGGCCAGTGAAAGGGCGGGATCCCTTTGTTCAAGACCCGGAGTCACCACTTAAGAGAACACTCATCTACTTCTCCTAGAAGTGGGAAGAAGTGAAATCCATCTTGTGTTGTCATGTCCTCAACCCCCCCCCCACTCAGTCTCGTTCCCAAGAAGGTAGGCTTATTGAGTCGGCGTGCAGGCCACTCTCACCCATATTAATCAAAGGACAATCCCTCGTGAGAAGGAGTTCATGACACACTCAGGATTAAGACTAAGTTACCTAGGTCATCCTATTGAAACAGTAACCTAACTAGTTAACGGTGTTACATCTAGTGGTTTACTATTTCGTGGTCCGGTCTTATGCAAACTCATTGCATAGGATACCCCCGCTCGCATGTCTCCAGTCTTATGCAAACTCATCTAGTGGTTTACTATTTCGTGGTCCTTCATGGACGCCTTGGATCAATACGTCTGTATCGAATACAAAGCGTGTAGCAACCTTAGGAAAAAAAAAAGAAATAGGAGTTTTTTCTTTTTGCTTGGTCAGATATGGGGAGGAAAAAAGGGGGAAATCACGCAACTTTCCCCCCCAAATTCGGTCCAGTGGGCTGTTTTAAAAAAAAGAAAAAAAATCAAGTCTCTCTCTTCCCCGAAAATTCACCACTCCCCCACGCAACCCTTCTCCCCCATTCTTCCTTGCGTCTCCCTCTTCCCTTCAACTGCAACCTCCTTTTCCCTTCAGTTCGGACGCCGCCGCCTGGAGCTCACCTTGCCGTCAACCATCTAGCCGCTGCAGCAGATCCGTCGTTACCGCAAGTAGCTCATCGACGTGCCTCGCTCAACCTCACCGAGCTTTGACCAGCCGCCGTTGTGCTCCGGTGAAGCCTCCAGCAGCAGCAGTTCGCAAGTCGCTGACGTCCTCGCACTGCTATTGCACACCCACGCGAAGCTCAACACCTCAGCAGCCGCCGCAACCTCGAATCCAACTTTTTTGGTAAGCAGTGCAATCGTGGTTTGTCCCTCACCACTGGTTATGAAGGGTAGCAGTTTGTGGTCTTAGATTTGTCCTAGATTATGTAATTCTCTGTATTTTTCCATGCCCAATAGAAGTTTGAAGTTTGAAGTAAATTTTTGGAGATTTAAATTAACCCACTACCATTGCACTTTAGATTCCAACACGCTCTTCCATTCCCGACGTTTAAATTCGATTATTCAACTATTTAAACTGTTGTCCAGCAAGCGAAGTGCTAATTTGGGTGAGTTCCTTTCTTGATTTAAGTTTCCGTTAGCGTTTATTGATATTTAGCATTTGACCCATGGCTAATTTCATCGGTTGCAACGTTACCTTCTATTTCTCCAGCATTGAAGTTGTAAGATTCAGTGATTTTAAGTATTGTCCAGCAGCTGTTTAGGCCTTTTCGGGTGAGTATTTAAGGGTAAAGACCTCCTTTAAGCATGTATTGAGTTTAATTAAATTGTTGGACAAAAATTTCTAATCTTAGAAAGCCTTTTATATGTAGTTGTGGGCATTCTTGGCTAAGGATTTAGAAAAATCGTTGGAGTAAGATTTTGGAGTAAAAATTCTTGGGAGATCCTGGGTAAGTGACTCCCCTATCAACATGTTGAAAATTTATTTCAGGAATGTAAATCGTTAGTTGCCAAGATAATTGTAAAATTGTTGGGTGTTGATCTATTTTGATTGTGGTGCTTGTATTTAAATTGATCATGTGAAATTTCCTATGATTTATATGTTTTGGAAATTAGAAATTTGGTGTTTGTTGTGAAAAGTTATATGAATGAAATGTGAATTTCCATGTGTGATATTATCATAAAGCTAGTTAGGGGACCTCAGACTTGCATATGTGTGACTCATGGTACGAATGTTCTTGAAAATTTTAACTTTGAAAAACTTGGCGATATGGTCAAGATGTGGATTTTAAATAAACTTCTTAAAACTTGGCGATATGGTCAAGGCATGATTTTTATTAATTTTTTTGAAACTTGGCGATATGGTCAAGAGAATGATTTAAGTACCTATTTTCAAAACTTAGCGATATGGTCATGGTGGCATGAGGCGATATGGTCACGATAAAGTTTTAGTGGCGATAAGGTCACAATATAGTTCGTGACGATGGGGTCACGTTTGGCGTTATGGCCAAGAAATAAAGTTATTTTAAAGCAAAGTTCAGGTCCCCTCATAAATGCATAACCAACCCTGGTAGAGGGGTTACTTAATGAGTATTTTTAATACTCATTCTTTATTATTTAAAATTTTATTTTAGGCAAAGGCGAGAACGTGTTAGGCGATTGATCAAGAGCACTTGCTGGTGGTGCCATGGCGGACGGTGTCAGCATATTTTACTTCCGAAATTTTCTATGTAAATATTCAAAGACTTATTCATTTTGTTTCATTTTGAAGTGTTCAAATATTTTTATGCTTTACGAGTTTTCTTGGGATCCCGAATAAATGTTTTACTAAAATTATTTACCAATTTTATGCATTCAAGACTTCTAGGGAAAAAAAATTAACTTCATCGTTCTTTGACGCATTCATGCATGTAGTAACGTCCTTGGTCAGTCTTTAGGTTTTAAAAATTCGGGGCGTTACAAAGCGGGTCGTATCTCATAGTGTAACCAGTATAAGATACCCAACCTTATCCCTGTACTATAGACCTTTTAAGTTGTTACTTGAACACTGATCCTCATATGTCCCCAAATACTAGTTCAAGTTACATATATAAACAATCTTGGATCTTAGTTTATTGGATTTGGGTTATATTGTGCAATTCTCAACTTAAATTAACAATAACACTTTATTGTATAAGATTTCTCAATAACACTTTATTAACACAAGTATACAATTTGTTAACATTCACTATCTACGAGTTTTAGGACATAAAACCCAACAGAAGAAACCTCAATTGAACACGTAATTTGCAAATGAGATGTGTCAAGCCTGAAAAACAATCTCTGATACCATAATACACATAGAGCAATATGAGGGAAGAGAGTTTATTGATATGGAGAAAAACTCATGCCCTTTATAGTGATTCACCTATATATAGAGACTCTTGGCTGAATAACAAACTATAACAAACTAACAGAATAGCCAAATATTAGGCTAACTAACAGTAACAAAACGATTTACAAATGATTTACAATTGCTAACAAACAAATACAACTAATAAATTCCAAAAACATAGAAGATTCGAAAAATATTTCCTTGAACGAAAATAATCAATGGTGATTTGCCAATCACCATGAGCTTTCCAAAATCAAGAGAAGGAGGAGTCGTTGGAGCTTTTTGCTGGCAGGCGAATCAACCCACAACCAAAGGAGAAACATAAGGCTAGAAAAAAGAAATTTACGTTAGGTTGAAAGTAGAGAAGATAAAGCACAACCAAGAAGAAAGAGATGAAGATAACCTTTTACCAATTTCAATCGAGAGCCAAAAACTTTGAGAGAGATAGTGCGAGACAACTCATTAAAAGGATTTAAAAAAAAAACAACATTTGCCTAAATCAATCGACCAAATTAATTAATTTAAATAAGCTATTTTTTTTAAAAAAAAAAAAATCTAAACCACCTGATCTCCAATTTAAAAAAGATATTTTAACAAGTATTTTATTATATTGTTATCAATTTATTGCGATTTCGTACCCAATCTTTAAGTAAAATCAAATAACCAACTATATGAAAATAAAAGGGAGAAGAAATATAATAATTGATTAACCTTTCTCATCCATTTTGAAACAGGTGATTGAAGTCCAAATGGTAGAATCGATTGTCTGAGTGAAAAAAAAAAACAGAAGAAAGGGATAATATAAATATGAAATAAAGGAAATTCATGAAATAACTTTGGAATCTAAAGATACAAATAATATAATTACAAAATTTATGAATCTCAATAACATGCTTTGTACAAAATCACTTGTCTATGAAGAACACATAGAAAACAATAAAGGAAGAACTAACTTGAATAAAAGAATTATATAACATAGTTCAATGTGTTTTATACATGGGTCACACCTATACACAAATGGATGCATATCTATTAATGTATATGTTGGACTTTTTGGCAAAATATTAGAAGTGAGTAGTCTCACATTGGAAAGGTTCAAGGAAGTGATGGGCTCCAATAAAGGAGCTTATGGTTTTGGTTTCAAATCATTCCATTTAGAATCATTTTAAGCTTGGTATACTAACTCTACTTGTGTGAGTGGTATAAAGCTTTAAGAGAGTGTTTCTTGTAATTGGGGTTGGGAGAGAATTTTGTGTGATCGTAAAAATTTTTCACATAGTGAATTTCTTTTTGTGGATCGTGGTTTTTCTCTAGTTTTGGAGTTTCCACATATATTCTTGTGTTTCTTATTTTATTTCTTTATTTTAATTTATTTGTTATTTTTCTACTTATTCCTGCGATAGAATTGGGGGTTTTTTTTTCCCAACAAGTGGTATAAGAGCTTTAGGTTTGTAGTTTCTTGATTTCTGAGTATGTTATACGGTTGCATCATCGTTTGACCTTCCACATCAAAAAAGATTTCTTGAAATAAGTTAAGGTATTGTGAATAGTGTGGGTTGTTCACTATTTGTAGATTAGCTAGGAGTGAAACAGATATGTCAAGTCTTATGAGTCTAGTGAAGATTGACGTGGAGAAATTTGATGGAAGGATGAACTTCGGCTTGTGGCAAGTGTGAATCAAGGATGTGCTGATACAATTTGGGTTACACAAGGCCTTGAAGGGAAGACCAAGCGATAGTGCTTCTGAAAGATTAAATGGTGATGGTGGTCTAGTGGAGTCCAATAGAGGTTCTAAGAAGTCCAACATGAGTGGTGAAGATTGGGAAGAAACAAACTTTGAGAGCTGCAAGTGCAATTAGACTAAATTTGGCTAAGAACATTTTTGCAAATGTGCATGGAATTTCGACAACCAAAGAGCTTTGGGAGAAGATTGAAGTAATGTATCCGGCAAAGAGCATCTCGAATCGTTTGTACTTGAAGGAGCTGTTTTACACGCTGCGAATGGAGGAAGGTACGAAAATCTCAGATCATCCGAGTGTTCTCAATGGCATCATTTCAGAGCTGGAGGTGATCGAAGTTAAGATAGGGGATGAGGATAAGGCACTTAGGCTTATCTTGTCACTTCCAACTTTTTATGAACCCATGAAACCAATCTTGATGTATGGGAAGGAAACTTTAAGTTTTGCTGATGTTACTAGTAAATTTTTATCAGAGGAAAGAAGGTTGAAGAGTGAAGAGCGTACTTCACATGAGGATTCAACGCTAGTAGCTAGCAATTGGAAGAAGAAGAAAGATTTCGTACAGAAGAAAGGTTGCAGGGAATGCAGATAGTCTAGACACATGAAAAACGATTGTCCTAACAGAGCAGGTTCGTCAAAGGACTCTAGGTCAGATGCGCTGATGTTGTCTCTCTCGTCAGGGGAGATAGTGAATTCCTCTAAAGAAAGACAGAATTCATCCTCATGGTATGTGTCCGCTTTACCATGATAAAGGATGTGATGTTAGTAGTTCCACAAGTTTGCACACGAGTATTGGCTTGGCAGTTATGCAAGGTGTGTGGTGGAAGTTATGTTAATGGCTAAAAAACTCCTCGGTGAGCCAAGTAGGTGGAAGTTACACCATAAATTTCACAAAGATTTATCGACTGTTGGGGTTGGTGCCCTAAAACTCGTAGATAGTGAATGAAACAAATAGTAGAATACTTATTTGATAAAGATATTGTCAAGTTTTTGTTCACTTAAGTTATTAAATGAGTGAATTGCACGTTAAATAACCCAAATCCAATAAACTAACATTCATGGCTATATGATATGAATACTTGAACTTTATGTAGTGACATAAAAGTGGATCAAGTTCAAGTAATAACCTAAACGGTTTATAGTATAGGGATAAGGTTGGGTACCTTATCCTGGGAACACTATGTGATGCGGCCCACTTTGTATATAGTGCAAACGATGTGATCCTGAATTTTTCATGTAGAGACATGCGAGTGGGAGCGTCCTATGCAAATGAGTTTGCATAAGACCAGTACCAAGAAATAAGTCAATTTCCTTTATAACGTCGTTTACTGTTGAAACTGACATATTTTAGTGCGATGACCTAGGTAACTCGATCTTAATCTTGAACTAACTATAAACTCCTATTTATTCGAGCTTATCTTTAGATCTACATGGGTGAGAGTGGCTCATCATCGCCGACTCAAAAGACCCCCCATTTCAGGGATAGAAACGGGTATCTAGCTGGGGAAATAGTCCTGCAAGATGGAATTCACCTCTACCCGATTTAGGGATAGTAGAGAGGTTGTTCCCTTAAGTGCTGACTCCGGGACGTGAACAAAGGGATCCCACCCTCTCATTGGCTCGAGAGGTATTAGGTTTAGTGGTCGGACCACAAACCAATTGTTCATTAGGGACTCAGTGGGGACTTAAGGAACTAGATGTAACTTCAGGGGTAAAACGAACTTTTAACCCAGCTGTAGTTACGAACAACCTGTGAAGGGTCAACTTACTAATCATGGTTATATCGGGTGGACATAAATATATCTACAGTGAGGGGAGTGCAACTATTGAGCTATAGTGGAGTGTCTTGGTAGTTAACGAATGTTGGTTAACTAGGTTGAAAGAGTTTAGCCGGTTAATCTCGGATTGTTGGAGCCCATGATCTGTAGGTTCATTAGGTTCCCCTACTAGCTCATACGGAATAAACCTTAGAACAAGTGTGATGAAGAAATTTAAACGTTCAAATTCATTATAGGGAGTTGTCATTAAATTATGTTCAATATATTTAAAGTTAAAGTTTAATTATGAATTAAACTATAAACTTAAAGAGAATTGTGAATATTTAAATAGGATTTAAATATCGCACATATGAATCAGGATTCATATTCGAAAGAGTGGGTTTAAGAGAAATCGAGATTGGTGGAGAAATAATGATTTAATATTTGATATTAAATTATTTTAATTAATTATTATTTGAATTAAATTTGCCTAAAAATTAATTAAGAATTCATGAAAATTGGTTTCATGTTAAATTCAATTCAAATCATGCAAAATTTGTGGTCTTGCCACATGAGTTCATGTCCAATCCAACCCCATTGAGTTTTGTCTCCTCATATATAAGGATGTTGCTTCTTCATGAAGGGATTGAGGGTCTTTGGCTGAGAATCACATGCAAATTGATTGCAAATTTTATGAAGAACAGAAACTCAGCTCTCTCTCAAATACCATTGATACAATCAAGCTTTCTCCCTCAAAATTCATCATACACGAGCTCCCACAAGCCGTTCTAAGGCCGAAGGATAGTGGGGAAGACTTCGGTGGTTGCCCTGAGCTTGATCGTGTTCAGAATTATCCAATAAGTTGAACGAATTCGAGCTCCAAAGAGGTTGATTCTTATACGCTATGTTTTTCATTCATATGAATGCATGCTTTAATCCTAAAATTAAATGAAATTTGAGTTGCTTCGATCCAAATCACTTCTGCTAGTGTCTCGTACACTCCTTCATCAGCATGTGACAAAGAAGAAAATTCTTGGAAGGTGACATTTCAAGTGGTCTACTCTTTATGGTGGAACAGGTTATAGTTCTCTGAGTTGAGAATTATGATTGTTGGTGAAGACAATGGTTATAGCAAGAGTTGAGAATTATGATTGCCAAGGTGACATTCCACCTTTGGCAAGATATTTGAAGAATTCTCAACTCTTGCTATAACCATTATCTTCTCCAACAATCATAATTCTTGCTATAACCATTGTCTTCACCGATAATCATAATTCTAAACTCAGAGAATTATGATTGTAAAATCACATTTAAAAGTGTAAAATCAAACAAGAAATTGATTTTGATTATTTAGGCCCCGTTTGATAACCATTTGGTTTTTGGTTTTTGGTTTTTGAAAATTATGCTTGTTTTCTCTCAATTTTCCTACCATGATTTTCATCTTTGTCAAGGGCACATTTGAATTCCAAGCCAAATTCCAAAAACAAAAACAAGTTTTTGAAAACTATTTTTTTTAGTTTTCAAAAATTGGCTTGGTTTTTGAAAACATGGAAAGAATGTATGAGGAAAACAAAGAAATTTGTAGGTGTAAATAGTGTTTATAGGCTTAATTTTCAAAAACCAAAAACCAAAAACCAAATGGTTATCAAACGGAGCCTTAAAGATATGTTTCAGGGTGATTTCGAACATGACAAAAGTGATTTTAGACATTTCAAAATCACTCTCAAACATGCACTTAACCAATGGTCTAAATTGATTCACTCGTCAAAGTTCAGAGTTTTAATTAATACAAATTTTATGTGATACAACCATTTTTACCCCTCTAAGGTTGTATGATCCAACATCCACAACTTTTTAATGTATATTTATTTTACTTGCAATGAATTAAGCAAAATATTTCAAATGAATTGAAATATGTTAGAATCATCTATATATTCATTGTTTCACCTATTAGATAAAATTATTTTCAAACTATAATATATCCTATAATTAAAAGCCAAGTATTTCAAATATGAGAATCAAAATTCGTAATTTAATAAAATTCAAAATAATATGTGATTTTTCAAATATCCACTCTAGTAGGGGTGAGCAAAATTATCCG
Organism: Luffa aegyptiaca; assembly: GCA_017139565.1. NCBI lineage: Eukaryota > Viridiplantae > Streptophyta > Magnoliopsida > Cucurbitales > Cucurbitaceae > Luffa > Luffa aegyptiaca. The sequence goes on along the minus strand of CM029407.1, from coordinate 12,862,489 downwards.
AAAAACCGAGCCGACCGACCGAAACCGACGTTGGTCGGTCGGTTTAACGATATGGCTGGTCGGAGTCAGTTTTGCAATATTCAAAATCGACCATTCGGTCGGTCGACGAACCCAAAAAGAGTAAAACCGACTGAACCGACCGACTAAATACTTTAAAAAAAAAAAAAAAAAAAAAACAGCAGATACGTTGCCCGCCCCTTTTCCCATGCAGTTTTCAAAAAGGATACCATGCGGTTATTAACCAAATTAGCTGCTGGTTTTCAAAAATCAGCTGCTGGTTTTTGGTATTTAGGTAATCATTACCTAAACATAGGTATTCATTATCTTTTTTCTTTTTAAATTTTATTTTTATCTATTCTTCGCTGTATTTTCGTTTCTCTCCCATTATCTCTTTCTCTTCATCTCTCTCTTTCTCCCCTTCCCATCTTTTCTTTTCTCCATTTGTTTCTTCTTTTTACCAGAACTGCCACTTGCTTCGTCGAACTTATTTCTTTTTCTCCATTTTTTTCTTCTTTTTACCAAAAGGTCCAGAACCGCCGTTTGCTTCGCCAGACTTCTTCTCTTTTCTCCCTTATTTTCTTCTTTTTATCATAATCGCCGCCTTTTTCATCGAATTTCTTCTCTTTTCTCCCTTCTTTTCTTTTTCTTTTTTAATCAAAATCGACACCTTTTTTCCTCCTCCACTCCTTCTTTTTTCTCTCTTTCTCATCTTCTCTCTTTCCCCTTGAATTTTTTTCATCGTTGGAGCCCGAATCGCTAGACTATACTCTTCCCAAAAATCTCGAAACCGACTGAACCGACCAATATATTCGGTCAGTCGTTTCTCTAATAACTCCTCAAATTGACTACCCCGACCGATTAAAACTGACATGTCGGTGGTCGGTTTGAGCCAAAAACCGATGTCGACCAACCGATGATCACCCCTATACTCTAGTTTTCAAATTCCATAATCAAAATTTGTGGTTAATAAAATTTAAAAAAATATTTGATTTGAGTATAAATTCCGTCTATAAATTTTCCATCTTCTTTAATTAGTTTTCACATCACTATTTGTCTCCTCCCATTTTTCATGATTTTCAAGCCTAAAATTAGTTATCTCCTCCGTTCATCTCTACTTCAAGTACCACTTTTTTTTTAAAAAAAAAAAAATCCTAATTTAATTACATTGTATATGATTTAGGTAAATTTTGTACATACATACTCTATATAAAGTATGATTTGTGTACTTTTTTTCGTTTCGTTCTTTCTTTTACTGAGATGATTTCAATTTTGTCAATTTTTTTTTAAATCAAGTTTCATTAAATTTTGACTTTGTCAATTTATTTTTCACCTTTTGTGTATACTGGGAAGGATTTCAATTTTTTTTAATTTTCTTTTTTTTTAAAAAAAAAATAAGGTTCATTAAAATTTGATTTTGTCAATTTTTTTTCACAATTTTCACAATTTTCTTTTTTTTTAAAAAAAAAAATCAAGTTTGATCAAAATTTTATTTTGTCAATTTTAGAATTTCTTTTGTTTCACGTTTTGTGTTTGGAAAGATTTTGCTTTTGTCAATTTTATTTTTAAAAAATAATAAATTTCGTTAAATTTGATTTTGTCAATTAAATGTTTTTTTAGAAAGGATTTCGATTTTCTCAATTTTCTTTTTTTTTTTTAAATCAAATTTCATTAAAATTTTATTTTGTAAATTAATTTTTTTTCACGTTTTGTGTCTACTGGGAATGATTTCGATTTTGTCAATTTTCTTTTTTTAAAAAAGTTAAGTTTCATTAAAATTTGATGAGAAAAATACACTTTTGGTCCCTGAGGTTTGGGTTAAGTTACACTTTCATCCTTGAGTTTTACAACACAACAAAAGTACCCGTGATTTTTGGATTTCGTTACACTTTTGGTCCCTCCGTCCATTTTTCTGTTAAACCCTAACAGTTTGTTGACGTGACACCATTATTTTAATAAAAAAAATCATTTTTTAAATTTTCTAAATAAAAATATATTAAAATAATTAAAATATTATTATTTTATTCTTTTTTTTTTTTAATTCTTTCTCCCCCTCTCTCTTATTCTTCTACTTCTCCATCCTCTTCTTCTCAACTCTTCCTTCTTCTTCAAATCTCCTGGCCACCGGCAACGGCGAGCGGTGGTCACCGGTCGTCGGTCGTCGGAGATTTGAAGAAGAAGGAAGAGTTGAGAGGAAGAGGATGAAGTGAAGTCCCAGTGTTGACCAAAGTGTTCCTAAAAGGGAAGAAGGTGGAAGAACTCATTGACGGCCGTGGAGAATGGAAGGATGGGGTGATTTTAAAGAATTTTTCAGCCTTTGAAGCCGACATTATCCTCAATACTCACATAGGGGGAAAGGATTCAAAGATGAGATCATTTGGAATTGGGAGAAAAAAGGCTCTTTCTCTGTGAAAAGTGTCTACCACCTTGCTGTTCACTTAGCGAACAACCAAGACGCCTCAACTTCCAACTCCTCCTCTCCTGATATATTCTGGAAAAATTTCTGGAGGATCAAAGCTCTCCCTAAGGCCAAACTTTGCTCGTGGAGAATTATTCATGAATCTCTCCCTACCGAAATGAATATAATCGGAAAAGGCATCCAAACTAATCCTCAATGTCTTTTTTGTAGGTCCCACGAGGAATCGGAGAAGCATATTTTCTGGGAGTGCAAGTTCTCTAAGAAGATTTGGGCTCAATTTCTCCCACTAACAAACTCTTTGTTTGTCTTGCACAGGGGAAATTGGACGCCGAAAGACTACTGGGCTTGGATGATCGACTGCCTTCGGAAAAGGACTTGGAGATAGCGACTTTAATCCTATGGAGTATTTGGGAATATAGAAACTCGATAAACCATACAAGTAGCAGATTGAAAATCAATTCTATCTCTAGAAGCATTTATAGCAGATTATCAGATGATCGAGAAGAGAGTTTGAAGAACCTAACCTCCGCGAATTGCACATCCGTTCCAGCGGTGAAGAACCTTTTGAGTCACAAGAGTTGGCAGCCCCCCCCCCCCCTTCAGGAAGCTGGAAACTCAACGTTGATGCATCTTGGAGTGGGAATCAGAATCAGGGTGGTATTGGCTGGATCCTCCGTGACTCTTCAGGGTCTTCGATCTGCCTGGGGTTCAAACGGATTCATAAGAGATGGTCAATCAAGATGCTGGAGCTCAAAGCCATCGTCAAGGGATTGAAGAGTTTACCTAACTCGGGTGTGATAAAAAACCCTCATTGTGCCATTCCAACCGTGATCGAGTCCGACGTCGTATCTGTTGTAAACTTGATTAACGGAGAAGACGAGGACCTCTTGGAGATCTCCTTCTTGGTGGAGGAACTCAACAACATTAAAAATTCCTTCGTGGACATTTCATTCGGTTTTTACCCCATAAATCAAAATGTTGTCACCGATGCCTTGGCGCGCATGACGATTTTCGCCCCTTCTTTTTCTGTTCTGGTTACCTCTTCCATTATGGAAGAGGAAGAGGGTTTTTGGAGATGGCAACCCCCTTTTTTGTATTCAAAGCCTCTCAAAAGAGGTTGGTGTATCTAATTTCCTTTCTCTTTAATGAAGTATTTATTTTCAAAAAATAAAATAAAAACAACATTGAGCTAAGCTTTGGTTGAAATTTGTGAGTTTATACGAAGATTTTTACTTTATTTTACGACTGAAATTAGTTTTACGAAGATTTTTACTTTACTTTTTTTTTTTTGTTAAAATTAGTGAGTAAATTAACATAAATTGAACAATGGTTAAAATTTGTAACTATTGTCTATGTTTAGAATCTAATTCAATGAAATTGAAACGTAACTTTAGAGTGAAAATTGATACAACTTGACAAGTTTATGGATGAAAATTGATTTTTCCCCTTTAAAATCAAACTACAATTGCCCTATAAAATTAGTTGAGGTGTATGCAAGTTAGTGTAGATACTCACGAGATATCAATGAAAATAAAAAGAAATTAAAAGAAAACAAAAATTTTAGGTGCATTCACACAGTGGTGGATCCAGGAATTTCATATGAGGGCACAATATACATAAAAATGTAATAAAAAAAATTTATAATGAAATTTTAAAAATTATGCATATCTTCATAAATGAATTAATTACAATTTCCTAGATTAAAAATTATAACAACTAAAGGTCTCATAAGAATATGAATCTTACTTGTCGTGTCAAATGATGATATGATTCTTGAGGACGAGTGACGATGAATTATGTCTTCTAGTATTAACTCTAGAAATAATAAATAAACACAATATCAATTATGTGAATAGTAAATGACAAATTACACACAAACAAAAATAACAAACGATGCTTTTTGGCTTTTCGATAAAGCTGAAAATTCAATCATTAAAGCTAAAAGTTCAATCCTAAGAATCCTTCTTTTTTTTTTTTTAAACCAGAGAAACAACCGTAAAGAACTACAACTATTGCACTTTAAGTTTACGTTGTAACCTAAATTATGAAAAAATCATTACTCGCAAATGTTACTGGAACAATAAAAAACATTCAAGTTTATAAAAAGAAAAATTATGCAAATACAGTGTATTCAGTAAACAAATTATGCAAATACAGTCTATATAGTAAACTAACCTATTAGACAACATGCAAATAATTTCACTATGGTAAACATCAAATCATCTAAAAAACGAGAAGAGATCATTACTCACTATTTCCCTTAAACTAATTGGGATTTAATATTCACCTTGTTTTTTAAAAATTTTATGAAACCCTTAAGATTCTTTTCATTTTCTTCAGTTTGTGCGGTCTTTCCCATTCTCATCTTCTTCCAACCATTACAAACGAAATTCTTGAGAAACTCCCGATTTTCTTTTGGGCACCTTTCTCCATTCTCATCTTCTTCCAAAAGCTTTCATTTGGAAACTATTGAAGACCTTGAAAAAAATGATAGATAAATACAAAATACAGTATTTAACATACCTATGTTTCAAGATTGATAACCCTTACAATAATGGAAAGTATAGTGAAGACCTACAAGACTGATTTCTGGATTGTTAGAACATGTTGAGGTGAATAATAAAATGGCAAATCTTAATATAGGTTTATCTTTAGGGATTTAAAAGATAAATTCATAATTTGAAATTGAAATTTGAAAAATAAAGTAACATTTGACAAACCAACTAGATTTCGAAAATCAAGGAAGAGAATTATTTTTTTATAAAAATGTAGTTTAATTCTACGAAATCAGGGGTGGGAGGGATATAATTGGAAGAAAAATTTGTGAGGAAATAGGTTAAAAAAAAGGACTTGGTTTCCCTAAATATGAGCATAGCTCATTGAATAAGTCACCAATTCCAAAAGATCAATGGTTCCATCCTGTCCCGTATTGATTGAACTTAAAAAAAGAAAAAAAAAAAGGTTGAAATTACGGGCTTGCCCCTCTTTTGTCTTGCCAAAAACGTGTCGTGTGGTATTGTCCAATTTGGCGTTTCCTAGTCTCTTTCTCTCTAAAATGTCTTTTTTCGAATGGCCATAGATTTTTTCCCATCAATAACGTGTACGTTATAAACTATTTTTGTGGATCAAAATGATTTATAAAAGCCCCTTCAAACTGTTTCTAGTTTTTTTTAAAAAATTCATACTTGTTTACTCTTGGCTTTCTTTATATTCCATCCTACTAAAAAAAAAAAAAAAGATTTCCTAAAATCTTATATTTTTGTCTTGAAATTTTCTTAAAGTTTTAAAAATATTTTAAAAGAATGAAAACTTATGACAATTTCATGTTTCATAGATATGAATAATCTTCATAGTAGTTTTTAGATTAAAATAGCATTTAGTTTCTATAGTTTGTAGTCTCTAAGGGTGTGTTTGGTTTAACTTTTCAAGTGTTTAATTTTGAAAAAAATTCTGGTGTTTGACAATCACTAAAAATGACTTCTTAAAAAATGAGATTGAGAAATAGACCATTTTGACAGAAACATTTGAAGACATTTTTTTTTTTTAAAAAAAAGAGTTTTTAAGTATGTAATACTTGTATATAAAAACATTAAGAGGAAATGTAACAAAATATATGAGTATTTAAATTCTAAACAATTTTTAAACAAAATATTTAAAAAAAAAAAATGCATTCTTAAAAAACACTTCAACTAAAATTCAAACAGACTTAAATCTTTCAAAATGTGAGTGAATTCAATCATTTTCAATCCTGACACATTTCTTTTTTCCTAGTGTCACATGCAAAGAAAACATATAAGGTAAGTTATTTTAACTTTTAGTGTTGCTAAAGACACTTTGAGAGGAATATGATTTCTCCTAAAAAGGGACATTTTCAGAGGTTTAACAAAATTATTAAGATCAAATTAAAACTTTGTTTAAGGACTAAAGTAAACATCTTAAAAATTTAAAAACCAAAATTAAATAGAATTAAAAATTAAGTCCCATTTGATAACCTTTTTGATTTTTTTTTTTTTTTTTACAATATGGGGTGGAGGGATTTGAACCACAGATCTCGTGATTATCTATACAACTTTATTCTAATTGAATTATGCTCTTGTTGGCTGGTTTTTGAAAATTAAATTTATAACAAACACTTAATTCCATATATAAGTTTAATGTAAACCAATTTCAATTCAAATATATATATTTATTTATTTTTATTCAAAATATATATATATATATATATATATATATATATATATATATATATATATATTTATTTATTTATTTATATATACTGTAGTAATTTTTCTTGTTGTTGTGTATATATATAATTTATTTTTTTAATTAGAATAGTTTAATCTTTACCTTCTTCTTCGCAATGCACACCCTCTGCAACTCAAATCCCCTCTCAATATTTCAACCCACCTTCCCTTCCAAAAACCCTAATCAGACTTCGAAAAGGAAATTCCACATCGTAAAAATGGCCGCCGATTTCGATCGAGCCACCGAATTGAAGCAATTCGACCAAACCAAAGCCGGCGTCAAAGGCCTTCTCGACGCCGGCCTCAAACAAATCCCTCGCATCTTCATCCACCCGCCGGAAACTCTCTCCGATCTCAAACCAACCCTTAAATCCCCATCCTCCGCCGCCGTCGTCGTTCCGACCATCGACCTCGCCGGCATCCACTCCCCCGACCTCCGCCCCTCAATCGTCGACCAGATCCGGAACGCCGCGTCGACCTTCGGATTCTTCCAGATAATCAACCATGGAGTTCCGCAAAAAGTGCTCGACGAAATCCTCGATTCGGTCAGGGCTTTTCACGAGCTGCCGTCGGAGGCGAAGTCGCCGTACTACCGGAGGGACGTTGGGACCGGAGTGTCGTACTTGTCGAACATCGATCTGTTCAACGCGAAGGCGGCGAGTTGGAGGGACACGATTCAGATAGGGCTGGGGCCGGTGGCGGCGGCGACGGAGAATATTCCGGAGACCTGTAGGGCGGCGGTGGCGGAGTGGGCGGTGGAGACGGAGAGGTTGGGGTATTTGTTGGAGGAGGTGCTGTGTGAGGGATTAGGGCTGAAATCGGAGCGGCTGAAGGAGGCGACGTACGGAGAAGGGCGAATGATGGTGGGGCATTACTACCCGTACTGCCCGCAGCCGGATCTGACGGTGGGGATTAAATCGCACACGGATCCTGGAGTTTTGACGGTGTTGCTGCAGGACCATATCGGCGGTTTGCAGATCCGGCACGGCGGTGGGTGGGTGGATGTTGAGCCTGTCGCCGGTGCTCTAGTAATCAATATCGGAGACTTGCTTCAGGTAACTTTTATACAGACCGAAAAATTATTAGGTGCCGTGCAATGCGATATAATAATTCTTTTAATTTATTTATAATTAGCAATGGATTATCCAATTTTGAAAATTTAAAACACTTTTGAAATTTTTTAAAATTTGGTGTCCTACAAACTGAAAGTTTATTGGGATTCTCGTGCACATCTATTTGAGACAAATCTAAAAGTTTGATACTAAAATAGTAATTTTGGTCTTGGACTTTTCAGATAAAATAGATTCTTGAACTTTAGAATATACTTTTTAGAATTCAAAGATATTAAACATGAATTGCTAATATTCTTTTTTTTTAAAAAAAAAAAAAACAAACGATTAGAAGATGTAATTTAAAGTCCATTTGGAATACATTTTAAGTTAAATTTTTTTCAAGAATGCATTTTTTAAAAAACATTTTGTATACAAATTGTTTAGAATTTAAACACTCATATGTTTGGTTGCATTTTCTCATAAGTGTTTTTATAATACTTAAAGACTCTTTTTTAAAAAGTTGGTTTCAAGTGTTTCTCCCAAAATTGTTTATTTATCAATCTCATTTTCTAATAAGTCATTTTTAGTGGTTGTCAAACATTTTGTATACATTTTTTTCAAAATCAAAATTAAACACTTGAAAAGTTAAACCGAACACACCCTTAACCATAACCATGAGAAATTGTTATGAAACTTTTTTTTTAGGATAAAATGCGACTATTTTTCCAATTTAAAAAACCTTCATGAACTTGGAGGCGCTTGTGAAATATTCTCCAATTTTGAAAATTTAAACTTAATTTGATAACGTTTTAGAAGTTATTTTTGAAATCTTAACTAATTTGAAAAATAATACGGTAGGTTTTGAGTTTGAACATTTTTTCATTTTAAAATTTAACTAACATTTTGAAAGATTGATTACACTATAATATTATAAATATTAAATTAATTAAAATAAAACTATCATGGGTAAGTTTAAAAATATTTATAAAAAGTAGATAACAAATGAATGTAATTAGCAAAAGCGAGCTAGTTCAGTGTTAATTGACATGTATTTTGAAGTTCGAATTCCTCACCCCCAATTGAACTCAAAAAAAAAAAAAAAACACTAAAAATCCAACGATATTAAATGGACCTAAAATTTTCCAAATGTTGCACTTTGATCTTGATTTTGGTCCATTTTTGTATATACATACAGAGATAAAATTACATATTTAATTTATTGTTTTAAATTTGAATTCATTAAATATTCATCTTAAATTATTAAGTTTTTTTTTGTAAGTTCAATGAAAATGGGCTTTTCAAAAAAAAAAAAAACCCACATTGAAAATGGAAGATTCAAACTTTTAACCTCTTGATCGAAAATGTAGATCAATTATCACAAATTTATGCTTCCTTTCATAAATTATTTTTAAATCTATACAAATCTCTCGAACGATGTGCAGAACAATTCAAATATTAAAAAAGAAAAGTGGTAGAAAAAAGGCTGACTTTTCCTTAAAAAATAATCAAACCAAGGACAGACAAACCTTCCAAAGAAATCTATCACGTCTAGATTCTCAAATATTATTTTATTTAATTCAGTTTCCTAATTTTTAGTAAATTATACTTTTGTCTAGGATCTAAATTTTAGCCTCGGTTTAGTAAAGCGATTTGGTTTTTTTTTTTTTTTTACTTTTGTAAATTAAACTTATAAAAACTACTTCCACGAAGTCAAGTTTTGAAAATTACTTTAGTTTTCTAAAAACATGTTTTTGTTTTTGAAACTTGATTAAGAATTCAAACGTGTCTTCGACAAAAATGGAACCATGGTAAGAAATTTGAAAGAAAACAAGCATAAACAAAACCTTAAAAAATGAAAAACAAAAATTATTTCAAAAATAAAAACAAAAGACAAAAAACCAAGTGATTATCAAATGAGGCCTTAGTAGTTAGTAGGAATGTTTACGGGACAAGGCAAGGATGAGATGACTTTCCCGTCCTCGTCCACTTCCCCGTCCTTGCCTCCCATTTCAATCTCCATCCCCATGAAATTTCCCGTCAAATTTCACGGGAATGGAGGAGGGATTCCCTACAGAGAATTTGCGGGGATTGGACTCGCCATGGAGAATTTCCCCATGTATCTTTTTTCTTCTTTTTTGATCTCAATTGAATCAAATAATTATTTTGACAAAATTTCAAATAGTTAACTTTTCATGGGAAATGTTCATTAATTTTCAATTAGATAGTTAATTATTCACACACGAAATATCAAATTATCTATACATATAATTCAAACATATCCAATTTTCTTAAGTAATTAACAATAAAACTTTAAATTTATACATAAAGAGAAATAATAATAATAATAAATTAAATACAGTGGAAAAAGGAGAATGAGGATGGAGAATACATCCACGTCCTCGTTTAGCTCACGGGGAATTTTTTTTCCTCCACTCCCTCCCCCATTCCCCGCCCCATTAGAACAGGTCCCCACGGAGCCTTGTCCTCGCAGGACAAATGGACATCTCTAAGCCTTAGTTCATATATTGCCTATAAGTTTTAGAAAGTAATTCTAAATGGTCATGAAATTTGAACTTGATTGACCTGAAAAAATATACCAAAAAAATCAATTTATATTCTAAATTTTAGGGGTTTTATCACTTAAAACTCCAAGCTAATAATTGTATCAATTTTAATCCTAAATTTTTATAAATGAATTAGTTTAGATAGGATTATCCCATTTTAAAACCATTAATACATCTCTTTCAAAAAAAAAAAAAAAAAACCATTAATACATAAATTTCACATGTGTATAAGGTTTCTTTAAATGCATTGATTAACGTAATATAATATTAGAGAGAGATGCAAGAATCAAATGATAGTAATGGCTTTTCATGATTAATATGAGTTGTTCTTCATCTTTTTGGGTTCCTCTATTTTTCGCTACTTAATTAAGATGAATTATGTGATAGCTAGATAAATTACATGATAATTTTTCTTGCTACTTTGGTATGATTTTAGTCGAAGAATGATTTTATTTATGAGTTGATTTTAAATGGAATCAAGTGAAAATAGTAATAATTCACTCACAGAAGGTCTACATTGATACAATTATTAGTTGAGATTTTAAATGATATAACCCCCAAAGTTTAGGGGTATAAATTATTTTTTCTTCAACATATATTACTTTTATATCTTAATTTAGTGATTAGACAATGTCGTGATATCTCTTCCTTTTTTTTTTTTTTTTCTCTTTTTCTGCTAGATTGACAAAATCTATTAATTTCATATCAAATAAACACATTTTACCGAGTCAGTGTTGTCCATCTAACAAGCACCTACCACATCATCATTCCATTAGGTTAACCAACGGTGGGTAAGTTTAGGGACCATTTTAAGGGAAAATTTTCTAGAACTACGAGAGTACCTACTCCCATATGTTCACATTATGACTTTCCCATTATAAACAATTCTTTAATGCAACTCGACTCTCCACTTTTCTAAATGATGTTGACGTAGCTGACAATTAATGAGAGTAATATCTATATTTTTTATATAGATCGCATCAAATGATGTGTACAAGAGCGTGGAGCACAGAGTATTGGCGAATGGGAAGTCAGAAGCGCGGGTTTCGGTTGCGGTTTTCTACAACCCTCGAATCAGAGACAGCTTGTACGGACCACTCCCAGAGCTAATCTCGCAGGACACACCTGCAGTTTATCGCCACTTCACTTATGATGATTACATAACAAGGTTCTTCAACAAGGAGTTGGATGGCAAATCTTTGCCCAACCATTATAGAATTTGAACACTCTCTCAACTCTTCCTCTTTCCTATATAAGTATATATCATATATTTTGAATATGCAAACAACTTTTGCAAACAATTTTTTCCCCTTTTTCATGTTTAGGTTCATATATTTGTGATAGATTGGTAGGTTGGTGGATTAGTTTTTGTTTGTTCTACTTTGACCTTCTATGAGATGGAGTGGTGATCAATCTCTGTATGCTTGGAGCGATTATATGATGCATAGGATTAGTTGCTAAGTATGTGGTAATAATATTATCACATAAGAGCAAAGGAACAATTAGAGAAGAAACATCAATTTGGCAGTGGCACTGGACATGCCATGCCATGCCTTTATACTTGGATCCGACATTCAAACGAGACACAATTTTTTGCGTAGTTGAGGACCAAGAAATCAAGTTATTACCAAGAAACACACAATATCCACTAGTACTCCTTTAGTCATCGGGCAATTGGCCCAATTGGTATCGTTGTAGCATGTCAAAGAGTGATGGTCTGATTTTGTAAAAGTAATACTAAGATTGCTGGTTGTCTTCAAATACCCAAGTATGTATTTCAATGAGTTCCATGGATTGTAGCAGGGGCATGGAGAAATTAACCTACCTTATTAATGACGAAAAAACTAATCAGACTGAGTGAGCATACAATACACTACAAGAAAATGAGCTTTCGTCGATGCCAAAAATGGGTCGAGAAAAGCAAAAAACGTGTTGGAAAAGATTCTTCCGGACAAAGGCGTTGAAACAAATCTGTCAAGTTCTGTCAACGCCACCTCATTGGTGTTGGCAGAAGATAGAAGAAGAGACTGCTGCCAATTAGCACCGACAAAAGAGAGGAGTCGAGAGAAGTAGCAAAAGAGACTTCTACTGATGCAGTCAAAATTGTGTCGATAGAAGTCACTTCTACTGATACAGTCAAAGTCGCATCCATAGGTAGAAGTTTTTTTTTTTTTTTTTTTAACCAAAACTTTTTTGTTCCTAAAAAAATGGTAGACAAACTCAAATATTTTTCAAATCTCATGCAAATAAATTAATGAATTTTTACTTTTCTACATCTCTTACCACACACCCTCCAACAAAACAATCTCAATATCATACAAACACAAATTCAATCTCAAACTCCAAACTCCTATAAAAAAAAAAACTATGATCTCAACGTTTGTTGATGATCAAATTTCGCTAGGTAAATTACCTTCGCTCCACGTGATAATCGACAGTGAATTTGTTTGAGAGCGGGGGAAGACGTGGCCTGCAAAAGAGTAAATCTGCACACCGGTGTGGTGCTAGCCACACCGCCTCCGATGCTTAAGTCAGAAAACGGAAGAGGAGAGCAAGAGAGTAAGAGAAGAGAGTCGAGAGTTCGGGTCCCCTTCTTCAGTGGCGAAGAGGGGTATAAATACCTGCTCATGCTCCTAGGGTTTCTAGGGATTTGGAGGCGTTTCGGGACGAACCAGGCTGGACCGGGGAGGCTAGGGGCAGCAAGGACCGAGCGGAGGCAAACGAACTCGGCCCGCGCAAGCGGGCCGAGGCAATGGCCCGACCCGTTGGCTGGTCTTCCTCTGGGTCGCTTCCTGGTCCTATCTCCGCCCGGTTGTCCTCGTCAGCTCCTTGCACATGGTGGTCCAAAATTACCCATAACAACGTTTATAAACTAAATTTATAAGTAAACACTAAAATAAAGAGAAGGAACAACTTACTAGGGCACTATGAGCTTGTCGATATGAACTTTTATTGGATGGAAGATAACCTACCAAGAAGAAAAGAGATGGCAAAAAAAAAAAAAAAAAAAAACGAGAGGGAGGGAGGCGTGAGAACGAGGGAGGTGGCTGGAAGAGAAAGAAAATATTAAGTTCCTTTTTTTTTCTTCTTTTAATTTCTAGGGTTTATTTGCATAGAAAAATAAAATCCTTTAATTAAATAAACCCTTATTTACTAAAACTCCTTACTTTTTTTTGTTTTCCTTTTCCAAATATCTCCGAATTTGTGGAGAAATCACCAAAATTGAACATAAAATTCAATTTTCCTTTCAATTTACTAAATTCGAGAACTCAAGAAATCAAATAAACCATGGAAAACAACTTTATTAATCTTAATACAAAATCAATAAAACCTGAAATTAACTCAAGATCGAAAAAGGAATTTTACCAAGAAATTTGGGACGTTACACAACATATACTTGTGCTCGTGCATGTTCCCTCGTCAATTGTCCTTAAGACAATTATTCACTCTGAACAGGTTGCAAGCAAACTACAACGATCATCTCAATAAGATACAATGACTAATTCTGGTAAAACAACAACTTTAAACTACTCAGATCTGGTAGAACTCTTGGATATTTGCTCTCAACTCAACTTAAGATCGAATGAAAGAAGGAGAGGAGAATACTTCAATTGGAATGGGATGATACAGATGAGAAAATAGACTAGCAACTTAGTAACTTCAAAAAAACAAAATAAATAAAATAAAAATAAACATAGAAACATATATGTCAAACATAACTCAATTGAGACTTTCAAAACTCAAACATAACAACGAATTTAACTTCCATATGTTAAATTTGTAAATGAAACATCAAGAAGTAATTGGCGACATGGTGGCGACACAACGTTTTGTTGAGTATGATGAGGTATGGGAGTGACAACTCGAGTAAAATAATCAAAGTAGAGGGAGTGACCACTAAGGTTCTAAAACAAAAATGATTATAGTTTCAAAAAAAAAAATAAAACAAAAATGATTATTAAAACTATAAATTTTTGGGAAAAAATCAATTTTGACCCCTAAACTTGGCAAGTTGTATCATTTTTAACCAAAAACTTTTAATTTCATCAAGTTGAACCCTAAACTTAACAAATTGTATCAATTTGAACCTCAAACTTGCATACATGTTGCAATGTAGACCTTTGGTCAACTTTTCATTTGAATTGCTATTAAAAAATGTAATTGTCAATTTCCTTTTCCTTTTTTTTTTTTAATTCACATTGCACATGAGTTAGTGTTTTATAAGAAATTTTTTGGAAAAACCATAATAAATCAAATACCACATACTATTCTTCTCATTATTATCCAAAAAGGAATCACAAAGTTATTGGCAACAAAAAAAAAATCCAACAAATATGAGAAATAAAAAACTTGAAATTTATTTATCTTTGTTTCCTACATTTGTACATTCTTCTAATTAGCAAGAAAAAAAAAACCGTAAAAGAAGAAAGAAAATCCCACAAAGTTCTTAGCAACAAGAAAAAACCATCAAATATTTGAAGATAAAAAAACCTCCTAAAAGTTTCTTTGCTTTCATAATCTTAAATAGCAGCGAAAAAACCCTCACAATTAAAGTTTTCAACAACAAGAAAAAGTCATCTAAAATAAAGTTTCTCTGATATTTTATTTATAAGAAACCAATTCAGGTGCAATGTGAATTAAGAAAAAATGAAAGAAATAATCAATTACGTACGGTGGTTCAAACGAAAAATTAACCAAAGGTATACATTGTAACACTTACGCAAGTTTGGGGTTAAAATCAATATGATCTGATAAGTTTGAGGTTCAATTTGATGAAATTGAAAGTTCAAGGTTAAAATTGATACAACTTGTTAAGTTTAGGGTTCAATTTGATGAAATTGAAAGTTCAGAGTTAAAATTGATACAACCCCTAAAGTTTAGGGTTAAAAATTATTTTTTCCCTAAATTTTTTTAGCTCAAATATACATTTTATCTTACTACTCTCTACTTATGCATATGGTTACAAAAGGAAATGAATTGTTTGAACTTTGGAAAAGTAATAACAAGTTAAAAGCTATATATTAAATTGTGCGTATTGAATCGTTAGAGCCTAAGAATATAGATGAATGATCTAACTTGGATTCAAAGAATGTTGTTAACATAATTGCAATAAAGGCGAGTAGTACTCTCGTAAAAGGAAAAGATTTTCTTCAACTAAACATACTAGAACTGGAAACTCTCTCTGTTAATTAGATGGAGACTAGACGATGAACAACTTAACGTTTGGTACGTTGAAGACTAAAATCTCTTGTTCCCATTCTTTTTATATTTTTATATACTTTTCTTTGGGCCCTCATTAAAGTTCTATAAGCTGATTTAAAGGGTTGAAAAATCCATGTGCTCTCATCCTAGACAATAATACATGGTAGGGTGTCATTAATCATATCTAAATAATCATCTAGTGATGTGAATGCCTCTTTATGTTGTGAAATGAAAAGGAAAACAAAAAAAAGTTTGGCATTCATACCATCAACAACACAACACTCTAAAGATAAATTTCATCAAACAAATCCAACCAAATTGAAAATGCAACTAATTAAATAATTGAGAGAGAAAAGGAAACCAGAGATAGAAGCCAAAAAAGTTATGTGGAAGAAAGGTTGGAGAGGAGTAGATTGCTAGACAATTTGGTGAGAATGGTTAAAATTTAATTTTACTATCTCAAAGAGATCAAACAAGTCCCAATTTTCTATTCTTTAAGATCATTAGGTCAAAAGTAAATCAACACTTTAAAATGGGAAATTTTTGACCTAAAACCCCCTTGATATTCCAATAAAGTTTCTAATAAAGTGCCATTGTTGGGTACCTCTATCCAAAGAAAAAGACAATAACAGAAGCTCATTTTTAGCATATAATTTTCATTATTTTCCCTCCATCTACATTTTTACAGGGCATACACAAACAAAACAAAGGGTTAATACCCAAAAACATGTAAACTTTAGAATAAATCAATTGGTTCATTTATTATTATCTCGACCAGAAAATTAGGTGTTCAGATTTCAACCTCACACATCGTTGAATTAAATAATAATAATAATAATAATAATAATAAAGAACCTCCTTTTCGAGTCCTAAATCCTTGATTATTCTTCTCTTCTTTGGTTGTTTTAAATGTTGGATATTGAAGAATAACTTCTCTAGTTAGAACATGTTAAAAATCTCAAACCACAAAATAATTACAAAAATGTGACAAATATATAACAATCTAGATTTTGGGAAATTAAAGCATGAGAAAGTGAAGACAAAAGAGAGGCACTCAAAGACTTTTCTTACATGTATTGGATGCCCAATGACTAACTTATGGTTGCTATTATCTTGAAACAACCAAACTATGACTTTATTACAACCACAAAATATGTTTGGTACTATATCATTGATCACATCTCTTTCTTTGCTGTAGTACTGGCTAAACTAATTTGTCAAGGCCTTGTAATAAGTGGGATTTTGAATCTTTCCCATAGTTTTTTTCTATATTTAAATTTAGTCTCATAATTTTCATAAATCTTAAAAGTAGTCTCTACTGTTAGTTTGTGGTTTATTTTTCTAAAACGAGTAGTCACTATTAGCATTCCCTTTATAAATTTTGGATAACTATTTACTTTTTTTTTTCTTTTTTTTAGTACTCCAACATTTGGAGATAGGAGGATTCGAACCTCTGACATCTTGGTCGAGGGTACATTTCAATTACTGCTGAGCTATGCTTGCTTTGGCTTTTTTTTAGATAATTACCCTTTTATTTGATCTAAATTAAATCTTAGATTTGATTTAATTTTGTATTTACAATTTTTTTATAGATAATTACCCCGGGATTTGTAAAGAGAAATTTTTTTATTTGATCTAAATTATAGAATTTATTTAACTACCCTATAGATTTAGATTTTGATGGAGTGTTTAACACTCTAGTGGAAGCAATCCAGATCTTGGACCTCTTAATTTACATGAATTTCATGCACAAACATAGGATAAGTTAGCTTAAAAAAAAAACAGAGCACAAAAGAAATAACCTTTGAAGTTCAATTCACAGCAATCCTTCTGCTTGATTGAATCACGAACACACCAGGGACTACCACTAGAGTCTTCCCCACTATTCTTCGACCTTAGAACGGTTTGTCGGAGCCGAATTGTGAGTGAATTTAGGGAAAAAAAACTTGAATGTTCAAGCAAGAGTTGAGAGAGAGAAAGTTCTTATTTTGAGAGAGTTTCCAGCCAATTTTTTGAACCAAAACCATCAGCAAATCCCACCTCTTCATCACTTATTTAAAGAAGAAGCCAAACATCTCAAATCATGCGTATGAAGACACCAAATTAGGGATTAGATTATAGGTGTTGGTTTAGGTGGCTAAGCCAAGGATTTTGCATGAAATCCTTCATTAATTTTAAGTACAAAATTGATTTTCCAAATAAAATGAATTTTCAAACAAAATTTTAAATAAAAATCATTGTTAAATTTAAGTAATTAATTAAATTAAATATATTTATTTAATTTAATATCAAATATCAAATTAAATAATTGCACCAATCTCAATTTCTCTCCAAACCAATTGTTTGAATATGAATCCTTATCCATATGTAAAATTCAAACTACAATATGTATCATATACACATTAGCAATATTTAAATCATATTTAAATGTTTCCCAACTCTCTCTATAATATAGTTCAATTCATAATTGAACTATATATAATATGTTAATTATATCACATACAATTAACACTTACTCCCTGAACCGAATTTGAACAATTCAAATTCTCTCATCACACTGTTCTAAGGTTTAGTCCAATGTGAGCTAGCAGGGGACCTAATGGACCTACAGATCATGAGCTCCAAGGATCCGAGATTAACTGGCTAAACTCTTTAACCAAATTAATCAACATTCGTTAACTGTCGGGTGACTCCACTATAGACCCGCAACTGTGCACTCTCCTCACTGTAGATATATATTTCTGCCCACTCGATATAACCATGATTAGTAAGTCAATCCTTCATAGGTTGTTCGTAATTACAGCTGGGTCAAATTACCGTTTTACCCCTGTAATTACCTCTTGTTCCTTAAGTCCCATTCATTTTCTAATGAACAATTGGTTTGTGGTCCAACCATCAAACCGAGTCCCTCTCGGGCCAATGAGAGGATGAGACCCCTTGTTCAAGACCTGAAGTCAGCACTTAAGATAACAACCTATCTACTATCCTCAGAACGGGTAGGAGTGAATTCCTTCTTGTAAGACTATGTCCCCAGCTATCTACCCGGTCTTATCCCAAAATGGTAGGCTTATTGAGTCGGCGAACTCGAGGTCACTCTCACCCATGCAAATCAAAGGATAATCCCGAATAAACAGGAGTTCATAGTTAGCTCAAGATTAAGATCGAGTTACCTAGGTCATCACATGAAATAGCTAATCAGGTTTAACAGTAAACGGTGTTATAAAGTAAAAGTGACTATTTCGCGGTCTTGGTCTTATGCAAACTCATTGCATAGGACGCCCCCACTCGCATGTCTCTACATAAACGATTTAGGATCACATCGTTTGTATCATATACAAAGTGGGTCGCATCCATAATTTCCCCAAGATAAGGTACGCCCAACCCTATCCCTATACTATAGACCGTTTTGGCTATCACTTGAACTTGATCCACTTTTTATGTCTCCACATATAGTTCAAGTCTACATGTTATAACCAAGGGTTCTTAGTTTATTAGATTTGGGTTATATAACGTGCAATTCACTTATCATTCAATAAAAACTTTACTGAATAAACTTCAATAACAACTTCATTGAAAAAAATAAAATTTGTTTACAGTTTACAAACTACGAGTTTTAGGACATAAAACTCAACAAATTTTTCGGTTATATTTTCTTAACAAGGGTATTTATGTAACTTGATAATTCGTATTTATTAATTCATAAAATTGATTTAGTCAGTTTATTAAAAAAAAATGAGGAGGTCGGCCATTTTTCAAATCACGCTTTAAAACATGGTGATTCTTGCCATTAACCTTTCTTATTTTCATGTGAAACAGAAAGAAATGGCCAATATCCTTTTTTAATTTTTTTTTCTTCTTCTCTAAGGCTCATCTTCATTCTTCATCCCTCTCATTTTCTTTCATGATCCCCACTCGACATGAAACAGGTTACCCATATTTAATTAGAGCCACAAGTCTATTTTGAGGCGATAACATATTTTAATTTCATTTTCACTCCCCATTTTGAAACATCCCATCCACGTAACATCAAAATGACATAGTATATGTTTCGATACAATTCACAACACATGGAACATGCACCATTCATATCATTATCATGTCTTCATACACTTTATATTAATTAATCTTAATATATTTGTCAAACAAGAACATAGCTCAACTGGCATAAAGTTGTACTGATAACCATAAGGTCTGTGGTTTGAATCCCCACTCCCATATATTGTAAAAAAAAGTAGAACAAATAAGGGAAATTGTGCTAGATGCCTAGAAAAAATAAGTCATTCAGTTTTTTGGCTAAAAAAATTGCCGCAAATCTAGGGACCTTCAAACGGGTGGTGATTTTCCATTTTTACCCCTGGGTATATCCGTGCATTTACAGACGTCGTTTATAGTGCCGTTACATGTACAAGATCTTTTTGGTTCCACATTTCGTGGGATCCTCGCATTGCCTATAACTGATTTCACCAGATCCCGTTTTCTTCTCCTTCTAACAGTCAAAATCGGTTTTTGTTTATATGCTCGATTTGTACTCAATCTCCAACCCCTCTCTCAATTAGTTCAAATATATAGCTTATTCTAGGTATTCTTTATACCACTGTTGGAATAGTGTCTGGTATATTTTTATCGAAAAATTTACCATTAACACAAAATGGCGGGACATCAAATTACGATTTTGTTCGGTGGTGTTTGGGACATGGCGGGACTCTACAGTGGTTTCAAGTCTAGTGTTGTGACGTGTCCTTGTGATGTTAACCTCTCTCAACTCAAGGTATGTGCTGCGAACTACCTCAATTTGGCTGATAGTAATAGTATCTGCCGGTTGACACTCTTTAGGAACTAGTTAAGCAACCCGATAAATATAGTCTTTTCAGAAGATAGAGATGTTTTTTGGATGGTAAACGGGTTTCAGAATGGCACGTACAGGGATTGTTGTGTAGTTGTGGACGTGCAGGGGGTAGATACTGCTATACACAACGGGGGGCAGTCACAAGCTCATCCCGGGGGGAGACAAATTTTGAGTTTGTTAACTCATATGGGATTGATGCGTTGATCGACATAGTATCTGTATCGGAGGGGTGCGTATTTTCGTGCAAAAAAATCTCAAGAAGGTAGTCTCTTTACTGGCCCTTAAAGGGAGTTTCCAATTCAAGACAATTAAATCCAATAGCAAGCAGTATACAGTGGCATGCATAGACGACTCATGCCCATGGTATATATGTGCTTCTACCTATCGCACGGGCCAGTTGGGGATTGTGAGGAAGTTTATCAACAAACACACTTGTTCTTTTGATGTCGTTTAGAATGATCACAGGCAAGCGACGACGAGTGTTGCGTGTGAGTATGCGAAGACTATAATGAGGATCACTAACAGGATGCACTGTACACCTCGGGACATAATAGAGTATGCTAGGAAAACGCACGGGATCAATATTAGTTATGACAAAGCATGGAGGGGTAGAGAAAAGACGTTAAATGAGTTAAGAGGATCTCCTGAAGAGTCTTATGCGCAAATTCCAGCTTTTGCAGCTAGGTTGATCAAAAGAAATCCAGGTATATACCATTTGTATTAACAATTTATAACATTCCGTATTTAGTATATAATAATATTTACTATCAACATTTTCAGGTAAGTACACCGCCTAGGAAATTGATTCAAATGACAGGTTCAAATTCTTCTTCATGAGTATTGCAGCATCCATAGACGGGTGGAAACACTGTCTCCCGTTTATTTATGTAGATGGTACATCTTTGAAGAATAAATTCAGTGGCACCCTTTTGACGGTCTGCACATTTGAGGTGAGATTTTAAATTCGTTTTTTTAAATACCCAGTTTGAACATTCATTTTTTATACTACATACATGGAATTGGAAGTTCAAAGGGTTACAAAGCAGGTAGTGTACTTCAATGTAAATATGTTACTGAGTGTTGTATTATGTGTATTCCGTCATTCCGTTTGTCGTCTATGGGTGTGTAATTGAGTGTACTCATTCTTCATTTTTGTCTTTGTGAATAATATGTTTATCTGCACAAGGGGTATTGGTTTTATTTTTTTTTTCTAGAAGCTAGTTCTTCATTATTAGGAAGATGGTAGAGTTTGCCGTAGGAAATTCAAAATAGGTTGTTAGGGTGTTGCAATCATGTATTTCTCTCTCTTCCTAATAAATCTCCAACTTTTAATCGTGTATTTCTCTCTCTTCCTAATAAATCTCCAACTTTTTAGTTGCATTTCTCTTCCCTAATATTTGATCTGAACAGTAGAAAATTCTTAGGTGTGTTGTTAGGGGCAATTTTGTCTTCTTCAATTAGGAAGTTATTAATTAAAATCACGTTAGCCATTTAGTTAGTTTTGAAACAATTTTAGCTATTTTTCAAATCCCACCTATTTATTTTAGCCATATATCTCGTTGCCCCAACAAATAATAAAGGAGACAATCACCCTCAATTTCTTTCAGATTTTTAAACACATTATTATATAATTTAAGGTTTGAATTAAACATACTATATAGATACAATCTGATGTGATCCACCTCAAAATTTAGATAATGATTTTCTATTTTTGTTCCTCTATCTTCAAATATTATTTATTGGTATAACATGTCATTTAAGGTAAAATTATTTATTTGCATTTTAGAGTATTTAAGTGGACAAATTGTTTGTTACTATAATAGGAGTACTGCTCTTTCTACTTACAATTTAACACATTATTAAATAATATTTTTTTTTTTATTTCATGAGTCTCACATTATTTTTAAATATTGTTGTTATGACAAAGAAGGGATGTAGTATGAAAAATATTTCATACTACCATTGTAACGCCCAGACCTAGGATTCGGAATTCGGATTCGGCACCTCACGGTCCCGACATTCCCCTACATCCTAATTCTCAGGAGGTCGAACTTCTCCAAGCTAAACACGCTTAACTTTAAAGTTCCTATGATTGAGCCACCAAAAAAGGAAGGTGCACCTTGTTGATATATGTAGTATTTATCAATTCCTTTAAGCTTATCTTGACCATGTTTTCATGTCCTCAGGATCCCTCTCATTCGGATGTGATCTCGGTTCATTCATGTACCCCTCCTAACCTCGGACGTCACAACCATAGTACTAGAGATTTTCTTTAAGTTAACGTGTGCAATATGCTTTTACTATCCATTTCTTTATTTTGGTAGACAAAGATCGAATTTAGTGGTGGAACTGTTTTAGCAACAAGATAAAAAAATAAGTTAATTAGCATGTACTATCAACTAAAAGATCAAAGGTTCGAATCCCCCCACTCCCAAATATTGATATACTCACCAAAAAATGGTTCAAATATTTTGATCATGTTCAAAATCACTCCAAAACATACATTTAATCATTCAAAATAATTTTAATATTTGATTTTACATTCTTAAAAGGCGATTTTCATACCATCAAATTTGGTTTTGAATGACTAAATGCATGTGTTTGGAATTTGGAGTTATTTTGAAGGAGACAAAAGTTATTTCAATCATTCCAAAATCAAAGAGTCTCTTAATTAGAGTCACAAATCCTAATTTTGAAGCAAGCCCGATCATGTTTTAATTTCATTCTTATTTCTCAAAAACATCCAATCCACGTAACATCGAAATGACATAGCATACGACACGATACACTTGATAACACATTGATAGGCCATGCATCTAGCATCATAATCATGTCTTAATGCATTCTCACACCATATAACAAAACAAAAGAAAAAAGCAAAACATAAAAAATAAAATAAAAAATAATAATTGTAATAAATGAATAAAAAAGAAAGAAGAACAAATCTCAACCTCAATTAGTGCCATTCCTCCATTTGTTAATCTTCTCTCTCTCTCTCTCCCTATATTTGGCAATCATGAAACTGTAACCAATCTCAAATCCCCAATTTCCTTCACCGCTTCAATTTTCCCTCAAGTCTCTTTCACTTCCTCGATCGATTATGTTCTCTTTCTCTCAATCCTCTCATTTTCAATTCCTTCTGAAAATCTGATTCCTTTGTAATTAATCGATTCTTCTTCGCATCATTGAGAAATCAACCATGGGATTCAGATCTCTCTTCTGCCGAAAAAAGAAGCCCTTCGCCTCCATCAACTCTCCGCTCGTCTCCGCATCCTCCACGATCGGATCTCGATCCTCATCCGGAGATTCACAGGCTCAGATCGCCGAACTCGAGGAGGTTTTCAAGAAATTTGATGTAAACGGCGACGGAAAGATCTGCTCTGCCGAATTAGGCTCGATTATGGGGAGCCTAGGGCACAAGGCGACGGAGGAAGAGCTCGCGAAGATGATCGAGGAATTCGACGCCGATGGCGACGGATTCATCAATTTGCAGGAATTTGTGGAATTAAACACCAAGGAGATCAATCCGGATGAGTTGTTGGAGAATCTGAGAGAGGCGTTTTCGGTTTACGATATCGATGGAAACGGATCGATCTCGGCCGAGGAATTGCATAAGGTTCTGAGCAGTTTGGGGGACGATTGCTCGGTGGCGGATTGCCGGCAGATGATCAGCGGCGTTGATAGCAACGGCGATGGGATGATTAGCTTTGAGGAGTTCAAGGTGATGATGTCGACGGGACTCTCCGTCGCCGGCGGCTGAGTTTGATCGTCGGCCGGCGGATTTCATGAGGAATGTGCAAATAATTTGCCAGAATTTGGATCTGTTCTTTTTTTCTCGTTCTGTTCTCTGACAAAGTATTGCAAGTTCTTCCACTACGTAATTTCTCTGTTTTCTTTTTCCTCGGGATTTTATCATCATTTTTAAAAAAAAATTTCCTTTAAAAAATAAAGTCCCTTTTTTCGTTTTTCATTTTTTTCAACAAAAATGAGTTGTTACATTTGATTTACTAGCCATATGTTACATATATTTTTTCTATGTAAAATTTTTACTTACAAATTCATGTTTAGTAAAAATTTTACATTTGGATTTACTAGTGCTATGGAATAATAATAGAGATTTAGTAATATTTTGGTTCAATTTAGTTCTTATGGTTAAAAAAATTCCAAGTGGATGATTAAGGCTTTGTTAAGTATTTCAAAAAGATATTTGTATTGTAGTTAGCTAATATTGACTTTTTGTTTTCAACATAGTACTTGGATGTTAGCTCATCTCCTATATTTTATTTTGAGAGATTTTAAGTCATAAATACAAAATCGACATCGATATCAAATATTAATGGTTCAGTTACAAGTTTACTCTCTAAACTTTCAAGATAGTATCAATTTGGTCTCTGAATTTTAAAAAGTTTCAAATAGGTTTTAGAACTTTCAATTTTGTGTCCTATAGGTCCCTAAACTTTTTTAAAAAACATTATCTAGTAAGTTTTTAAACTTTTACTTTTGTGTCCAATAGATCCTTCAACTTTCAATTTTGTGTCTAATAAACCTATTTAATAGTTTTTAAAATTCAAGATACAAAATTGGAAGTTTATCTTAATAGGCATAAAATTAAATTTTATATCTGGTTAATTTTTAAAAATCTCAAATATGACATGAACCTATTAGACAAATTGAAAGTTAAGAGACCTATTAGACATTTTTTAAACTTAAAAGACCTATTAAACATAAAATTGAAAGTCTAGAGACTTATTAGACATTTTTTAAATTTCAGATACCAAATTGACATAACTTTGAGAAGTCAAGAATTAAATTTGTAATTTAACCTAATAATAATAAATAAATAAATGGCTGAAAATAAATGGATGGTTCCTTTACAGAATACTAGGTTTTTCAGCGCACTATTTTTCTCTTTTAGAAAAGATAAATTTAATAGTATATCTTTCATATTTATGTAAGAATAATAATTACATTATTATATAATTCAACTTAACAATATTATTAATCATTACCGGAAATAATTTTGCAGCATATTTATATTTATAAATACTAATAGTTGTCATAATAGTTAAGATTCTTTTTAACAAGTGAGATAAGTGGTATTTGAAAAACTAAATTAATTTGAGGGAAAAATACACTTTTTGGTCCCTGAGGTTTGGGTTAAGTTACACTTTGGTCCCTAAGGTTTGAGATAAGGAGCAATTTGGTCTCCAATTTGCCGTTAAATACTAACAGAATGCTGACGTGACAATATTATTTTAATTAAAAAATTATTTTTTAATTTTTTAAAATAAAAATACATTAAAATAATAAAAATATTATTATTTTAATAATTTTTTAATTCTTTTTCCCCTTCTTTCTTCTCCTTCTTTCTTTCTCTCCTTTCTTCTCCAACTTCTTCTTCAACCTTTTCTTAACTCCAACTTTCTCTCCTTTCAACTTTTACTGTGTTCTCCGGCCATCCGCCGACAATTTTTTTTTCCTCTTCTTTCTCTCTTCTCCTCCATTTCTCCACTTTTTTTTTTATAACGAAGAGGGAAAGGGAGGAGGCGGCGCCGGCGACGGGAAGGCTGAAACCGAAAGGGAGGAGGGCCTCCTCCCGTTTCATTTCTCCTGAAAAGAAAACAATCTCTCTGTTTCGAGACTCCCACAGTCTGCCATGGATTCCGACGAAGAGCTCGAACAATCCAGCCGTCTAATCCCAAAACCGACCGATTTCTTCAACAAAATCATATTCCTCCAAGCCGATTTGAACCACAACGCCATTTCCTTCCTCTTCGCTCCGATCTCCACTCTCCTCTCCCTGATCTCGGAGTCATTCCATCGCGCAGAAGAGGCGAAATCCACCGTCCGAAAATCCCCCTCTGCCGTCGCCCATCGGTTGAGCCTCGCCGTGAGAAGTCTGAGCTACGGCCTTGTCGCGGCGGCGTTCATGTGCGTCGTGATGCTCCTACTTCTGGTGGCGGCGGCGGGCGTCGGCGCCCTGGCGATTCGGTTATGGATCGAAGAGCCGGTGGGTTTGAGGGAGAAACTGAGCTTTGATTACACTGAGGCTCGCCCGAGGGCTTTGTTTGGAGTGGATTATGGGAGTGCGACGAAGATAAAGAAGAAGAAGAATTTGGGGATTCCGGTAGGGCACACGTTCTCTGTATTTGTGGTTCTTCTGATGCTTGAATCTGAATTCAATCGGGAGGTTGGAGTTTTTCAGGTAAAGAAGAAAAGGTTGAAGAAGAAGTTCGAGAAGAAAGGGGAGAAAGAAAGAAGGAGGAGAAAGAAGGGGAGAAAGGATTAAAAAAATTATTAAAATAATAATATTTTTATTATTTTAATGTATTTTTATTTTAAAAAATTAAAAAATAATTTTTTAATTAAAATAATATTGCCACGTCAGCATTCTGTTAATATTTAACGGCAAGTTGGACAGCAGGGACCAAATTGCTGCTTATCTCAAACCTCAGGGATATTTTTGTCGAGTTTGAAAACTCAGGGACCAAAGTGTAACTTAACCCAAACCTCAGGGACCAAAAGTGTATTTTCCCTTAATTTTACTAATATATTGAGTAAATTTTATTCCTTACTATGATATATATATTTTACAAGTGAGATAAGTGGCATTTAGTGAAATATCCTCTGGGAGCTGGGAGTGTGGAACATGTCATACTTAACCAACGTTGAGGTCGACGAAAATGTCAAAGTCTCAATTTTATGAAAATGTTGATGGAAATATCGAAAAAATGTTGGATGTCGATGGATATTTTTTAAAAAAATTATAAAACCAAAAAATCAAAAAAAAATTAATTAACAAATAAACATCTTACACTTTTTAAATAAGTCAAAATGTTTGTTATTTATATTATATTCACATTAGTAACATCTTATTGCTACTTTTTTATGTTTCATCAAATTTTTTTCCATATAATGAAAATGTCAATTGACCACCTATGTCGATGTTGAACCCATGGATGTGTAGAAATGTCAATGAAAATGTTGACATGTCGATGAAAATTTAATACCATGAATTTAACCAAACAATCAATTTCTCTTACTTTCCCCTCTTTAGTTTTAGCAATTAATTTTTTGTTACTATTTATGGCAATGATCGCTACTCGCTAGTATATATCAACTAGAATATTGTGTTGAAATTAATGGCACTTAAAATATTATATATTATTGAATGAGCAATTTCGGTCAATAAAAAATTGTCACTATCATTATTCTGAATTAATTACACAATCAATTAAATTTGGGATCAACTATGAGTTGATTTGTCAATTTTTGTCTTCAAATTAAATTTGAGACCAATTATTTTTTCTTTTCTTGAGACTAATTATAAGTTGACGTGTGTCTTCAAATTAACAAAAGTTTTCAAATCTAATGTTGACATGTGTCTCAAATATCCACATGTCCATTATGAACATTTATAGGGATTTCCCTAAATTTAATTGCTCAAATTGGGTCAAGCTAAACAAAGCCTAAATTCGAAAGGTTAGGCCCAAAGCTAACAAAGTGTAAATCCAAATAGATAGACCCAAAAACAATTAAAATCCAAACCTTATACCCATGAAAAACTTTCAAAATAGGAGAATGTTTTTCTTCATTCCAAAGGTTTAGAAATTAAAATCTCTCAAAACAAGAGAACTCAGAGAGAATTAAGAAGCAAAGAAGAACAAAAGACTCTTTGAATCTCTTAAATAATAAACATTTCTTGAAGTTCAAAGACATTCAAGAGAAGAGTTTAGAAAGATTAAGGATTTAGAGAACTCAAAGAAAACATTTTTTTTTGCAGATTGAAGACTCCAAAAACTCTTGAAGAATGAAGACTCTTTGAAAATCAAGATCACAAGACTTCAAGACCTGAAGACTTTTAAGATCAGTGGGCTTTGAACACCAAAATTCATTTGAAGACCCGAACACTTCGAAGACAAGTTAAAGTTCAACCTCGTGAAGAGGGGTTCCAACTCTTGAGTGAAACATATGTCCAAGAGAAAGAATAAGAGAATAAACATTAGATATTGTATTTCACTTACATACAAATTAATACAAATTCATGTTCAATTATACATATTAAATCTCTATCGAAATCTCGTGTGAACAATTATTTAGGTTGATAGAATTTAATTGGGAAAAATACACTTTTGGTCCTTGAGAATTGGGTTAAGTTACACTTTGGTCCCTGAGTTTTCAAACTCAACAAAAATACCCCTGACCTTTGAGATAAGGAGCATTTTGGTCTCTGCCGTCTATTTTTCTGTTAAATCCTAACGGCTGCTGACGTGGCACTACTATTTTAATAAAAAAATATTTTTAAATTTTTTAAATAAAAATATTATTATTTTATTAATTTTTTAATTCTTTTTCCCCTCTTTCTTCTCCTTCTTTCTCTTCTCCCCTTTCTTCTCCAACTTCTTCCTCTCAAAGTTCTTCTTCTCCAACTCCGGTGGCCAGCGGCCACCGCCGGCAAGATTTTTTTTTCTTCTTTCTCTCTTTTCTTCTCTCTTCTCCTCCATTTCTCCACCTTTTCTTTTCTTTTTTCTTTTTATAAAGAAGAGGGAAAGGGAGGAGGACCGGCGAACGGCGGTGGCCGGCCGGCCACCGAAGTTGGAGAAGAAGTTTGAGACGAAGAAGTTGGAGAATATGAAGTTTGAGAAGAAAGGGGAAGAGAAAGAAAGAGAAGAAAGAGGGGAAAAAGAATTTAAAAAATTAATAAAATAATAATATTTTTATTTTTTTTATATTTTTTATATTTTTTATTTAAAAAAATTTTAAATTCATTTTTTAATTAAAATAATAGTGTCACGTCAGTTGCCGTTAGGATTTAACGGCAAAAATGGACGGCAGGGACCAAAGTGCTCCTTATCTCAAACTTCAGGGGTATTTTTGTTGAGTTTGAAAACTCAGGGACCAAAGTGTAACTTAACCCAAACCTCAGGGACCAAAAGTGTATTTTTCCCAATTTAATTTTACATATTTCATATCAATCAGTGATATTAGAATAAAATAGAGTGTTTGAAATTTTATGGTTAATGTTCTTAAAAGCAACTGGTACTGAGTTTGATACTTTTAAGACTATTATTCAGGATTATGAAAATGCATCAGGACAATGCATTAATTTTGGCAAATATGTGATGTGTTTTTCTCCAAATGTTCCTTCTGGTTCTATAAATTATCTGTCTAATATCCTTTAGATGAAAATAGTGAATCTGTTGGGAACATACCTTGGACTCCCTTCTATGTTTTCTAAATGGAAAATTCAGGATTTTAGACCCCTGTTGGACAGGATTTAGAGTACTTTACATGGATGGAAGAAAGGAGTTTTTAATTAAAAGCGTTGTTCAAGCAATTCCAACATATATGATGAGTTGTTTTCGCATCCCAAAGTTTATCATGTCAGAAATATCTTCTTTATGTGCTAACTTTTGGTGGGGTTCATCAGAAAATGGAAGAAAAGTTCACTGAAAAGGGTGGGAGAAGTTGTGTCAACCAAAAGAAGTTGGAAGTCTGAATTTTAGGGACCAGGAATGGCTTAATAAGGCTATGCTGGCTAAACAGACTTGGAGAGTTCTTAATAATCCTACTTTGACAGTATCAAAGCTCCTAAAAGGTTGATATTTTCTGGATAAATCTCTCACTGAAGCAACCTCGACATCTTCTTCCTCTTTCGTTTGGGAAGAATTTGTTTGGGGTTTGGAATTATTAAAAAAAAGGGTTAAGGAAAATTTTGGGTAATGGATAGTCAATTTGTATGTTTACAGATCCTTGGCTTCCAAGACCACACTACAGGAAAAGTCATCTATAGCAGCGGTTTTTTATGCATTTTGCAGCTGATTTGAAACTGTTGCAAAGGATATAGCAACAGTTTTAAAATCACTTGGAAAGACGGTGTTGAGAGGTTAATTGCAACAGTCTTTTAAAACGCTAGAATCAAAAGTCAAAATTGTTGCAATATCACCTTCAATAGCAGCGGTCAAGGACTACCTATTGCAACGGTTTAACAATTTTGTTTGGAGGTCATACCACAATTGTATCCCTACTCATGTAAATTTATGGCAACACCATAATATCGAAGGTTTATGTTTGATTTGTGGGAAATATCTTGAAATGATGTTCCATGCTCAGTTTTGATGTAGAATGGCCAAGAAAAGTATGGAGATCTCTTGATCCAAATATTCAAATAGGGGAAATTGCTTATCCTAACATAGAGGATTGTTGGATGGAGTTGTGCATGAATAATCAGGGTCGTCTGTTCGAGCTAATTTGTTGGGGGTGTGGGCTATTTGGAATGACCGTAACTATATAGTTCATAATTGGTCAATTCCACATGGCTCTATCCGATGTACTTGGATCCATGATTATCTTGCTGAAAATTTTTGAAAGCCAATAAGGTTGTCGAATGGGAGAGGAAAAAAATTAATGGACCAGTGGTGTGTGGACAGAATTCTGATGAGGTTGTAATTCATGTAGATGCGGCTTGTGACACAGACGCTAAAAGGTTTGGCATTGGTTCTGTGATTGGAAACAATGAAGATAATATGGTGGCCGCAATGACCAATAAAGTTTCTTCCTTTGTGAGCCCACTATGTTCTGAAGCTAGTGCAATATTGGAGGGCCTTCAATTAGCACATAGAATGGAGTTTCAACAAGTCCATCTCTATTCTAACCCTTTGACCATTGTGTCTATTTTAAACGGGTTGGTGGAAGGGGTGGTTGAAGTTCATCCAATCGTATGGGACATTCAGTAGATGCAGAGTAAATTTACTAATTTAACTTTTGTTCAGGTAAATTGTTGTGAAAACGAGTTCGCACATAGATTAGCTTGGATAGGTTTACACTCTAATCCGATGTTATGGCTTAACAACTATCCTCCATGGATTCTTCGTTTAGCCACAAGTGAAAAATCACTGCTCATACCCAAAGGAGATGTTCTTGTGATTAATGTATGTTCCTTTTCTTCTAAAAAAATTATGGTTAATTTCTTGTTTAAATCCAGGGGAAATAATTTTAATTGGGCTCACTTGAAAAGGTTATAAAATTGCATTCAACTCTAAATTTCTTCTCGGAGTATTTGATTTCCCATGTGACTAAGACTAGTCTATGGTCCTTATACTTGAGTAGAAAGATAAATAATAAAATTGTGATAAGCACTCAACCAAATTATTTGATGAGGTCGTCACAATGTAGCTGATAGTTTTGCACATTTAGATATAAGAGAAAGAAATTGTAAAAAAAAAACTTTGATTTTGTATCCAATGGTTATTATAAGGTTGACATATTTTAAGATCTACATCCAACAGTTTTAAAGAGACCATTATTGTAGTGGTCTCATTGAATAATTTTTCCAACAAAAGGATACTAAAGATTACACAGAAAACCATAAAAAGATCCTATAAAAAGATAATTTAAGATCTACATCCAACAGTTTTAAAGAGATGACATCTAACGTTTTCTCAATATTTTGATATTTAATAACAGATATCTTCCCTAAGTTAGTGAGTTATTGTTGTTAATTAGTTTTACTGTTTACTGTATTGTATCAGTTTGTTGATTTGTTATAATTTGTTATAAGTTGTTATCAATTTGTTAATTTGTTATAAGTTGTTATCAGTTTGTTAACAACTAATCATGTATTTAAGAGAGGTTTTCCATCTTGAATGAATGAGAAGGTCAAATAGGTTTTACTCTTTGATTGATATGGTATCAGAGCAATTTTTTCTCTAAATTTTCTTCGCGCCCTTATTCAAACTTCGTGCGCTTTCTTCTTGTTCGATTTTGATTCTCTGGTGAACAAGGAGGCTGTCGTTGATGATTCTTTGGATATTGATGTGCAGTTGAATCCCTTTCTTCTCCATCATTCTTTTGCATCAACAACCACCCTGGTTAATCAACCTTTGATCGGTGCTGATAACTATGTTTCGTGGAGCATAGCCATGCTTTTGGCACTTTCGAGAAAAAACAAGGAAGACTTCGTTGATGGAACTATTGAAAAGCCTACATCTACGAAATTAGCTAGAACTTGGAAATGTAACAATGATATCATCGACTCTTGGATCATGAACTCTGTCTCCAAAGAGATCGCTGCTAGTATTGTTTACACAAGTTGCGTCAAGGACGTTTGGGACGAACTCACTGATTGATTCAAGGAGAGTAATGGCTTGAAGGTTTATTAATTAGCTTCAGAAGGAACTTATAACCACTACTCAAGGTACTCTGTCTATCGAGGCCTATTTTACAAAATTAAAGACGATTTGGCAAAATCTTAGCCATTTTCGCCCTAATTTTGATTGTTCCTGCGGAAAACTCAAATCCTTTCCTGAGCACTTAGAATCTGAGTACATCATGATATTTTTTATGGGATTAAATGATCATTATGCTCCAATATGAACTTAGATCTTACTAATGAATCTGATTCCATCCATTAGCAAAGTTTTTGCCTTGGTAATTCAAGAAGAACGCCAATGGAATGCAGGGATAAATGTTTCTTAGCCAAATCCAGTGGCTTTACTTGGTGCCAATAATTCCAAGAAGGATTCTCTTGCTAATTCCAAAAATTATAGTAATCAGCCACATAAGAAAGATCCTCCTCGCGATAATCAGAGGCCTATTTGCTCACATTGTTGAATTCGTGGCCATACCGTGGATCGATGCTACAAGATTCATGGTTATCCACCGGGATACGAGAAATCAAAATCAAGCTTCCACGAGCAACAATTATAATAGTTCTA
This sequence comes from Luffa aegyptiaca, assembly GCA_017139565.1. Taxonomy (NCBI): domain Eukaryota; kingdom Viridiplantae; phylum Streptophyta; class Magnoliopsida; order Cucurbitales; family Cucurbitaceae; genus Luffa; species Luffa aegyptiaca. Next base: position 12,829,449 of record CM029407.1, on the reverse strand, counting down.
ATAAATTTGTTGGAACTAACTTTGTTGCTCAAATATCGCATCCTTCGTCCACTAGAACCAATTTTTTCTCAGGTCTCAATCCCAGTCAGTGCACTCAACTAATGGAGTTTTTATCGACTCATCTTTCAAGTTGAAAAATCTGAACCTATTACAGCAACCACTTATGCTGTTCATGTTACAGGTATTTGTTCCACTATTTCGCCTACTTATTCGAATACACGGATCTTGGATTCGGGTGCATCTAGACATATCTGTCATTGTTCACATTTTTTCCGTAATTGGCGACCTGTTAATGATGTCTCTGTTGTGTTACCAACATCTTACCAAGTGCATGTCAATTACATTGGTGATATTCAGATTTCTCAGGACTTAATCCTTCATGATGTTTTATATGTTCCACAATTTTCATATAATCTCGTATCTGTGAGTTGCCTGCTGCTAGATGACAACATTGAGCTTAAATTTTCTAACCAACATTGTACTATACAGGACAATCGCCTATTGAAGATGATTGGCAAGATTGATTGTCACAATGACTTATACGTACTGAATACCTACTCCATGGTTTCTGTTTGCTCAGTATCATCCACAACATGGCACCATCATTTGGGTCATCTCTCTCCTAAATGACTTTTACATATGAAAGATACACTTACATTTGTTGATTCTCTTAGTAGTACTTGTCATATCTATCATTTGGCTAAGCAAAGAAGAATGTCTTTTCCATTCAATAATCATGTTGTTGCAGAAATTTTTTATTTAGTCCACTGTGATGTTTGGGGTCCTTTTAAAACTCCCACATATAATGGACATAGATTTTTCTTGACTATTGTGGATGATTGCTCTCGGTATACTTGGGTGTTTCTTATGCTTGTGAAGTCTGATGCTATTTCTATAATTTCTTGCCTTTTCAAGCTTATTGAAACGCAGTTTTCAAAGGTTACTAAAGTTTTTTGATCTGATAATGCACCTGAACTACGTTTTGAGGATTTTTTTTTTTTGCATCAACTGGTACTTTGCATCAATTTTCTTGTGTGGAACGCCCCCAACAAAATTCTGTTGTTGAAAGAAAACATCAACATTTGTTGAATGTTGCTCGAGCATTGATGTTTCAGTCTCACATTCCTATTCGTTTTTTGGGGGGATTGTGTTCTTACTGCCACTTATCTTGTTAATCGTACACCTATGCCACTGTTATCCAATGAAACACCTTTTTCTATACTGCATTGAAGGATTTTGAATTCCCTAATTCCAATAAAGCGGAAGCGTAATTGGGACCGATTCATAGTTAATTTTGTTTATCCAAAAAATATCATTACATTGGCAAAAATCATAGAACAAATTCTATAGAAATTTAAGGCTAAGCATACAAAATTTAGATCTAAATCTATAATAATAAAAAAAAAAAAAAAAAAAAAAAAAAGAGAAGCAAACCTCTGTTGACGTCTCTGAAAATCAAGAATGATTCTTGATTGCTCTGCAACAACGAAGAACACCACCAATTGGTTACACCGGTATATCTCTGAGACTATTGGTGGCAGGAGACTGGTGGGAGTCTTTTAGGAGAGATCTCTGAGAGAAGTAGAATGAATGGGATGCCTTTCACCCCACCCCAGGGGTCCTATATATAGGTAAAGGCCAAGACCTTTTCCTAATAGGAAAGAGTTATGAATAAGTTCAAATTTATCATCTTATTCATATCTAATTTTAATAAATAATTAATTAATTCCATAATTAATTAATTACCCAATTAAATATCACATATTTAATCTTAGGGATTTTATTAAAATTAATATGAATCCAATTCATATTTAATTATTTGAACTCTTTCAAATATTTTTCTCTCAAGAATTAATTTGTGAAATTAATTCAAAAATTATATTATAAAGTTTCATAAACTTTATATTATAATGTATCAACATACATTATACGATTCCCTTAAATAAATTGAACACTCTCCATTTACAACTTAATTGCCTCAAGTCTCTTTACGAGCTACCAGTGGGACCTAATGGACCTACAGATCAGAAGCTCCAACGATATGAGACTAATTGGCTAAACTCATTAACCAAATTAGTCACTATTTGTTAACTGTGGGTCACTCCACTAAAGACCAACAGCTGCACTCTTCTTACTGCAGAATATTTCTGTGTCCACGAATATCGACCAATAACGGCAAGTTAGTCCTTCACGAGTGTTCGTAACTCCAGCTGGGTCAAATTACCGTTTTACCCCTGAGTTACCTCTACCTCCTTAAGTATCAGTGCTCCTCTAATGAATAACCTGTTTGTGGTCCAACCATCAAACAGAAACCTCTCTCAGGCCAGTGAGAGGGTTGGGCTCTTTGTTCAAGACCCGGAGACACCACTTAAGGGAACACTCATCTACTGTCTCAAAAGTCGGGAAGGAGTGAATTCCATCTTGTGTGATTATGTTCCCAGCTCCCCACTTGGTCTTGTCCCCAAAATGGTAGGCTTATTGAATCGGCGTACTGGCCACTCTCACCCATACAAATCAAAGGACAATTCCTCGCGAACAGGAGTCCATAATCCACTCAGGATTTAGACTAAGTTGTTTAGGCCATCCTAGTGAAATAGAAACCTAACTAGTTAACGGTGTTATGCTAACGGTTACTATTTCGCTGTCCGATCTTATGCAAACTTATTGCATAGGATACCCACACTCACATGTCTACTACATGGACGCTTTGGATCAATGCGTATGTATCAAATACAAAGCGGGTCGTATCACATAGTGTTACCAGGATAAGGTACCCAGTCTTATCTTGTACTATAGACCTTTTAGGTTGTAACTTGAACATCGATCCCCGTATGTCCCCACATACTAGTTCAAGTTGCATACAAACAACCTTGGATCTTAGTTTATTGGATTTGGGTCAAATTGTGCAATATTTAACAATAACATTTTATTGCAGAAACTCAATAACACTTTATTAAAACAAGTATACAATTTGTTTACATTCACTATCTACGAGTTGTAGGGCATAAAACCCAACATGCACAAGAAGTCTGTTGATTATTCTTTACTAAGAACCTTTGGATGTTTATGTTATGCATCCATTTTTTCTGCTCATCATTCAAAGTTTGATCCTCGTGCTATTTCTTGTGTATTCATTGGTTATCCTTCTAGCATAAAAGGATACCGTTTATATGATATTAAAAAGCGGCAAATTTTCGTATCAAGAGATGTGGTTTTTATGGAAGATGTTTTCCCCTTCCAAAATCTCACAGATGTTTCTCATGTGGATGTCATGTTCTCTGATTTTGTATTACCTTGTCCTGCTTTAGAGTTTATTCCTACTGCAAGGAACTTTCTTGACACTTCACTCACTGGTTTTATGTCTTCTGATATTTCTCACACTACTGGTGATGTTTTACAGAATTCTAATTCTGATGATATTCACGTTTCAACCGACAGTCCTTGCACCACTATTCATGAGCCTACTGGTGATATTCCTGTACCTACTGATGATATTATTAATACTGGTGCCCGTATTGATACTAATGCAGATGGTAATGTTGGTGACACTGCAGGACATGAACATGTTAATGAACCTATTAATAGGTCGTGAAGCTGGTAGCAGTGTTATTTCTCGTTTTGTTGGTCTCCGACGGTCTTCAAGGAATCATCATCCTCCTGGATTTTTGCAAGATTACCACTGTAATCTATTGTTACATCGAGACAACAATTCTAATGATAAGTTTCCTTAATCCATTCAAGGTTTCTTATCCTATGCAGGTTTAATTCTTCTCACAGGCAATTTGTGTTTAATATCTCCACAACTTTTGAACCATCATTTTTTCATCAAGCTATTAAATATCCTCATTGGAAGGCTGCCATGGATGAGGAGATAGCTGCTATGGAACGCACCAATACATGGAGTGTTGTTCCCTTACCTCTCGGTCATCATCCTGTTGGTTGCAAATGGATATATCAGGTCAAGCACAAAGCTGATGGTCCAGTGGATCGTTATAAAGTCTGACTTGTAGCAAAAGGGTATAGTCAACAAGAAGATATAGATTACTTTGATACATTCTCTCCTGTTGCTAAGATTGTCACAGTAAAGCTATTTTTGTCTCTCACTGCTTCTTTTGGATGAGGTCTCATCCAATTAGATGTTAACAATGCATTTTTAAATGGTGATTTGATTGAAGAGGTATACATGGCTTTGCCTCTTGGCTATTACAATGAGAATAAACCGGTTGATGGTTCTCCTCTTGTATGAAAATTACATAAGTCCATTTATGGTCTCAAACAAGCTTCATGTCAGTGGTTCTTTAAGTTTTCTCATGTGTTAACATCTAATGGCTTTTCCCAATCAAAATCGGATTATTCTCTGTTTACCAAAGGGCAAGGACTCACTTTTGTGGCTTTGTTAGTATATATGTTGATGATATTTTGATCACAGTCCCTTCACCTACTGAGATTGCTAATGTAAAGGCATTACTTCAGTCCAAGTTTATGCTCAAGGATCTGTTGGGTTTTATACCCTAAAACTCGTAGATAGTAAATGAAGCAAATTAATCGATCTCAATAAAGCGTTGTTTGAGTGATTCAGTAATTTGTTATTGAATAATCGAGTTTGCATTAATTAACCCTAAAATCCAATAAACTAAGATCCAAGGTTGTTTAAATGAAACTTGGACTAGTATGTGGGGACATACGGGGATCGGTGTTTAAGTAACAACCTAAATGGTCTATAGTATAGGGATAAGGCTGGGTACCTTATCTTGGTGACCTTATGTGATTCGACCCACTTTGTATTCGATACAGATGCATTGATCAAAAGCATTTATGTAGGAGACATGCAAGTGGGGGTATCCTATGCGATGAGTTTGCATAAGACCGGACCGCGAAATAGTTAACCACTAGATGTAACACCGTTGACTAGTTTAGGTTTCTATTTCAATAGGATGACCTAGGTGACTAAATCTCAATTCTGAGTCTGTTATGAACTCTTTTTTAGGAGGGATTGTCCATACATCTGTATGGGTGAGAATGGCCAGTTCGCTGACTCAATAATCCTACCATTTCAGGGACAAGACCGAGTGGGGGCTGGGAACATAACACTACAAGATGGAATTCACTTCTTCCCCTATAAGGGTAAGTAGATGTGTGTTCCCTTAAGGGCTGATTCCGGGGCTTGAAAAAAAGTGCGTTGTCCTCTCCTGGCCCGAGAGGAATTCATGTTTAGTGGTTGGACCATAACCAGGTTGTTCATTAGAGGGATCAGTGGTACTTAAGGATCCATCGGTAACCCAGGGGTAAAACGGTAATTTGACCAGCTGGCGTTACGAACACTCGTGAAGGATTAACTTACTGTATTGGTCGATATTCGTGGACACAGAAATATTCTACAGTGAGAAAAGTGCAGCTGTGGGTCTTTAGTGGAGTGACCCATAGTTAACGAATGTTGGTTAACTTGGTTAATGAGTTGAGCCAGTTAATCTCGTAACGGGTTCTGAGATTAATTAGTCTTGATTTTTAAAAAGAATTTAGTTAATTGTATTTGATACAATTAATATAACGTATGGAGATATATTACAGTATAAGTTTAATTAGTGAATTCAACTTTATAATAAAATTAATTTTGGATGTGATTAGAAATTTATCAATTAGAGAATTATATATTTGAAGGAGTTCAAATATTAAATATTAACTGGATTCATATTAAACTATAGGTTAAAAATAATATGAATAGGAATTCATATTAAAACTATAGTATATGAGAGAATTATTAATTTAATTAAATATGTGATATTTGATTAATTCATAAATTAATTAATTGGAGAATTAATTAATTTAATCAAATTAATTCCATAGTAAATAATTAATGTACATTTGATGCACATTAAAACTATAGGTTAAATGAGAGAGGTACATTTGAATATGATTCAATTGTAAAATTAATTAAGTATATGATATTTAATTAATGTGGGGAACAATTAATTTAGAATCAATTGGTTGTCTTATTTAATTCAATTGAATATGATTTAATTGAATTAAAATCTTTATGTTACAATTAATTTAATTAAAACTGGTTTAGTTAAATTATTTTATAATTAATTGGATTATTAATTATTATATGATAATAATTAATGGTCCAGATCTTTAATGATAATGATCAAAGGCCGAGATTCATCAGGGAAGTTATTCTCTTTTGCCCTAACTTCCTCCAACGTGTGGGAAGAAAAGAAGGAACGGTAGTTTCTGTTTTTCTTGGAAAAACCGATAAGCCTCTCTCTCACACTTCCAGTGATTCCATCATTTTCACAGAGAACTCATTTCTCTCTAAGAAATTCTCTCAATGAATTCAACAACATGTTGTAAAATTCCCAATCCAAGACCACGGCGATCCCACAATCGCAATCTCAAGGTGATCCAAGAGATATAGCGGGTGTTCGCGATTGGTTGTATTTGTTGTAGATTTTTAGTTCATTGAATTTAATTGGGAGCATTGTGCTGTGGTGCATTCGATCTACAACACATAAATGCTCAAAATTCTAAAGCGTTTAGATTTCATATATATCATGCTTAATCTGTAAAGATGTATGAAATTGTTTCTATTTTTGCCCAACGTACCGGTTTTCTAATGGTTGAAATTCAAACACGCTCGATGTAAACCGCTTCTGCTGCGGATTCAATTCCTACAAATGGTATTAGAGTCATTTCGTGTTTGAAATTTCAATCTTAGAATTTGCGTTGAGGCAGTTGGTGGGATCGATTTGCATAATTGGTTTGCTTAAAGACTGTTTAGGTATTTTGGCCTTAGATTTACAAATTCCTTTGATTTGATCATGTAAGGGCCCATGTTTTTGGGGCAAATTGTTGTAAATCATGCTTTGTAAGTCCGTGTGTAGAAATTAGGAGTCAATTGGTTGATTTCTGCTTGAATCGGGGTCCAATTTGGTGATTTACGGCTGCTGGAACGAAGAACAGAGGACAAACCCGAGGCGTGGTGTTGAGACACTACTCAACAGCGTCGAGATGCCGATGAACAAATCTGGGAAAATTCGAGCCAGCGTCTCGACGCTGGCGGTAGTTTCCAAACTTCCGCATCCGTGACGCGTTTTCGTGCGGAGTGTGCGTAGTTGCAGTGGTTTCGTTAGTTTGGAGTTGGTTTCGGTTCGGTTTGCTGAAGTTTGGTCCGGTTCAAGGCTGGTTGGTCTGGTTCATGAAGCAACTGATCCGGTTTGAGCTGTATGAGTCCGGTTCGAGCGATTTTGACACAGTTCAGTCCGGTTTTGAGCGGTTCGAAAGGGTTCGAGGCAGTTCAGACCACTTACAAGGCGATTTAGGGCTAGATTTTGATTAATTGTTCTAATCTTTCATTATTTTTTCCCTAGGGTGCTAAAATACCAGTCTTTATAGCTATTTATAGCTTTATGAATGTCATTTAGCTAGATCCCACCATAGGTTAAGCATGAATCATGCATAATAGTATGTTATAATAGTTATAATGTATGGTGTTTATGTATGATTGCAATTTCATAAGTCTTTTAGTATAACTGTTATATTAAATATATGAAATTGGAAAAGCATGATGCATGACATTAATTTAGATAAATATAAGAGTTATGTTTAATTAATGTAGCACGTATGCTTAGGATTATTTTCATGAGTAATAATGTAGTTAGTTATATTATGGATGGAAATAATAAAAGTCAATGCTTGATTTTCATATATGTTTTTAATATAAAGTGTTATGTTAATCAGATGAAAATGGAAAAACATTGAGCATGACATTAATTTAGATTAATATAAGAGTTATATTAAATTAATGTCAATGATCATGTAATTTAATTTCGTGGATGTTTAATTAGTATAATCGATATTAATTAAATGGAAATTGAAATTGCATGAAGCATGACACTACTTTAGATTAATATAATTGTTATATTAATTAAATTTTATGGACGTCATGAACATATGGTGTTTAAAATAACTTGAATTAGATTTTTATTAGGAAACACCATAGGAGCATGTTATAGGACTAATCATTAAAATTTTATAATAGTTATAAAAATGATTAGAAACTGTCAACTTGTAACAAAGAGTTGCATGCAAACATAGGATCTTAGGTTAAATTGAATTAATTTTAAAATGTTTAAAATTAATTAGACCTAAGCTCACTTTAATTATAATAGGATTAGAATTATTTTCTTACTTAGAATTAAAATAGTTTTAATGAACTAAGTAGGAAAAACATTACTATGATTATAAGGGAACTCTCCCTGTGAAGTTTTGTCTAGGCTGGGGGTATTTAAGTTGACGGTTTACGAAACACCTCCTACCTGGGAACAGACCTGGAACTTGAGTTGAATTAATCATAGTATAATGTTAGCATACAATGTCACTAGGTAATTAAAAGAGTTTAATTCACCTAGACATTAGAGTAACAACCTATATATATAAGAGTTATATAAAGGCATAGACTTAGATAGATTCACTTAACTGGAATTTACTTAAGTAATAGACCCTAAAATTCTAAAAATACTTAGTGGGAGGAAATATGACAAAACGAGATTGTCTTAAATCAAGTTTTGCTCTCACGTCCTCGAGAGTTCACAACGTGAGATCCATGCTTGGCCTCGAGTCACCCTGGGAGTGATCCCCTACGGATGGTGTTTGCATGGATCAATAACAAGGTGAATTAGTGAGTATTTTATAGTAAGTGGGAGCAAGACACGTGTCAACGTATCCTACGGTCTCCTCCATTAGGTTGCACCGTGAGATTCTTATGATCTGCCTGCGAGTCGCCCTGGGAGCGATCACCCTACGAATGGCTTGATCATGGGAGTCGGAACAACACAAACTCCAGAAATGGATAGGGTTTCTTAGGTCCATTTCCAACTTTGACTTTCCCTACGGTAGCATTGTTGGGGTCGACCTCTAAGATCTGAAAATGGAGGGTCACACTTACAGAAATTGTTAAGGTGTTAATGATTAACAATTGTTAAGGTGTTAATGATTAACAATTTTCTGATCGAAAAACGGTAGCTAAGAACTATTGGAATATGAGTTATTCTGGTAATAGGGATTGGTTGAGATTGTCTCAATTCAGGGGAGAAGTAGTTGACTGCCCTATGGTAGCTGTTGCTCTAAACCTTTGAAGTATCGTTTCAAAATAAATATTTTGTCTATGAGTCCATCATTACTTTTTCTAAATTGATTGGATTAAATAATAATAAAATGCAAGAAAACTAATTAAATTAATTTGTTTGTTTTCAGCATGAATCGTTCTGTGAATGCCTTTAATAACCCCGAATGTAAATATGGTATATCTAATACAACAAAGGAAATAAACTTAAACACTAATTGTGTGGCAAATAATTTGGATTTGGTCTTAACTGAGGAATGTCCTCAGGGCCATATGTTTAATTCATCTGGAATTGTTCATGATGAATATGACATAAACTGCTTAGCAAATCTCAATGACAGTAAATGTGATTTATTAGTCATTGAAACGTGTATAGTGGAAAATGATGATACAGCCTGGACCCTTGATTCAGGTGTCACTCATCACGTATGCTCTTCCTTTGAGGGAATGAGCTCCTGGCAACAATTGGATGCTGGGGAAATGACTCTCAGAGTTAGGACTGGGGAGTTCATTTCAGCTAAAGTAGTGGGAGATATTAAAATGTTCTTCTCCAAGGAACGTTATATGTTATTAGATAATGTATATATAGTTCCCAAGATAAAAAGAAATTTGATTTCTATTTCTTGTTTGCTTGAACAAGGATATTCAGTGTCTTTTTCTGTAAATGAAGCTTTCATTACTAAACGGGGTGCTGATATCTGTTCTGAAAAAATGGAAAACAACTTATATGTTTTAAGACCAATAAAGTCTATGACTATTTTAAACAATGAGATGAGATGTTTAAAACAGTTGAGACTCAACCAAAGTGGCAAAATGTTTCTCAAATTACCTATCTTTGACACTTGAGACTTGGCCACATTAATCTCAATAGGCTTGGGAGATTGGTTAAGAACGGACTTCTAAGCGAGTTAGAAGATAGTTTTCTACCTCCATGTGAGTCATGTCTCGAAGGTAAAATGACCAAACGACCTTTTACTGGAAAAGGTTATCGTGTCAAGGAGCCCTTAGAGCTCGTACATACGGATCTCTGTGGTCCAATGAATGTTAGGGCTCGAGGAGGGTATGAATATTTCATCTCTTTCATAGATGATTATTCAAGGTATGGTTATTTATACCTAATGAGTCATAAGTCTGAAGCCCTTGAAAAGTTCAAGGAGTATAAGGCTGAAGTTGAGAACTTGTTAGGTAAGACCATTAAAACACTTCGATCTGATCGAGGTGGAGAGTATATGTGTTGGGTTTTATGCCCTAAAACTCGTAGATAGTGAATGTAAACAAATTGTATACTTGTTTCAATAAAGTGTTATTGAGTTTCTACAATAAAGTGTTATTGTTAAATATTGCACAATTTGACCCAAATCCAATAAACTAAGATCCAAGGTTGTTTACATGTGACTTGAACTAGTATGTGGGGACATACGGGGATTGGTGTTCAAGTAACAACCTAAAAGGTCTATAGTACAAGGATAATGTTGGGTACCTTATCCTGGTAACACTATGTGATACGGCCCGCTTTGTATTCGATACAGACGTATTAATCCAAGGCGTCCATGTAGGAGACATGCGAGCGGGGGTATCCTATGCAATGAGTTTGCATAAGACCGGACCACGAAATAGTAAACCACTAGATGTAACACCGTTAACTAGTTAGGTTACTGTTTTAATACGATGACCTAGGTAACTCAGTCTTAATCCTGAGTGTGTCATGAACTCCTTCTCATGAGGGATTGTCCTTTGATTAGCATGGGTGAGAGTGGCCAATACGGCGACTCAATATGCCTTCCTTTTTGGGGACAAGACCAAGTGGGAGGCTGGGGACATGACAACACAAGAAGGAATTCACTCCTTCCCACTTCTAGGAGAAGTAGATGAGTGTTCCCTTAAGTGGTGACTCCGGGACTTGAACAAAGGGATCCCGTCCTCTCACTGGCCCGAGAGGAACTTTCTGTTTAATGGTTGGACCATAAACAGGTTGTTCATTAGAGGAGCGCTGGTACTTAAGGAGACAGATGTAACACAGGGGTAAAACGGTAATTTGACCCAACTGTAGTTACAAACACTTGTGAAGGATTGACTTACCGGTATAGGTCTATATCCGTGGACACATAAATGTTCTACAGTGAGAAGAGTTCAGTTGTGGGTCTTTAGTGGAATGACCCACAGTTAATGAATATTGGTTAACCTGATTAATGAGTTTAATCGGTTAACCTCATATCATTGGAGCTTCTGATCTGTAGGTCCATTAGGTCCCCCTGCTAGCTCGTAAAGAGTAATTAGGAACAATTATATCTTGAGAGAATTTGAATAGTTCAAATTCATATTGGGAATTAAGTTAATTGTATGAGATACAAATTAATATAATGTATCAGATACATTAAAATATAAAGTATAATTTGAAATTAAACTTTATTATTATGAGAGAAATAAATATTTGAAGAAGTTCAAATATCAATATGAATTTGATTCATATTAAATTTATAGGATATAAGAGAATTGGAAGGAGTTCCAATTTTAATATGAATTTGATTCATATTATAGAATTAATTAATTGAAGGCCTGAAATTAAATATATGATATTTAATTGGGTAATTAATTAATTAACTAATAGAAGGTCTGAAATTAAATATATGATATTTAATTGGTGATTAATTAATTTAAAGAATTAATTAATTGGAAATTAATCAATTATGAAAATGATTAATTACTTATGGAAGTAATTAATCATTTATGGAAATGATTTAATCACTTATGGAAGTGATCAATCAATTATGGAATTGATTGGTTATGGAATTGATTAATTATGGAAAAGATTAAATCAATTATGAAAATAATTGATTTTAAATGAATATTTTATTCATGGCCTTTCTCCTATAAATAGAACACTAACCCTAGGGTTTATGTGAGAGAACATATGGCCACCATAAGGTCCTCTCATATTCTCTCAACCCAAGAACTCTAGGGAGAATTTTCTCTCTAGAGTTTTTCCCATTCAAGATTAGGTAGTCCCACAACTAAGTTCCTAATCTCAGAGTTATAGCGGGGAAGATCAAATGGTGGTGTTCTTCGTTGTTGCAGAGCAATCAAGAATCATGTCCGTTGAAGTATTCAGAGTCGTCAACGGAGGTATGTTTTTCACCGCTTAACCTTTTGCCAATGTATTGGTATTTTGTAGAACAAAATTAATTTACGAACGGTCCAATTGCTTCCGCTGTAATGGAATTGGGAATTCCAATCCTTCAATATGAACTTCGAATTCCAGAACAATTTGATGGAACATGGAATCACGTCCCAACTCTCAGCACCTGGTACACCTCGGTAGAATGGTGTATCAAAAAGGAGAAACAGAACCTTGTTAGACATGGTTCGATCTATGATGAGCTATGCTCAATTGCCTAATTCTTTTTGGGGATATGCAGTAGAGACTGCAGTATATATTTTGAATGTCATTCCCTCAAAGAGTGTTTCTAAAACACCTTTTGAGCTCTAGAGAGGGCGTAAAGCTAGTTTACGTTATTTCAGAATTTGGGGCTGCCCTGCACATGTGCTAGTGGCAAACCCGAAGAAATTTGATTCACGTTTAAAATTATGCCTATTCGTAGGCTACCCGAAAGAAACAAGAGGTTGATACTTCTTTGATCCACAAGAAAATAAAGTATTTGTATCGACAAATGTTACTTTCTTGGAAGAAGACCACGTTAGAGAACATAAGCCACACAGTAAGATGGTGTTAAGTGAACTTTCTGGTGAAGCTACAAATACATCGACAAGAGTTGTTGATGAGGCTGGACCTTCAACAAGGGTTGTTGATGAATCCAGTACAGAGGTTGGACCTTCAACAAGAGTTGTAGATGAGCCCAGTACATCTGGTCAAGTCCATCTTTCTCAAGAGTTGAGATTGCCTCGACGTAGTGGAAGGGTTGTCATTCAACCTGAACGCTATCTGGGTTTAGCAGAAACTTCAGCTATCATACTTGATGATGGAGTTGAGGATCCATTGACCTTTAAACAGGCAATGAATGATGTGGATAAAGACCAGTGGGTCAAAGCTATGGACCTTGAGGTGGAGTCGATGTACTTCAATTAAGTCTGGGATCTTGTAGACCAACCTGAAGGGGTAAAACCCATAGGGTGCAAATGGATCTACAAGAGGAAGCGAGACGCAGCTGGGAAAGTACAGACTTTCAAAGCTCGATCTGTGGCAAAGGGTTATACCCAAAGGGAGGTGGTGGACTATGAGGAAACCTTCTCTCCAGTTGCCATGTTAAAGTCAATAAGGATTCTCTTGTCCATTGCCACATTTTATGATTATGAGATTTGGCAAATGGATGTCAAGACTGCTTTTCTTAATGGCAATCTTGAGGAGAGCATCTTTATGTCTCAACCAGAGGGGTTCATTGCTCAAGGTCAGGAGCAAAAAGTTTGCAAGCTTAAACGATCCATTTATGGGTTGAAGCAAGCTTCCAGATCTTGGAATATAAGGTTTGATATAGCGATCAAATCTTATGGCTTTGACTAGAATGTTGATGAGTCTTGTGTTTATAAAAGGATTATCAACAGTTCAGTAGCTTTTCTGGTGTTGTATGTAGATGATATTCTACTCATTGGGAATGATGTAGCATATCCTACTGACATTAGTGGCTATCGACTGAGTTCCAAATGAAAGATTTGGGTGAAGCTCAGTATGTTCTAGGGATTCAAATAATAAGGAATCATAAGAACATAACATTAGCCATGTCTCAAGCATCCTATATAGACAAGATGTTGTCTAAATATAAGATGTAGAATTCCAAGAGGGGTTTACTACCCTTCAGGCATGGAGTTCATTTGTCTAAGGAACAGTGTCTTAAGACACCTCAAGAAATTGAGGATATGAGACGGATCCCTGCTGCTTTAGCTATGGGCAGTTTTATGTATGCCATGTTGTGTACTAGGCCTGACATATGTTATGCAATTGGGATAGTCAGTAGATACCAATCTAATCCAGGGTTAGACCACTGGACTACAGTGAAAAACATCCTCAAGTATCTTCGGAGAACGAGGGACTATTAGCTTGTGTATGGCACTAAGGATTTGATCCTTACAGGATACACAGACTCTGACTTTTAGACTGATAAGGAAATCCACATCAGGATCAGTGTTTACCCTTAATGGGGGGCTATAATCTGGTGTAGCATCAATCAAGTTAATTTTTGAAAACTAAAAAAGTAGTTTTCAAAAACTTGTTTTTGTTTTTGGAATTTGACTCGGAATTCAAATGTATCCTTAACAAAGATGAAAACCATTATAAGGAAATCGAGAGAAAACAAATTTAATTTTCAAAAACCAAATGGTTAATTATCAAACGAGGCCTAAATTATCATGGTTTTCTCAATCTGATTCTTTAAATTTTCAAATGTTCTATTTTAGTCTAAACAATTTACATAAAAGATTATTTCAATCCTCCTTGTTAATCTTTTACAAATCACTTAACAAAAATTTGACACAAAATGTTTAAAGTCACATGTTGAATGATAAAATGTTGAGTTTTGAACCAAATCTCAACTTTTGTCTAAAGAATTAAAAAAAATGTAAAACTAAAATAAATATTTTACCTGAAAAATTAGGAATAAAATTTATATGGAAATGATTATTACAAATATCTTCCTTGAGAAAAACAATAAAGACATTGATTGCATAACCTTTATTGCTTTCCCACGTGCCTTCATTTTATTTAATTTCTTAGAATTTACTCCATAATTTTATTTATTTTTTTGAGATTAGAATTTACTCCATAATATTAACGTTCGTTTTCTAAGCCATATAAATATCATTCCAAATTCTCCACATTTCACACGCCTTCAAGTTTTTTGGTTATATACAACCAATATAACACAATACACACATCCTCTAATTTGATCTTTATTAGCCTGTCATGTCTCATCGCACAGATAATCGATTGGTTCGAATTTTAAAGGAAAACGACGATCTTCGACGAGACCCGCCATCGAACTGCAGCGCTGGTATCGTTAGCGACAGCGATTTTGATCAATGGGAGGCGACCATCATCGGACCAGAAGGGACCCCTTACGAAGGAGGTTTATTTAAGCTTTCCATACACCTTCCCGACGAGTATCCAATGAAGCCACCAAAAGTAAGCTTCAAAACAAAAATTTACCATCCTAACATCAGCAGCAGCAAGGGCAGCATTTGCCTTGACCTTCTCAAGGGAAATTGGAGTGCTGCTAATACAATATCAAGTGTGTTGATTTCGATTTGCTCCATGTTAAATGAACCAAACCCAGATGATCCTCTTGAAATAGAGATTGCAAGGATTTACAAGAACGATAGGCTCCAGTTTGAGATGACTGCTCGTCAATGGACCAACGATTTTGCTCATTAGTAGTCATAAGATAATAATATAATTAGAAAGCAATATCTTATAAACAAGAAAGCAATATCTTAAATAACCTTCTTGTATCTAGTGAAGACAATAAATAAAGAGATATTTAGTGAGTATACTTTTATTTAGCATTGTACTTATAGATAATGTATTGAAGTTTCTTCAAATTGATATGCTTTTATAAATTTATTTGAAAAAAATAATATGGTCATTAGCCAAGTATATATCAGGGTTTTAAATTTTGGATATTTCCATCAGTATTTCCATATGTTTTTGGGTTCAACGTCGACATGTAGAGTTTAGGTTTCCCACAAGGAATTATTCTCTATTTTTCTTTTTTTTTTCTTTCCTTTTTTAAAGCTAAATACAATTAAATAATTCTTTTGATAAATTTTCAAATCCATAGTTAATTAACTATTGATGGGAAATATTTATTAGTTTTCAATTAGATAGTTAATTATTCATGAAAAATGTATCATTTAATTTTCAATTAAATGTATCATTTAATTAAATGACCCATCAGTCTTTTTCTTTCATCCTATTGAGTGTGATTCTCTGAGTATATACTAGGTGTTACCGTGTGCATTTACGAAGTGCTTGTTCTTACAAGGGTTGCTTAAGCCACTTGTATTGGAAGGGTTGAGTGCATCAAAAATAGTCTGCGTTACTAAGGTTGATTTACTAGAGACCGAGGTATGTTTCGAGAAAGCTTCATGTTTTGTTGCTATAGAAATCAGAGCCTTCAGGTTTTTGGTAGGGGAATGAAGAAATTAAAGGAATCATAGGTAGTTGGTATGATCATGAAAGAAGCTTGTAGCTAACAACTTAAGTTCTTTGTGGAGCTAGAGTGATGTAATTTAAATACATATTGAAAAGGAAGAATTTCTTTGCCATAGAAATTTCAAATTAGGATGGTATAACACTTCGAACTTTAACCCATATAACTAATTAGCTACATATCACCATAAGCTAATTCTACTTTGATCACAAAGGTTAAGAAGAGGGGGCAAAAAAATTCCAATCTTAGTTTGTTTTAAATTAAAAAGTGTTGTATAAAAGATGTTTAGATTTTAAAGATTTCTCTCCAATTTACTTCATTTTTTAGAGTTGATTAATTGTATGAAAAGTTATAATTGTAAAATCTAACTCATTTACACAAAAATTTATGGTCCTTTTACTTTCTATGGAAGATTTCAATATATTTTTAGATTTTATGATGCAATAAACAATTTTTTTTATTAATTTAAAAATTTTAAATATATTGGGAATTAAGAAATAGTTTTGTTTCCAATTCTAATAGGAGATTGTTCTTATATATATACACACAAAGAGATTAAAAAAAATGAAATAAAATCTAAATAAAATTATTGTTATGGGTGAATTTGGACCTAGCTCTAAGAAAGTCAGAATGACGAAAGCCCAAACAAGAAACAAGCCCACCAAGACCCATTGGACCCGAATCAATCTTTAGGGCTATTCCCTCTCCTAGAAGAAAGGGAAAAACTCTAATTTTTCAACTATAGAAGAGACTAACTCCAAAGTAGGGGGACTCAACTTGGTATCTATTTTCTTCTTCTATATTATTAATTTACTTGCTTCACTTATGATCTCCCAACTGACTTAATAAGCATCGGAGTCGGTGTGGCAAGCACCACACCGGTGCACAGTTTTCTCTTGTTTTGCAGGCCACGTCTTTCTCCTTCAAATAATTAAATTCATCGTTGATGTCACGTGAAAGTCAGGTGAGTTGCTTGGTCAAATTTTGGCATCAACAATTATTATTAATTTTAAATTTTTAGGTAGTTTTTAGAGTAGTGCGCGATCTTAAGCAAACCATGTCCACTTTCTCTAAACACACTTATATGTTGTCGAAAGAAAATTATTTTATAAATATTTTTCTTTGGGCTAAATACACAAAATGGTCTCTAACCATTATTATAATTTAAAATTTTCAATTCTACCTTTACCAACATTAGAAATTCTCAATTATATTTTTTTATTAAAAAAATAACAAAAAGTAAATTTATAATTAAATTATTATTTTATTAATATTTAGACATGTAAACATGTCAATCAAACATTCGACTCACATACATACAATTTAAACCGTCCATCAACAAAACACGTAAATAACACGTCTAAGTAGTCGTCCACACGTATCCGTGTATATTAATAAAAAAAAATAACTTAATGATATATCCGTTTTTACTTTAAAATTTTAAAATTTTATTTTTGATCAGTTGATATATTATAGCTTTTTCTTTAGGACGGCATGGATTGCACAATCTTTATTGCTTCCACACATGCCTTTCTATTTATTTTTATGTTAATTTCCTTGTCATCCTTTAATTTGGCTTCCTTTGAATTTACTACATAATCTTAATATTTTCTTTGTAAGATATAAATATTAGGGAAATTGTGCTGGACGACTAGAATAAATAAGTTGTTCAGTTTTTTGGCTAAAAAACTTCCGTTTTTTCGAATGTGGCTACCGTGAATCAAGGGACGCACAAATGGGTGGTGATTTTCCATTTTTACCCCTGGGTATATCCGCGTATATACCGACGCCGTCTATGTTGCCGTTACATGCCCAAGATCTTTTTTCTCCACAATTTGTGGGATTTTCGTTGGTTTCTCCCAGATCCCGTTTTTTTCTCCTTCTAACTGTCAAAATCGGTTTATTCCCTACTTCCACGCATTCTCTAACTCGTATCTCAACTACTGTTCGAAGATCTTTACAATATATAGCTTAATCCAGGTCTTTTTCATTCCCACGATTGGAATACTCTCTAGTATTTTTTTTTTTATTGAATTTTACCATTAACACGAAATGGCTCAACAACAAATCACGATTTTGTTCGGCGGTGTTTGGGATGTGGCAGGAATCTACAATGATTTTAAGTCCGGTGTTGTGACGGTTCCTTGTGATGCTAATCTCTCTCAACTTAAGGTATGTGCTGCTAACTACCTCAACTTGGCTGACAGTAATAGTATCTGACGGCTGACACTCTTCAGGAACTGGTCAAACAACCCGATAAACATAGTCCTTTCAGAAGATAGAGATGTTTTTTGAATGGTAAACGGTTTTCAGAATGGCACGTACATGGATTGTTGTGTAGTTGCGGACGTCCAGGGGGTAGATACTGCTATACACAACGAGGGGGCAGTCGCAAACTCATCCCGAGGGTAATCATATGTTTATCTGTACTGCTAAAATAATTTGATGTTTATTTTTTTTCCAGAAGCCAGCTTGTTATTCATTTTTACCTAGATGATAGATTTTGTCGTAGAGAATTCAAATTAGGTTGTTAGGTGGTTTCAATTATGTATTTCTCTCTCTTCCTCATAAATCTCCTACCTTTTATTTTTGTTTTTTTAAATACCCCAGCTTGAATATTCAATGAAGTTGGAAGTTCAGTTTATGTAATTCCTTGTAACTACCGTACTGGGGGAGTGTTTGTTGTCATTTATGGGTGTGTAATTGGGGGCACTCATTTTTCATTTTTTTTTTTTTGTGAATCGTACGTGTTCACAGCAGGTGGTGTAATTCCGTGTAAATACGGTACGAGGGGATTGTTTTTTGTCAACTATGGGGTTGTAATTGGGGTAATCATTCTTCATTTTTTTTGTGTTTTTCGTGAATCATATGTTTATCTTTAATTAGGGGTAATCATATGTTTATCTATACTGCTAAAAGAATTTGATGTTTTTTTTTTCCAGAAGCCAGCTTGTTATTCATTTTTAGCTAGATGATAGATTTTGCCGTAGAGAATTCAAATTAGGTTGTTAGGTGGTTTCAATTATGTATTTCTCTCTCTCCCTCATAAATCTCATACCTTTTAGTTGCATTTCTCTCTCCTAATATTTCATTTTTAGCTAGATGATAGATTTTGCGGTAGAGAACTCAAATTAGGTTGTTACGTGGTTTCAATTATGTATTTCTCTCTCTCCCTCATAAATCTCCTACCTTTTATAGTTGCATTTCTCTCTCCTAATATTTGATCTAAACGGTAGGAAGTTCTTAGACGTGTTGTTAGGGGTAATTTTGTCTTCTTCAATTAGGAAGTTATTAATTAAAATCACGTTAGCCATTTAGTTAGTTACGAAACCTTTTTAGCTATTTTTCAAGTCTCACCTATTTATTTTAGCCATATATCTCGTTGCCCCTAAATATTATTCATATCTTGCAATTAAGTCCACTCCAGGCAACATATTTATTTACGGCCATCTTTTTATTTTCTTGGGATATTAAAGCTTTTTGAAATGATCAAAGACAAAAGGAAAAGGAATCTATTAATTATTCTCTTATTTACTATTGTATATATTGTTTAAATTATCATGTTTTTCTCATTTTTGGACTTTTTTTTTTTTTTTTTTGAGTTCAAATGGAATCATTATATTCCTAATCCTTATAACTTCAAAGATCATGCGTCGCCAACATGAGCATAGTTCAAGTGGCATAACTCTTGTACTAACGATCAAGAAGTTTGTGGTTCCAATCTTCTCATCCTCACATGTTGTCAAAAAAAAAAAAACCTCAAACTAATAATTGTATCAATTTAAACCCTAAACTATTGTAAGTGGATCAATTTAGATTCTCTATTAGAATTTTATTCTAAAATCATTAGTACATAACTTAATACATGTATAAGACTTATTTAAATGCATGGATTAACATAATACTAGAGAGAAATACTAAAATCAAATAGATAAGAGTGGTTTTTCATCTTCTCACCTTCCTCTATTTTTCTCTACTTATTTAATTAAAAAGAATTACGTGATCATTTGTCTTGCTACTTTGGTAGGATTTTTAGAGAAAAATAATTTAATTTACATAATTTCGTGTTGATTTTAAAAAGAATCAAGTGAAAATAGTTATGGATCACTAACCAAGAGTGTAAATTGATTCAGTTAAGAAAGCTTAGAATTTAAATTGATACAATTATTAGTTTGAGGTTTAAATTGATACAACTCTCAAATTTTAGGGGTATAAATTAATTTTTCGCTAGGACAATGTGTTGAAGCTTTTAAGAAATATCAAAATATTGAGAAACACGTTGGAAAAGAAAATCGAATACTAGAAAAAGTAAAACAAACGTTAAAATCGGTCCCAACGATGAGTTTATCATTATAGAATACTACAATAAGTTTAGTATAGAATATTATAATTTCAAATGTCCAATTTTAGTCCCAGTGCATTCAATAAAGCTTAAAATTGGTCCCTACAATGAGTTTATTGTTAATTTTTCTTTAAAAAAAAAATCAATCTCTATTAACCTTCCTTCTACAAATTTTAGAAATATTCTCACATATATCTTTTCTTGTATGAATTATTATTATTTAACCAATGTTGATAAAAAATAATAATAATAATAACTTTAAACTTCCGGTAGGAACCAATTTTAAGTTTTACTAAAAGTACCGGACTAAAATTGGACATTTGAAAGTAACGAGACTAAAATAGAACAAAATCCAAAGTAATAGGGACCAAAATGATATTTTAAGAAAAAATTATTAGCTGGCATAAGAGTTTATATCCTCGATCAAGAGGTCAGAAGTTCAAATCTCTCATCTCACATGTGGCAAAAAAACATTATTTTGTAAAGTAAATTAACAATTTTCTTAAATATTACTTAACATTTATGAGAGTTTTTTAAGTTATAGAGTATACCTCCGGGAGTTTGGCAATTTTGCACCAAATTGAGCTTGTCATAACGTATGTATTTTTAACAAAAGGTCACAAGTTTGAAGCCTCTCATCCCAATTATTGTTGAAGTAAAAAAAAAAAAATTATAACAATTGCAACCGACAAAAACTCGTGCTCGAAAATAAATATACATATAGAATTTTTTTATTTCATTTTCGAACATGGGTTTTTTTAGTCCAAGTGTATCTTGTTTTTACTACGAATTATTTTCCTTTCCTTGGTTAACAATAGTTGTAGTTTTTCCAATATTTGCGAGTTTATTACTTTTTTTTCCCTCATAGAGGAAATAAAGTAATGAGATGGTATACTATATGTATCTGTGTACTCGAGCTCCTTCTAACAACCTATGCATTTTGTTATCATTTCGAATTAGACGATCCATTAATCCAACTGACGGAGGATTATAAATGGATCCCTTTTTTGGATTTTTACTGGAGATTGGGAATAGATGGACTTTCCATAGGACCCATTCGATCGTAATAGAACCCTTTTTTCAAATCAGAAAGTACCCTCTCGGTAGGCCTACACGTTTTAGGTTATCCAGAAGGAATGGAATGACTAATGTGATGTGAAACCTCCACAAAGAAAAAACTCCTTGGACTTCCTTATCCATATGGCCGACCCTAAATTTTCAAATTCAAAAATTAAAATCTCAAACTTTTAAAAACTAGAGGGTTTAGTTTTAACCTTCAAAGTTTAGGGGTCTATTTTTTGTCACTTTTAAAAGTTCGATCGTTTAATTTTTACACTAGCACAAAGTTTAGGGGTGCAATTGTTACAACCATCATACTTTAGGGTAGGTTTTGCAATTTTCCAAAAAAAAAAAAAAAAAAAGAATTTTCGTAAATAAATAAATACTTTTTTAAAACCTAAAAAATTTATTAATTTTTTGGTTAGCTTAAATTACTTTTTTTAGTTCAACAATTAGATCAAAACATTGACCTTTGTGATGGTAATAAATGTCTTATCCGATAAGTTATGCTCGAATTTGTAATTTTATAATATTAGTGAACACAATATTTAGGTCATGTTTACCTCCCTATAATCGTAATCAAGAAATTGCAATGAATATTGTGGGACCTACTTGATTACTATCGAATGTGTTCACCAACATCTGTAATTGGAACGAAAATATGGGACCCACAAAAAAAATTGTAATTTCATTCTCATTTCTGACTACGTCGAAAAAGGTGATCAATATCATTCTCATTCCTTATTGTGTGAGTCTCACACTATCTTTTTTTCTTATTTTACACCAATTGTCCTTTCTCTCTCATTCATGTGGGACCCATTAATTCTCTCACGTTCTTCATTCTCGTTTATTCGTTCTCTCGCTTTCTAAACTGTAATGAGCAATAGCGATAACTTTCTTTTATGTTTTATGAACTATTCTTGTTTATGAATGCCTTAGGAACAATAGTCCAAAATGAGTGAGAGTTGGAGGAATTACCTCTCGCACTAGCTTTTTAAAGTTTTTTTCCATGGTATCCTAATTTATGAAGCATAAACCCTAGATCGACAATAATGAGCGAGAGCAGAAGAATTTTAAGTTTTATCCAAAATTACAACAAAAGAAATAATAGAGAAGAGACAATTCGTATAGAAAAAAAATGTAGTTTTCATTAATAGATAGGTTACATACATGTGAGGGTCATTTAGAATAAGAGAAGATGTCAATCTCCAATGTGTATTGATACACTAGACTATTTGGGGATAGATTCCGGTTTTTTCTTTGGAGGGGAAGAAAGTGATGAACACGTTTGTATTAGGGAAAGATCGAATAGAGGAATAGCATTATGAAAGGATTAACTTGTGCCGATGTTTTGCAAATTTCAAAGCGTCGTTAAGGTGACTGTAAAATTGAGAATAATAATTGAGAGAGAAATTGAGAGGTTCATAAGGAATCAAGAGCGGGAGATATATGGATTTCTAAGTACGATTCCAATGAAACTCCTAATAATCGAGGTCGTGCAATATACCAAGAGCAAGAGTGGAAGACATGATGAGAGAGAGAGTTAGGACATTCTAGTAATCCTGCATAATTCCATTTTGATTCCCTATGAATGTAGATAGCATCAACGGGATTACAATTACGATTACAACCATTTCCAAGTAAACCGCATCAAAGAAATTGGATTATGATTACTGTAAATTTCATTCCTATTGATTTACCCTACGATTGCAGTCCAGGCAAGTAAACAATGTGAAAATTTGCATTCCTAATTAACATATGTAATTTAAATACACCCTCTCTCTTTCTCTTACTCTCTCTTACTCATTTCTCCACATTTATCTCCTTTATTCCTTCTTTTTAAGAGACCTGGTGAGAATGTAACGGGCCAATGTATGAAACAGAGTGTTCTGAACATACATCCAATAATTTGAATAATTTTTCTTCAGCCGAGTTTGTCATATAGACCCCTCAAGCCATTTAATCTAATCTGTACACGGTATAAAGGAATGCAGCAGCTCCTACCTTCCATTGTTTACTCTCAAGAAAGAAGAGTGACCTCAAACTAAACCTTTATTTAGAAATCAAACATGGACAATTAACACAAGCAATAGCATCCTAAAAAGCTTACTTCTCTTTCAGGAATTACGTAATAACCATTTTACCCCTGCTGTAAAATGGAACAAATATCAGTAATGGAAAAGGCAAAAGTTCTCAACTTCTCACACTAAACTGATTGGAAGAAGCATTGTTTGAAAAAAGTAACAAGCACCAAAAGTGTCTGTACATGAATTAGCTTGAACTTATTCAAGAAGATTGTTACAAGACCGACGAACAATCAAAAGGAAAAGAGGCAAAAAAAAAAAAAAGGAACTGAACCTTCTTCTTCTAAGTACTTTCCCCTCTTTTACCCACTATGGCTTCAACAAAAAAAATAACACAACCAAATGGGTAAAAATATCCCCTTTTACAAAATGAAAAGAATAGCTCAGCCAAAAACTGAGCTCATCTCAAATTTTTATAAACCAGCCGTCCCCATCCACACAGCTAAATTGAAAAGTCTTTTAAACCAGACTCTACTATGATATACAATTTTACAAACTACACAAAATCTCATCCATCACTGAGACCACTGTATATAATGGAGGCATATAATCACAACTGTAATTGCCCAGGCCCTCTCCTTGATGATCTTGAAGGAGGCCTATTTGTCTCTGCTACTGCAGCTGAGGCCGACCGTCTTGTTTCTTCTGGGATATCAACATCCTGCATATTTCAAAAACAATTTCAATACTCTTTTCTTGGTTGATCATCAGTAAGGGAGATTTATAGTTGTAAGAAAAATTATCAGAACATTTAGAAACTGGTTTGATGACTTGTTTTGCAGTAGAAGTAGTTTATGATCTGTGTACTGTTATTAAATTTTGACAAAGTTAAGCAAGTTAAGAGACAAACAGAAAAGAACATTGTTAATGGAAAGAACTTTGATAGTAATTATCAAAGGAGAAAGGTTTTTTCTTTAATGGTATATATGAAAATGCTATTCCAGGTTGCCTGAAAACCTCATTATTGTTGAGCGGTGGCTTTGGAACATTTTACATAGGTAAAATAACTGTCATAGTACTGCTTTAAGTGGTAGGATCCTATGCAACTCTCCCAACACTTAATCTCTTCAATAATTACCGACAACCCATCTTTACATATTTCAGTTTCAAAGGCCCCATTTGATAACCATTTGGTTTTTGGTTTTTGGTTTTTGAAAATTATGCTTGTTTCTTTCCAATTTTCTTACAATGGTTTTCATCTTTCTCAAAGACACATTTGAATTCCTAGCCAAATTCTAAAAACAAAAACAAGTTTTTGAAAACAACTTTTTTAGTTTTCAAAATTTGACTTGGTTTTTGAAAACAAGGGAAAGATGTAGATAACAAAACAAAGAAACTTGTGAGTAAAAGTGGTGTTTGTAGGCTTAATTTTCAAAAACCAAAAACCAAAAATGAAATGGTTATCAAACGGGCCTAAGGAAACTCTTTTTAATTGTATTCAATCCTTTTCAGGCCAACCTTTTCACTCAATTAAGTAAAAGATTCACTCGGAAACAAAGATGGCAAACGATAGGGATGCTAGTAAAGCTAAAGGATTTCAGAAACAATGAATTTATGTCAACAAACCGTAACCGTTGGCTGAGGTGGAGTACTCGTCCGTGACAGTGCCTGCTCTTTTGCATGTAAGCGATGTGCACACTGCATATGCTCGAACTGTTGTAGCCTAGCAGCAAAGTTAATTCCATTGCGAGAGTTCCCGGCATCCTGGCTTACATCACCATCTTCATTCAAATTCATCCCAGACATGTGATGCATTATGGAGTAGGAGCTCCCGGATGACAATTGTTTGAAATGCTCACCACTAAACGAGTATGGAGGCACTGTTTTGAGACGTGTTCGTAGTATCTTAAAGGCGGCACTTTGCTGTGTTCGTATGCCAAACCATAGGTAAATAAAGAGTTAATTAACACATCACAAGAGTATTATCATTCATTACAGAAACGAACACCATTATGTAACCGCGACAATATTTTCGAAGTCTCCTTTTTAGCATCGCACAGGTAAAGGTTAGCAGAAAATTAAACCTATTCAATTATTTATTAGTATATCAAGTTCATCAGCTTGTAAATTTACTTCGCTAATATTATTTGCCGAGTGATCAACAAAGTTTATTTCCATTATTATAATCAATATTTCATTTCATCAAGTAAAATTAGTAAATGCAACAGACAAACTAATAACTAATGTTTCCCTAAGAAAACTAAGTGATGTAAACACCATGCATAAAAAACCAAATCATCATAAACGCTCTTATTAACCAATGAAATGATGAAATAAGAATTTGTGTCCCAATTCCATGTCTACCTATTTTCTTTCTTGAGCTTTTCATTGAATGAATTATGAAAGAAAATTGTTGTAATCTTAGATGATAAAGAGGTGAGACGGCCACCACTAGAAATGTATGAATAGCCTCTTTTTTGGATAAGCATGGTTCGAAGCATAGGTAGAAACTTCAGTGTGACGTTTCTTATTGTATTTTATACAACATCTGAATTTAAGTTCGATTAGGATTGCCCTATTTTTGTAAAATTTCAAGCTTTCTACTATATTTGAAAATACATATTTATTGTATGCTAATTATGTAAATGTCTCATCAAATAATGCTCTATCATCATTATTATAAATTATGAAAATTATGTTTCCAATCAAATAATAATAATAAATAAACTATGAAAATTGCAAATCCAATAAAGAGAGCACATCTTATAATTAAGAAAAAGAATATACAATAGATATTGCACTTACCAGTAAGACCTATGTACCTATTGGGGAAAAAACATAAGCCAACAATATCATTCCAGCTCAAGAAGCAATTCTAGAGAGAAATTGGGAGTTTTTCTTTTTACAACAGATATACTGGCTATTAAGTATTACGAATAGTCCATTTTAATGATTTAGCTTGTTGCCATCCACACTGTTGGTGCAGTTATCCTACGACTATAGCATGCCTTGGGCTATGCTTGGGTATAGGAAGGAAGGATTGTCCTTGGAGTGGGGTGGCAGACACCTGCTAGAGAGGTTAGCATGGTCAAGGTTGGGCATGTTGCCTACCAATCGAGCAGACTGGCTAGTGCAAGGCTACAGGCAAACGCAAGGCAAAGCATACCCAGGTAGACTCAACATGAGTTGGAGGCAACATCTAAGGCAGAAATGGTCGAGGCAATACAAATCATACTGCATAGTAGGATTGTTTTCTGAGTTGTCCACACAAGTGGATCTTCTTCCATTTCAAGGATTCCACCATGGATCCAAGGTCCAAGTCAACCTATAGATTAGTATGAATGATGTACGAGCATGTGCCAAACATCTGTTGGGAAGAGTAAAGGAGAAAAATGAGAGTCAAAAAGGCCCACAGTCTAAGAGAGGCATAATGCGACTTAAAGCAAGATGGTTCCTCCCAAAGCTGTATTGAAGTGTTTGAGATGCTGATACTGATATGTTTCTTATTATAAAAAAAAAAAAAAAAAAAAAAAAAAAAAAAAAAAAAGAAAAGAAAAGATGCTGACACAGATGCCTTGAGGGAATGTCCAAGTCTAACAGGTTGTTCAAATTCCTCTAGGAGCTGAAGATAAGATATGAACGGAGACTTGATTTTGGAACCTCGAGGCCACAAGCAAGAGGTACATGCTTGTCCTTCTATCCAATTATTAACGGCCCACCAAACACACAGAGCGAGTGGCTCTTGTCCAAGCACCCATTTCATGGCATTCAAAACTATCCAATAAGCTAGCTCTCAGGATTGGACCCCAGACCCACTCAATCCTTGAAATTCAAAAATAAAAAATTAAAATATTGTAACCAGGCAAACATCTGAGATCTACATATTCAAAGTAAGAATATGGGCAAAGAACAATGAATACAAAGAAACTGCACATCCATATGGGGGGAAAAATAACAGTGAACAAGGCATACCTGGGGAAGTAACATTAGAAGACCGTATAAAGCTTTTAGCAGATATATATATTTTCCAGGTTCAAGAAGCTGCAAGAATCGCAAAGATATATCCAATTCAAGAAGAAATAAACAATCCAAGATACCTTACACAAAAATATAGTATTTCCCTAAGACAAAACAAGACCAAGGAACACAAGGAGCCTGTCGTACAAAAGATCATCCAATTGGGTATGAACAAAAAGAATTGATGATACAACATAGCCAGGACACTAAAAGTTAGACTTTGATATACTGTTACACATTAATGCTCAGTCATGAATTAGATGATATTAAGATTCAAAATACACAAGTACTTGCATTCTGTTTGATTCATTTTCAAGAAAATTTAATCACAAATGGAGCACATCAGTTTTCTTCTGTTGCTCCCGTGGTCAGGCTTGCTTTCTTTTAGACTCTATTTTACTTTCATTCGTCTTTCTGAAAGTAACTTACTAACTTTTAATCCCAAAAAATAAAAAAATAAAAAGAATAAGCAGGCACAAAAGTTAAATTTATTCATCTACTAATCTGAATAGAAATTGCAAGAGAAAATGAAGAAATTGCAAGCTTCTACTATAGAATATCATTTCAAATACCATATAGGAAAGTGAACTATATGGAAGACATTCCCCACCTGCAATCTGAGATAAGCAAAGACTGGAGTCTCCAGGAGGCGAATCAATTTATCCAGCTGAACTAAAAATTTCACATTAATATCTTCCTCCACCAAAGACTGAATCACCGCACTAGCATGCTGGTATGACTGCCATGAAAAAATAAATAAAAAGTAGAAAAAGAAAAAAAAAAATTGGCATCGCTCTCATTTAGATATTGAGATAGTTTGAAACAGAACTGAAGTATTAACCCATTCAAACCTTACCTGTGCTAATAAGCAAAGACTTATAATAGCCATCGGGGAATGACACCATGATGCATATAAAGAAACAAAAAGGTCCTTCCCAGCTGGATACACCAATGATTTCTTTAATAGATCTCGAAGATCAGACAACTCAGAGGAAGTCAGCAAAATCAAATTGAGAGCCTGAAAAGAGAAACAAAAGAGTAAACTCACTGATATTGAAAGATAGCAGAATTGTAACCAAAAATATGACGAATTATAGGAAAAGAAAACATTTAACTAAAGGAGGGAGTGGTTCAAACAAAAATGGAATTCAATCGCCAGGGTTTCAAGATAAGTAATTTAGGATTGTGAACTTGTGAGGAAAAGGAGTAACAAATTCAGCACCTTTGTTTCTGACATTAGAAAAGGGTGTTTTGAGATAAAGTGCTGATAATAAAAGGATATTCGAAACCACCCTGAAGTTTCAGATATGTTCTTGTTCCACCATTTAGTATTTTAAAGAACAATAAGCAATAGAGCAAATTCCTAAATAATCAACACTGTTAAAACTGTGTTCCCAAACACACCCCAATATTAGGCAATTAATATAGAAGTCAAGTAGATTTTGAAAGTTCTATTAATCATAATAGAAATTTTTCTGGCCTTACTACATAGTAAACCCTGGCCTTCTTACATCAGCAATTTTTTTGGTCATGTACCTGCAAGGTTTATAAATAACACAGAAAATAAATTACACTGATGAGATACACAACCTGAACCATAATAGAAGCGAAATCCAGATCTGATTCTCCTTCCAATATTGTAGAAAGCTCACGGTAGACCCGTTCAGCATTTAAAAGTACACACAATCGGCGTATTATCAATGCACCACGCCTAAGAAAATGATGAAAAAACATATATTTTGTAAATCATAAAATTAAATATCAATATACATCAGATTTTTGTGTGCAACAACAAATAAGCAGAGAAGAGAAAAAGAAAACCCACTTCTCCAGAAGAGAAATATTGATCCGAAAATTATGCACTAGGAAGACAACAAGTTGGCGAAAATGTTGCTGGTCTTTTGCTATGCAAGCATGAACCTCGAGAACAAGGAGCACCACCTAAGACAGAGTCCAAAATAACTGTAAGTTAACTAGCAGAAGCAGGGGAAGAAAATAAATACAATAAGAAAAAATGAATAAAAACCCATAAGGCAGACCCTAAACAGCTAATTTCAAATGGCCAAAAAATAATCTGAGTAATAAAGTCAGTTATATCAGCACAGTAAATTCTTCATCAACGATCATCTTTCATGGTAACCATCGTTCAGAATCTTTTAAATTAAGAATAATTAAGATTGAGACTAAAGCTTAAAAGAAAGACATTATAAGTTAACCAGTGACACAATGGATTCATTCTCTTATTTAAAAGGAACAATAATAAAAACATAAATAAATCCTTATATACAACTCTAACATATTCCTTTTTTTTTAGAAAAAAAAAATGTCAAAGTGCTTTAACATATTCTAAAATGAAGTATGAATGCAACATTAAAGATTTAAATAATCTAGAGACATTTTTTATAGATTATAGCCAGTTAACCCAAAAAACTGTAAAATAACAAATATATAATCAAGCAATCAGAAGATGATGATATGTCCACATATTAGAAATAGAATTAGTATGGAAATTAGAATTACCATACCCATGGGGAAATTTACAAGATAATGCATCAGAAAGTAACAGATATTGGGAACTGATATAATGCGATCACAAACTAACATGCAAAATCACTGAAAACTTTGTCAAGAGAAAATGGGCAAAAAAGGACATAAGACTGAGAGATGAAGAAATAAAGTCAAATCACGAGAAGAAATGATTACATCATCAGAAGGATCAGATAGGGCTTGAAGAAGGCTGTCAAGTATATCATCCAAATAGACCAAGACCTGCCCAAAAAGGAATGAAGATTAACTACCCGTAAGAATGCACCTAAAATATAGAACAAGAAGAGAAGTGAAAACAGTACATAGACTAATAATAATTACAAGGAACAATCAAACTCTCTCAAGGCTGCTCAATAACACTGCTGATGTAAAAAATAAATAAAATAGAACTCTGTGTGTCTTGGAAAAATCTGTGATGATCTGTTCTACTTGAGAGTGTGATGATATCACGATATATTTGTTAAAATTTTATTTCCATATTTACTTTTCAAAATTATCTTAAAGTATATTATTTTCGTCTCTTTTCTTTTTTTTTTTTTTGGGATAAGAAACTCAAGGAACAAAGTCAGCCTTAGGGGCAGGGACAGAGAGCACCCATCCGAAAACTAAATGATGACAGCATCTTCCCACCATTAATAATCATCTAAGAAACACAGATACGACACGACACGGACACGGTGACACGTCATTTTTTAAAAATCGAGGACATGGACATGGCATGGACACGTTTAGTAAAATATACATCTTTCAAGATATATATCATTTTTATAGAAGGAAATTCAAAATCAATAAGTTCGTGCATTTGTATGCTTAAAAAAATGAGTTTAATGTATTTCACTCTTAAAATTTATTATTTTTTTCACTTAGTATACTTAACAAGTGTTTGATATGGACCTATATTGACTTTGCACAATTAGTGTTTATCACATAACAATTATGCTAACAAGTGTCAAATAGGTGTCCAACAAGTGTCGGAGTGTTCAAGTGTTCGACACGTGTCGGACACGGACACGCTAGCCAAACTAAAGTGTTCATGCTTCTTAGATAATCAAGAGACTATAATTACAAAAGAATTTAGAATGTACGAATTTTGTACAAAAATACAAAAAGAATCAAAATCTAATATATATAGTTTTCATTGAAAAATGAATAACATTTTTTAATAAGAACAGAGAAGAAATTTTTAAGCAAGAAAAAAGGAAAACTACAGCCTAAGGGCCAGGTAGAGGGAACCTCCTCCTACAAAACTATATCAAGACAGCTTTCTAGTCCATTAATAATAGAAAATAAACTGTAGGTACAAAAGAATTTCTTGTGGTTGGAGCACCACCACAAAGAGGGCCTTAGCTGCGACTCTACCCTTGTCTTCCAAAAGAGGCCATCCAAAAGATTCTTGAAGGAAACTGTCCACCTTCTCTGGGAGGCAGAACATCAAACCAAACTCATTCTGCACAAAAGCCCAAGAATCTCTAGCAAAACAGCAATGGGCCAATGGCTGTCCTACATAAGCAGCAAAACGAAGGGGATATGGTCCAACACGGAAATTTCCTTTGAAGCTTTTCAGCTGTGTTCAAGTTTCTGTAGAAGATGGATCAAAGAAAGAATTTAAATTTCTTAGGAATTTTAAAACTCAAACCATCTTAACCACCGGGGCCCTTATTCTAGCTTTATATTTGGTCATTATGGGAAAAGGTAGATTTAACTGAGAAGCCACCCCTGGATCCAAATTCCAGATGATTCTATCATGAGCTTGACCTCTTTGAGAAAGGTCTAATTTTTCTAAAAAAGAAGTTCAACTTCTCAGTTCTCTGTCAAAAAGGTTTCTTCTAAGGCCCAAATCCATTCCAACAATCAGCTATCAACTTCTCTCTTTTTGACGAGAGACTACAAATCAGAACACAGCACTGAAAGGGGAAGGTTTTTTTTTTAAATAGAAACACCAGGGCTAAGACTCCAACAACGAACATCCCTTCCTCCCTCCCTAAACTGACAATCCCCTATCAAAGATAAGAGATTGGTGACCTCCGTCATTTCCCTATTGGTCAAATAACGACGGAAACCCAACGAAAAGGACATTGAGCTCCCTCTATGATTAAGAACATCGGCAATCGATTGGCTTTTCATCGAGGACAAGCGATATAGATTAGGAAATTTAGAGCAGAGAGAATTATCCCCCACCCACTTGTCCTCCCAAAAGTAAGTATTATTACCATCCCCTACCTAAAAATGAACCAAGCCTGAAAAAGAAGGGAGCTCGAAAGCAATCTCTCTCCATGAATTCCTACCCTTGAGGCCTTGACCCCACCCGACTGCCATTCATGGGGTGAATGTCATACTTACTCACAATAATTCAATGCCATAAGGATGTAAACTCGAGAGGGAATCGCCATAACCACTTAGCTAATAAGGCTTTGTTACGGATCCTTAAATTACCTAATTCTAGCCTGTCACTGTTCACAGATTTCCCCACCACCTCCCAACTAACAAGATGCGAACTCCTCCTCTCCTCAACCCCCTTCCATAAGAAGTTCCTCATGAGTCTCTCCAAAATCCTACACACACCGCTAGGAGCCCTAAACAGCGAGAAGAAGTAGACGGGGATCCCGCTCAAGACAGATTGAATAAGGGTCATTTTGGCACCTTTAGAGAAGAAGCTCCTCTTCCAAGAGACTAATCTTTTCCTCACTTTCTCCACCACAGGGGACCAGAACGAAGAGTTTTTGGGATTATGTCCTAAAAGGAGACCCAAAACTGAATTCTAGTCCCATTTGAGCTTTAAAGAGACAAAACTCATAACAATTCTAGTGTTTTTTACAATATCTACCCACAGCCTCCCTTTATCTAAGCCCTTAACTTCTTATGGATACCAGCTGGATTCCCCTGGATCCTATATTGCTTTTACGGCTTATATTATTTTCCTACAGACTTTAACTTCTTTAGCATATCTTCACAGCCATTTCATCAGGAGAGTGAATTTCTCTGATTCAAATACCCAACCCCCAAACCACGGTGCTGGGTGGGGAGAGAGGGTCATTCCATTCCCAGTTCACCAAATTTTTTCCCGGCTTGTAGCAGCCACCAGACCAGATGAAGTCTCTCATGAGACTCTCCATCTTCAACAAAACCTTAGAGGGAGCCTTAAGAAGGGAGAAATAAGACACTGGAACAATATTTAATACCAATTGGGCCGATGAAGACTGCCCCCCTAAGAAATCAAAAGCCCTCTCCACTTATCCAGCCTTGCCCTCAATTTATCAACCAACTGCCAAGACGGGGAGAAGGAAGAACCTCTTCTTTGCAGCCAAAAGAGTCTGCCCAGTTGTTAACCACCAAGGGGTTGCAGTTTATCCCAATGAGGACTTGGGGATATTTAGGGAGAGGTCTGAACCTAACAAAAACAATTTTATAATATCCCACCAATTTTGGAGGAAGTGTCCTACATTTGGAAAGAAAATCAGCACATCATTTGCATACTGGATATTAGAAATCTACACCCCATTCTGACCTAGCTGGAAGCCTTTCAACATGTTTCTCTCACTGCAATAATGGATAATATGGCTCAAGGAATCACCAATCAAGGTCAAAAGGAAAGGAGAGAGCAGATCTCCTTATCTTAGACCTCTTTTAGCATTAATCTAACGTCTAGGTATGAGAATTGAGAAGTTTGTTGAAGATACAGCCCCAAATCCATCTTATCCACCTTGCCCTAAAGTAAGTTCAAGAATAGCAACAAGATAGGACCAATCATTTTTATCACAAGCTTTCTCAAAGTCAAGCTTCAATAACAAGCCTTCTTTCTTCTTTTTCTTCCATTCCCCACAACTTCAATGGCCACCAAGATTGCATAAAAGATATTCCTGCCTTCTATAAAAGTGGCTTAGGAATCATGGAAGATCTGCGATAAGACCTTTTTGAGCCTCTGAGCCAAAACATTTGCTTTGATTTTATATAAAGAAGTGATCAAACTAATCAGTCTAAATTCTCTAAATCTTAATCGCCTTCTCATGCTTTGGGATGAGACATATGTATGCTTCATTTGTGCATTTGTTAACTATTCCTTTCTCACAAAAATCTTGGAACACCCCTACTAGATCATACTTCAAGATGTTCCAAGCCTCAATGAAGAATCCATTGGTCATGTCATCTGAACTTAGAGATTTCAAATTAATCACAAATGGCTTTGTGGATCTAAGATTCCTTGAAAGGCGCTTCCAAAAGAATCTTTCCAGGTAGTTGACAAAGAGACCCACTCCAGATTCTCAAACGTAAATCTCGACTCTGCATCTTTTCCATAAAGATTTTGATAAAAATCTTAAGATCTCTTTTTCAATATCCCCCTCTTCCATGAGCATCTACCATTCTGACCTTCCAAAGAAGAGATGAAGCATCTATTTCTCTGGGAAGACACCCATCTTTGGAAGAAATTCGAATTTTCATCTCCTTGTAACCAATGCAGCTTGCCTTTTCGGGCCCATGGCCTCTGCTCTTTCATCATGGACTCCATCAGATCCACCTTAAGTTTTTTCCGTTTGAGCCTTACCACATCTCTTCAAATATAGGCCCTTGGTCCTCTACTTTATCAATTTCCTCAATGTTGAGCCTTCTTGCTTTTATCAATTTCCTCAATTTTGAGCCTTCTTGACATTCTGAGTATTGCCAAAAACCACCTTATTCCACTTGATAAGGTGGCCTTTTAGGCCTTTCAATTTTTCCATGCATGCATAACCGGGCCAACCTATTGAAAGATTTTGAGCCCACCATTGTTCTAACACGAAGGAAGGAGATTCTAACCAGACATTTTCAGAGTGAAAGGGAGTTCGTCCCCATTTCAGAAATCCCATCTTCAAAAAAATAGGAAGTCATCCAAAGTAGGTCTATTCATTCTCTCAACCCTTACCTTTTTCAAAAGGTCCACCAATCTTTTGAAACTAAAAACCTATCAATCTTGATCATCTTCAAGTGTTCTCTCATGTTTGACCAAGTGAAGGGTTTGTTGACTAGGGGATATCCACTAGATCAATAGAGACTATAAGATTATTAAAAAGCCTCAAGCTTCTCATGACTCTACCTCCATTTGATTTTTCACACAACCATCTCAAAAGGGGCTTCTAAAGCATGCCTTATGGATGAAGGTGGTTGAAAGTATTTATGGTTGTGAACCTCTTCGTTGGATGTCTTGCCTCGAAAAGGGGCTTCTAAAGCTAGACCATGGGTTGAGAATACTAAAAACAGTGCCTTTGCGAATTTCAATAACTTCAAGGTGCATAATGGGGGGAGAAATTTTTTTTCTTGCACAACAAATGGGTGGGTAACGCATCTTTGAAGACTACTTTCCCGGGTTTCTTTATCTCCCAAAAGGAGGCCACGATGGTTGGCTGTTAGAACAAGGAGCATAACAAAATTGGAACTCGGCTACAGAAGGGGTATTTCAGATAGAGAGTTCAAAAATTGGCTTAGACTTGTCTTGATCTAAGAAGCACAGACACTGACACGCGACACGGACACGACACGGACACGGCGACACGTCAATTTCCAAAAAAGTAGGACACGACACGTTGGGGACACGCTAATTTTTAAAAAAAAAAAAACATATATATGTGTGCATATTTTGACATATTATGAATATTTAATACTTTTATGTAAATTTCCTCTATATTTAAACATTAAAACAAGTAAAAAACAAAACTATGGATAAAAACAGAAAAAAGATAAAAAACATAACTATGGATAAAAACAGAAAAAGAAAACACAAAAGCTGCAGAGAAGGATAAAAACAGAAAAAAACTACAAGTAATAAAACATAATTATGGATAAAAACAGAAAAAAAAACACAAAGGCTGCAAAGAAGGATAAAAACAGAAAAAAAAACATCAAGGATAAAAACATAACTATGGATAAAAATAGGAAAAAAAAGAAAAAAAAAATCTTGTTGGAGCCGTATCGAAGCCGTGTCGGAAAATTAAAAAATTAAAAAAAAATCAGACACGCCACGTGGCGTGTCGGACACGTGTTGGAGGCGTGTCGGGGCGTGTCGGTGTCGGACACGTGTCCGACACTGACACTTCGTCATTTTAGAAGTGTCCGTGCTTCTTAGGTCTTGATGATTCACCCCATAAGGTTGGGGGATGGCATTGACAGAGCGTACTTGTCTCTTGAAAATTTTGGAAGTTCTCTACTTAGCCCGCTTTTTTTAAGGTAACCGAAACTACCCCTAAGCTTCAAACCCCTTCAATCAAGTTGATTTGGAAATTTAACATCCCAAAGAAGATTAAAGTCTTCCTTTGGAGTCTGGCCCACAATAGCTGGAATACTCAAGAAAATGGCAAAGAAAGCTTTGAAACAATAGTCTTTCCCCCATCGCTCTGTTTATTATGCTTTAAATGGTGGAAAAAACCCGGATCGTCTTTTTGTGAGATGCCCTTTTACTGTTAAAGGGTTGGAGCAGATTATGAAGGCGTTCGAGTTGTGCTCTTGCTTACCAAGGTGTTGGATTGGCTAATTGAAGCACTAAATGGGTGAGCCTTAGAGGAAAAACAAGAATTTTGTAGAAGTGTGCTGCCAGGCTGCTTGTTTGGGAAATTTGGAAAGAAAGTAATTAGAGAATCTTCAAATAAGTCCTCTTCTTTTAAGTCTTTTTGTGGCAATATACAAATTACTTCTTTGTAGAGCCTTAGACACGGAATTTTTTTGTAACATAGCCTTGCTCAAATCCTCCATAATTGGGAGGCAGTGCTTGTATAGCTAGTTTTTGGGGGAGGGGTCCTCACCCCTCTACCCCTAGGTTGTCTTCTTTTGAAAATGGAAAGAAGAAGGAGGAAAAAAAAAAGGTTCACAGACACTACCTCACCCCCCATGGTGACATTGACACTCCATCCCTCCTTAGCCATGTTCTCCTTTCACCTCTCCATTTTCATAACTACTGTATTTTTTTTTTTTTATATCCGTGAGTGTCCAGGCAAGCTTACGCGCACCTTTTCATAACTACTGTATTATGAAACCTTTGTCTTCTTTGTCTAACTAAAAGAACGAATGGCTCCATTGAAATGCTCTTTTCATTTGAAAAGGCCTTCTTTTTCTTGACTTTGATAGTAGCTAAAACTCCAACGGAAGCCAAGTGCAGCTCAAGGAAGTAATGAAGTCTTGTTCCTCCTCCCTACACTAGCCAGTTCGTCTCGCTGGGATTTCTGACTATTCAAAAGACCTACTAAGCTTATCGAAAGTAATTGAATTCTTTCAAGAAACAACGTGCGGTGACTGTACTTAGGATATATGTCAAATAAGAGGGATTGCCTACCAGAAAATGTCAAACTGATTGGAATCTCTTTCTTGGGCTCGTTTAAGATTTTACCAGCAATAAAACCCAAAATTCCACTTCTTCATCCCAATCAGAAACCCCTCCTCCCCTGCTAACCTTATCTTTGCAGTAGTGATGAATAAGTCTGCTAACAAGAGAAGAAGCAAGGTTGAGAAAACCTTTCTATGAATAGGACTTTGAATTGGGGCAGTTAGTAAGAATGAATTGATTGGGTAGAAGGAAGTAGACAGTTATTAGGACATAGCAATAGTTGCGACAAGAAGATTCATCCACCTTGATTGGTTCAGTTCAGAATCATGACAGCACTGCAGAAACTTGTAGGCCCCTTATGTGGCTTCAATCCTTTCAACCCTGACAAAGCAGCACTAAGATGCAGGACACAGACTAGGCCGTACTTCATCGAAACTCATGGTAACACTATTCAAAGTCTATTAAGAACCACTCAATTCCACATCTGTTAGATTTCTATTATGAAACTGAATAATCCCAAAACGGTATATTGCTACTGCTACAGTACCAACGTGCGTTTGAGAGGTTTTTCATCTTTTCCCTACAGCTGGAAATAAAAACTCCAAGTACTTCTGGCACCCAAACCTTTGAGCTCTTTGGCAAATCAACTTGTCCATTCACCCCATATTCACTTGTCACCTTTTCAAACAGCAGGACTCATTATCACTAGGAAAACACCACACCATTTAGACCAGAACATCAACCATAAAGATCACAGTTATCCATACTTCTGGGGGATGGATCAAAATCAAATCTCCCTCTCAATAAGTGAAAGAAATAAAAATGTGTGCAGACGTTGTTTAGAACGTAGTCACTTGGCCTCCTCAAAATGGTTGAAGCTTAACTGAAGTCCAAAATTATACAGGCTTCATTCTCTAAGGTCTTAGTGCCAAGTGTGATTTTCCACACGGGTAATCTTCTTCTTGTAAGAGTTGCAAAGGTATGTAGTTCTCAAAATACATTACGAGGCAATAGAAAGCGTGTTTAGCTTTACTGACAGTAGGAAAAGGTCTACCATTTTCTAATTTACACACAATTAACAATCCAATGTCATGCTTACAGCCAATGTATAGATAATTTCAATCGCCTTGCATACTGAAAGATCACCGTCGTATGCAGGCAGCACACAGCATTTGGGTAGAAATATCAGAGTGATGACTAGAGGTTATCACTTGCCACTCCTACGTCAGGATAAACCAAATAGAGCAACTAGAAAGTTTTTCTTGCTCACGATCAAATATTCAAATTTCAGTTCAAACTAACTGAACTTCCTTTCTTCTCTTTTTCTTTTTTTCTTCTTTTTTTTTTATGTGTGTGTGTGGGGTGGGGGTAGAATAGAAAGAAAAAATAATATGGGTATCAAATAAGATAATTCAAAGGAAAAGTAACAGGTTACTAGATATGTTGAAGACAGGTTGGGTGAATACACAAAAAAATAAAATGGACAATGATGGTCACCTCCGTTCGATGTCTGTTTAAAAGTGTTGATATCCAATGCAATGCTTCAATCCTAGTAGCCTCATCATGTTTGCTAGATAGCTGTCTGATCAATCAACAGATATAACAATCAAGAGAACGTACTCATAAGTCATATGACAGCAAAAAGCTTACGTCTAATAAAAATCAGCATGGCTCCAATGATGCAGGAACACTACAGATGCAGGGGTACCATTGCAGACATAGTTTTGAACACATTTTTTCCAACGAAGATGTGTGGACGGAGGGGCAGGTGAAGTAAAGGGAGGATCTGTACCTCCTTGCAATAGAAAGGATAGCACCAACATCAAATCCTTCAGATGGAAATGCCTTGATATTGCGAAGCTCTTCATTAGTTTCCCGAGCAACCTTCAAACATAATGAAGACAAATCAGTTACATTAAATTCCCACTAAAATCATTTAAGTCAACCATGAGGCGTAAAAAGGGAAAAGAAAAACTCTATACTGTACCATATTTTGTCTAAAGAGGACTTAAAA
This sequence comes from Luffa aegyptiaca, assembly GCA_017139565.1. Lineage (NCBI taxonomy): Eukaryota > Viridiplantae > Streptophyta > Magnoliopsida > Cucurbitales > Cucurbitaceae > Luffa > Luffa aegyptiaca. The sequence goes on along the minus strand of CM029407.1, from coordinate 12,789,883 downwards.
AAAAAAGAAACTTTTGATTTCTCTTTATGCTCTCTCTAATCATATTAAGTCAAAAGAAATTAACCTCTTAATAATTAAATGTGCAGCTAAAACTAGCCAGACACTAATCAATATGACTATTTTAATTCATTCGCTGAGATTTTATAATTTAAAATTCTACATTATTATGTGTAAGTTAATAATCATTTCAAGTAACAAAGAATATAATTAATTTAAGAATATTGTTCTGCAGGTTTTCTTTTAATAAACATTTAAAGAAAAAAATATGAGAACTTAAAAACATTATATGTGTTTTTATCTTTAAATCAAAAGGCAAAATTCCTTTGAAATCGGAACCTTATTCAATTCATTATAGTATTTTTTAAACACACTTTGTGGAGCCTAATAACTTAAACATTTTATGTATTACATTCATTTTTTTTTTTTTTAATGAATAACCAACTTTCATTGAGAAAGAATGAAAGAATACAAGGGCATACAAAAAAAAGGAGCCTACAAAAAGGGGGATCCAATTAGAGGAAGGGACCCCAATTAAGTAAAATCATGCCTAACGAATAATTACAAAAAAGTTTCAACATCGAGGCCCAAAGGGATACATGGAATCTAGCGAGAGGCCATATATCCCTTGGATCCTTCTCCAACCCCCTAAACACTCTGTTGTTTCTTTCCCCCCACAAAGCCCATAACACAACACATAACCCAGCTTGCCACAAGAATCTCCCCTTCTCACGAAAAGGCGGATGGAGAAGGAACTCCTCAATCATCTCCCTAACATCCATATAACTTTGCGGCTGCACCTCAAAAGCATCAAAGAACAACTCCCACACCACGCGCGTATAGTCACACGTCCGAAGAATGTGATCCAGGTCTTCCTCCGCCTTCCTACAAAGAATGCAACAAAACGGGCCCACCAACAAGGGGATACTTCTCGAGAGCCTATCGAAGGTATTAACTCTACCATGGATAACTTGCCAAATAAAGAACCTAATCTTACTCGGCACTTTCACCTTCCATACACAAGAAAAAATCGACTCACCATGGTTAGAAGAGTTCATCAACCAACGAAAGAAAGAGCTACAAGAATAATCCTCTGAAGGACTGGGGCTCCAACATCTACTATCTCTCCTCCCCTCCCTAAACTGAAACCCCTCAATCAACGAAAGGTGGGTCATGACATCCGCCGTTTCCCTATCGGACAAAGCACGACGGAACCCAAACGAGACTGAAGAAGAGCTCCTCGAATGAGATATAATACATCAGCCACCAAACGATTTCTCATGGAAGACAAATGATACAGCTGAGGAAACCTAAAGCAGAGGGGTTTATCCCCCACCCACTTATCCTCCCAAAAGAACGTGTTCCATTCACATTCACATTAATAAATTAATAATCTACATTCTAAAAGACCTGAAATATTGAACCATTACTTATAATTCATAGTATAAATATTAAGTTGTATAACATATCTATAAATATAGAATTAAATTTTTATAAAGAAAATGAAAATGTTGTTCTAAGAAAAAAAAATAAAATTATAAAATGAAAATTATATTCTGTCGGACAATTATTATATTTGCTCATAAATATTTGTTATCATCAACTTATTGCCTCACAAAAATTTAATTGTTGAAGTGTATTTTTAGTCAAATTTAAATAAAATCACAATATGAAGATGAAAATCAATGGCTCTGTTTTCTAATATATTTCTACTTCTATGTAAATATTGATCTTCTTCTTATTAAACACAAATTTGCACTCCATATGATTTTTACATTCATACTCATTTTCTTTGTAATTAGAAATTTGTTGTCCACGACAGAGTTTTAATATTATCCTCACCTAAGAAGCACGGACACTTCATTTAATGAAGTGTCCGTGTCAAACACGTATCCGACACGGATACGCACCGACACGTGGCTGACACGCAAAATTGCGTGTCCCATTTTTTCCGCACCGACATGTGGCTGACACGCAAAATTGCGTGTCCCATTTTTTTTTTATTATCGGACACGTCCAGACACGTGAGGGACATGGTCCGGACACGTCCAGTCCCATTTTTCAAAAAATCATGCGGCACCTCCTACGTTTCTTTTAAGTTATAAAAACCAGCCCAGCCCCTGACTTTTAAAACACAAAAAGGCCCAAGCCCAATCTCTAATAAGCTGCCGCCCAATTGAAATTTTAAAACATAAAACATTTGAAACCCTAATTGAAATTTTAAAGCTGCCGACAGTCAGTAACTTCAAGTCAGTGTTTTTTTTTCCTTCGACAGTTTCTTTTCTTCCTCCTTCGACAGTTTTCTATTTTCTTTTCTCCCTCCTTCGAGATTTTCTCCTTTTATTTTATTTATTTATTTATTTATCTTTTTTCCTTTTAAAAGTAAACAAAAACAGTAGGTAAGATTTGGGTTTATTTTTAAATTTTAGTTTGCTTTATGGGTAAGATTAATTTCTCTCTAGTACTTTGGATTTGTATGGTAATTTTATGTTGGACAACAATGCTTAGCATTATCGTTTATGTATTAAGTATTAAGTTATTAATTATTAATTATTAAGGAAGCATAATTGTTTTGTTATGTTAAATTTGTATGGTTGAATTATTTAGAAGTATCTCTGACAATATATATACAATAATATATATATAATAAAATTTAAAAAAAATTAATAATATGTCCCCAACGTGTGACACTATATTTTTAGAAATTAGCGTGTCGCCGTGTCCGTGTCCGTGTCGCATGTCCGTGTCAGTGCCTCTTAGATCCTCACCTTATTACTCCATTTAAGATTATTCAACAAATCATGTTTGCGCAAGAAAAATTTTATAGAAACTAATAAATTTAATGTTGGTTGATGAGTCCTATATAATATATCTCTCGTATTCCATAACTACAATCTTATATTAATGATAATGCAAAACAATCATAATATAAAAAATATATTGATGGTTGAGACAGACAAAAGCCTAAAATATAGGATCAAGTTACGTGCATTGTATGTGTTCATGGCACAAGTAACAATAAAAAGGGGGAACATAAATCTTACCACTCTAATCTTCTCTTCTTTATCAGATATAGAAGGCAGAATTGCTCCTAGAATATCAGCATAATAAGGTACTAGTTGATCTCCACCAAGTTTTACAAACTCGTTAATCTGCAAATACAAGAAAACTATAAATTTATAAACATGATGCACAACATCAAGAAACCTCCATAGATCTATGAAGGACCTCAGAGTAAAGTGAGACTGAGTCAAGTTCTATTGAATCTTATAGAAATTATAATAACAAATGATGGATGATCAAGTCCAAAGTACCCATGTAATAGCTGTTAAGCGAGTAAATTCATCTTCGGAAGAAGCCCTCTGGACCAGAATCTCAGCCATTCGGCCATAATCTACAGACTTCAAGAGTAGCACTGCTCGAGTCAGAAAATTATTAAATGAACAAATAAATTTTTCACATGCAAGGAAAAAAAATGTAGAAAAAATAGGTGGTAACTATTAAATCTATTATTGCATTTGCATGGTTGCACGTAATTCCTCATGCAATTTTTCTGATTTTGCTTGTTGACCAAAAAAGTTTGTAATTATCAATTATCAATAGTAAAAATGGGAAATTAGTTTTCTTTCCATATAAGGAACCAAAACTCTTCATTCAAAATAGGAAAAATGCAAAAGAGGAGACAGCAACACCTAGAGCCAAAGAGCTTACAAAAATTACTCCAATTAGCGTTAATAATAAAATTGCCTTTGGATACAAATTAATTATAAAAGAGTGAACCAATTTGAAGCGACAAATCTAGTTATGGCACTCAATGTTAGCTAAGCAATCTTACTGGAGAATTCTTGATCTCTTGAAGAAATTCTGAAAGAGCAGAATCAGCTTGTTGCCGGATTTCATGACTTGTATCACTCAACATATTAAACAAACCTGAGATTTATCATGGATTTGTAAGTGCCATAAACATTTAGCCGAAAAAAAAATATAGAAATATTGCACTTAACAACATTGACTCCATATTTTTGTAATCGGACTTTTTTTCTTTTTTTTGATAAAGATACCAACTTTCATTGAGAAAAAATGAAAGAATACAAGGGCATACAAAAAAAACCAGCCCACAAAAAGACCTCCCTTAAAGGAAAGTCAATCCAAAATAATAGAACCTAGCGTATAAATACAAAAGGCCTTGGACACTGAGGCCCAAAGAGAAACATAGAATCTAGTGAGGGCTCATACATCGGAAGGAACTCTCTCAGTGCCACGAAAAACCCTATTGTTTCTCTCACCCCAAAGACCCCATAAAACAGCACACACCCCAGCTAACCATAATTTAATTACTTGAGAAGAAATCCCAGCATATCAATATCTGGCATGCTATTGACTCCATATTTTTGTAATCGGACCTTTTGTAATTACCAATCGGGTCATTCATTTGGATTGGGATTCGTTTTTGTAATTAGTTTTGGGGGGTTTTTGTTAGCAAGCTTGTATCTTGTTTTTTGTATGTCTTTGTTTTCCCTCTCATTTTTCTCAATGAAAGTTCAATTTCTTATAAAAACAAAAAACATTGACTCCACATTCAATGAACAATAGAGAAGAAATTAAACTATATACTAAAAGAAAGGTCATTTAACAGTAATATTCACCATCAAGAAAATCAGGAAGAAATCCCAGCATATCAATATCTGGCACGCTATCAAGTACAGTGATCCATCCAACCAAAAACTGACGAACATAAGGATTTAGGACATTCATACGCTCCCTCAACAATGGAATAAACTCTTCGATGCTGGAGAAAGAAGATCACGAAAAATAATATAAACAAATACATCTTGCAATACAATTTTAAAACAATGCTTCTGAAATGTAGCATTCAATAAAATAGTTAAACCAAGCAGTTTGAGAAATGATGGCATACCTGAACTGGTCACTTTCAGTAACAATATCCTGTTCCATGTAATTTATAAAATTAGTTAAAAACAAGGGCAAATTGCTCATTAAGACAAAGAGGGTGCGCCAACTTACCTCAATGAGGTAGGTTGACTAATTACAATCGAAATGTAAAAATGTAAAGCATTCCAACATGAGCTATGTTATACAAGATCCAAAGATATACACAACTCCTTGTATTTTTCAAACATTCTGGTATTCCTCTCAACACATAGTGAACCAGAGAATATTTGAAACATGGAATTTTTCTTGCTAAACTTGTCAGGAAGTAAGATTGTGAATACAGAATACCTTCACAAGTCGATCTAAAAGATGAGCCGCACTTTGTACGTTGGCATCTACATCAGCTGAGAGCTTACATAAGGCATCAAATATCTGGTTAAAGAATACTATAAAATCACCTCTAACAACCTGCAGCAGTAGAAGTACATATTCAGCAAAGCCCCAAAAATATATTAACAACTCTGACAATTCTTCTCACCTTTGCAATGTTGTATAGAGCTTCACATGCATAATAACGTACTCTGCTATCTTGATCAGAAAAAGAATTGAGCACGGGAGGTACAATTTGCTGGAAAGTTTATTTATCAAGTTAGAAGAAAAAACTATGATATAACATCGACAAAATGGAAGAAAACAGAACAAATGTGATCACAGAGAATGGTAACTTACGTCTGATTTATATAGCAACGATACGAGTTATACATCAACAAGAAGGAAAAACCCTAAAAAGTTACACCACTAGAAGAGAGAGGAGAAACACATCAAGTTTCAAATGCCTTTCTCCCCAAATACTATTCAGTGGAGCCAGAATCTCCACAGTTCAATAGTTTAAGCTACAAGCTGCTGATTTAGAATAACATATCCATCTTCTAACCAATAAACTCTTCCGGTACAAACTAAGAATACTACGTACTTAATTTTACGAAATAACAGCAAATAGCAATAGTCCATAGTAAGCCAGTGATAATCTGATAGAAGCAAACTAAACTATAAAACTCAATTACGAAACCTCCTAAAGAATACACTAACCTCAAGATGTTGAGACGCATCAGAAGTCAAGCCAACAGTTGCAGCAGCAAGCCCTATCAATCCTCCCTACAAAACAAAATTTAAAATCAAGCAAATTCCAAACATTAAAAGTAATAATAATAATAATAATAATAATAATAAAGAGAAACGAAGAAAAAAGAAAATCAAGATGTCACCGAGTACCCAAACTCTCAAAGGCAAACCTGAACTATCACAAGCATTCATTTCCATATTCATCTCGTACCTTTCTATGATTCGCTTGAGGCGACATAGTGAATTCGTTCGTCAGCAGGTTAATAACCGCCGTAATCTTCTCATGATCTCCAGCCGACGCAAGTTGCTTCACAATTCCCTCAACCTACAAGCGCAATGCAAGGGTCCAGAGATTACAGACAATCAAAACCCTAGAAATGGAAAATTGAGGAAGTGGGTGGGGAAGTAGACCTCAAGAGCAGCGTTCTTCCGTTTCTCATAGAGTTTATCTGAGAGGTTCCGCAGCACAAATGCAGGCATGACAGAGAGAGCATCAGCCATGTCAGACCCTAAGAGCAGTGAAAGGAATTCAACTGATCAAAGAAAGCAATTGGAAAATATCAAATTCGTTTTCGGATCTTCTCCTGCTCGAATCGGAACATCGCTGCGTGGCAGTTACCCCCAATAACGAAATCAAGAACAAAAGTGATGAAATTAAACACAACCCCAACAATGGAAAGGGGCAATCGGGATTAGAACTCGGCCAAATTCGAACGAAATAATAGTCAAAATTGGTGAACCAAATCTAATCCAATCCGATAAAGACCGAAATTGAAAAGAGAACAAAAAAAAAACAATAAAAATCAATTCGTCGAGAGGAGTTTTCTTTACTTTTTGCCCCCTTTTTTTTCTGGGTTCAGGGGGACTGACTTATTTTATGCAAAGACTTTTCTTTTCTTTTCGTTTCTTTTCTTTTTTTTCTTTTTCTTTCTTTTCTTTTTTTTTTTTTTCTTTTTTCTCCTCTCTCTCTCTTTGTTTCGCTTTGTGGAACTAGAGCGTGTTAGTGTAGGAGGAACCAGACCAGAGAGAAGTTAGGGCACTGCCACTGTCCACTGCGCACCAAACGGACCCAATCTCCTCAAAGCTTAATTTGATTGGAATACTCCTTTACCTCTAGGGCTAAATCAAATTTTGTTCATGGAATTACACTTTTTTACCTCTTGGATTTTTTTTTTTCACTATGGCAATTAGAAACCGCAAATATATCACAATGTAAAAAAAAAATAAAAAAAAAATAGTACACCAACATTTCAACATTTGCGGTAGGGGAATGCTCGTTTTGACAAATTGTGTGCAATTCTATCAATCTTTGTATAATCTTTTTTACCAGTGACTATCAGTGATAGACTCTAACTATCGAGTCTAATTATCAGAGTCTATTAATGATAGACTCCGATTAATCGAAGTCTATCAAGAACTATCCGTGATAGACACGGATAATCATTTCTATTAGATAATTGTTGATAGAAAGTAACATAACATCACTTTTTGCTATTTCCGTAAATAGTTTTACTTTTTGCTATTTTTGCAATATGTTTGGTGTTTTTTGCTATATGTGCAAATGCCCCTTTTTCTTATTCACCTAACTTCTTTTTTATAACCCGGCATAATTCAATTGATTAAGATATATATCCTCAACCAAAAGGTTAGATTTTTAAATCTCTACTGTCTCTTGTTGTTGAACTAAAAAAGAATTACATTTTTTTTCTTTAGTTCACCATTTGTCTTATAGAGATTCAATTTATCTCGAGATTGTTTTGTAAGTCGTGTGTGTCCTCTCTAGTTGATATTTGGTGAGAAGATGAATTCCACTTTTTGCTATATGTGCAAATGCCCCTGAATTCACCTAACTTCTTTTTTATAACCCGACATAATTCAATTGATTAAGGTATATATCCTCAACCAAAAGGTTAGATTTTCAAATCTCTACTATCTCTTATTGTTGAACTAAAAAAGAATTACATTTTTTTTCTTTAATTCACCATTTGTCTATAAAGATTCAATTTATCTCGAGATTGTTTTGTAAGTCACGTGTTCTCTCTGGTTGATATATTGGTGAGAAGATGAATTCCACTTCTAATTGGATTTATTACATGTGATAGTTGTTGCGACAATTTTTACCTCTATTCAACATTCTTTATTCATCTACTAGTTTAAAAAAAGCCAAGCAAAAAATTTTCTAAAACTTAGTACACATAAGACTATAATCAAATAAATCTCTTAAAAAGTCCAAACTCATGAATTTCAACAAAAATCTGACTATGGCATCATCTTTTTCTAAAGACTCACTAATTCCATTCCAAACATTTTGTTTTGCAACCCATTGAAAGTACATTATTCTTTCAACAAAAGCCTAACAATGGATAAAGAATGAAACAATATTTATCAAGATATAAGTTGATATAAATGGAAAGTTTTACGGTGGAAATTGGAATATATCATCAAGTTTTAGGGTAAAAATTGAACTTTGTCAATTTAACTATATAAGTGGCGTGTTTATTATATTATTTAAATTATATGGTGACACCAAAGCGAGCGCTCAGCTATAATTGCCATGTACTCTAATTAAGTTTAGGGTTTAGGTTTTTTTTTTTATGAATGGACAAATATGAAGGAAATGAGTAGATCGTGACAAAATTTGTCCATGAAAAGCACAGAGGTTCTATTTGGCATTACTTTTGGAACTATTTTTTTTTTTTTTTTTTTTGAAGTGAATATGAAGGAATTTAACCATTTTTTAGTGGTTAGTAAAATTGATTGTGTAATAATCCAAACAAAAAAAGTCACTCGTCACTTACATTGGTTTACTAGATCAATGGTGTTATTGATATACTGTATATCAGGTACATCATTCATTTATTTAGTGTTCTGATATACTAGATATTGGGTATATCAATCAACTGATATACTAAATATAAAGTATATCAGATGTATATTTTATGAATATAATATACTTCATTTATGAAGTATACACATGAGCTTTTTTTAGATATCTTTGATATACTTCATCAATAAAGAATTAGAAATATTAGTTTTATTTGGACACAATATGTGTGGTAGGGGATTTAAACCTCTAACGTCTTGGTTGAATGTGTATATCTTATGCTAGTTGAGTTATGCTCATGTTTGGCAAATATGTCATCAATATATTATACATCATCTTAATAATATACTACCGATACACTAATGATATACTTTAAATTACATTTTTAGTGACTACTAATACACTAATGATATACTTAAAATTGCATCTTATTGATATACTTATAACAAATTTTGCATTCCATGACCTTCATAATACACCAAAAATTAAAAATATATATCAGTGGTTTTTTTCTTAATAACAAGTCTATCATTGATGTATTTAGCTACTCCTAATCAGGTATATCAATGTTATTAATTATTTTAGTATAAAAAAATGAGGTAAGTTAAAAAAAACAAAAAACGAATGAGGTATATCAATGGTATATCAACATTCATAACAGGACATTTCATTTTAAAAGATGTAAATAACACAACATAATTCAATAAAGAGAAAAGAAATCATAACAAATATAAGTAAAGAAAGTAACATATTAAGTATATCATTGATATATCAACATTTAATCAAGTATATCAAATGTTATGCTTATCCTATCAAGTATATATTAGGTATATCATTGTATTCATTCAAGTATATCAAATTTGGTATATTAGTTCACTGATATACATTATATTTCGTATATCAGTAAATATAAAGTATATCAGATATACTACTAATATACCTGTTGATATACCAACAAGGGTAAAACTGGAATAATAAAAAAAACGGAAATCAGATTTTTAAAATTTTGCTATGTTTGCAAACCTAAAAAATCATAGCTAGATTTGCAAATATCCTAATATTTTTTGCTACCCATTGCAATTTCCCAAAATTAAAATGTAATTTGCAATTTAAATAGTATAAAATGTTAAATGACTATTTAACAAAAAAAAAATTGAAATTTAAAATCAACATAAACATAATTGAAATATTATGTACATGGTCATTATGCCTAAATCACATCATGTTTTTCATTATTTTTTTATATTTAAAACTAAAATTTACTAAATACCAATTTTCGTTTTGTTATAGTTGATCTTTTAATAGCACTGGAATTATTTTTGCTACTACAACAATCTCAAACTCAACCGACCTAAGCTAGACTCATTTGTTAAACAACTCCTCAAATGTCTAAATCCACCTAAATAAGCTCATTTAAGTAGTATAATATTAAAATATTTAGAAATCTCAAGAATTAAATTGTAATATTTTAAAACTTAATGAACAAAAAATAACTAATTGTGAAACTCCATAGAATCAAAAAGTAATTATTCTAAATGACAATTATTTTCGTAGTCTAAAGCATGACATTTGCTATAATTCTCCTATATTTTATAATTATTTCAGTAGTATGAAACATGATATTGCTATAATACAATGGTTATAATAATGAAATCAATTTGTGTAACACCTCGAAAGTAATATTATTAAGAAAAGTCTATGTTTGAACCCTTTATGGTTTATGGGATCTAGTTATTCTTAATGAAAGTGATTTATCTTTTCAAACAAAAAAAAAGTAACATTATTAAAGTATTTAATTATTTATTTTGGAAAAAGAACATAGATGAATATTGTTTAAATGAGAGAAGCTATGATTTAGAGATAAATATCAAAGGTCTTTCTTTATAAGATAATTTCATTTTGACCAATCAAATTCAATATTTTCTTCTCTTATCAATACCTACCAACGGTGGAGTTTATATATATATATATATATATATATATGAACCACCAGAGTATTATCTGATGTATTATATTTATTATTTATAATTTTTGTTTTAAGTTAGTCTTTGAGATATTATAAATACTTATTCTCTCTGTACATTTTATATGTAAAATAACATAACACTTTCACTTGAGATTCAGTGAGAGTTTTCATGGTACCAGAGCACCTCTAACTCACGTCAATTCTCTGATCCTATTTCTGCCATTTGTGAATTTTTCTTCGCTCCTTGCAATTATGATGGCTTCTACTAAGCAATCTCCTCTGAAAGATGCTCATTCTCCAATTTTTCTTCTCACTAATATTTGTAATCTCATCTCAATCCGTTTAGATTTGTCAAATCATGTTCTCTGAAAATTTCAATTCTCTTCTATGCTGAAGGCTAACAAATTGTTTGGCTTTGTCGATGGATCAAACAAAGCACCAGTTGAATTTCTTCCGTCTTCTTCGGATTTGGAGTTTTTGTCTTCTTTGACTCGTGTTCTCAATCCTCTGTATGATGACTGATGTGCTAAGGATAAGGCGTTGATGACTTTGATCAATGTTATTCTCTCTGTTGAAGCCCTAACCTACATTGTTGATTGCAAATCTGCTAAAGAGGTATGAGCATCACTTGAGAAACATTACTCCTCCAATTCTCGCTCTAATATTGTGAATTTGAAGTTTGAACTTTGATTATGAAGAAGAATGATGAATCTATTGGTGCATATGTTAAACAGATTAAAGAGATTAAAGACAAACTTGCAAATATTTCTTCAATAGTTAATGATGAAGATTTACTGATTTACGCTTTGATTGGTCTTCCTGTCAAGTACAATAAATTTCGCACTTCCATGAGAACTCGTTCACAACCAACAACTTTCAATGAACTTTATGTTCTAATGAAATCTAAAGAATCTGCCCTAGATAAGTAGTCAAAGCATGATGATATATTTGTTCAGTCTACTGCTATGGTTGCTAGTTAGACTACTCGTTCGAATCAGTTTGTTCAGTCTAGAAATCCAAGTTTCTTTAGAGGTCGTGGATGAGGAAGAAATTTTGGTCGCTGGCGATTCTCTAGTCTTCCTTCTCATAATTCGACTGGTCGTGGTCGTGGTTTTGTTGGCCAGTTTCAGCAGATTCTCAAATGAATTGTCAAATTTGAAATCGTCATTGTCATATGACTCTCGACTGCTATAATAGGATGGATTATCATTTTCAAGGTCGTCATCCTCCTCCACAACTTACTGCCATGGTTGCTACACAAAACTCTCAATACATGAGTTCTCAGGGCACTTCTTCTCATACTTGGCTGGTTGACTCTGGTTGCAACGCCCATGTTACAGCTGATATTATATTGGAAATCTTACAATTTCGAACGAGTATAATGGTAAGGAGAATATAGCAATTGGTAATGGTCATTCTCTCCCTATTTCTCATACAGGTTGTGGTTCTTTTCCTTATAAACCTAATTCCTCATTTACCTTATCCAATCTTCTTTGTGTGCCTAATATTTCTACTAATCTTTTATCTGCTCATCAACTTTGTGTTGATAATCATTGTGTCATTCTATTTGATTATGACAAATTTGTTATTCAAGACAAACTTATGGGTCAAATTTTGTTCCAAGGACCTAGTGTTAATGGTCTTTATCCCATTATACCTTATCCTTCTGCCTCTGTTTCGTCTCTGCCACGCTCACATGCTGCTCATGTTGGAATCAAATCTTCTTCTACTCGTTGGCACAACCGGTTAGGCCATCATCATCTTCAAGTCCTTAATACTGTTATGAAGTCTTTACATTTACCTACTTGTAATAAATCTCCATGTGTCTGTAAATACTGCATATATGGTAAAATGCAATAGCTATCTTTTCCCCGTTCCCAATCTCTTTCTGTGTATCCTTTACAGCTTGTGCATAGTGATGTATAGGGTCCTGACCCTGAAATTTCTATCAATGGCTATAAATACATGGATGATCTAACCAAATATACATGGATCTTTCCAATTGCACAAAAATATGATGTTTCGGCTATCTTTTAATAATTTAAACCTCTTAGAACTGAGAGGGGGGGGGGGGGGGGTTGAATATGTTAACCATAATCATTTTTCCTTATCAAACTCATGGTATCTTGCATCAAAAGTCTTGTGCTTATACTCCCGAACAAAATGGCGTTACCGAACGAAAACATAGTCATATTGTTGAGCTTCTTTATGTCTTATGATTCATGCTTCCATACCTACTCGTTTTTGGTTCTATGCCTTTGTTGTTGTTGTCTTTCTTATTAATCGTTGTTGCAATTCTAAAGTGGTTAAAAATATGAGATAAATTAACTCCAGAATACTGTGCTCAAGTATACACAATCTAGCAGCAAGTGATAAGTATTTATCGTATCCACAGGGTCTTGAAATGCCTACCTCTATTGATTTAATTTGCCTTTTTAGTGATTTCAAAAGGTTGGTTAAATTGATTGAGTTTTTAAAATGCTGAAACAAAAGAAATACGAAAGCAGTAAATGATTACGACTAGAGAAAACAGAATGGAAACAGACACAGGTTAAAACTTCTGTAATTGTTTATAAAGATGCTCCAGCAATTCTTTTGATTCGTCAATCTCATGCAGTATTATCAGCGGGATCCTCCCGGAACTCCGGATTTTTTGGAATATGTTTCAACTCCAATGAAGCTCTACCGATCAAGCACTAGGCAACTGGCTATCCCTAACTCAGTCACTGGCGTTCACCAATACACAATGATCTAGCGTGAATTATCGCCACACAACTCCTAAATCATCCCTGAAACTAGGAGAAGCTATACATACCGGCTAGCTAGCCGGGCACATAATGAAATTAAAGAACAACAATAATTCAAGATGACATAATCAAATAGAATTTCCAGATTTTATAAATATAACAATCACATAATTCTTAACCCATGCCTACAAAGTAATTAGTTCATGATTGAAAACATAAAACACGTTACAATCTCGATAAGCACATCCATAATACGAAATACACAAGAAATATTAATCCTTTTCAGCAAATGGGGATGAAACGGCTGCTCCAAACCACCAAGACACATGGAAGAACTTCGTCTTCTTGAGTTGAATCGCAAATGATCTTCCTAGATCTCCATTCTGCCGTCAATTCGGCCTCCAGCCGATTGATTCGATCTCCCAATCGTGAATGAATTTATCTTTAACGGCTCCCTCCTTTTATAAGATGAGGTATAACCTAATTAGGTTAATTTGGACACGTGGAGGGCTTTCCAAGCTTCTTAGATCCGAAAATAATTCAGCTAACGCCACTTTATTAAAATGGATAACGAGCTGTGACGTGGCAGTTTTGCTCCCAGTTTTGCTGGATCATGGAAATTGCTCCCTCAAGTCGCTCAGCAATATTTTCTGCACAAAATAACTTCCAAAGCCTCCATTCTTCCAAATGGGTTAAAACATATAATATTCATCTAAAAGCAACCCTATTTAACACAAATGACACACAAAATACTATAGAACTAAGGCCTAAATAACTCCCTTTTGGAGAGTTATCAATCGTCTACCTACATCTCTTTTAAATAACAAGTCACCTTTTGAGTGTTTGTTTCATCGTCCTCCTAACTACAAACACCTTAAGGCGTATCCTTTGCTTAAGCCTTATAACACCAACAAGCTTCAACCAAAAACCTTCCAATGTGTCTTTCTTGGTTATCCCTTGGAGTATAAAGGATATTTGCGGTACAACATGATCACGAGTAAGCTTTTCATTTCTCGCCATGTCTTGTTTGATGAAACTGTTTTTTCTTTCTCATCTTCTTCGATTTCTTCTCCTTTGTCATCACCTATGTCCTCACATACTTACTCTTTACCTTTACCCTTACCTTTTCTTTTATCTTCATCTTCTTCTATTTCTCCATCAACCTCTACAACATCTTTTACTTTAATTTACACATGTCTTCCTCTATTTCCCAACCTTGTTCTGAGACTTTGGTGACTAAATATTCTTCTATTACTGCTTATTCTCCTCCTCCTACTACTGATATTGTTATTAACCAAGTTCCCACGACAACCATTGTAAATGAATCTTCTTCAACCCCAGATTCATCTATCGTTACTAATATACATGCTATGCAAACTAGATCTAAGTCTAGTATTACTAAACGAAAAGTATATGTTGCTGCTACAAAATTATCAGCTTCTATATCATACATTGAACCATCTTCTTATACTCAAGCTTCAAAGAATGAAGTTTGACAGAACGTTACGGCTAAAGAATATGCACCATTGAAGAACACAAAGAACTTGGACTTTAACCACCTTACCTCCTGACAAAAGTGTTATATGTTGTAAAAGGGGTATAGGATTAAAAGACATCCCGATGGCAGTATAGCTCGTTACAAAGCCTGTTTAGTTGCTAAATAATATCATCAAGAAGAGGGAATCGATTATGATGAGATGATTAGTACTGTTGTTAAGAAGCCAACTATTCGCGTCATTCTTTCTCTTGTTGCTCATTTTAGCTGGAAATTGTGACAGCTTGATGTAAAAAACACATTTCTTCATGGAGATCTACGTGAAGAGGTGTATATGCAACAACCACAAGGTTTTGCTCATGACTCTCCTAATTTGGTATGCAAACTTCTTAAATCTCTCTATGGTTTGAAACAAGTGCCACATGCATAGTTTGAGTGTTTTACCTCTTATCTTCTTACCTTGTGCTTTGTTGCTTCATCTGCTGATTCTTCTTTATTCATTTGAAAAGTTGGCTCTTCTATCACATATCTTTTACTATATGTTGATGATTGATGCAAACGTGGACTGAATGTGGGTGTTAGGAAAAGATGATAAATAAGGATTAAAAATAATTCAGCAAACCAAGTGCAAGTATACATTGTCGCATGTAGTAATAAAATCTCTGGAAGTATTCCAAAGGTATCAATCCCACAGGGACTAAATTGGAAACACATATTTGAAGAAGAAACTGCTTAAAGATTGCTTTTAAAAAGGTAACCAAAAGAAATAGTTGATGTTGGCTTTTTGTAAAACAAAGAAATAAACAAGTAATGAAATAACAATGATAAATAAGCGAGGTATTCAATATAGCTTCAACCCTCAGGCAAATAACTCTAATCATGGCTTATTTAACCTAAATCTATTCATGCATTGGGTCAAATTTAACTTCTAATTAAAATTAATTAATTAATTCACCAATTAATTAATTATCAAATTTAATATCTCATATTTAATTTAAGCCTACATTTGAACCATATTCAATTATACATTTCTCTCATAACCTATAGTTTTAATGTGCATCTTATGCGCATTCAATTTAACCTATACTTTTTAATATGAATTCAATTCATATTAAATTAATATTTGAACTCCTTCAAATATTTAATTCTATCATAAATTAATTTTGAATCATATCCAAAATTAAACTTATATTAATTAAATATATAAACTTTATATTATAATGTATCATCATACATTTTATTAATTCCCTTAGTGAATTTGAACATTTAGAATTCAATTCAAGATTAAACTACCTCGATACCCTTTACGAGCTAGCAAGGGGACCTAATGGACCTACAGATCAAAAGCTCCAACGATACGAGATTAATTGGCTAAACTCATTAATCACATTAATCAACATTCGTTAACTGTGGGTCACTCCACTAAAGACCCACAGCTGCATTTTTCTCACTAAAGATTATTTCTATGTCTACGGATATCGATCAATAAAAGCAAGTCAATCCTTCACGAGTGTTTGTAACACCAACTAGGTCAAATTACCGTTTAACCCATGGGTTACCTTTGTGTTCTTAAATACCAGTGTTCCTCTAATGAATAACTTGTTTATGGTCCAACCAATAAACAAAAATCCCTTTCGGGCCAATGAGAGGGTCGAACCCTTTGTTCAAGTTCCAGAGACACCACTTAAAGGAACACTCATCTACTTACCCTAAAGGCAGGAAGGAGCGAATTCCATCTTGTGATGTTATGTTCCCAACTGCCCACTTGGTCTTGTCCCCAAAATGGTAGGCTTATTGAGTCAGTGATCTGGCCACTCTCACTCATACAAATAAAAGGACAATCTCTCGCAAACAGGAGTCCATAACACTATTGTGCAAATTGCTTATCACAAGTGTACGAGTCAAGTTTTAATATAGTGATGAAAATCAAGTATCTTTCTATGGATTGCTTTTCTAGTCAATTAATTACCATGATTACTCTTGTCCAATTTTTATTTAGACCGATTTTTGGTTTTCAAAGACCTACTTTTCTTAAAATGGGTGCCAATCACACCCCAAGATGATTGGTGGCGACTCCAAACCTATCCTCTCGAAAGAGACCCTTAGGGAAGGAACATCGGACGTTTCGCATCGAGATGACGTTGCGACAGCGGTTTCCGGCAGTGGCGGTGACGACGACGGCGGCGGGTGGTGGTGGTGGTGGTGGTGTAGAAGAAGAAGGAGAGAGTGAAAGAATTAAAAATTAATATTTTTATTAATTTAACATTATATTATTTTAAAAATTAAAAAAATATATATTTTTAAATAAAAAATAGGTGTCACGTCAACAATCTGTTAGTAATTTACGGAAAATTGGACGGAGGGACTAAAATGAAATGAAACCTAAACCTCAGGGACTAAATTGTCGAGTTTGAAAACTCAGGGACCAAAATAAAACCTAACACAAACCTCAGGGGCCAAAAATGTATATTTCTCTTTTACTTTTTAATTTCATACATACATAGACATACATACATACTAATTTTTAGCAAATTATTTTAGAAAAACTGATTTCATCAAAAAATTTATAAAACCTTAAATATTTAAAATTTCATTCTTTGCTTATATATTTAGGTATGGATAATTCTACCATGGTTAATTTTGTAATTAATATTACTTAATTATCTAAATATTTAATAACAACATATTTAAAATTACATTTATATCAAAGTTAAATTACAAGCTTAGTCTTTGAATTTTATAATTTGTATTTAATAGGTCCTTAAGCTTTCAATTTTATATCTAATAAGATCTTAAACTTTTAAAAATATTGAATAGATTCATGAACTTTTAATTTTGTATCTAATATATCTCAAACTTATTTTTAAAAATTAAATTAATTACTCAATTAGACATAAAATTTAATAGAAACTTTCAATTTTTTAACTAATAATTACATTAATTTTAAAAAATTTCGAATAGATCAAGAACTAATTAAACACAAAATTAAAATTTATGCCTAATAGAACATTTAATTTATAAGTATCTTGAATATGTCAAAGACCTACTTAATAGGTAATTAAAACTTCAGGGATCAATATTAGACAAAAAAAAAATTAAAAATTTAGGGTCTTATTAAACACTTTTTAAAGTTTAGAGACTATATAGACTCAAATCTAAAATTTCACGAACTAAATTTGTAATTTTATCTAATATGAACTTGTGCCCCCTAAAGTTCTGGATCCGCCACTTACATGGAAATCATGTTTCGTAGGAAAATTCCCAGGTGGTCACCCAACATAGAACTTGTCCATGCCAAGCACACTTAACTTCAAAGTTCCTATGATTGAGCCATCGAAAAGGAAGGTGCACTTTATTGGTATAGGTAGTATCTATCAATTCTTTTAAGCTTATCTTGACCATGCTTTCATGTTCTCAAGATCCCTCTCATTCGGATGTGATTTCAGTTCATTCATCTACCCCTCCTAACCTCAGGCGTCACATGCACACCAGCTTCCGCCTTGGTTTGTCCCCGAACCACATCTTACTGGGAGAGGTTCCGCTCTGATACCATCTGTAACGCCTCAAGCCCAGGATTTGGACCATAGCTAATTAGCGTTGTTTTCCTATTTTATTCCTTTGGATAGGGTAGTTGTTGCTTATTATAGTTGGTCAGCTGTTGTCCTGTTTGGTTTAGTTTCTGGAATTATTATTGTTGAAATTCTAGGCTTTAGTCGTGTTGGTTTTTGTTAGTTTTATTCCTTGCTAAAGTTGTAATTAGTTGTGCCTAGTTAGTTATTTTGGAAGCTGACTTTTTTGTTTATTTGATTAATAATATTGTGAGACCTGACTCGCTTGTTTCTGTGGAGTTCTATTGCGTTGTAGTAAGGCGGGTGGTATAGAATATTTATAGAAGTGTTATTTTTATATTAGCAGGTGCTTTGAAAATTTTGGGTTAGTCTTATGTATGTCGTTACGTTGCCGAAATTATCGGAGCACTCAGTTAGTTTCGTCATGAGTTAGTAATGTTGCTAGGTTAGTAGTTTATATAAACCTGGGGTGTTATATTACTAACTTATGACGAAACTAACCGAGTGCTCCAAAAATTTCGACAGCATAACGACATACATAGGACTAACCCAACATTTTCAAACACCTGCTAGCATAAGAAAAACACTTCCAATACATTTCCACACCACTCGCCTTACTACAACACAACAGAACTCCACAGAAACAAGCAAGTCAAGTTTCGCAATATTATTAATCAAATAAACAGAGTTTTCACAATTAAAAACTCAACTAACCACATCTAATTACAACTTTAGCAAGGAATAAAACTAACAAAAAAAACCAACAACCAAAGTCTAGAATTTCAACAATAATAACTCCAGAACTAACCAAACAGGACAACATATGTCCAATCATATTGAGCAACAACTACCCTATCCAAAGGAAATAAAAAGGGGGAAATAACACTAGCTAGCTATGGTCTCTCCTCATGCGCCTCTTCTGCATCACCATGGTCAAGGCAGTTTTATAACCTGCATAATCTGGTAGTTGGGGGGAGAGAGAGGGGAATGGGTTAGTACAACCATGATACTGGTAAGCATCCCCTACCTGAGAAGTCATCAAACAACAACCGAGCAAACAACATACTTTTCATGCACAAACAACATGCTTTTTAAAGCGGTAAACCCAACAACATGCTCAAAAGGCTAGTAAAATGAATAACTCTCCCAAGTCAATAACTCATGCATCTCTCTATGCAACTCACTAACCACCCATGCTCGACGAGCTCACTCAACGCTCATATTTAGCCCTCACAGAGCTCTCTAAGACTGACTCTTCGAGTCGCACTGTCCCCTGACCATTTGTACCTAGGGCCACAATGCTCTCTACGGAGCTCGACATTCGACCCTTGACCATTTGTATCCAAGGCCTTGAACTGTGCAATCGCACCTTCAATGCATTTCATCTTCAATTTTGGAAAAATTTTCAGGAAGATTTTTGGATAATCTGTCAAATCCTAGATTTTGGAAAAATTTTGTCGATTAGGTCCAGTTGCAGTCGCATCTTCAACGCATTTCATCTTCAATTTTCTGGGAGAATTGCAACTGCAAATGTAGGGAAATTTTGACTGCTCTACACTTAACCTTTTCCAACTTCCTTCTTCAAATGTGAGCGCATGGTTAGCGCATTTAGGCCATTTTTATAGCTTCTGCACAAAACCATTGAAATTTAACACTTTCTTAACAAAAATGACTCGTTTTACTATTTTTTATTAGTATTTACAAAATAAAGGATTTAAGCACATGGACCCCGACTCGCTGACCGGGCAGCGAGACCCCCGTACTTGGTCATTTGAAGTGCTTCATACTAGATTCAAGGCATATCCAAAAATAAAAATAGGAAAAACAAAAGATTTCGAGTCGGTCTCAAACCCTTGTTAGCCCAAAATCTAAGTCCCTGCATTCATATGTCAGATTTTGCAAAAGAAAAATGAGGGAATATAATAGGCTTAAAACATGTACATGCTAAGCTAGCGTGCTTTTTGTTTAATAGGGAGCGCATATCCCCTATTTCTTGCTTTTTGTTTAATAGGGAGTGCATATCCCCTTTGTATCCCCCTTACCCAAGTGAAGCTTTATTTAAAACATAAAATATAGTTGAGTAAAGAGGAGAATACCTTTAAAGTTTGTGCTCGGCCTCGGCCTCGACTAGGTGAGCTCGACTCAGATGAGGTGAGGTAGACTCGGTAGTCCAGGCTCGTGTGCAGTAGCGTGGGCTCTAAGCATGGAAGCCTAGGCTCGCATGTAGGCGTGGGCTCTAAGCTGAAAAGCTTAGGCTCACATGATGAGCGTGGGCACTAAGCTGAAAAGCTTAGGCTCGCATGTAAGCATAGGCACTAAGCTGAAAAACTTAGGCTCGCATGATAGGCGTGGGCACTAAGCTAAAAAGCTTAGGCTCGCATGTTGTCTTGATACATTCCTTGAAACACACTCTGAGCCTTGGAATGGGAACATCTAGGTCCTAACATTAATAATAATGTTTACATTCAATTTTGAATGGTAAAACAAGAAAGATAACTTCTATGCCTATCTACCAAAAGTAAGATGAGCAAACACTGCTCTGATTACATGATGAATGCGTAACAAATAAAAGAAAACTAGAACTCCCTAAGCTTAGGCTTGGTGTGTTTTCAAGAATGTTGTCCTCGACCCTAGCATGAAGTATGGTCAGGCTCGGCCTCGGCCTCGACCATAGGAGGGTCGGTCTCGACCATATGAGAGTCTGTCCTGGTCCTCAATGAATTTCCAGAGGAGGTCCATCATCGTCTTTGCCTGGGTCATCTCTGGTCGGCCTCGACCTTAGTGGTGAACTGCTTCAGGTATCCGTTCCGAATCAGCGCTTCAATTTTGTCCTTTAGCTGAATGCAGTTCTTAGTTGAATGTCCATGATCTCGATGGAAGAGACAATACTGGCTTTTGTCTCTTTTGTCAGGATTTGACTTTAGCTTTCTAGGCACGTTGAGCAGGTTTGTATTCCGTATCTCCATCAAGATTTGCTCCTGTGGGACTGATGTAGGAGTATACTTCTCAAACTTCCTTAGGTGATCCTTGGTCTGGTCGGCCTCGGCCATGGTCAGCTCGGCCTCGGCCTCCTTCGTCTGTCCGCTGTCTTTTGTCCTTCTTACTGTCGTGATCGAATGAAGAAGGCCTCTTGTATTCTCATTCTGACTTCTTTGACTTGAGCAACTCCTCTACGCTAATGTATTTCTGTGCCCGGGAGACAAACTCACCGTAAGTGCGAGGTTGGCTTTTACCTATTGAATTCAGTAACCTCTTGTCCTCCAGTCCGACTGGGATGGCTACTAGGGGTGCTCCCTCACTGTATCTCTCAACCTGCAGTGCTTCTTCGTTAAAACTTGTTATATAATCACGCAAGCTCTCACCTGGCTGTTGTTTGACAGTTAAGAGGTTGATTCCAGGCTTGCGCTGTTCTCTAGCTCCCATGAACTACGAGAGGAATGCTCGGGCTAATTCCTTGAAAGAGCTGATGGATCTCCTTTCCAACTTTTCTAACCACTGCTTGGCTGATTCTGTCAGAGTAAAAGCGAAGGCGCGACACCTGATTGCATCTAAGACGTCATGGAAGTCCATCTAGTTCCTGTAGGCGCCTAAATGTTGCACGGGGTCTTTCTTGCCATCATACGGTTTGAGTGTAGGTACCTTGAACTTCTGGGGCACCTCGACTTTCATGACTTCTTCCGTGAAGGGTGGGTTAACTTGGTCAATCAGTTTTTCCAAGTCTTGTTCTCCAGAATCATTTGACTTCTGCAGGTCTCCCTAAGGATTTTCGAGCTTCTTTAGCGTGTTCAGAAGCTCAGTCTTCCAGGGGAGATTGTCCTTCTTGGCCTCGGCCTCAACTGCTCTGGCCTCGGCCTCGACAGCCCTTGCTTCAACTTCGGCAGCTCCAACCTCGGCCTCGACAGTCTTGGCACTTCTACGCTTATCCTCGATCAGATCCCTCATGTTTGTCCTGGAATGACTGTAACCTGGTGTTGAAACTGTGTGGTCACGTCCCTTAAGTGTGCTTGATTCTGGGCTCCTCAGAATTGTACGATCTATAGGCTTGAGCCCCCTAACCTTGCTGGTCACGCTACCAGTCTTTTTTCCCTTCGATCTTGTCTCTGATTCTGTAGTGTACTCCATTGGCTCCTTGCCCTTCCTCGAATCTCTAATCAAGACCTCATCATGGAGTTTGGTGCTAGGACCAGGTTTATCCAAGATTTGGAGTATCCTGAACAAACTCCGATCCATGCCCCTCACCTTATCCTCAAGGGCGACAAACTTGGCGTCAGCTTCTTCTCCTCGGCCTCTTCTCCTCGACCTCGGCTCCTTGGCATATTCGTCTCGGTGACCTCTGCATGTTATCATCGTCTCGTGACTTCTGCGGTTGACTGCTATTTTCTAAAGTTTTCGTGCTTGGATTTCAGTTTCCCTTTTCCATCCTCTTACTCATTGAATGACCGATGTGCAGATTTAGCAAGCATTCTTCCCCATAGACGGTGTCAACTGTTGATGGCAAAATCTGGACAAGAGGAACTCACCTGACCTTCACGTGCCACCAACGGTAAATTTGTATGAGAGGGGGGAAGACATGGCCTGCAAAACAGTAAACCTGCACACCAGTGTAGTGCTTGCCACACCGCCTCCGATGCTTAAGTCAAAAAGCTGAAGGAAGAGAGAAATAGAGCAAGAGAAGGAGTAGGGTTCAGAGAATGAGTTTCGGGATCCCGTTCTTCAGTGACGAAGAAGGGTTCAAATACTTGTTCCTTCTCTAGGGTTTTTAGGCATTCGGAGGCGATTCGGCTGAACCAGGTGGAACTGGGGCGACCAGAGGCACCAGGGACCGAACGGAGGGGAGGGAACTCGGCCCACACGAGTGGACCGAGCATGTCGGCCCAATCTCTTCGGCTCGCTCTCCTCCGAGGTCCGCTTCCTGGTCAAGCTTTCGTGTTGGTGCTGCGTTGTCCTTCTTAGTCATTGGATTTTTGGAGTGGTCCAGAATCACCCACAACAATGGTTGTAAAATGATTTTTTTCCTGTTTAGGTTTTGTATTTTTTTAAGGATAATACGAGTAAGAATCTTCTATCGATCATCATTAATTTGTACTCATTCTTTAGCAAAATATAACACTCAAATTTGAGGATTTTCTTAGTTCAACAAGTGTAGGATTGCAGGAGATTCAAACCTTCGTCCTTTAGCTAGGTAACTGATTCGTTTTACCAATTGTTCAAATCAACATCTAAGTGCTTCTTTGATAATTATTTAATTATTATTTCCATTATTCTTTGAGAAAATAAGATTTTTTTTTTTGTCATAAAATCTTCAATTTGTTTTGTTTTAAAAATATTCATAAACTATTACCTAAAATTTGAAAATAGAAACAAAATATTTTTTTTAAAGGAAATAGAAACAGAATTTTAGATAGTATCCTTTAGT
Source organism: Luffa aegyptiaca (assembly GCA_017139565.1). Classification (NCBI taxonomy): domain Eukaryota; kingdom Viridiplantae; phylum Streptophyta; class Magnoliopsida; order Cucurbitales; family Cucurbitaceae; genus Luffa; species Luffa aegyptiaca. The sequence continues at coordinate 12,765,854 of CM029407.1, read as the reverse complement.
TTTCTACATTAGGGTGTAATGATGTTTCTAAAATATTAATTGCCTATGAAATAAGTTCAAATTATTATTGTTCACTCGTAACTTCGGAGATGGAGACATGTGGAATAAACGATATATTTGTATTGATGTAATATGTGTGTGGGTGTACAATCTCTAACTTTAATCCTCTGATTTTCTCTCTTACGTGTTTGAGTGTGTTTCACTCGAGGGTTGGAATGCTTGATCTCGAGTATGAAGCTTCAATCAATTGCTTGGAGTCTTGAAGAGTATTTGATCTTCAAGGATCGTTGAGGTCTTCTGGTCTTGAAGGGTCTTCAGTCTTCAAGAAGTCTTGGGGTCTTGAAGAGTCTTTGGTCTTCAAGAAATGTTTAGATCTTGAAAAGTGTTTGGTCTTCAAGGAGTGTTGAAATCTTGAAGAGTGTTTGGTCTTCAAGAACTTATGGACTTCAGAGAGTCTTCAGTCTTCAGGCTTGGTGGAGTCTCTCTGAATTCTCTGGTTCTGCTTGAGAGCTTTAAAATTCTAAACTCTTATCTTTGTGAGAGTCTAGAATTTCTGAACCCTTGAAATGAAGGAGAACCTCTCTATTTATTGAGTTCTCGCAGCATGGGCCCTGGTGACTTTTGGGCCTAACAACTTGGGCTTGAGCTTTATCGGTCTTGGGTTCAACTATTTGGTCTTAGGGTTTATATTTGACCCAAAACCATATGATCCAAATATTTAAAACACCCAAATTTGATCCAATTAATTATTTTTTTTAATTAATTGGTCAACTTAATTAATTTGATCAAAACAATTTATTTTTAATTAATTGATCAAATAGAAATTTGGCTCTATAAATTTATAATTGGCCAATTTTATCTTCAAATTAAATTTGGGACACATGTCAATTTATAATTGGTCCCAAATTTAATTAATTATAATTTCGTCATTAATTTTAAAAAATGACGTGGCAATTTGCGATTGGTCAAAATTTCTCTTTCAACAATTATTATTATTATGTTTTTATGCTTTAAAACCTTAATTTTAATGTGTTGGTTATACCTTTAAAAGTTTCATTATTATCTTTATTCTTTAATTAAACCTGACTATTATTGACAAATAATGGAATCTAACGTGGCATGTTTTTTTTTTTTTTGGGTTAAAAATCACTATTGGTCCCTAAACTTTCATAAAAGTAACATTTTGGTCCCTGAACTTTTAAAATAGTAACGATTTGGTCCCTGAACTTTCAAAATAGTAACGATTTGGTTCCTCCGTTAAAGATTTCGTTAATTTAGAAACAGAGTTTTTACACGGCGCCACCTGGCAGTTCCACGTGTGAAAAATTAAAAGTCACGTCTGTTGAAGAGAAATAGTGGGTTTTGGGTTGTGGGTTTATGACCGCTTTAATTTTTGGGTTGTGGGTTGTGGGTTTATGATCGATTAACGGGTCTGGAATACAAAATCTTGCGCGCAGGAATTACCTAGAGAAGAAGATGAAGAACGCGAAAGTACGGACGAACGAGGAGTATATAGAGCGAGCCCTCTCTCGCAATGGTCGCCCCATGACCGAGCCCTCTCTCGCAATGGTCTCAGACCATCCACAAGTGATAGGACCCAAGTAGTATATTAACTACCCACTAGGATCACCTCCAAGACAATCAACCAATTAATAGTGCTCCAAAAACACAACAGATAAATCACCAATTTATCACCAAGAAAACAACCAATCACGAACGGCAACATACGATAAAATTCAGAATACTAAAAACGCAAAAACACGCACGATTTATACGTGGAAAACCCCTTCGATGTGAAGAGTAAAAACCACGGGACTTGTGAGGAGTCCACCCTTGTCACTTTCTCTTATTATGATAAAATTGAGGGAAAAAGAATCCAAATCAGTCATACAAAGATTCACAACCCACCAATACTTTCATACCTAAGAGATCAACACAAAAGAGATAAAGAAGATGAAAATATCTCCAGTTTTACAGGTTCTGTCCAGCAGCGATTACGAACAAACAAGAGCTCAAAACGACGATCCAACCGTTCAAAACGAGGCCCTATGTGTCCCCAACAAGCTGACCAAAGTTTAGCAAAATCCAATGGTTAAAACTCCGGCAATCGACAACTTTGTGAACGTTGTTGCTGAAAATCCGAACTGCACTGCTCTCCTTGCTTCCCTCCGTTTTTCTGTGTATTTTTTCTTGCTGCCGTCTTCCTTAGGTCATCCCATATCAAAGGAAAAAAAACTCTAGGATTACAAGACAAGCCCACTCATTTAACCCCAATTGGGCTAAACACATAACCCGACGTATTGGGCTCATAAACACAAGTTTTTTTTAAAAAAAAACTCTTGCTTTTGCAACAAGTGGGCTGGACACCCACAACAAATAAACAGCCCACAAAGCAAAAATAGTTCTGGAAAAATATTCAAATCCACTTCTCTGGTACTCCAAACAACCAAAACCTTCTCTGCTCACCATATCAGGAAAAGATGCCAAAAATTCAACTCCAATTATTAACAATAAATCTTAATAATTCCAATCGGCGAGAGATACCCAAAATTCAACTCCAATTATTAACCATAAATCTTAATGATTCCAATCGGCGAGAGATACCCAAGAGAAATGGAACAAAACCCATTCAAGAACAGAGCTTAAAAGACAATTTGGTTGCTTCAATTGGAGGCAATGAACACAGAGGCATGCTACAGTTCTGCAAGTCTTCCAAAGGGTTGTCATGAGTTAATCAACTCAACCAAACAAGACTTGATGACTGTAGATTCAGATTATTCTACTACAAGTACTACTTCTACACCTGAAGCTTCCGAGGATTGTCAATCAACAGAAGATTCAACACAACGTAGGATGAAAAACTCCATTCTTTACCTATTTTCTAAATTCAAGAATTCTCCAGGAATTCCAACAAACATGGAGGAGGCAATGACAATAGAAGATATCTATTGTGTGGTCATGTCTCCGAGTTCTAGTGCATCTCGGTCCACTGACAACATCGAGCTACATTCAGAGCAAGAATCCATCGATTCTTCGACTTCATTATCGGAAGAGGTTTTATAACTTGGTGGCATCAAACTTAAGCCATTCCAGATCCAGTTCTCTCTTGCAATGAGTTTCCATTCGTGTTTTACTTCATAACCTGTTAAAATCATGTTGTATTTTCATGGTCACGATGCAGAATGTAAGGGAAACGTATAATTATTATATCTGAACACGAGCTAAATTATGAGTGCCGCTGATTTTTTTTCATCCCATACTGTTAGTGTTATTACTTCACATCATCTTCAAAATTCACGATGAAAATTTCCGTGTTGTCTTGACAACCAAAATGGATTTCTCCCTTTTTTTTTTTTTTGGCATGAATGGTTTTGTGAGGAAGATTACAGGGCTCTGCTGAGATCTTATTCTATAATTCAAATAGCAATATTACAACTCATCCACGGGGATATGGGAATATAAAGCGAGCTTAGCTCAGAGGTAATTGGCATGTGCCCTCAACTAATAAGTCAGAGGTTCGAATCTCCCCACCCCCAAATGTTGATGTATTCAAAAAAAAAAAATAAAGAAATTGCAATATGATGCACAATAGCTGAAACTGAGGCTGTTGGACCATTTGGCCTCCCACTTAATCTTTCTATCGCATCTTGACGAACATCATTGAACTATTCATCTTTCGATAGTACATTGACAGGAAACAAGTTGAATCTCAGAAAAACTAAATAAAGTCAACAAAAGAGAGTAAAGACAACACGAAGCAAGCAAAAAAAGGGTACCATTGCTTTTGATATGATCACATTGACAACTCTATGCAAATTTCGAGATCAGTATGACCAATTGGGTTGCACAACTTAAAAACAATTAATATCAATTAAAATATGCAACTAAATAACATAAATGAGAAAGAAATCATCCAAACATGCTGATTACAAAACAAAACAAAAATCACAAACTCACCGGAATCACAATTTTGATAGCTTCCCAATGTGTCTTGATTCAAACTTGACTTCTTCTATCCAAAAATCTATAGTTAGCTTCCACAACTATTACACTAATCAAAATCTAGTCAGTTTCCACGATCGTTACAAAACCATTTTCATAGTTTCCACGACTATGATTAATTAAGACAAAAATTCGCACACAAAACAAGGCCATATGGCAAAATGGAAACTAACTGGACAACCATTCTATTCTTTTCTAATTCTTATAGGCAACTTAGATCGCCTATTTGCTTGAGCATTTTGGGACGATGAACTTTCTTGCAAAAATTTTCAAGTAGTGAGTAGTGAGAAATTTTTAAAAATAAATTAAGATGGAAAAAACAATTATGTTATTTTTATATTCATTACTAACCTGTGATGGTCTATTTTGTTGAATTGGCCATTTGCAACTCCTTTTGTTGTGACCAGATTGATTACACTTACTACATTTCATAGATACATGTCTCTTACCAACTGCATTGTCTTTTCTTGCCTCATCAAATTCTCTTCTTCTTAACTTTTTTGGCCTACCGGGAGCTCTTCTAAAATGAGGTGGACTAATGATATTGAAATTTGTTTTTGGCCAGACATTTGAGCCATTGATTGGATAAATAAGAGGCTCGTAGCATGCTATATTAGCTTTCTTCTTATAACAGTCTTCGACATATGTGTCAACATCTAGCCCTTTATAGAAAATACAACAAATGGCATGTTGACAAGGTAGCCCAGTGAGGTCCCATTTTCTACAACCACAAGTACGTGCATCAAGGTCTACACTAAACTTGTCCCAACCATTTCTAACGTCAAATTTCATGTCACCAGCCCATGTAGGCAACCAATTTCTACTATGCAATTTCTCAATTTCAATCTTTTTTTTTTATCTTTGGACACAACTCCCCTTCAAACTTTTCAGCTTTCTCCCTATTATTTTGAAATCTTCTCATGAGGTAAGTTCAAATCCATTCACATAGAGAAATGATTGGTTTATCTCTAGCTTCTAAGATGGTAGCATGAAATACCTCACATAAATTATTAACCAAAGAATCACACTTAGATTCACAATTGAGAGCATGCTTACTCCATTTTTGTCGAGGGAAGGCCATCAACCACTCATGTGCATCTTGATTTACTTTTCTTATTTCTTGCATTTCCCTTTCCCATTGTTGTTGATTGGTTGCACGGGTTGCTCGCCAAAATAGCTCTTTCAATTGCTTTCCATAAAACTTTTTCCTCACATTTCTATAGATGTGTCTCACACAAAATCGATGTTCTGAGTTTGGAATTAACTCATTGAAGGTTGGAACTAAACCCTGAAAATATAAGTAAAATAAAATGTCACATATATGTAAATGAACCAACTTTTTTTTTTTTAAAAAAAATAGTGAATTACCTTTTGTTGATCAGATATAAATGTTATTGTTCTACCCTCAATATCTGCAAGTAATTTAGTTAGAAACCATGTCCACGAGTCCTTTGTCTCTGCTTCAACCACTGTGAAGGCTAAGGGAAAATATTGGTTATTAGGATCTCTTCCAACGGATGATAGCGAGCATAGCTAGGTATTTTTCTCTAATTAATTAAGCTAGTCTTTTACAATTATTTGCCCAAATTTATGCATTTTTATGTTTTATTTGTAGGAAGTATGTGTTTGAAGCTTAATTCAGCAATTGGAGTCAAATGGAGTCTTCAATCTAAAAAAAAAAAAAAATTCATAGCGTTGCGACGCTATAGGCAAAATTTCCAAAAAAGCGGTATCGCGACAGCGTCGCGACGCTGTCCATAGAGTCTCGACGCTGTCGCCAGATTTTCTATAAATTCATCTTTTCATGCTACGGCCAAGGGGAGTCCAATTGGTGAGATTTTAGCCCTAATTTCGACTAGAGACCTTTTGTGGGAGCTAAAGGCAAGGCCAAGGAGCGGGAATCAAGCGAGAAGACGTGGAGATCGTGACGGGGACGTGCGGTGTCGGCGGATTCGAGTTTTCCTTTCTCTTTCCCTTAACTCTTGTAGTTTTTATGGCTTTTCTTTCAATTAGTGTTTGTGGTTTAAAGACTATGAATTGCTAGTTGTTTGTCTTAGGGTTTGATGTAGTTGTTTAAATTGTTGGATTGAATTTTGGGTATGAATGTGTTCTTATTCTATGCATGCAATTTTATGTGTAATGCTTTCAATTACTTGATCACTAATTGAATGATTTAAGTGTTGAATCTAACTCGGGAGAGAGGATTTGGCCTAAGACTTGCTTTGTTCAATTGCATGACTAGAGTAGAAATTCTAAGTTTGTGACGGGATTTAGAATATCTCTAGAAGTATAACAAGGACCGAACAGAATAATGCCTTGCATGTTAATGAACTTAGATAGGGATATCAAGTTAGTTATATGCATGAGAATCAATTATACTCGGGAGAGGTAATCGTGATAAATGTTTCCTTGGCTTGTAGAATAATTGCACGGTCAATTCATTCCTATTAATCAATCCTCAATCTTAATCAACGAAATCAATTCCCTAAGAGTCTTTCCATTTGAGTCTCCACCCTTTATTTTATGCTTTTTGTCTTTAGATTTATCTTTTTCATGAAGTTTTGCTCCCTAAATAAAATTGGACAAAAGTATTCACGGTACTTAATTTGCTAGAAAACCAATCCAGAGGACGACACTCGTTTTACACGAAAACACTATATTATTACTTGACCCGTACACTTGCGGTTAGCAATTTGCGCATCAAGTTTTTGGCGCCGTTGCCGGGGATTGGCATATTTAGTCAATTTTAATATCGTAGAAAAATTGTCCGGTCTTAGTTTAGGGTGTATTCTATTTTTTTTGTTATTTTTGTTATTTTTGTTTTTAGGTAGATTGCATTTTTCCTTTATTGTTTTTCTTTTCCATTCTTAAATTTTTCCATATTTAGATTTTTCCATATTTGTTTGAATTTTTCTTTGATAGATTTTTAGTTTTTCCTTTCTAGATTATTTCCCTTATTTGCTAGTTTCCTTATTTGTTTTTGCCATATTTGTTTTTGCATTCCTTATTTGTTTATCTTTTTCCTTTTGTAGATTTTTTTTTCCTTATTTAGATTTAGCATTTTCCTTTTCTAGTTTCTTTCCTAATTTATTTTCTCTCCTCCTAGGTAAGATTAATGCTTATTTTTTAGTCAGAGTCTCTTTATTTTGATCTTTCTCCTTTTATGTTTATTTTATACAAAAATACTAAAAATAATTCTGTTTCAGGGGCCCATGAGAAACTAGTAAGCTTGCTAGCGATAGTGAGTTTTATTGATTCAAGAAAGAAGGGTCCAAAGAAATACGAGAATTTTTATGTGCCTTGACAGAGACTGCACGAGCACGTCGAGCTAATGACGTTAAACAAGCGCTTATGGGAGGCAACCCAGTTAAGTTTAGTTGTGTCTTTCTTTTGAGTTTGAATTATTGTTTGTGTCTGTTTTGTAGGTTTTGTTTTCAGTCTCCCCTTTGCTTTCAAGCTTTCAAGCTTTCAATCAAGATGTCATCACCCTTCCAGGCCAGTATTGTTCACTCCTTTCATTCTTTTATTGTTCTCATGCTTGTTTATGTCTTATTTTCTTTATACATTGAGGACAATGCATGTTTTAAGTTTGGGGGTGGATTAGCATGTTTGTGGAGCCCTTGAGCATCTGAGTTCGGGCTATAGTTTTGAGCTTTCTTTGAATTAAGCATATGGTTGTTTTCTGGATAATATTTTTGCATGACTATGATGTCCTAGGATAGGCTTTCTTGTCAATTTTCAAGCTTGCGATGAGTTGTAAGCATGAGTGCCCAAAAAGGGAGACTTTCTAAACTTTTTCTAGGAGATGGCTTGCATGAGTAGAGTATTTATCTTGGCTAGATTTGGATTTGAATGCTTAGGAGCGAATTATTAGGTTCATATGCTTGTTGTCACCTCGATAGGTGTAGGGAAGAGCTAAAGAGTTAATTTTTTGCAAATTAGCATGTTTGATCTTGCTTAGGAGGAAAGAAAAGAATATATGCTTATCATGTTCATAAAGAAAAATCATTCTTGTTGTTACTGTTGAGAAAATAAATTATGTCATGGCTTGTGCACAGTTTGCAATGTTTAATAAAGTTTAGGCAAAAAGAGCTACCCCTGTTGTGATCAGTTATGCCAACCAGAGAAATCTCAGGTTAAGGGTCCCTGCAATAGGTGTGTGAAAGCTAGTGCCACATATAAATGCTAAATTTAATTGCAATTTATAAGCACCTAAGTATGGAGGAAAACAAACTAATTTGTTCCATTAACTCATTAGTGAAACTTTAGTGCCAGTGTAGAGGGAAGATGAGCTGAGAGTTTAATAATCCAATCCTGGGTTAGTAGAGTTTGATCTCCTTGAGTTAGATCTCGCTTATGCAAGTTAATTTTGGAAAAATTTTAATCTGTCTCCCTCATTGGTCCTTATGTGCATGTCTCTTGCTTGCTTGGTTATTGACTTTTGAGCCTTGAGGATTAAGTCATGTTTGTTGCATCCATTCTTCTACTGTATGTTGGATTTTTAGTTTGTTCGAGGACTAGCAAAAGCTTAAGTTTGGGGGTGTTTGATAGCGAGCATAGCTAGCTAGTTTTCCCTAATCAATTTAGCTAGTCTTTTATGATTTATTGGCCATTTTATTGCACTTAATGTTTATTTGTAGGAAATAAATATTTGAGCTAATTGCGTGTTCGGGACATGAAAAAGGGCTAAAAGATCGAAAAAGGATAAAGTTGGAAGAAGTCAAATTCAGCCCAGCTGATTTAAAAAAAAAAAAAAAAAATGCATAGCGTCGCGACGCTCTAGGCAAAATTTCCAGATTCGCGGTATCGCGACAGCGTCGCGACGCTGTCCATAGCGTCTCGACGCTACGACGAAAAAATCAGAATATAAGGAAATTTCGGCTAGGTTTTAGGGGACTTCGTTTTGGGACTTTTTGGAGCCGACAACAGAGGAAAAACAGAGCATTTTGGAGCTGAAGCAAAGGGAGCAAGTTGGAAATCAACCCATTGTTCGTGGGGATCGTGACGGGGACGTTCGGTCTCGGCTAACAACGAGTTTAATTCCTCTTTCCCTCACTTTAGTTAGTTTTTATGGCTGTTTTAGACTATTGCTATATTGTAACGTTGTGTATGAGTAGCTAGGCTTTAACTCTTAGGGATTGATGTAGCCGTTGGGCACGTTATGGATTGATTTACTGTTTTTATGCTATTGATGTCATTTATGCATATATGTGTCCTTAATGCTTTCAATTTACCGGCCATAAATTGATTGATGTTTATGCTTGAATCTAACTTGGGAGAGAGGATTTAAATTAGAAATCAATATGCATAACTAGAATTTAGCTAAAAATCGGGAGATTAAGGTTAATTCTAGAAATTGTTATAAAGGTTAGCCTTATTGCCTTGTATGTTTATTGGATTTAGATAGGGATATCGGGTTCAATTGCATATGGGAGAATCATGTATGCTCGGGAGAGATATGTGTGATTTTAGTTGCCAAGATTTATGAATCATAGTATGTGTTAATCCGTTTATGAATCCATAACTCCAATTGGTGAAATCAAATCCCTAAGACCAATTCTTCCCATTAGATTGTCACTTTTTGCTTAGTTTTGTGTTTGAATCAATTATATTCTCATTCAATTCGATTCCCTAAATAAAATTGGTCAAAAGTATTTTCGGTAATTAAAATTGACTAGACACCAATCCAGAGGACGACATTCGAATTTACATTCACTATATTATAACTTGACCCGTACACTTGCGGTAAGCAATTTGCACATCAACGGACGAAATTAATTGTCCTCCGTAAGGCCTTTTAGATGGCAAGCATCTAAACCAATAAATGGCCTACAACCAGCAATAAAACCTCGTCGGCATCCATCAAGACAAATATACAACCGTTGAAAGGTATGGATTAGTGTAATTCTACCAATTGGTTGGTCATCAATCATCTCTTGTTCATGTAGTACATCCAAGTTCAATAGAGTGCTACTACCAGGATTGGATTTACGTATCTCCTCACAATACTCCCATAATCGATGATATTGCTCTTTGTGTGATCCATGCACAATATCGAAAACTAGACTTCTAGCTCTAGATGCTTTCGTTTTACTAATCTGTGAAATATAAGTACGTTGTATCTTGTCCTAGATGGCACTCGATCTCATATTTGGTTGCTCCCTTTACATCATTTGCTATTGGCTTGCTAAGCCACTTAGAAGTTAGACATGGATTCTTGAAGGATCTACTACAGGAGTGTTTGTCAATTAAAGTCTTCAATTGATAAGTCATCTCTCCTTGAATCTTAGAAACATAAGCCACCCATTTACAACCATCTGCACATTTGGCTCGAACTCTCAACTTATCCTTTTTTACAAATCGTACTTGCCATCCCCCTTTAACAGCGTAATCTGGCACAACATTCTTGAACTCATTTAAAGAGTTAAAAAACATTCCTAATTCAAAGCGTGGCATCCCATCACCCATTACTTCTTTAAAAACAGGATATTTTGGTTTATTGCCAACTTCAGAATTGGATGAATTGCTCAATGAGTTTAGCTCGCTGGAGTCGATGTCACTTTCATCATCTCTTTGAACATTTTCATTTGTTCCAATAACACCAGTTATATCCAATGGTATAGAACTACTTTCTACATCCTTATCAACATACATATCAAACATCTCATCATCGTCATCTTCATCTTCAAATTCACAATCACTTAAATAAGGCAATTCATCACTATTATTTTCTAATAACACTGCTTCATCCTCATAATCATGTTCTACATATATCTCAAATGTCATTCCATCACTTAAAAGGCTAGCTAACTCCATCACATCTTTATCAGATTGTAATAATCGGAAACCATCAACTTCTTTTGTTGGATCTCTACCCCACAATTTTAGATAGTTATAGTACCCCAACTATTCAACAACATCAATTACCTCAAAGAAAGACCAATAATCTGGATCAAAATCAGTAAACTGATTGACCTTACCACATACGTATTGAAGATATGGCTCATCTATGAAGTAACCACTATGATGCACCTCTACCACAAATGTGGCCATCCCTGCAAATTCAATAATTTAACAGTAAATTATTTCAAAATTAATGACAAAAAAAAAAATGATGGATGTTGTGATTTTTTTTGTTAGTCAGTGTTAATTTTTTTTTTGGTAAAATAGCTATACTTTTGACTCTAAAAAAAACAAAATATATGTAATCTCAATATAGCAGAAAAGCCTTAATTTCTTGAGTAACAGTAGAGTGTAGTAAGTGAAAGAGAAACCCTAAAAAAAAAAAAACCTTATTCTTTTTATGAAGAAACCTTGAATGAACCCAAACCCTAGAAAAATCAACTTACAAAATTTCAATAACACAACAAAAGAAGAAGAAAATTCAGACTAACCTAAACAAAAGATTGCAAACTAATTTGTCAAGAATACATATAAGAGACCATCATTTTCGCATGACCTTTTCTATTTGTTTCAAAATACAGTAGTAAGTGAAACAGAAACCCTAACAAAAAAAAAAAAAAAAAAAACCCTTATTCTTTTTATGAATGTCTTGAATGAACCCAAACTCTAAAAAATCACCTTACAAAATTTCAAGAACACGAAAGAAGAAGAAAATTTAGACTTACCTCAACAAATCCAAACGCAGATTGCAAACGATTTGTCAAGAATACAGAGAAGAGATGAGAGAGAACAGGGAAGAGAATTGCGTGACTTTTCGTTTTAGAAGATTTATCTTTCCTATTCGTTTAAAAGATTTAAACTGAACCGATCATAAACCATAAACCGGCCCCAACCTAAAACCGACCCATTATTTATCCTATCATACGTGGCTTTTATTTTTATACAAGTAGGATTAGCAGGTGGCGCCATGTCAACTTTCCGTTTAAATTAACGAAATTTTTAACTGAGGGACCAAATCATTACTATTTTAAAAGTTCAGGGACCAAATCGTTACTTTTGAAAGTTTAGGGACCAAAACGTTACTTTTATGAAAGTTTAGGGACCAATAGTGATTTTTAACTTTTTTTTCTAATAACATGTGAGTTAGGAAGATTTGAGCTATGTTTCTATTAAGATAGCCCATTAAGAAAGTTGTCTGAAGCCCATTTGTTATATTCTTTTTGTATTTTGTTTATGTATTTTGGCCCATCGTTGTAGCTCTCTTCTTGTTTATATTGCCTAAGTAAATTAGGGCAAGGCTTGAAGGTTCTGGAATGTGTTTTCTTCTTCATTATTTTTGCAAGAGTTTTTCTCCCCAGGCCTTTATATATATGGCATGTACAGTGTTGTTCAATGATATATGAAAGCAAAGGGTTTTCTCTTGCAATTATGGCTTCTTCCTCTTCATTTTCTTTTATCCATTTCTTATGAAATGTTGTGATGGTATCAGAGCTTTTGCCCTAATTTTTTTTTTTTCGATTCCATGTCTTCTTAGAGCTCAATGAGCTCTACAATGGAGGATTCGACTGCTTCCTCTCAGATGTTTAGTCCTGGTAATAAGGTCTCTATTGTTAAACTTACTTGCGATAATTTCTTATTATGGAAGTTTCAGATCCAAATCGCCCTTGAGGGGTATGATCCTGAGTCGCATTTGCATGATGATCCTCCGCCGCAAAATCTTTCGTCTTCAACTGCACCTGCCTCGGCGGTAGGTACTTCTGATGTCGCCACCACCACAAAAACTCCAAACCCTATCTATACACAGTGGAAATGCCAAGATAAGTTTATCTCTTCTTGGCTTGTCGGTTCGATGACGGAGGAAATACTCCATCAAATGATTCCCTGTGGTACGGCTAAGGAAATCTAGGATTGTCTTCACCAAATCTTCACCACTTGAAATCTCCCAGATGATGAAGATTAAAAAAAATTACAAACCATATAAAAGGGAGGTATGTCATTGAAAGAATATTTTTCAAAGATTCAGCAATATGTCGATGCTCTCTCTGCTATCGGTAAGCTTGTTGATGTTGAGGATCACATTTTATTTATTCTGTCTGGTCTTGGGTCTGAATATGAATCCATGATGTCTGTAATTTCGGCTAAAGTTGGCCCCCAATCGATTCATGAGGTTATGACTCTTCTTCTTACTCAAGAGAGAACCGTATTAAGAGCAAACTTATCGGCTCTGAGGTCTCTCTTCCATCTGTTAATCTCTCAGTTCAGTCAAAACCTATTGAATCTGATGTTCAAAAACCTAACTAGACTCAGTTTTCTCAGTCTTCTGCCAGTGGTAATAGTGGGCGTGGTGGTGGTCGGTTCAATAGAGGTGGTCGTTCTTGGAACAAAAACAGAAATCGACCTCAGTGCCAACTTTGTGGCAAGTTCAATCACACTGCAACGAAATGCTATTTTCGTTATGCACCCCCAGTGCTCCATCACCTCGAGGTTCGTTTTCACCTTCTTCTTTCAATCAGTTTAATCGGCCTCCTTCTTTTCCTTAGATGAATGTCATGTATACTGCCCCTGACATAAACCAAGACACAAATTGGTACCCTGACTTCGGGGCAACCAATCACCTTACTCATAATTTTGGGAATCTCTCCGTTGGAACTGAGTACGGTGGAACGAATCAAGTCCATGTAGGGAATGGAGCAGGTTTTCCAATACTTAACTTCGGTTATACCTCTTTTTATTCTCCTGTATGTACTGATCGTGTGTTTTATCTCAATAATCTTCTTCATGTTCCCTCTATTACGAAAAATCTAATTAGTGTTAGTTAGTTTGCAAGAGATAATGGTGTGTTTTTTGAGTTTCACCCCACCTTGTGCTATGTGAAGGATCAAGCGTCTGGTCGGGTTCTGCTCCAAGGGACTCTCCATGAAGGCCTTTATAAATTCAATCTCTCTCTCTCTCTCAGTGGTCGAGTCAAAAACCAACAGTGCAGGCGCTTCATTCCTCTACTTCCATTCCATTATCCAATGTTTCCTCATCTGTTTTTTCAATTTCTAAGAGTTTTGATTTAGATATTTGGCATAGGCGTTTAGGCCATTCGAGTCTTTCCACTGTTAAGCATGTGCTTCGGTCCTATAAATCGAATCAGTATATAAATAATTCCTTTAAATTTTGTTCTGTGTGCACAATGGGAAAGAATCATGCTTTACCTTTTCCCTCTTCTGACACTGTTTATACTGCTCCTCTCCAACTAATTGTGTCTGATCTGTGGGGTCCTAATTTTATTCCATCTATTAATGGTCATCGATATTACATAAGTTTTGTTGATGCCTTTAGTCGATACACATGGATATACTTTTTAAAATCTAAGTCTGATGCTCTTGCTGCTTTCATTAAATTCAAAACTCACATTGAAAAACTTGTTGGCCTATCAATTTTAACTTTTCAATCCGACAATGGAGGTGAGTTTCAGGCTTTTAAATCCTACCTTAAATCCCATGGCATAACTTACAGATTTTCATCTCCTCACACATCTCAACAAAATGGAATTGTTGAACGTAAATATAGACACATTGTTGACACCGGTCTTGCTTTACTTTCTCATTCTTCCATGCCTCTTAACTTTTGGGATGAAGCTTTTGCTACTGCTGTGTTTTTTATCAATAGGCTGCCTACTCATGTTCTTCATAACATATCTCCTCTTGAATGTTTGTTTAAAACAAAACCTGACTATTCTTTTCTGAAAACGTTTGGGTGTCAATGCTTTCCCTGTTTAAGATCATATAATTCTCATAAATTATCTCTTCAGTCTCTTCCTTGCACATTTCTAGGTTACAGTCCACTCATAAGGGTTATAGGTGCCTCTCTTCCAATGGAAGACTTTATATTTCTCGGAATGTTGTCTTCAATGAATCATTTTTTCCGTTTGCTAAAACTTCTCCCATACCAGTTAGTCATTCTTCTTCATCTATCTTACTTCCCTCTCCTGGCTTATTAACATTACCAAATCCTTCTACGTCTATCTCTCCCGAGTTAAGCGAGGCTCCTGCTCCAATCCCTAGTATACCTACTTCCCCATTTCCAGGTCCTTTGGTTGAGGTTGCTCAAGAGACCCTCCCTACCTCACCCTCACCTACTCCACCTCCTTCTCCGGTTGTTCATAATGATCACCCAATGGTCACTCGTGGTAAGAAAGGTATTTTCAAGCCAAAGGCTTATCTCTCTGCCTCATCTTCTCTGTATGATAATTCTAAGCCACCAAATGTCAAAGAGGATCTAAAATCCTCTCATTGGCGTAAAGCCATGCAAGAGGAATATGATGCTTTGATGAAAAATGAGACGTGGGAATTAGTTCATCCTCCAGTTGATAAGAAAGTGGTTGGATGTAAATGAGTCTTTTGAATTAAACGTAACTTTGATGGGACTATTTCTCGTTACAAGGCTCGTTTGGCGTGGCTAAAGGTTTTCATCAAACGACTGATATTGATTATGATGAAACCTTTAGTCCCATTGTGAAGCCTATTACTATTTGTGTTCCCTTAACTCTTGCTATTACTTATGGCTGGACAGTGAGGCAAATTGATGTGAATAATGCCTTTTTACATGGGAAATTAACCGAGTCTGTTTTTACGGAGCAACCTACAGGTTTTAAAGCAGCAGGTACTCAAAACTTGGCATGCAAACAAAGTAAGATTCTCTATGGCCTTAAGCAAGCTTCGCGTGCATGGTATGATCGTCTTAATCTTTATCTTAATTCTCTTGGTTTTATCACTTCGAAGGTTGATTCATCTCTGATGATTCGACAGACTTCTAAGTCTTGTTGTTATGTGTTGATTTACATGAATGATATAATCATTATGGGAAGTTCATGTTCTGAGGTTCATAAATTGATTTCTTCTCTAAATGATCAATTTTCATTGAAGAACTTGGGAAAGCTCAACTACTTTTTAGGGATTGAGGCCTCTTATCCTCAGTCTGGGGGCATGTTTCTTTGTCAGTCTACTTATATTACAGATGTTTTGAATCGAGCTAAAATGATGGATGTTCGGTCAAGCAACGTCTATGGTGAGTGGTTCCATTCTTTCGGCTCATCAAGGTGAGTCTTTCTATGATCCCTTTCTTTATAGAAGCATTGTGGGTGTCTTACAATATGTGACTCTTACTCGTCCTGAAATTTTTTATTGTGTAAACAAGGCATGCCAATTTATGTACTCACCGAAACTTGTTCACTGGCAGTTGATTAAACGCATTTTGAGATACCTAAAAGGGACCATTAACAATGGTCTTCTTCTTCACAAATCTTGTGATCTATCATTAGTAGGTTATGCAGATGCCGATTGGGCCTCTGACCCTGATGACTGTAAGTCTACGTCTGGATTTTGTGTGTTTTTTTGTGGTAATCTAATTTTGTGGGGCTCAAAGAAACAAGGTGTTATATCTCGTTCAAGCACAGAGGTTGAGTACCGTAGTCTTGCTACTATAACTGCTGAACTTATTTGGCTTAAGACTTTACTTAATGACTTGCATATTTCTTTATCTAAACCCCCTCTTGTTTGGTGTGACAATTTAGGTGTTGTTCATCTTAGTGCTAATCCCATTCTTCACTAAAAAAACCATGCATGTTGAGCTTGATATATATTTTGTGAGGGATCTTGTTTTACAGAAGAAAATTCTTATTCAGCATCTTCCAGCTCATGAACAGATTGCTGACATTCTCACTAAGCCGTTATCAGCATCGATGTTCAACCAACTCAAATTCAAGCTCAATGTTCGTGATACCACTACCATTGGCTTGCGGGGATATTAAGATAGCCCATTAAGAAAGTTGTCTGAAGCCCATTTGTTATATTCTTTTTGTATTTTGTTTTTGTATTTTGGCCCATCGTTGTAGCTCTCTTCTTGTTTATATTGCCTGAGTAAATTAGGGCAAGACTTGAAGGTTCTGGAATGTGTTTTCTTCTTCATTATTTTTGCAAGAGCTTTTCTCCCCACACCTTTATATATATGGCATGTACAGTGCTCAATGATATATGAAAGCAAAAGGTTTTCTCTTGCAATAATGACTTCTTCCTCTTCATTTTCTTTTATCAATTTCTTATGAAATGCTGTGAGTTTCATGTTGGCAATGTGACATGTAATTTGGGGATACACAATAAAGAAAGTAATCCAATAAGCATTATTTGGTTGGTTACTCAACTTACTTTTACAATCAAGCTATTACTTTAAAACTTGATCAAACTTGCCTCATCATCAAAATAAAATGTCATGCCATGAAACTTAATTATTTATCAAGTCCACAAATAACGGTAGACGTGAACCTAAATCAACAAGTTAATGCATATATCATTTACCAAAATATCAGAAGTTCAAATCTCCAACCTCCATCTGTTATTGAACTAAAAAGAACTACAAATAACTTACTACAATGAAATTTTATGACTTCAAACTAATGACTCAAATATCTATTAAATTTGATAAGTAAAATTATAATTGAACTCGGAAGAAATGAGTATTAAACCGATTTATTTCCAAATAGGAAAAAACTAAATTATATTTTAAACTTGATAGAACAAGTGTGTCACACATAAGTAAACTAGTTTGATTCATGCTCTTCAACTGATGTGACTCACTCAAATAAACTGTCAAGTCATGGAACTCCTTTGTCAAACCTACAAATAACTTTCTACATTTGAATCCTATTACTTCCTACTAGTGACAAAGACATCTAAAAAACATAGTCAAAGTTTGTAAAAAGTATAGAAACTAATATTATAATTCTACATTTGAATTATAACTTTCTACATTTGAATCCTATTACTTCCTACTAGGTGACAAAGACATCTAAGAAACATAGTCAAAGTTTGTAAAAAGTATAGAAACTAATATTATAATTTAACTGAGAAACACGAAACAAAATAGTTACTAAATGAAGTTTCGATTCTTTTTCTTGACAATATAACATTACAAATATTGGGTGGAAAAAGATCAAAAAATATTGGGTGGAAAAAGATCAAGTCAATGAATAGGATAATAATATTACATCATATGGAAAATAGATACTCAAATTTTAATTCCACAAGCAATCCATTTTTGAAGAGAAGGGCAACTAAGGTAATAGAAAGGGATGTGTAGATTTTGGAGTAACTACACAAATGGGCCAATAGTGCCCATTTATTCTAAAAGTGTCTATTTTATTATAATTTTACATTTTTATCGGCTCACAACCGAATATTAAAGGAGTTTAAGAAGCACATCTACGTTTTTTGCCCTTGCCGGTTGATAGAAAAAAATATATAATACTAAAATAAATTAATAAAATAAGAGTTACCAAATTAAATAAGGGCATTTAGGAAAGAATAAAAATTGAATTAATGCATGAAATCTTACCATTGATAAATTTAGAAGATTTAGACAAATTTAAAATTAATAGATTAAATGACCCATCAACCATAATTTCAGTAGATTTTATTCACAAAAAATGAAGTCAATGAATAGGATAATATGCCTATGCACGACCAACCTCGTTAAAGGATAAGAATCTTCAGAAGTGGTAATGACTTCTTTGGATAACCTTTTTTCATTTGTATACTTTTCTTTCCCATAAATTCCAAAATGACCCTCTTTTCTTAGAGTTTTGAAGAAACATTTTGGACTTTCCTAGTACCTACTCTCTCGATACACACAACAAATCTTTCTTTATAAATAATTATTTAATACTTATACTCGACTCCATAGAATTTTTAATTATTTAATGCTACTATAGCATAAGAAAATTTCCCAAGTTTCAATTTTGGCTTTGCTAGGATTGCCTTTTTGGAATGGAAGCATATGGTGATAAAATTAAACACAAAACATTCTCGAAGTGCCTCGCTATGAGAATGACGCTTGGTTAACGCTCGGCTAAGTTTTGAACCTTTGTGCTGACTGTTCGCTTTCTCAATAGCAAAAAGCGTCTCTTTTTGCCACTTGGCCAAAATACGACACCAAAAGGGTCTAGCACGCACAATCCTATCCTGTTTGAGTTTGAGTTTACCCTTGCACTTTAGACAGTTGTACGTAGCATCATAAGGAGGACCCCCGTTCAAGGTCAAAAAATGGTATGGTACATAAGAGGTTGGCATAAAGCTTGTACTCTTGATCGAGAAGTCAGAAGTTCAAATCCACCACCCCACATGTTGTCAAAAAAAAATTCAATTTTGTATCAAATAGATTCATGAATTTTAAAAAATGTTAAATAATTCAAAGACTCATTAGATACAAAATTAAAAGTTAAAAAACTTATCAGATACAAAAAAAAATAATAATAAAAATAAAAATTTGCAAAGATTTATTAAATAATTTTTAAAGCTTAAACACCTTTTGGATTCAAAATTGAAATTTGAGAAATTTATTTAAACACTTTTAAAGTTTTGAGAATTTATTTGAAACAAACAACAAGATTTATAATTTGATTAAATATATATATATATATATATATATATATATATATATATATATATATATATTTTTTTTTTTTTTTTTTTTTTTTTTTGTCACGTTTATTTAATGAATTACAAATTTACAAATCAGTACGAAATTCACGAGGCTTCCAAGGAGGACATCATAATGGGTTACTTTTGTTTGTTTGCTGTGTACCAACCTAACTTCAGTTGAATGCATTTATTACAGCTCTGACCCTATTATTGTACTCCAAATGTTCAGAACAAAACTGCAACTGATTCAACAGAATACATGTAACCAAACTAAAGATCCGATTCGAATATATTGTAGTTTAAGTGTTTTTTTTAAAATACATTTTCTTTAAAATATTTTGTAAAAAAAAATTGTTTAGAATCTAAACACTTATATGTTTGGTTATATTAAATATTTTTATACACAAGTTATTATATACTTAAAAACTCTTTTTTAAAAATTCGTTGTCGAGTGTTACAAAATAATTCATTTTTTTGTGGGGGTCAAATACTAGAATTTTTTTTAAATGAAAATTTTTTCAAATTTTTTTTTTAAATAAATTTTTTTTTCAAAATTAAACAATTGAATAGCATACCCTAAATTGCTAAAAAAAAAGCATAGGGGTTGGCAGAAGGTAATATCTTTGATTAGAGAGAAAAATAGTTTGACCCACTAAAAGATCATTCTAATGGGTTTTTCTATAATCTACAAAATTATAAATCTATTATTAGAAAAGTATTGATTTACCCTCATTTAGAAAGAGATGGCAAATAGCTAAGAGACAAAGTGACTACAAAATGAAGAACCAACTGAAAAAAGAAACCGACTAATTTAAGAAGTTCCGTCTCCAGATCTGAAATATTTTTCCATTAACTAATTAAGCAAATTTTAAATATAATCAAGAAAACAAGTTTTTTTTTTTTTTTTTTTACATGTGGGAGTAGAGATTTGAACCACAGGATAATCGTACGGATGACCCATTTTAATAGGCAAAAACGATAAATGCCCTACCTTTTCAATTTAAGGTTATATATCATTTTGCTTGCGGCAACATTATAATAAAATTACCATTTTACTTTCTCATCTAATCTCTTTCCTTGTTGTTACTCTCACTCTCGCACCAACCTCTCACTCCAGCTTCTCGCTCTCTCATTTCTCTCTCCAATCTCTAACTCTTCAATCTCTCATTTCTCTCTACAATCTTGCTATCCCTCTCATTTCTCTCTCCAATCTCTCTCTTTCTTCAACATCTCGCTCTCGTTGTGTGCTCTTTGGAGGAGAGAAGAAAAAACTGAGCAAAAAGGCATTAGTGAGAGCGAGAAACAAGATAACGAAAGAAAAAAAAATGTTTTCATATAGAGAAATGATAATCTTGCTAGGATGTAAGCAAAAGAACATATAACCTTAAATTGTAAGCAAAAGGACATAACCTTAAATTGAAAATGTAGGGTATTCTTCATTTGGACCTCTATAAAAAAAGTTATCTGCAAAAACATTATCCAATTAAGCTATGTTCATGTTAGCACTCAAGAAAACAAGCTCTTAAAAAAAAATTGGAATAATCATATTAGTGCTTCATTGCTCCATGTATAACGTGGAAATTTACCATCAACCATTCAAAACTAAATAAAATTACATCAACCAACTCATTCCTCATAACGCTTTACCATTACAACGCCCCCGAGCCGTTCGTCCATTTTATGTAGCATGCTTCAAATGGAAATTGGGCCCAACTCTCACACTGCAAGGCAGAACCCCAGAGTTCCCAAGAGTGATCAGAGTATGACACCCAACTGTCTCTTGTTAACTCACTAAAGTTACTCTACTGAAATGCACTTCCAAGCACACAAAAGGTGTAAACACAAACATGATAAATAGGAACGATAATGACTATGGATGTATCAAATATTTACCCCTAACAAAGGCATTACCAAGGCTGTCATTTTCCAGCAGGATGTGCAGCAACCCTGACATCATCAACGGTCAAAACTTTCATCGCTGATGCCCGGGCCAGTTACCTGTGTACTAAAGTAACACCAAACATACCTCAAGTAAAGCAATGTTAACCTCCATTTATTATATAGTTTTCACTTCTCAGGATATAAAATATATGTTATAGCCATTTACCTGTAAATAGAAGATGTTACTACATCTCATTATCCCATGAAGAGCAGCAGATCAAACTAACAAAATATGATAGCTTTACATGCATCAACACGCCAACACAAGTAGGTAGTTTCTATTATTTAACATTACATTGCATCATTAACTACCTTTTGATAATATTACATTGCAGCATCAAGTACAGGGTTACAGAAGCCACTTCAGCCATGAAAATCTACCCTTGTATCTTGAAAAAATCAATTGAAACCTCAAACATTTGGTACAACAACAGAGATTTATATGGAACAAAGATAGATCAAAATCGACTAAAAGAAAAAGAACTAACTAGTGACTCTTCAAGCTCCTTAAAGCCTCGATAGACAGCCTCGGTTTGGTTTTGTGGAAGGGCTAACCTACGAACCTCAGTCATATATCTGTTACAAAGTTCAGAGGTAAAGTTAACATCAAAACTTGAAAATTTTCCTTTTAAAAATGTTGAGATATCAATTTAGATCAGCTAGAGTTCTCCTAGTAAATCCTTGTTGTCTCTCGGATTTGTCCAAGGGAGAGTGTGAAGCCTCCTCAAGAGGTAGTGGGGTAGGCCACAGACATAATGAGGCGACACCTACTTATCAAAATAATAACTCCTAAACTTTGGAGTTGTATCACTTAAAATCCTACGCTTTTATAATTGAGTCAATTAAGACCCTATATTATGGTTATGTTTTAAAACCTGCATAAGTTTCACACGTGAATAAGACTTCTCTAAATGCAAGGATTAACATATTATTAAAGAAAATGTTGAAACCAAATGGATAGCAACAATTTTTCATTAATAAGAGTGATTTTCCATCTTCTCATCTTCCTCTACTTTTCTTGACTTATTTAGGAAGAATTATGTGATAATTTTTCTCGCTACTTCCCGTGAGATTTTGAAAGAAAAATATTTTTATTTAGGTGATTTTGAGTTGATTTTAAATGGAATAAAGTGAAAATAGTTATAAATCACGAATGATCTAAATTGATTCGATTATGAAAGTTTAGGATTTAAATTGATACAATTATTAGTTTATAGTTTTAGTTGATACAACCCCCAAAAGTTTAATAAAGGTACAAAAATTTTTTTTCCCCAATAATTATTATTTCTTAAAAATAATAATAAAATCTTCAACTTAATCAATTACTTGTCATTTGTCAAAGTTTGTATGACCACGTCTTAAAGTGGAGTATTGTTAAGAAAAGCTCAAATCAGAAGTGTGACAAATAAGATTCAATATATCAAACAATTAACAAATATTAAGAGAAAATTTCTATAAAACAAAATGAGTATAAACAAGCAAAGGAAAATCATGAAATGGACCTGTTGGCAGCACTGGCTATCCTGTCCCGAACCCCTTGATTGGCAATAGCTATTTGATCCAAAGAATATTTTCCGACAAAAACTAGAGATGCTGCCGTTGAACTTCTACCCATAGTCTGTGAAGAGATGGACATAGCCCACTCATGGAGTACCACTAACACAGATTGGAGAAGGCGCAACCTCAGTTTGGGTGATGGAAGAATTGCACCATTCAACAACAATTGATCATAAGCATTCAATACTGGCTCAGTTGCGCCTTTGCAAACAGCAATAAGGGCTCTTGCAACATCATCATTCCCAATAGATTCAACACCTGAATCCAATCTCTCCTGTATAAAGACAAACATTACAAGAAGAAAGAGCTGACATTATAGCTATAACAATAACGACAATTTCATACAACTATTTGTAATCAATCACAAAATATCATCAAACATGTCTTTAATTCAACGAACACAACCATACCAATGCAGCCTTCTCAAGGTGAAGACAGAGAGTCTCCAAAGGTAGTCCAGCTCCATCACCAGGGTAAATGTGGAAGCCAACCCTTTTTAATACTGAACAAGCTTCAGCAATGCCACCCGTAGAAAGAGCTTGGTCAATTAGTCGAGCCCAAGTTTCTCTGACAATACTAGTATTGTCATCAGAAGAATAGTTTGCAAAGTACAGCATTTCCAAACATATCTGAAAACCACAAGCAGAAAAATCCATCATCAAACAGAATAAAGAACAACTTAATCTTGATTTTGGATCAATTCTAAAAGTTACCCAACACCGAAAGTCTCAGTCTCATATTTCCTTGACATCAAAATACTTACCGGTTAAAAAATTACATGTTCCCTAACAAGTAAGATTTTTCATAAACACAGATGTAAACAACTCATGCGACACATTAATAATAATAAGTTTTAACCAGCATGCAAATAATACTTCTACTATGTCTGCAATTCCTATTACATTCACAGAAATGTCGAATCTAGGGGGTAAAACATGAATGTTCTATAACACAAGGATTTAAGCTCTAAAAAATCTTCATTTCTATTTATCAGATGCACATTAAAAATACATAAATTATATGTGATGATTACTGAATTCTTGGGTGGATTTCATCTACATGCCATGCCACTAATGCCTAACTGGATTCTCTCGTCATTCCACTGACACACGGCATGTCCAAGCGACACCAACAATTTTCTGCTATAAATTTGATATTCAATGCCAACCCATCGAATATTTGTTACACTAAACCATCAAATTGACCTAAACTCAGTTCAGAAAAGCTTACCCAACAAGTTAATCAGCGGAGATATAAAAGAATTCACCACAGAATTCAATGAAGTAAAAAAGATGAAATAGTTACCTCCCATAGCTCAAATGGAACGGCATATTCATTATATAGCTGAGTTATAGATTTTAACTCCAATGAGAGCTCTTTGGCCTTTTGCCGAGCTGTATTTGCAATATTGGAATTAGCAGCAAAATTGTTATCTGGGACCATTTCATTTTGGACCGAATCAGATGTACTCGGCATGGCCTCTATTCTCGAAGCTAAAGCCTCCAGCTCCTCCTTAATTTTCATCTGGAAACGAAGAACGGCAAGTTTCCCTTCAAGCTGTTCAAGCAATCCATTGTCTAAGGTATCAGGGGTAGAACCTGCCAGTCCCTTGCTACTGTTTGCGTTTTTTGCTTGTAGAACTGCATTGCTCAAGTATTGGCACCTGAATACGACAAGTCACTTAAAATAAGTACATAACCGATATTTCTCCAAGAAAACCTCTTGTATGCGAAAACAAACTTTTTTTTCCCCTCGTGCTAAGAAAACTGAACTTTCATTGAAAAAAAAATACAAAGGCATACAAAACACAAACCCAAAAGGAACAAAAGTCCGACACTCACTACAAAGGACTTCAATCCAAAACATAGTTTCAGGGAATCCAAAATTGGACGACTGAAAACCAAAGGATAATTTGGCATTAAGCAGTCTAACAAAACCTGCAGAGCTCGGAATGACAAAAAACCAACCACATAATGTACATGATATGCACAACTACATAATAAGATACTCTATTTACTTCTCTCTTTTTTTTTTTTTCTTTTTGAAAATGTAGATTTATTTCATTCTAATTTATTTTTCCTTAATTTAGATTAGATACTATTCTACTTTTATAGCTTTCCTTTTCTGTATTTTCATTTGTACTATATTCTTTGTATTTTGGAGATTAGAATACATTCATTTTTTCTCCCAAAACCACATGGTATCAAAGCAAACCCTAAAATAAAATCCTAGCCGTCAGAAACCCTAACCTCACCAGTGAGCAATTCTTTTGACAACACACTCATCGACAAGCCCTTCTCCCAACGATACACTCACTGACGAGCCCTTCTCCCAACAACACACTCACCGCTGAGTTTTTCTATTGGCATTCACGACTTTTCGCAGCTGAGACCGGTGGTTCTTGGGTCTCTAGAAATAACTTGAATCGTGGGTTTCAGTGGTCTAAATTTTTCTTGTTCCTTCATCCAGCTTTTCAGCAATTGCATATGACCAAACATGGATTAGGAAGTATTAGCTTTGAAAACGACTCAAAACCTCACGATTCTTCTTCTCAAATTGTAACTAAT
This sequence comes from Luffa aegyptiaca, assembly GCA_017139565.1. Taxonomy (NCBI): domain Eukaryota; kingdom Viridiplantae; phylum Streptophyta; class Magnoliopsida; order Cucurbitales; family Cucurbitaceae; genus Luffa; species Luffa aegyptiaca. The sequence continues at coordinate 12,740,422 of CM029407.1, read as the reverse complement.
AATAAACTTCAAGGTCATAATTTTCTTCAATGGAATCAATCAATTTTCATAAATTTACTACTGGCTATTGCTCCTATGTTTGGGGTAACTTGGTCATTTGGAGAAGTAAAAACAAGCTATTGTAGCACGAAGCAGTGCAAAAGCGAAATACAAATCTCTTACGCTTTGGGAATCTAGGAAGGAATATGGATTCAGAAACTTTTGACAAAGCTAAAGATTGGTACTCATAACTCAGTTAAAATGTTTTGTGATAGTCAATCAGCTATCAGCATTGCAAAGAATCTCGTTCATCATGACAGGAAAAAACACATAGAGATATATCGACATTTCATATTTGAGAAGATCAAAAGTAACATAGTGAAACTAAACTATGGTCCGCTAGTCATCGCGTTGCTGACATACTCACCAAAGCATTACCAAGGATAGGCTTTAAAGAATCCAACTCCAAACTTGGCTGGTATACTATATATTATCCAACTTATGGGTGAGTATCGATTTATTTCATTCTAACTTATTTTTCCCTAATTTAGATTGGGTACTATTCTAATTTTCTAGCTTTCCTTTTCTGTATTTTGGAGATTAGAATACATTTCATTTTTCTCCCAGGAAACACGATCTTTCATTTATATAGAGAATAGCTGCAACTGTAGTGTTGGTAGTGAAAAAAACAAAACAAAGGACACACCCATCCCCTTTCTCTACATTTCACAATCTCCATTGCAACCAAGGAGAAACATTGCATAACCTTTACTTTCTTGAAAAAATAAAATTATATTCATTAGAAATAGAGAATAATTAGTAAAACACTTTGATAAAGAACTCCACATGAACCGTCCCTTTGGGAACATCCAATAAAATCGAAATATTACATGGCCCTTGTGCAAGTATGACACACAAATCAAGTAACGGTCCGAAGAACTCTACATGAACACTTAAACTTGCTAACTCAAAGACTTCATCCCTATCTCATTCTTTGTTGTTTTTTGGACAGGATCTCATTCTTTGTTGTTGAAAATGCGGTAATTTCCATCAAGCTATAAATCCCACACCATAGCCTTAATTGCATTTGTCCACAGAACATTGCACTTCATTTTAAACCTTTGAGCACATCATAATTGTTCAGTACTATTCTTTTGCCAAACTGTAAACAACCCCCGACATTTGGAATTCTTTCGGCAATTCTATCACTAAATCACTGAAAATACTCTCTATTTCTAAACCATATTTATTGTTAATGCAATACATTTACATGGAACTGTGCTCATATTGAGCATCTAACCAGACTTATGTTGGTAACAACGGTCATTCAAAATAAGTAAATTTTAGGAATGTATACCTCTCCTCCAAAGTAAGAACATCCCCAGGATCAGAAGAGCGTCTACCAGCTAGTCTTAGTAGCACATGAGCAGCAAGCAAATGTTGCCGCTTCATAACATAATATCGAGCCAAAAGATCAAAAAATTTTGCCTCATTTGATGCACCGACTGCTCCAGACTGACCAATTGAAGAAGCCCCAGCTGTTAAAGCTGAGACAGCTCGAACCTAAACCATGTAAAAGAAATGTGAATACTATGTCAAACCAATAAATATTCTAGAAAAGAGAATTTCAAAGTTGATATATATATTTTTTGAGAGAGATATGAAACTACAGCTCTGTCCAACTCTAACATTTCATAGTCAAGATTCTGGTGAGGAATAGTCAGTTCTAAGTTGATAAAGTTAAGCAATTTTGAGCTTGTGACCTTTTCCCTTGCTATTAAATGTTTGTTTCCACTTCTACCATTTCATGGATAATAATGAAAATTTTCAGCATCTTGACTGGACAGATTACATGAAGTATATTATTCAATCTCAACCATTAATATCAAATACAATGGAAGCTAATAACATGAGAAGAAAAATGAAACCTCTTGTATGGGATGTCGCCCAGCATTTTGTAGGAAAGGTACCAAATCTGGGCCTCCATATTCCAACAATTCATTGTCAAGCCCCAAATCAATCATAGATCGATACAAGTAATCATGGAAAATTTTGTCAGGGGACTGAACTCCAAGCTGAACAATCTGGCATATATATTTACTACGTGATGCCATATCAGGAATGGATCTTGAAGCAGCAGGCTTCATGGGAGACCCAAATTCCTTCGGTGAGACATCACCTTTTAGTGAACGTAGAGCACTTATAATTATTTCATAGCACTGTTCACGCTCAGAAAGTGCGCGTTCTCGAGCAGCCAAATCAATTTGATCATTAAAAGCATTGCCGGCAGGGTCAAGAGCCTGAGCCTTCTGAAGAGGCAAACGAACCACAGCTTCATAGAATCTGGAATGCCACTCATATTAAGTCTCGCACCAAATTAATTAAATGCTACCCTAAACACATATCAGCATTAGCAATAAGACTGAAAATAAACTAACCTCAAATCCTCAAAACGTTTGCATACAGTTCGTAAATCTGCAGACTCTGGAATTTTACTCAAACAATTAAAGGCTTCCCTAGCAAGATTCTCTTTCTCCATTGGGTCAAGAGTCACAGCAGCTTTCTCCAGACACTCCACCGCTAAGAAAAATTTGTAGTCAGACTCTTTGAAGTAGCTTGGACAGCCTTCCCTTAATCTCCCACTAATGTCATCCACAGTGCCCCTGCCATCAGGACCAGTATAGTACTGGCAAAATTGAACATGTCAACTCAAGGAATCTGGTCCAAAGTGAGATATAAAATATGCAAAACTTTCTTTTTCAACTTAAAATACTTCAACGTAAATAGGAATAATTATGAGGAGCCATACAAAAAACAAAAGAGCCTCCAAAAGATAATCACAACCAAAAATAATGACAATAAAAATTAAAGGAAAAAAGTCACAACACCAAAATAATAATAATTCTAAAATAAAAACTATTTTAAAAAAAAAAAAAAGGAAGCAGAAGCTCAAAAGAGGAAATAAAATGGGCAAGAAAATGAAACTTATGCTGTGTTTTTCCTACAGACTATCGCCTTCTCGTATTCCTAATAGAAAGCTTCAAAGGAAGGAGCCTCCAAATAAAAAGCTTTGGAACTTATGTGTGCTAAATTCCAAGAGGAAACTGAAATTTATGCTGGTAACTTATGTGTGCTAAATTAATAGTTACTTCTATTTGAACTAGAAACAGATCTATTCACCTGCATTAGAGCAGATATAAGTCGTGTAGCAAGATTATCACCCTCTTCTGAACAAACAAGCTGATGAAAAGTCAATTGAGCTATTGCCTGCCTAAAACTATCATCCAAGCCCTGGACCAAGCGTGTTAAGTGGTGTTGTGAAAGAAGCTGAAGCAAAAATAAAGCTTCAGCAGATCTAAGCAGCAGTTGCCTAATACATTCCATTGCCCTAACCTGCAGTTCAACGAGCATAAAATCATCAAAAGGAAACAAAGTGAATGCATATTGTAGGAAGAAAAGGCCTCAACATTCCTTGCTGCAAATTTAAACTACCTCCATGGCAGCCAACTCAGCAGGACTGTAAGGTAATCTCTGCCTTTTATTAGAAGCTCCAGTCCCAGCAGACTCCATGTTTCTTGTGTATGTACCAAAAATACTTTTCACCATATTCCGATCACCTGAAACGATATCTGAACCACTACCATAAAGAATAGAACCTGTAACATCCCCTAAGCCAGCTACACAACCATAAAGACCTCTTCTCTGGTTCCTTCTCGACCTTAGAAACTTCTCAAGAGCACGGAGCTTGTTCTCAAGGATTTGCATGGCTCCAGCAGAAAGTCTACATACAATTAGTCCGTCATGTGACGTATTTGTAGAATCTGAGATACCTTTAACAGCCACGACAGGAAGTTCCCAGAGTGGAAAAAGCAATCTTGATGAGCATAAGCAGAGCCCTTCATGTGCACCTGAAAATACTGGCACAGCCTCCTGAGCAACCTGACCCATGTTAAAACCAGCAGCAGCAGTTCCTGTGTTTGACAAGCCAGTACTGCCTTCAAGTTGAGGCATTCCAACAATTCTAGGATCCTCAAAAGCTTCACCTGCCTTGTCTGCAACAACATTGGTTATGAGACTTTCACAGTGGACAATCCTTGAAGCCAACATTAGACACATAGCAGCTGCTTCACCAGCCCCAAACCTTTTGAAAAAGTCTTCTAAAATTGATCGTGGCGAATTAGACTCAAACAACCTTCTCAAAATATCCACGGGCCTGTTGAAAGCTATCTCCATCATGCCCATGGTACTGAATACAACAAGTCTCCTCCTAGGTAATATGTTTTGGGTAGATAGATCTCCTCTTGCCCACAGTTTTCCAACTGCTTTTTCGCTATGCTCATCTGGGAAATCTGACCCCCCAAATTCAATCTGTGAATATAAGGACTGCATAGTGGCAGCATCTGATAAGGGTAAAACATCTGCTACAGAAAGCATTCGACCTTCAACAGGAAAGGAAGAAACAATTTCCCTTAAAGCAAAAGAAGTCCTTGCATTTAAGGACGAAGTACCAGATATGGAAGATTGTGCTACAGGATCCTTGCTCACAAGGAGAAGTGAAGATGCAGTTGGTGGTGATGAGTCAGAGAGGACTAGAGTCCCAGCAGAGTAAAATGCTGCCTCGACCTTTGGCAATAGCTCTTCATTTTGAGGTCTACCAGAAACAGAGTTGGCACCAAATGTAAGTCCTCCACCAACACTTAGAGGAGGAGAAGGCCTCGTAGCCACAACTTTTAAACAACTTGGCACTTGATGGCTGGAATTATATGCACCCAAGTTCCCATTTGATGGTGAAGTGGTTAAATACATCCTTCTACCATCTGATAGAACAGCTAGAAGGTGTAACGACTTTGATTCAAGCGTAGATAAGAGTGAAATGCAGACAATAGATGGCTTTGCTGATCGACTCATAACTCTAGATCCTTTCGACTGTCTACCTCCATAAGATCCATTTCTCTGATTGATCAGATTTCTTTCTTCCGCTACTTTCTTAAGCGGTCCATCACCATTGGGTCCCAACACAAATACTTGAACTTTCATTTCCTCAGTTCTTGCATATAAAATGCATCTTTCACTATCATAGATCATTTCAACAATGGGATCAACAGCTCCAAACTTGAATACATTTGGCACAACCCATCTGAAGATACCAGGTGTGTTTTAGGTTAGTGTAGAAACATTGAAAATTAAGATACCACAAAAGAAGTAAAATGCTGTTAACATATTCATTACATAGTGAACTTATTCATATAAACACAGACTTTTTCAGTTGGAGTAGTTCAATGGGTACTTATTTATAACGTCTTTTGTTGGACAATAGAACACCCTTTCCAATAAAGAACGGAAAGGAAAGAGAGACTGGGTGACCAGCTATACAAATTTATAAAATAAATGAAGAAATAAAAATTTAAAAAACTAAATTGTAAAATTGTCAAAAAGGAAACTATGGTTATAAACTTTTATGAATTTAATTCCACAAGATACCTCGATATCACACTTCCTAAACCAGAAGTAAGGCAAATTTTACGACATCGCTTTTGCCAACCAGAACCAGATGTGTAATGAAGCTCATAAATGTTGCCATCACGGCCAGCCAAAAAAATCCGTCCTTTGTCAGTGCAAGTGATGCAAGTCATGGTGACTCCATCTGATGTTATAGTATACTCTGGCAAAGGCTGGAGCGAAATCTCTGCATATGGATCTATACCATCAGCACCACCAGAAGAGCATACTCCTACAAGAATCAACTGGTAACAAAAAGATACTGAGAAGAAACAATGAAACTATTGACAAAAGACAAATCTAGAGAGTAATTAAAGCAGTTAAGGAAACTTTAGGACTTCAGCAATTAGCACAATTGTTATCATTTGGCATGAGCTCGATGAAAGATACTATTGGATGATGAGACAAACCACACATGTCAGAGGAAGAAAAATGATGAGTATTTTCTATGTAAGCATCTATTTGCATTGAAGTGTTTCAACAATATCTATCAACACAGGGATTTCCGAAGTGGTCACCCAACTTAGTACTACTCTCGTCAAGCACGTTTAACTGCAGAATTCTGATGGGATTCAGTGTATTAGTGATGGTATGATCACACCCGTTTCAACAATATCTATCTTCCAATAAAGTTCACAAAACAAGCTTGAAAATAGAACCAAACAAGTGTTATTCCTTGTTTTGTTTTGTTTTTGATATATTTAGTTTAGGCTTTTTAAGTAAGCTTTTTATTACCTTCATTTATCAGAGGGAGTGGATTAATCTAGCCAAGGGTGTAGTTTGTTTTTTTTCCAAAATGTCTCAGCATGTCCTTAACGTGTTGCCAGTATGTTAAGAAATTAAATAATCAGATACTCTTTTTTCAAGTGTCACAAGCCATGTTAGACACAGACACCGAGCAGAAAGTATAATGCATGTGCGTGCTAGTGCATATGTATACCCAATAGATTCAACATAATTATTTTGCTTTCTTTAAGCTCCACATAAGAACACATTAGAAAGTGTGTGGGAAACAGGTGGATTGGATACATTGAAGGTCCTCTACTTAGTGGCAGTAGTACTCCTAGTTTCATGTGATTTTTTTTTTTTTGAGAAAAAATGAAAGAATACACGGGCATACAAAAAAACAAGCCCACAAAAGGGGGTCCAACTAGAGAAAGAGACCCCAATCAAGCAAAATAAGACCTAACGGATAATTACAAAACACCTTAGAAACCGACACCCAAAGAGATACATGAAATCTAGTGAGGGACCACACATCATCTGGATCCCTCTCTTGTCCCCTAAACACTTTATTATTTCTTTCTTCCCAAAGATTCCAAAGCACAAATGGGCTTTCCACAGAAATCTCGCTTACTCTCGAAACGGCAGATGGAGGAGGAACTTGATGTAGGATCTATTAAAGATCTTTTACTTTATTTACTGTGTATGGTAAATCATTACCTTTTCATTTATTTAAAGCTTTTACCTTATAGTAAAGGGCTTTCATTGCTGTAAATTAGTTAGTTAGACTGAATTAGTTATATTCCAACCTATATATATGGCTGTGATAATATGTTTCAGCATTGAATGAATAGACTTGACGTATTTTATTACTTGTGTGCATCAAATTGGTATCAGAGCAGTCTGATCCAAGGCTTGAAAATTTTTTTGGATCATCCCACCCTTCCTCATGGACGCAGAAGCCTCCACCAACACCAATGACCGCCGACTGCAACGGGTTCAAACATCCATTGCAGAAATCAATCAAAATCTAGCCACACTTTCTAGGGCTATTGAGCAAATTAACCAACAACTTGTTGCCCTCTCCACCGCCCAACCAGTCGCTAATCCACCAGCCTTTCATGAACTTCCAGCACCCAACAGAAGGCAAGAACCAGCACCTAACAGAAGGCAAGAACCACAGATTTTGGCCCAACTTCCAAATGCCTTCGTTCCCGATTTTATGGCCCAAGATTCTGAGTCTTCCGATGACGATGGCATCCAAGAATTTCAAGAAAGACATCCAAGAAGACTCAATCATGAAAATTACTACCAAGATGCCCCGAAAATTCGAATGAAGATTGATCTCCCAAGCTTCAATGGTCGAATGGATGTGGAAAGATTTCTTGATTGGGTAAAAAACGTTGAACATTTTTTTGAATATGCCAATACACCCAAGGACAAGAAGATTAGACTCATGGCCTTCAAACTTCAAAGCGGGGCCTCGACATGGTGGGATCAACTACAAACAAACCGAAAGTATTATGGAGAACAACCAATCAAGAGTTGGCCCAAAATGCTACGGCTTATGAAGAAAAGATTCCTACCACTCAACTATCAACAAATCCTCTACAATCAATATCAACAATGTCGACAAAGGGATCGATCAATTCTTGACTACACCGAGAAATTTCATAGCTTGGGTGCTAGAAACAACCTACCCGAGAATGAACAACAAATTTCAAGATTTGTCAATGGCTGACGGGAGGACATCAAGGAAATAGTAAATCTCCATCCATTAGCCTACCTAGCGGATGCCATAACTTTGGCTACTAAAGTTAAACAAAAGGAAGATCCAAAGTCCACCAAAACTTATCAAAGAAGGAACACGTGGGAGAAACAACAAACAAGTTCAAGAAGACAATATCTTGATAACAACAAAATTTTCCAGCAAGGATCTTCTTCATCTAACCCTCACCAAACAAAGAAGGATGATCAAAAAGGGAGTAGCTACAAACAAAGGTTTGGACGATGGTGGATTGGATACATTGCAGCTCTGGACGATGGTGATCAACTTTCTTGCATCCTCCAAAAAGTCTTGCTCACACCCAAAACCAAGAGGGACCCTCAAGGACACACTCTCTTCAGAACTCGTTGCACTATAAACGGTAAGGTGTGCCAGGTAATAATTGATAGTGGTAGTACTGAGAATATAGTTTCAAAAAAATTAGTTACTGCCCTAAAACTAAAAACTGAACCACACCCTAATCCATACAAAGTTAGTTGGATAAAAAAAGGTGGTGAAGCAAATATGCATGAAATTTGTTCTATACCATTGTCTATAGGAAATTTTTAAAATGATCAAATTGTTTGCGATGTTATAGACATGGATGTGTGTCATATTTTACTGGGTAGGCCTTGGCAATATGATAACCAAACAATCCATAAAGGTAGGGATAACACCTATGAGTTTATGTGGATGGGAAACGGGTAGTTCTTTTACCTTTAGGGAAAGGTGATGTAAGAAACCAACCACAAACTCCCAATTATTCACCTTAGTACATAGAAAATATTTCCTTAAAAATACACAACCTTTAGTAGCCTTTGTAGTTAAAAAAGATTGCTTTTCAGAAAATCCAGCACCTATACATGCTGAAATTTCCCAATTATTGTCCAAATTTCCCACCCTTGTTGCAGAACCTAATGAACTTCCCCCACTCCGCAACATTCAACACCAAATAGACCTCATTCCCGATAGCACTTTACCCCATTTAGCACACTATCGCATGAGCCCTAAAGAATATGCTATTCTCCATGACCAAATCCAAGAATTACTAAACAAAGGCCATATTCAACCAAGCTTAAGTCTATGTGTTGTTCCAGCACTTCTAGCTCCCAAAAAGGATGGTTCTTGGCGGTTGTGTGTCGATAGTCGTGCTATAAATAAGATTACAATTAAATATTGTTTCCCTATTCCTCGCCTTAGTGATCTTTTGGACCAATTAGGAGGTGCCTCTATCTTTTCCAAAGTTGATCTTAAAATTGGATACCACCAAATTCGCATAAAACCAGGTGATGAATGGAAAACGGCATTTAAAACCAACAAGGGTCTTTTTGAATGGCTAGTTATGCCCTTTGGATTGTCAAATCCTCCTAGTACTTTTATGTGTCTTATGAATCAAGTCTTACAACCATATTTGAATAAATTTGTTGTTGTTTATTTTGATGACATCCTTATTTATAGTCATTCCCATGATGAACATATCACCCATATATCTCTCATCTTTTCTCTCTTACTTGAAAATAAGCTATTTATAAATCTTCAAAAGTGCAGTTTTTTACAATCTCAAATCTCATTTTTGGGTTTCCTCATTAGCAAAGATGGTATCTCAGTTGATCCTAGGAAAATTGAAGCAATCAAGGATTGGCCACCCTAAACATGTTCGTGATGTCCAATGCTTCCTTGGTTTGGCCTCATTTTACAGAAAATTCATTAAAAAATTCAGCTCCATTGCTGCCCCCCTAACTAATTGCCTTAAAAAAGAGAGTTTTACTTGGGAAACAGAGCAAATACACAGTTTTCAAGAGTTGAAACAGCACCTAACTTCAGCTCCCGTGCTTGCCCTTCCAGATTTTTCAAACCATTTGAGGTAATGGTGGATGCTTCGAGTATAGGTATTGGGGTTGTTTTATCCCAATATGGCCACCCAATTGAGTTCTTTAGTGAGAAACTAAGTTGTGATCGCCAAAAATGGTTAACCTATGAGCAAGAATTGTATTCTCTTGTTCAAGCATTAAAAACTTGGGAACATTATCTAATTGGGAAAGAATTTATATTACTTACTGACCATTTTTCTTTGAAATTTTTACAATCCCAAAAGCACATTAGCCACATGCATTCTAGATGGTTGCAGTTTTTGCAAAGGTTTGATTTCCTTATTCGTCATACAACAGGTAAAAGCAACAAAGTAGCCGATGCCTTAAGTCGAAAAGGTTCTCTTCTAACCCTTTTGCAATCTGAAATTATTGCTTTTGACCATCTAAAAGACTTGTATGAGTTAGATGTCGATTTCGGTGATACTTGGTACAAATGCACCCACCATATTCCTTGCAATGATTTTCGTATACTTGATGGCTTTCTTTTTAAGGGTAATAATCTTTGTATACCTCACACTTCACTACAAGAATCTTTAATTAAGGAAACACATGGTGGTGGGCTTGCAGGTCATTTTGGCCGTGATAAAACTTTTACTTTGCTAAATGAACGATTTTTTTGGCCTCAATTGAAAAATGATGTTTTTAACTTTGTTAAACGATGTTATGTTTGTCAAACCTCAAAGGGATCTAGTCAAAACACAGGACTCTATACCCCTTTACTCATACCTAGTTCAATTTGGGAGGACCTTTCTATGGATTTTGTGTTAGGGCTTCCACAAACACAACGAGGTAATGATTCAGTGTTGGTTGTTGTTGATCGCTTTAGTAAAATGGCACATTTTTTGGCTTGTAAAAAGATTGTTGATGCTTTGAATGTAGCTAATTTTTTTTTTAAAGAAATTGTTCGCCTCCATGGAATTCCAAAAACTATTGTTTCTAATAGAGATGTTAAGTTTATGAATTTCTTTTGGAAATCTTTGTGGAAAAAGTTTGGCACATGATTACTTTTTAGCTCTTCAAGTCATCCTCAAACGGACGGCCAAACGGAGGTAACCAATCGCACTTTGGGGAACTTACTACATTGTCCTAGTGGTCATAAACCACGTCAATGGGATCTTGCTTTGGCTCAAGCAGAGTTTGCCTTCAATCATATGGCCAATAGATCGACAGGGAAGTCACCATTTGAAATAGTTTACACTAAACTTCCTAGGCTAACTATAGATCTTTCTAATATCCCTTCAAATGTTGATCTTAGTGCGGAGGCGGATGACATGGCCAATCGAATTCAGCAACTACATGAAGAAGTTTGCCGCCATCTTGAGGAGTCTAACACCAAGTACAAGCACAATGCGGATTTGCATCGTCGATCACAATCTTTTGAAATTGGGGACTTAGTTATGGACCACTTGCGCAAGAATCGCCTTCCTCGTGGCCTTCATACCAAGCTTACCAACAAGAAGATTGGACCTTTTCCTATTTTGGATAAGTTTGGAGATAACGCATACAAGATTGACTTGCCTCCATCTATGCACACCAATTCCACCTTAATGTTTCAGACATCTATGCCTACCATGCCCCAGACAATTTTCTTTGGTTGATTAAACTCGCGGTCGAGTTTTATTTGGGTGGAGGGGTTTGATGTAGGATCTATTAAAGATCTTTTACTTTATCTACTGTGTATGGTAAATCATTTACCTTTTCATTTATTTAAAGCTTTTACCTTACAATAAAAGGCTTTCATTGCTGTAAATTAGTTAGTTAGAGTGAATTAGTTATTTTCCAGCCTATATATATGGTTGTGATAATATGTTTCAGCATTGAATGAATAGACTTGAAGTATTTTATTACTTGTGTGCATCAGAACTCCTCGATCATCTCCCTGTGATCAGCAAAATTCATTCCCTACATCCCAAAAGTATGACCAAAACAACCCCACACTACACGAGCATAGACACAACTCCAAAGAATGTGATCCAGGTCTTCCTCCGCCTTCCAACAAAGAATGCAACAGAACGGACCAACCAAAGAGGGCATCCTTGTCAACAACCAATCACAGGTATTTACTCTACCATAGATTACTTGCCACATAAAGAACCTAATCTTCTTTGGGACTTTCACCTTCCACACATGCGAAAAAATAGACTCACTGTGGGGAGAATGGTGCAATAACCAACGGAAAAGGGAACCACAAGAAAACCCGTCAGAAGGACTGAGGCTCCAACACCGGATGTCTCTCCTCCCCATTCTGAACTCAAACTCCACAATCAAAGAAATAAGAGACATAACATCTGTCGTTTCCCTATCGGACAAAGGACGACAGAAACCGAACGAGAACCGAGGAGAGCTCCCTGAATGAAACAAGACATCTAACACGGATCGGTTTTTCATGGAGGATAAATAAAACAGACGAGGAAACAATAGACCGTATGTATGCCGGTAGGAAAGCACTTGGAACCCAGTGTAAAATATGATAAAGAAAAAGAAAGTTGAAAACATGGACAAACCTAATTTACCCTAGTGTTTCAACCCATATAAAATAATTTTAAAAAAGAAGTACAAAATGTCTCTAAAAATTTGGAGAAACAAGGTACAGAAACAATACAACATCTTTCTCAATACACCAAATTGTAAATGATCTTTTTAAATTGCACAATGTTTATCTGTCCCCTGCAAATGGAGATCTTGGCCTCAAAAATATTACAAAGAGAAACGTGAAGATTTCTAAAAAGATAAGGACCTTCCCTAAGCAAGAAGAGACATTGTGGCATAAAGTTCTCGCCAGTTTTTTTTTTTTTTTAAACAAGAAACGAAACTTTTCATTGATAAAATGAAAAGAGACTAATGCTCAAAAGATACAAACTCCACAGCCAGTAAAAACGTTAAGGATCAGTTCTGTTAGTTTATAAGAAAAAGCAAGCTCAACGAGAGGAAGAAATGAGGAGCTTTCCTTGTGTAGTAGGGGCAATAGCATAAACTTTTGGATTAATGAATGACCTTTCAAGTATTTGTTTCCTAGACTATAAGATGTACTGCCTCCCAGAAAAACTCTAGTCAGGGCTTGGGATGACTGAGGAAGAGGTTGAGCCTCCTCGTTAGAAAGGATTTTCCAACCAAGAGGTCCCAACCTCCAAGTGGCTTTACTTAATGGATATGATGCAGAAACCCAACCAAATCAACAGAGTAACTCTAGGTAGTGAAGCTTTGCAGAGTTCTGGTATGTTTCCTTGAAAACCTTGGTTCTAACCACTCACTGCTTAAAGACACCACGTTAGACAAGAACCTTACCAGAGCTATTTGGGACCAAAAAAGTTTCCCAAAATATTAAATTCTTTATCTGGACAGAGGCTAAGGGTAGGCCAACACAACCGAGAAAATCCAAAGAAAACATCCTAGGTGCTAATTTTCAACTAGTTTAGCATTTCGAATAATCAATCAATTAGAATAGACCAGTCTAAAAGATTAAAAGTAACAGGTAAAGGAGAAAAGGAGTGTTGTGAAATTATTACCTCCGCTGGCATAGCTAGAATTAAAAGATATTGTATTGCTTCAACAAAAACACCAGGCTTGGATTTGGTGAGGCCAACGGCACAGATGGCTTGCTCCTCCACATTAAACTCAGGACATTGACCATCCCTGACAAACATGAAGTGGTAAAGTATAAAAAAAGCACCGTGATTTGACAAGGTAGCTATGCTTTGATGAAAAGTATTCCATAAACACCTAAGAATCTACTGCGAACTTGTAAGTTATATACTTCTGTTGTTTACCAAATGAAATACGCATTTCTAGTCTGCAATTTTTTTTAGGTATGAATATATTTCTATCTGCCATTAAACTTCCCAGTCAAATTTGTTCTAACACACAATTGTAAACATTACGAAAATTCAATGGTATTCCCAAAGCTCGCAACATTCTCTCTTTTTTCTTTTTCTTTTTTTTTTTTTTTTATATTTGTGAGTGTCCGAACCAGCTTGCGCAAAGCTTGCAACATTCGTCTTGATAAATTCGGTTTATTACTTCAGCTACAGATGAAGGCATTGAATGAAACTAAATGGGTTGTGGCATCCTTCACTTGAAAAGGTACCTGGTTCCCATCAATGCATTTCTAGTCTGCAATTAGTAGAATGAAATCAAGAAAACTCTCAATAGCACTTGTTTAATACGTGAACAGCTTCCTGATAGGCTTTATATAGGGCTACAACTACAGTTTTAGAGAAATTAGCAGTAGAAGTACCACATCTAATGTGTAAAACTGCTACTAATACGATGCAGATGCACAGTGGCCAGAAAGAGATGCGCCTTTTGAGAAGTGCACCTCAAAACACTAGTTAAAGATTCTTTCTCTGTTTAGGAGTCCTTAAAAAATGTCCTTATTTGTCCCACCTATCTAACTCATGATACTTGGTGAGAAAGGTGGGATATTTAACCTCTCTGCAGGAAGGCTACATGAAGCTTCGAATTCATGTTATCTTGGTCGAACTACGCACACCATATGCAACCATGATCAGACAATTAGATAATTAATAGGAAAGTATTTGAAATTTTTTGTAGTATTCATGAGTATCCGGACCAGTTTGCGTACACCTCGACTATTCTCACTATTTGAACCTACTACATTTGGTTGCCAAGGAAATTCACAGGATATCAAATCCTATGTAGGTCGCCAACAAAGTTTGAATTCATTCTCTCTAAGTCCTTTGACTGAGAAATATTGGGAATGTTATCAGGGTATTAGTATTGGCATAATTATAACTTTTTGAACAAGAAACAGATAGTAGAAGGATTATAATTATGATTTAAAAAGGAAAATACACACTCGTATTACATACAACCTTCCGAGAGAGCTATCTTTCCACACACACTGGATTAATTCACAATCATCTAACTATTATCCAAATTTCCAAACTCCCTCTATTAATAACAACTCTACCATATCAATATCCTAATAACATTCCCAATACTTGCCTATTAATACTCTAACACAAACCTGAGGTTGCTAGGTGAACAAGGGGTTCATAGGTTGGTTTGGATTGTATTGGATCGAATAATACTTTAAATTGCATGTTCATGTTCCAAATTTCATTTTATCCAAGCAAATTAGCCTTTTCACAATTTTTCTCCTTTATTATGGAGAAGAGTACCAATTTTCCTACCACAAAACACACAGTTATTTAAAATATTTAAGTAACAAGGTTTCAACACTTCAAAAGTAATTGATGAAACATTAACACCAGAATCACCGTACGTACAAATATGTTGAACGTTAACAATTATGAATGTGAACAGAAAGGCATCCAAGTGCAACAAACGAAATTATGGTTCACAATTAGATTGATACACATTAATGGTGGAAGTATCTAACATGACCAAATCATACTCACCACTTGTCAAATCGCCAAAGAAATAAAGAATTATCAACAGATGCCCAAGCTCTTCGTATTTCCGGAAATATTCCGCATAAGGCAGTTCCTTCCCCACCGGCAGCATTATATCTTTCTATAAGTACTCGAGGCAACTCCCAAGTATCCACCACTTCCACCAGAGGAGGCCACTATAAAAGTAAGTCATGAACATAATAGCATGTTTAATACAATTTCTCTCTTATAGAAGATGATGGTATACAATCCTACAAGGCTACTTATAGAAGATGCAATGTTAATATTTCTTGGAAGTATCAAAAGTTATATGGTCAGAAAAAAAAATATATTGTGAACTCGCCAGACACTTCCATTAAGAAAAATAAAAACATTATGATGTAAACATATATTAACTTTTACGAATTTTTCATCGATATTTAGTCAAATTCATGTAGAACTTCCCAGCTACTTCCATTAAGAAAAAAATAACAAAATGTGTAAAACTTGTTTTGATGCAGAATAAAAGAATCCCACAAATATCACGTGCAAGAAGAGAACAAGCTACTAACTAAAAACAATAATAACAATAACAGGGTATTGTCAAAATCATAAACTTCGAACTTCAATTCACACTTTCAACACATTCCAGCATAAACCACCATTCGTAAATGCATCTATCAACCAAAAAACCAATTACCTCTCTGGGGTGGGTTGTATATGGATCGCTAGCGTATCTGGAAGCTTCCAGCGCTTCCTCCAGATCAAGTTGAGTGGCAACTTCTCTGGCAATGCGGTCGCTGATGACAACACCAGCATTGGTGACATCGCGTAGCACGACGTCCTCGTCCAATGCCATGCTGTTTGGAACCCTAAAACAAAATTTGGAAGCGGAATTGGGCGCAGAACTGTCTGGGATTTGAGGATGACAGAGAATAAGAATCTTGAATCAGTGTAGTGTAGTAGTATATCCCTTGGCTTCTGTACAACTAAACTTTTGGAAATCGAGTAGGAGAGAGATGGCGAGAGTTTAGTAGTAGCAGAGCTTCGGAGTGTCAGAGCCCTTGAAGCTTGAGGTAGGGTTTTTCAGCTGGTTCGCAGTGGCGGGGAAACGAGGTTGATTTAATTGGGTGCCTCATGAACCCGGTTTAGACCGTCTATCGAACCGGATTCGTAATGCAACTTGCAACGTTTCTTTGTAGCCCGGTTTGTAATTGTTTTTATTCATTTTAATTATGGTTTAAAAATTTTTTACTTTCTCGGTTTAGGTTTTAATATATTTCTTTTTCTTTTCTTTTTTTTAGAAGATATTTTATTTTTCAATTGGTGAACGTTGGAATTCGAATCGGCAAGTAATAAGCTTTTACATGCCTTGTGTGAAATTAGAGAGATGCAACTTATGAGGAAAAAGAACTATCATATATTTCAATGAATTATAAAAACATATATATGTTATAAAATTGATCAGATTTCACAGGAAAATGACGTTAGAGCCAATTTTTTGTTAAAATTCCTTAGTTTTAGTAAAGTTATTTAATGGGTTAATTTGTGCAATACTTTATACTGTTCAAATTAGCGAGTTTATGAAACTTTTTGTTAAAATTGGTGGAAAACTCAGTAGAGGGTAGAAATTGTATCGTTTAACTAAGTTTAGCATCCAATTTGATTAATTTAAAAATTTATGATAATTCAATACAAACAAAAGTTTACAGGTACAAATTGAATTATTCAATGAAAATTGAAGGTTAAAAGATTTTTTGTCCCTCAACTTTCATGGAAGTAACAATTTAGTCCATGAATTTTGGTTTGTAACGATTTAGCCCATATACTCTCAATTTTGTAATAATCTAGTCTCTAAACTTTAGCATGTAAAAATTTAGTCCACGTATTTTAAAAATTGTAATGGTTTAGTCCCTATCGTAAAAATTATTATTAAGATTTCATTGATTTCTTTCCTAGATAGATCAATAAACTATATTTGTAGACTACAAAGTCTAGATCATTATTTTAAAAAATATATAAATAGATGATTAAATAATAAACTATGTCTGTAAGCAACAAAGCCTATAGTATATGGGTGATTTTGCATTATTCACTCCGATCTATTTTTGTTGAAAAATTGGTCCTTAAAAAAAGAGTAACTTCCAACATCATTTTTTTTTTTAAACAAAGAATCTCTTAAAATCAGTAGGCCACTAACAACTTTGGCTATAAAGGAAGTCAAACCATTACACCCCAAGACCGATAAACAATAGTGTCACTAGATATACTCAATTTTCACCTACACAACATCCTCAAAACAAAAACATAGCTCAACTAGCATAAAGTTATACTAATGATCACAAGGATCACAAGGTTTGTGGTTTGAATACCTCACGCTACATATTGTCAAAAAAAGAAAAAAAAAAAAAACATCCTCATTGCATATCTCTAGCTTCCATGACCTGCTTAATGACATCGTAGATGACTTTTTGGTCCATAAAGTAAAAACAAGTGTTTAATGTCTATTTAAAATGACTCTTCGAATGCTTAAAAACGTTTTTTTTTTTTACTGAAAAATACTTATTTAAACACTTCGAGAGTCATTCCAAACAGTCTCCCTTTTGCTATATTTAGCGGCAGAAAGCTTCATATTAGATATTTATCATTGAATTAAATCAACTGGGAGCCAAACGCAAAATCACCCAGCTGATGGAAGTTGATGGATAGTGAATATCGGTCCAGAATTCAAAGGGAGGAGGCTCCAAAAAGAGCCCTCACTGTCAACACAACAGCTATACCATTTGATTCTATAACAACCTACAGGGAAATGAGACACATCAAGCAAGCAATTTGAGAATCCTTGCCCTTTCTCACCTGGTTCAAACTGCACAAATGCCTGTACTACCCTCTCGGTTCTGCAAAAGCTCAATGTTCTGTACTTGCTGATATACGCCTCGTTTTTGCTTGACTCGGTCACGTAATGTAACAGTTTGTTTTGCATTTCTACCATGTCGTCGTCTTCCCAAGCTTCATGACCCTGCTGTTTTTGCTCGTTGTTCTTCCCATTGTACCTTGGTTCCTGAAAGGATAATCCACAATACAAAATGCAGTACATCTTGGTGATTTGAACTGACTTATTTGGTGCGATGTTTCTCAGTTGAAGACAAAGATTTAATGACAGGTGGAAGCCGAACGGGATAGATAGTCCATCCAGTTTACGAGCATCTGTAGTGGCATAGAGTTCAGATCCAATGCAAGGTCTGAAAATTGAAGTCAATCCAAGAATTTAGGTAGCTGAGTTGAATGAAAATAAATACTCTAACTGCTAACCTACAAAGGGAAAAAGAAAAAAGTAAAGAAAACTACTCAGTATACCTTACACAAAAGAAGTACTTGGGCACTCGGAATGGAATGCTTATCCACTGCATGAGAATGTTTGATAAAAACTGAATGCCGTCGTCGATAACATGGGGAAGTGTCCTCTCACTTACTCCATTCACCTTGCTTTGAAAACTGACAACCTCGGAAGCAGCATAACGACAGAGCATCAAAGTATCTCTTACTTCACACCCCACATCTAATATTTGGCTTCTCGAAAGCAGATGCGAATGGTTATTTGGTCCTCCCGTGACCTCGAAAAGCAGTGTAAGCTTTTTACTTGTTTCACTGTCTACCAAGCACAGCCTGCCAATCAGATTTTGTATGAGTACTGCATGCAAATTAGTTCTGAAATCATCCACATTTTCAGTCACAAGAGTAGTAGCCAAGTTTGGAACATGAAAGGCAAAACCAGTACAAAAGGCCAACAGAGAGCAATTCAGCGCAAGGGCTGAAATAACGCTTGAACTCTTGATGTCCATTCCAATAAAAGCTGTTCCGATCAGATCAAGTTCACAGGACAACCTCTCTAATGTTAAAGATAATTTACTAAATTCTTTCACATTTTCATGGATAGCAGTGGTATTGCTTGAAACGTTTAGCAACAGCTTAACTATGCTCCTCACAGCTCCTAATACCTTAGCTCTTAATGACAAAAACCATCTCTGGAAACAAAATGCTTGAACTGGTGAGATGGTAGCAGCCTTTAAGGTCTCACCTGAAGAGCAAAGACACTGGTAGGCCTCCAAAAGCTTGTCAGAGTAAATGGCCTCAGTGATACTCCCAGCTTGATGTTGGCTTATTTTTTCTTCGATGGAAAACATGTTTAGAATCGTTTCCTTCTCTAACCAGTTTACCAGGCCAGAACCATATCGTGGTAGAAGTAGTAACTGAATTTTTCTCTCCGCAAGAGCAAACTGAAACAAAGATTTCAACCAGCAATGGAAGAAATCAGAGTGAACCTTCGATGTTAAAAGGCCAAAAATCAAGGTAGCAGCAAACCATGATCCATGACATGCTGCATGTCTCCCAGCTTTATATGCGGCCCATTCATCCCCATTATTTAGCAACTTCTTTGCACACTCGAGTGTAAAAATCTCGTTTTCAGTCAAATCTTCACAAAAAATGAAACGTGGAAACCCATCAATATTGCTAGTCCTTAAATCCTCAGTAATCCTACAACTCAAAATAAATTTGCAGTTCAATAGAAAGGAATAGGTTATGCAAGTATGGCTACTGAACAAACAGCTTTTGCATACACTGTTAACCAGTAGTTTCACCTTGTCAAATATTTCAGAGGTGATGGAGACAACTTGACCTAGATGACCAATGCAGATTGCCACAAATCCATATAGAATGAAGGTAAATCTCAAGCTAATATCATTCTTCTTGTCTCCTTCAAAGTTCACGTCTATTCGCTGACTATCACAAACATCTTCATACATATTCATAATTAATTCAAAAGTTAAACACATTTTCTCCAAAAGCAAAATCCACAGATCTGAATGTTCTGTAACAATGAGCAGCAGAAGGTTAAGCAACCCTTGAATTTCTTGAAACACTTCAGAATTTGACTGAGAAAGATCTACTAACATCTTTCCCAATGATGCAATTTGATCCATGATTAGTGAAATAGCATGTGATGGCAACAAAGAGAATGAACAATCTCCTGGTTCTACGTCCATTTTTCGAGAGAGTTTCAATGATAAATCCACCAATACATGGACAGCAAGTAGGCTCTTTAACTTCACTGGAGAACGGGCTGCCCTCTCCACAGCTGTTACCAGTTTAGAGTATTCGTTTGCATCCAAAGAAGAGGGATTTGGCAGCACATAGAAAAGAATCTGCAACTTATCCATTGTGATTCATTCAACATATTTCAGGATCAAAATTTAAACACAATTTTATCCATATAAGCTCAGGAATGACCTTTCGCAACAGTCGTAGAGCATCACAATGTGAAGTAGTTGGAAGCACGTCTTCATCTAGTGCATCAACTAAAGTTCTGACCATAGATGCCATATTAGTAAACTGACATGCTCCTTTCATGAAAATAAAACACAAGCATCTTAAAGACGTTTCTTGCACACGCACAGAATTTTTGTGGCTAAGAAACGAGCAAAGCAATTGCACCTGCATTGGGACATCAGAAACAAGTAATGATATTATATTCCTATGAAGATTAAGAAGACCAAAATCCTACAATGAGTCCAAAACCAACCACCATCCTAGTAGAATAGTTATACCTGCTCAGAACAAATAAATATCGACTTGGAAGCCAGTTTGGAGAGAGAAAATAACATTGCAACCAAAAAATCCTCTTCACTAGAGTCTGAGGCAAGCTCAAGTCCGGCCTACAACAATTAGGTAGTTGATACGATGTCAGAGAATATAATTCTGAAATGCAAGAAGTCATAATCAGCACAGCAGTATCTATTTTATGCATGCAGATTTCTTGACAAAAATTATCTAGTTGATGTTCAAAGAAATATGAGCATCAACACTAGAAAAGCAACTCTAAGAATCAATAATGATTACATTATACTATTCCAGTCCATGTATTACGGCAATTATCATTCAAACTTTCTCCATTGCTGAAGTCAAGATCCAATCGGAAGTAAGTTTGAGTGTCAAAGTTAGTACCCATATATTTTTTTTTTGGATAAAAAAATCGAGCTTTCATTGAGAAAAAAAAGAAAGAATACAAGTGCATCCAAAAAAACTAAGCTCCAAAAAAAGGAACTCAACCACAGAAAGGGGTTCTAATCAAGCAAAATGATACCTAACAGACAATTACAAAAGAGTTTAGTCATTGACGATCAGGGCGAAACATAGAACCTAACATTGGACCAAACATCACAAAGCAATCTCTCGGTCCTTCTAAAAATTCTATTATTCCAATCACCCCACAAGCCCTAAAGAACCACACAAATTCCCACAAAGCCACAAAAATCTCCCTTTCTCCCAAAAAGGCGGATGAAGAAGGAACTCCTTGATCATCTCTCTACATCAATGATGTCTAGCAAACTAAAAGCCAAACACATAAAAGTTAGTACCCATATGTTTTAATACGAGAAGGCTGGTGTACTGGTTGTCCCGTTTTGGTTCTTCATATTACGGAGAAGTAGAGCAACTTGCTGTCCATGGATGGTTGGGTTTGTCTATCAAGCTAAAAGCACATATGTCGGTGCATTTGCTCTAAAAATAAGGAACCTAGTGGAAGAAATTAAAAAGTATCAAGTTAGGTCGAAAAAAAAACTAAGAATTCCACTAAAGGAGGTGGTTAAGAAGGAGCTGGATCCTTTGGAGACATAAGATGCAAGACACAATGATTAAAGGGGAATGACTACACTACTTTCTTCCATAAAATTATCAGTATACAGGGCAAAGAAAATAATTTTATAGATCACCTTTTCTTTAGCTTCCATGAATATCCTTATGATAGAGAGACGTTGAACAGAAGTTCTATCAATTTTTTCACTAGGTTATCCACAAAGGGTAAATAAAAAAGGTTTTTCTGGAAGGGCCGTAGTGCAATCAATTTCCAAGTCCTATACATATAAAACCTGGTTGAAGAGACCCTTTGAAGAGTCAGTAATTTTTAAGGCAGCACATAATCTCGGCTTAGATAAAACCCCAGGCTGGATGTGTATACCTAAAGAGTTTATGGAAGAAAGAAGAAGCAAAAAAAAAAAAAAAAAAGGTTCTAGGGACATCTTCAAAAAGATTTCTTAGAGCTGTCCCAGGTTTTTTTTTTTACCAGAGTAAAAGGTTTTCATTCAAAATCCTTTAAGTTGGATAATTCTTTAGACAGATTTAGTGTTTATTTTTTTTCTTATTATTTTGTCCAATTAGAGTGCTTTCCTTTGATCTCCTTACTGAAAGATGGCGTGCACACACACACACAAGGAGTAAGTACAAAGTTCTAGGAGAACGTATTTCATTTAAGGTCAGGAAAGAGAAAGACAACGTAATATGCATCTTCATCAATTTGCCCATGGGGAAAGTATCCCATATACCTACACCAAGTCCAGAAAACTCTTCTTTTTCATTTTTCCTTTTTACTTTCTAAGCTCGCTAATAAGACTGGATCTAACTTCTAAGATACTGTCATTTGTATAAACAAACCGTCAAGTTCTCGACCAATAAAAATGCCCCCTGAGTGCATCAATTTGCCCATTAATTTAATGCATATATAAGTCAGAAATGTTCAGAAGTTCTTCTAGGTTGAAACAAGCGGACATCATTGACCAAAGCCAACTTTACACTCCCTCGACTTCAATGTGGCATGGCATTACAAAACAATGAGACATGTCACCTTTTTCAAGGCCAAGTTAGGACCTAATGATCTCATCCCAAAAACTATGCACTCTATTTGATACCAAGATAAATCAAAAGATGAGCATAACCTTGTAGGCTCTTTTGGCCATTGAATGTGAGCATCCCAATTTTGCAAACACTCGAGCTCCAGCCACTCTGATAGCCAAAGTTGTACAAGAAGTCATTGTATTAACTAACATCGCTAAGAAGACTTGTGCAAAGTCATCTGCTAACTCACTGATGCATGCTGCAGCAAATATAGATGCTTTTACCTGTAAAAGATAATATCCATAGATTAAATCTGTTAAAAAACTTTGTGGAGACAGGTTTATTAAGTAAATCATGCGGTTATCATGTGAAGGATGGAAAAGAAGCCTCCTCTTAAACAGTAATGTCCGCCATACATAAAATTGGGTCTGCCTTTACATCCACTCCTTAAATTTCCCAATAAGCCACTAATAAACCCAATGCACAATAAATCAGTGCTAAATTAAGGGGAAAAGTTACTCTATCCTACCTTATGTCGCTCTCTTTGGGTGGTGATTCTCTCTTCTTTTTGCCTCTTTTTTTTTTTTTTTTTTGAAAGAATGATCTAGCCTACATGAACTACATAGCTTACCACTAGCTTTTTTGAGAATGAGTCCCCAAAACAAACAATCCAATCTCTCCCCCAGAACCCTTCTATAAGTTATTTATGAAACTTATTCTCAATCGAGAAGATGATTTGCTTCTGAATCCAGGACATATGATGCTGTGTCAAATAAGAAACTCTTAATAAGGAAGAAAAAGGATGAAAGTTTTTCTTAAACATTCTTTCATCATAAGGGCATTTATATAACGAACTCAAGTGGACAGCATAAACTAAAATTGTCATTAAAAATATTACATTTTGAGAAGAAAATAAAGTGTATACGGCACTCACCTCCGAAAGATGAGAAGATAACAGACTAGAAAGTATCAAATAACGAATCTGGGCACTGTCTTTTGCAAAATGTGCACAACATCCTAGTAGAATCAAAGCTAGTGATCTAGCCTCAGGATCCCCTCCATTAAGAACAACCTTTACTCGAGTCAGTAATTCATGGTGATTTTGCACCCTGCCCTTTGAAAGAATCCCTCGGTATTGTTTACTTCTTGCTTTGTCACGGCTGTAGAGTTCTAATAAGAATACCCTAACAACTGCAAGTCTAATACGCTTGTCATCAAACTTGAACGCATCAGCAAGCCGCAGGAGAATAGTGTTGGAAAATAGCCTATCCTCCCAAGTAACAAGGTCAAACATATTATATACTGCTACATTTGGTTCTGGCTCGCTACTCCATTGCTGAAGTCGAGAACCAATCTGAAGTATAGCTTCAACAGCTCGACCTGAATAACCACAAATTGCAAGTATAATATTTCATTAAGATAGGGTGTTATTACTGTACTCAAAATCCAAACTAGACACCAATGTTGTTTTCAGTTCAATGGATATGCTCAACCGATATGCTCAAAATCTTGCTTTTTCTTCAATTGTTTTTCCTCTCTCTTTTATAGGGACTAACCTAGTCATTTCCATTTGAAATTAAAGAATAAATATTAATCAGAATATTGACAAACCTGGTTTCTTGGAACGAAGAGCCTTCTCCAGCTCAATACTCCACTCCATAGCACAAGCCGCAGCATTTCTCTCCATATTTGATGCAAACACCCAAAATAATTACAGTCACACATGCAGTCAGAAACCAGAGAACCCCTTTACAAAATCATCACCAACAAGTCCCTTCGTACCAAAAAGAAGCACTAAATTCGGCACCCAAATCTTCAAATTACGAGCCTTGGTTCACACTAATAGTTGAACTACAGGTATAAACCATAACATCACACAGGTTAACAAACTTTCAATGAGGCAATCGACCGACAATGACAAGTAATCAAATGAAAAGCAATAGAAGAAAGACAACCTCCTGCGTTGTTCCAACCAACATTTGGAAGGTGAAACATACAGGGACGAATACTGATCAAAATCTCCAGCTAAAAGCAGCGGCGAAAGAGATAGAGACTGGTTATGTAAAGCAGAGCAACTTCCGGCCGGCGGCGAGGCCAGGGTTGTTGCTCGGTTTTGAACTGCCGACCCGCCCCTTGAAGGCTTAGTCTGTAGTTGTTGTAACTTCTAATTTACCATAATAAGTAAATTCGTTAAATTTCGGGTTTAAATCTGAAAAGTCAAGTTAGAGTTTTTGGTAAATTAATATTAAATTATTACGAAATAGGTATAATAACCAAAATAGACAATTCGATTTAGCATGAGATCATTAATATTTACCTATTCAAAATTTTCTTAATATAATTAGGTGGATTACTTAAAAAAAAAAAAAGGTAAATTTATATCATTTATATTATAAATTATATTTTGTTTACTTTAAGTAAATTGAAAAAAATATAAATTATAGAAAAAATTGTGTCAAACAAAACCTAATTTTAGTTTAAATACAAAAAAGTAAGAAAAATAAATTAGAAGCAACAAATTAAATTTAAAAATAAAAAGAATGAGATGAGATGAGATAAGATAGATTGTGAATACTGATATTTGAAAACTTTTTGTTGTAGATAAAATATGGAAGGATAAAAAAAATTAAATATTGGTTAGTTACACCAGATTTTTCTAAAATCTAAATCCTAAAGTTACTCTTAAGAGCTTTTGCAAACCAACGTGATTCAAAAATTTATTTTTTTCTAGATTATTAAATAATCAGTTTAACCAAACACAAAAACGGTTAAAATTTATTTGCAGTCACTTTTTACGTCTTTAAAATCAACCCCAAACGGGGCTTGAGTATTATTAAGGTTAAATTACAAGTCCAGTTACTCAACTTTGTTATGTGAATTTGGTCCTCAACTTTAAAAAATGTCTCAAACTTTGAGTTTTACGTTTAATAGCCCTCTAAACCTTAAAAAATAGGGAAAATGCACTTTTGGTCCCTGAAGTTTGAGTTTGATGTCTATTTGGTCCATAAGGTTTCAAAAAAGACAATTTAGTCCCTCACGTTTTAAAAACAGTTCTAAATGATCCCTTAATTAAGTTGACTGTTAGTTGACTAACTGAAAAATTACATTACATCGATGTTGTGCCAATATTTGGACGATGCGTCATTTTTTTAACATATTAAAATTATTTTTAATTTAAGTGGCATTTCTTTTCTTCTTTGTTTCTTTTCTCTCTTTCGCCTTCCTCTTCTTCATTCACTTTTCTTCTTTCCGATGAAAGCTCGACGTCATTCAATATCCAGTTCAATTTCTCAAGTTAAAATATTTCAATGTCATAGATCTCTATGATAATTACTCAATAAGAATATCCCTGAAATCTTTGTGAATTATTTCACCCTAATCTGATTAATTTCTCAAGCAATCTACTATCTTTAGTCCAATTCCTCTGTCTCAAATGTGGTTTTAGTGGACAAATTTTATGGACAAGAAAAAGAATAGATAGAGAAAGGAGAGAAGGGAAAAAAGAACAAGGTACAAAGGAGGAGAACAAAGGAGGGAGAAAACTTATTAAGAATTATATTTAATTAAAATTAAGGTAAGAACCTCTTTACTATCCCTAATTTGGGTAGGAGAGAAATTCGTCTTGCAGGATTATGTCTCCAGCTATCTACCCGGTCTTATCCTTAAAATGGTAGGTTTATTGAGTCAGTGATGTTGAGTCACTCTCACCAATGCAAATAAAAGGATAATCCTGAATAAACAGGAGGTCATCGTATGAAATTAGTTAGTTTTAACAGTAAATGACGTTATAAAGTGAAAGTGGCTTTATTTTCCGGTATTGGTCTTATGCAAACTTATTGCATACGACGCCTCCACTCGCATGTCTCCACATGAAAGATTCAGGATTACATCGTTTGTACTAAATACAAAATGGGTCGCGTCTCATAGTGTCCCCAGGATAGGGTACCCAACCTTATCCCATACTAGTTTTAATTTTGAATTTTTGGTACCCACCTAAAAAAAATGCATTAATTTTGAATTTTCTAAAATTCAAAATTCTAGTTTTAATTTATGAATTTTAATTAAATATAATTCATAATTGTATTTAAATAAAAATTAATTTAATTAATTAAATAATAATTAATCAATTGATTATATTAATTCAATATATAATATTAAATCAATTTTTGCACCAAATCCCGACTTATCTCTAAATGAAATTTATCGAACATGAATTCCTATGTCATGTGTTCAATATTTAAATCATATTTAAATATATCTGACTCTCAAAGTTTAGTTTAATTATAAATTAAACCAATATGTCGATAGTATTGTATGTAACCGACATTCATACCCTATTCCGAATTTGAACGATTCAAACACTCTCATCACACTGTTCTAAAGTTTGTTCCTATATGAGCTAGCAAGGGGACCTAATGGACCTACATATCATGAGCTCCAACGATCCAAGGTTAACCGACTAAACTCATCAACCTAGTTAACCAACATTCGTTAACTACCGGGACACTCCACTATAGCCCAGTAGCTACACTCCCTCACTGCAGATATATTTTTATCTACTCGATATAACCATGATTAGTAAGTCGACCCTTCACATGTTGTTCGTAACTATAGCTAAGTCAAATGTTTGTTTTATGCCTATAGCACTTTTTGTTCCTTAAGTCTCGTTGATCCTCTAATGAACATTTGGTTTGTGATCTAACCATCAAACCGAGTCCCTCTTGGGTCAACGAGAGGGTAAGGCCCCTTGTTCAAGTCCTATATTCAGCACTTGAGGGAACAACCTCTCTACTATCCCTAATACGCATAGAAGTGAAATTTCGTCTTGCAAGATTATGTCCCCAGTTATCTACCCGGTCTTATCCCTAAAATGGCAGGTTTATTGAGTCAGCGAAGTCAGAACATTCTCACCCATGCAGATCAAAGGACAATTCCGAATAAATAGGAGTTCATAGTTAGCTCAGGATTAAAATCGAGTTACTTAGGTCATTGTATGAAATAGCCAGTCTCATCAGTAAATAGTGTTATAAAGTGAGAGTGACTTATTTCTCGGTCCGGTCTTATGCAAACTCATTGCATAAGACGCCCTTACTCACACGTCTCTACATGAACGATTCAGGATCACATCGTTTGCACTAAATGCAAAGTAGGTTGCATCCATAGTGTCCTTAAGATAAAATACTTAGCCTTATCCATATACTATAGACTGTTTTGGCTCTATACTTGAACTTGATCCTACTTTTATGTCTCCACATATAGTTTGAGTCTTCATACTATAGTCAGGGATCTTAGTTTATTAGATTTATGTTAAATAACACGTAATTCACTGAATAACCTCAATAACAATTTTATTACAAAAAATATGAATATGTTTAATGTTTACAAACTACAAACTACGAGTTTTATGACATAAAACCCAACACGGACAGCAAAATAGTAACCGCTAGATGTAACTCCGTTGACTAGTTAGGTTTTTATTTCACTAGGATGACCTAGACAACTTAGTCTCAATCATGAGTGGATTATGAACATCCTGTTCACGAGGGATTGTCCTTTGATTTGTATGGGTGAGAGTGGCCGGTACGCCTACTCAATAAGCCTACCATTTTGGGGACAAGACCGAGTGGGGAGCTGGGAACATAGTCACACAAGATGGAATTCACTCCTTCCAGACTTTAGCACAAGTAGATGAGTGTTCCTTTAAGTGGTGTCTCTAGGTCTTAAACAAAGGACCATACCCTCTCACTAGCCTGATATGAGTTTTTGTTTAATGGTAGAACCATAAACAGGTCATTTATTAGGGGAGCACGGATACTTAATGATGTAGAGGTGACTTAGGGGTAAAACAATAATTTGACCCTGATGATGTTACGAACTCTCGTGAACGACTAACTTGCTTTTATTGGTCTATATCAGTGGACACAGAAATATATATGCAGTGAGAATAGTGCAACTGTGGGTCTATAGTGGAGTGTACCCACAGTCAACAAATATTGATTAACTTGGTTGATGAGTTTAGAGCTTTTGATATGTAGGTCCATTAGGTCCCACAGGTAGCTCATAAAGAGTATTGAGGTAATTAAAGTAATTTGAAATGTTCAAATTTACTAAGGGAAACAATATAATGTATGGTGATACATTATAATATAAAATTTATATTTTTATTAAACTTTATAATATAAATTTATTTTGAATTCGATTCAAAATTAATTTACGAGAGAATTACTTTTCAAAAAAAAAATTATGAGAGAATTAATTTTTTTTTTTTTTTGAAAAAAGAACTGCTCATTAAAAAGAAATGAAGGTAGGAACAAAATCAACTACCTCCATAATGGAGGAGAACCAGGGCGGCAAAAAACACCCCTCACCAGAAAACTCATCCATTCTCAAGCGTTGAGAAGGATCAAAAGCCCAGAAGACGAAATCAAAGTTCGGAACAACCACGAGTGCTAGAGAGTGGTTGTTCCGAACTTTGGGAGTTCAAATATTAAATTTAATACGAATTAGATTCATATTAAAACTCTAGGTTAAAATGAATGCGCATTAGATGCACATTAATACTATAGGTTATATGAGAGAAATGTAATTGAATATGATTCAATTATAGGGTCAAATTAAATATGTGATATTTAATTTAATGACTAGTTAATTAATTGAATTAAAACTAATATAAATTTAATTTATTTTAGGTTAAAAATCAATTTTAGTCTCCAAACTTTTATGAAAGTAACATTTTAGGTCCCTGAACTTTGATTTGTAACGATTTGGTCCCTATACTCTCAATTTTGTAGCAATTTAGTCCCTGTATTTTTAATTTTGTAACAATTTAG
This sequence comes from Luffa aegyptiaca, assembly GCA_017139565.1. Classification (NCBI taxonomy): domain Eukaryota; kingdom Viridiplantae; phylum Streptophyta; class Magnoliopsida; order Cucurbitales; family Cucurbitaceae; genus Luffa; species Luffa aegyptiaca. The sequence goes on along the minus strand of CM029407.1, from coordinate 12,710,733 downwards.
TCCCTGAACTTTAATAAGTAACAATCTAGTCCATGTACTTTCAAATTTGTAACGATTTAGTCCAAATAGTGAAAATTAATGTAAATATTTAATGAAATTTTTTTACTGAGATGGATCAATAAACTAATTTGGGACCCAATATGTTAATAAGCTACAAAGTTTAATCATTAAATAATAAAAATCGACATTTAATTTTGATGAATATTTTTGTGACAAGAATTAAATTGTTTCAAATTTGAAAGTATAGGGATTAAATTGTTACAAATTTGAAAGTATAGGGACTAAATTGTTACTTATTAAAGTTCAAAGACTAAATTGTTACAAAATTGAAAGTACAGGGACTAAATCGTTACAAATCAAAGTTCATGGACCAAATTGTTACTTTCATGAAAGTTTAGGGACCAAAAGTGATTTTTAACCTTTATTTTAAAATTGTTTAAATATGATTTAAATAAATGAATTAATTAAATTTGATTTAATTAATTAAACAAAATTGATTTAAATTTATTTTATTTTAAATTCAAATCATTTTTTTTTCACGTAATTGATGCAGGGAGTAAGGGTGATCATCGGTTGGTCGGCATCTGTTTTGGGCTCAAACCGACGCCGACCACCGATACCTCGGTTTGAGTCGGTCGGTGGATGTCGGTTTTAGGAGTTTTATGAGACCGACCGACCGACCACAAGCAAAAATTGGTCGGTTTTGGAAGTTCCAGCGAAGAGATGGCGTCGTTGTTCCAGTAAGGTGAAAGAGAAAGAAAGAACGGAGAAGAGAGGACAATATTTACAACCATAAAGCACGGAGAAAGAGATGAAGGAGAAATAAAGAACTGAGAAGAAAAAAATACATGACGATCCGTGTAACACTAAGCTCCGACGAAGAAAGGCGTTATTCCGGCGTGTTGAAGATGTTTGCTCAATGCTGATGGCCGAAACTTAAAAAAAAATACTGAGAGAGTTAAAAGAGAGACACTGAAAAAGAAAGATAATGAATAGTGAAAGTAGAATGAAAAGCTCAACTGAACAAAGAAGAGAAAAATAATAATATATATATTTTTTAAATAAGTAATGATTACCTATATATAGGTAATTAATGCTTGGGAGTTGGGAATCTTTGAAATCCGGCTGCAGCACGCGTTTTCTTTATATATAAATAAAGAGAATCGGTCGGTTCGGCCGGTTTAGGCCTTTTTAGGCCCATTGACAGACCGAATGGTCGTTTTTTTCACTCCGACCGAACCTGCTATAGAACCGACCAACCGACGTCGGTTCGATCGGTTTCGGTCGGTCGAATCTATTTTTCGGTGTGTTATACTCACCCCTAGCAGAGAGTTTACTACACGTGGAAGGGATTCCATGAATTACTCATTTCTCTCATTAATGTGTAACCTGCACGCCTAATGGGGTTATGGCTGGTAACTCTCATTCTCGTTTTTTTTTTTGTGAAAAATGGGCTGAGATCTCACCAGTACGTGCCTTCTCTGTGAGTTTCTTCTCCAAAAAAAATTCCCGATTCATTTTGGGCTCGTTTGATAACGTTATCGTTTCCCGTTTCTCGTTTCTTGTTTCTTAAGAGCTAAAAACAGAAACATGTTTGATAACTATTTTTATTTCTAATTTCTCTAACAAAAAAAAAAAAAAAAAAAGAAACATGAACAGATATGTGTTTGGTAATTGTTTCACGTTTCTTGATTTTTAGTTGAAATAAAATTTGGTACATATAATATAAAAATTATATATAACATACATTAAAATTATAGTCAGAGGTTGTGATAAGGAAATAAGTGATCAACCAGCTCAATCCAATTATTATGATGAAAAGTTGCATCCTTTCTAGCATAACAAAGGCATCCTTTCAATCAAGAGGCATAATGAATCTAAAAATCCAGATTCATTCACATCTTTAATGCATTATGTATCTATTTAATTCATGTATCTGTATTTATGACGGTTCATGTATGGATTTGAAAGGTTAGGGGCTGAATTTAGACCACATAGATGAATGGTTATGTTCTTTCATGGTGTCTTTTCAATTAGTATAAATAGGAATGTAATTTTTCATTTGACAACAAGTTGAAGTTGAATTTGAATGAAAATTCAGATTGAGTTTAGTCTCTCTCGAGCTTTTATGCTTTCTTTGTGTTATTGTGTTTAAAATGCATGTATAGGACTTTCAATCTAGTCTGATCAATTAGATTGTGAAGAGTTCGAAATCTTGAAGTTAGGAACGAGTTCTCCTTTCTTCTTGATCTTTTATCATCCTTCCAAGCCAAATCTGTTTAACTTTCTTGGGGTTGTCTATCATTTCGTTAATGAGGTTATTCTTATTATTGTTGTGGGGGGTTCACCTGAAATAAGGGGAGTTCTCAAACGTAATTGAGATAGTTCCTTTATCATTTGGTATCAGAGCATCTTTGATTCCTTTTATCATTTGGTATCAGAGCTTTGGCTCTAAACAGATTATATCCTTACTTGTTTTTCCTTTCTATCTCATATTTCTTTCTTTTTTGAATCATTACATCTTTTCTCATTTTTCATTTCTTGTGACTCTTCGTCTTCTTATCTTTGCCTTGTACCTTTTACTTGCTGGAAAAAAAAAAAGAGAAAAAAAATATTTTTTTTTGTCCTTTGCATCTTTCCAAACTTTTTTTTTTCTAACTTTGAGATTTTGTGACTTTTCACATTCTCTGCTATATTGGTGTGTTCTTGCATGATTCTCATAAGAATACTACAAGACTTGCAAAAGTTTGAGATTTTAGAAGTCTTCGAGGGTATTTCTACATCTTTTGAGTGAAAAAACGAGTGACCTTTCATCTTCCAAGAGATTAAATACGTGAGGGAGTGTAGTGAGGTTCATTTCTTCTTTTCAGCCATGTTTTCCCAAAGAAGAAGACGTCGTGAAACCTACAAAATTGATGTTGAATTTTGGAACGGTGTTCGACATAACTTGGCCGAGCTACGTCAAGCCATGAATGATTATATTGAAATATGCAAACAGATGAATTTACGAGACCAAGCCAAGGAGGCTCATGCTGCACAATCCAATCAAAATGATGGAGATTGTTAAGCACCTCAAGATGATGGTGACCAACAAATGCAAAATGATGGTAATCATCAACATCCAAAAGAGGAAGAGAAACATGGTGAGGTTAGTATCAAAGAAAAGGACATGTTAGTCGTTTGTCTTAAGAATGAGGCTGAGGTAAAATCTCAAGAGAAAAGAGAGGTGAGTCAATAGAGTGAGAAAATCGAAAAAAGTGTGAAAAGTAAGAAAACAGAGAGAATAGAGGAAACTGTGAAAAATGAGGTGCTGGATAAAAAAGAGGAAAATGAGGAAGAAAATAGTGGAAGTGAAAAAAAGTGTTTAAGTAAAAAAATTCATGAGCGTGGGGTTTGTTTTCCAAGTGTTTTTCATGTATCAATCAAATCACGTTGGACTAACAAGTTCGAATTTTTTTATCAACGACGAAGGGGAAGGAGTTCTTCGCGAAGAAAATACTCATTTGGTCCTGCAAGAGATTATTGTCTCAAACATGTTTCACAAGATCGAGACGATGACTACAAAACTGCTTTACAAGGAGAGCAATTAGATTCGAGGACGAATCTTCTCGAAGAACGAGAGAATGATAAGGAAATAAGTGATCAACTAGCTCAATCCAATTATTATGATGAAAAGTTGCATCCTTTCAAGCATAACAAAGGCATCCTTTCAACCAAGAGGCATAATGAATCTAAAATTCCAGATTCATTCACATCTTTAATGCATTATATATATATTTAATTCATGTATCTATATTTATGACGGTTCATGTATGGATTTGAAAGGTTAGGGGCTGATTTTAGACCGCATAGATGAATGATTGTGTTCTTTCATGGTGTCTTTTCAATTAGTATAAATAGGAATGTAATTTTTCATTTGACAACAAGTTGAAGTTTCTCTGTGTTCTTGTGTTTAGAATGCATGCCTAGGACTTTCAATCTAGTCTAATCAGTTAGATTGTGAAGAGTTCGAAATCTTGAAGTTAGGAATGAGTTCTGCTTTCTTCTTGATCTTTGATCATCCTTCCAAGCCAAATCTGTTTAACTTTCTTGGGGTTGTCTATCATTTCGTTAATGAGGTTATTCTTATTATTGTTGTGGGGGGTTCACCTGAAATAAGGGGAGTTCTCAAACGTAATTGAGATAGTTCATTTATCATTTGGTATTAGAGCATCTTTGATTCCTTTCATCAGGTTGGGCTGGTCAGCAGAGGTCGACGACCACCGGTTGGTCGGTAGAGGCCGGTCAGCGGCAACTAGTCGGCGACGGTCGGTAGTCAGAGGTCAACGGTGTCGGTCGGTTGGCGGAGGTCAGCAGCGCTTGGAAGATAGAGCTCGACGATGGTGGCTGGTAGTTGGAGGTCAACAATGGCGGTCAGTCAGGAGAGGTCGACGACGGCCGGTAGTCAGAGGTCGAAGGGGGCGATCGATCGAAGGGCGACAGTCAGCGGAGGTCGACGATGGTCGGTAGTTTGAGGTCCACAGTGGGGGACAGTCGGCGGAGGTTGGCAGCTGTTGGTAGTTAGAGGTCGACGACGGCCAGTAGTCGAAGGTCGACGGTGACAATTGGTAATCGGAGGTAGATGGTGAGTCAGCGGAGGCCAGTCAGTGGAGGTCGACGACTGCTGATAGTTGTAGGTCAATGGTGGTTGCAGGTTGGCGGCGACATGTAGTCGGAGGTCAGCGATGGCAACCGGTAGATAGAGGTCGACAATGAAAATCGATAGTTGGAGGTCGATGGTGGCGGCCGATAGTCGGAGGTCGACAGTGGCAATCGGTAGGCAGAAGTTGATCAATAAAGGTCGACGATGGTGGCCGGTCGGCGGAGGTCAGCAGCGACCAATAGTTGGAGATCGACTGTGGCGACCAGTCGGCGGAGGTTGATAGTCGTAGGTCGACGATGGCGGCCAGTCGTTGGAGGTCGACGACGGTCGGTAATTGGAGGTTGACGGTGGCGGTTGATTGACGGAGGTCGGAAACATGGCGATCGATAGTCGAAGGTCGACTGCAATGACCGGTAGGCGGCTGGTAGACGAAGGTCGATGGTGGCGATCGATCGCCAGAGGTCGACAGCGACCAGTAGTCGGAGGTTGATGATGGCGACCGGTAGTTAGAGGTCGACAGTGGCGATCGATGGGCGGAGGTTGGTTAGCAAAGGTCAACGGCAGCTAGTAGTCAGAGGTCGACGGGGACGGTCGGTCGATAGAGGGCGATCAACGGTCGGTAATTAGAGGTCGACGATGGCGGTTGGACGATGAAGGTTGATGGTGGCGATCAATCGGCAAAGGTCGGTCAGTGGAGGTCAATGACGACCAATAGTCGTAGATCGACAGTGGCGGCCGGTAGTCGGAGGTTGATAGTAGCGGTAGGTTGGCGAAACGACGACCGGTAGTCGAAGGTCGAAGGTAGCGGTCGGTAGTCGGAGGTCAACGGCGGCAGACGGTTGGCGGAGGTTGACGGCAGCCAGTAATCAGAGATTGACCATGGTCGATAGTTAGAGGTCGACGGTGGCGAGAAAAGATTGGTGTAGGAATGGGAGAGAGAGATGGATAAATGCATGAAAGATATATATAAAAAAAAACAAAATTTGAGAAACAACTTTTTGTAGTTTATGAAATTTTGCCTCTTTTTTAGAAACGTTTCTATAAATTTAGAAACAAGAAACATGGATGAGTTATCAAACACGTATGTTTCTTAAAAAATGAGAAACAGGAACAAGAAACAGGAAACAAGAACGTTATCAAACGAGTACTTTGGTGCCCACTCCTAAACCTCAACGATTCTCAATAGAATACTGGTGAAGGCATTTTGGTGGTGTCCTTGTGACCTTGACAGAGAAGAAGAGAAGATCGTGATCCTTCTCACTGGTGATTTGGTCCCTCCAAAGTCGTCAAAGAGAGTAAGCACCAAATTCCTTCTCTGTATAATTTTAGAATAGGTTTCTAAAATTAAATTCAACATGCTTAGCCTATGTTTTTACAGTATAATTTTGTATATGTTTTGCTGTAAATTGTTTGCCAACGTATCCAGTATTTGAATTCGCAGTTAAAACTGAGTTTGGTCCTCTAAAGCCTTTTGCTACGTGGGGATTTAATCTCTACAGTTCTATGGTGGGTCAACATTCTTGGTGTCGCATACTCCTCGTGCTGGAAATGTGGTGGCTCACTCCCTCGCTGGAAAGTTTCTAGTGCCACGATAGTATATACTCCCTCTATTAAGCATTTGACACGTCATTTAATGAGTATTTAGTGATATAATATTTTATTCTATGGATCCCACATCATTCTTAAAATACTTATTTCATGGCAAACGATGAATGAATGTAGTATTAAAAATTTTCCATATTATCATCTCAATTGAAGTACATGCTCTTAATCATGGGTTGGAGCATCAAATACAAGACACTCTATTGTGGAGTCTATTGTAACTTATGAGTAAACACCCTATTTATTGAATCAAACATATTTCAATACATAAGACATCAATTTTCATCTCAAATAGTTGTCTAAATTTGGTTTTGTTTTTCTTTTTCATCTCAGACAATGGATAAGTCAAACTCTATTGTTTTTTTTTTTTAAAAAAGAATAAATACCATATTCCACATTTTTTTTTTTACAATATGTAGGATGAAAAGATTTAAACCACTAGTACAATTGAACTATGATTACGCCGACTACCTATTTCACATTTGTGAAGGTCTCGTTAACGTGAGAATGGATATAGTCATGGCCTTTTGTGGGGTAGTAAATTAGTAATTATGAAATGCACTAGTTACCACGTCCACGCCTTTCTCGGCCGTTCTTCCTATTTCCCCTCCCCGTTTGACCGTTACCGTCGCCACCGGCCGATGTTCATTCCCGCTGCATTCAACGCCCTCAAATCCTCAAGGTCAATATCTTGGTCGCCGGTACTGTCTCTCTCTCTCTCGCCATTGAAATGGTGCTTATCTGAGAACAAAAAAACTGCCGAAAACAATTGAATGGAAGGTGGTTTTGTACGGGAATGTTCATCACCCAATTTGTAGTTTTGGTATTCACTGGTGCAATCATTATTGGTTACCGCTTTGCTTCCTTTTTTTTTTCTTTTTGTTGTGTAGACGGGTAGGCTTCAGCAAACCTTGGCGGGATGTCTGGAGCTGAGTGGGATATCTCTGCACTCGGGGAAGGTTTCGAAAGTGAAGTTATGTCCGGAATTTGCAGGCAGAGGGAGGTATTTTGATTTTAGGTCCAACTTCATTCCTGTGTCGATTGATTATGCCGAGGAGTCGCCTCTGTGTACCACGCTCTCTAAGGATGGGTTTAAAGTTCGAACGGTTGAGCATTTGCTTTCTGCACTGGAGGCTATGGGGGTTGACAATTGCAGGATCGAGATAGAAAATGTAGATGCTACAGATAGTGAAGTCGAGGTATTTCGTGACCAGGACCTTGAATTTATTTTTCTCATTACTTGCGAAGGTCAAGTTTATGTCGTATTGACTACTCTGTACGCCTGAAACCACGATAATATGTTTAGTCCCACTGTCATTTAGTTGGCTCCAATGCAGAAGGACCAAGCCTGAAGAATAGTTGTAGAAATCCTTAGTAAAAGCACAAAGGGAAGCATTAAATCCTATATAAGACAAACCTCTTTCCAAGACCTCTCAACATCATTGAAAATTCTCTGATTTCTTTCGAGCTAAAACCCTTATAAGGTGGCAAAACATCTATAATGCCAAGGAATACCTCCCTGTAATGAAATTGAGGGTGGAAAGCACCTCCTCCATTGTAAAGCAACGCCTGTTATTTTGAGCCAAGTGAATGCCAAGAATTCAAAAAAGAAAAGATCCCAAATCACACTAGCAAACCATCAACTACCAAGGATGTGCTCTAGATCCTTTGACGCATCTTTGCAAAGAAGGCACCATTCCACTCCAACAAGAAGGAGGAGTGGCTAAAAATCTGATCTATAGTGGGAGCTTTTCCATGAAAAACCTTATGCACAAAGAAAATGACTTTACTATGGACTTTAACATTCCATGAGGTGGAAAATAAAGGGGAATGAGGAAGACTAGGATTGCAGAAAAGAAGGAAGAATGAATGACAAGAAAAACCCTCAAGAGGATAGGGGACTAGACACAAAGACCCTTGCTCCCAGAAGAAACATGGATAGGCTCCAACAAAGAAAGTAAAGAAGAGATGTCAATTGACTCTCTATCTGACAAAGGGCGACATATGCCAAAAGTAAATGAAGGAGAAGTGCCAAAAGAAGAAATAACTGAGGTCACATAACAACCTTTGAAGGAAGAGTGATGGTATGACCAAAGGAACAAAGGAGTATTGTCCAACCAACCGTCCTCCCAAAAGTAAGAGCTCGAACCATCTCAAATAGAGATTCACAAACCTAGAAAAGAAAGGATAACCTGAAGAAATAGCTTTTCAAGAGTTCTTGGATCTTGGATATGTCTTTTGACCCACAAGTAGAAGTCCACTAAAAAAGATGAAGACTGTACTTATAACCCTGTTCCATAAGGCATTGGGCTCCAATAGGAAGCACCACAAAGACTTGGCCAACAAGGTCTTGCTGTGAAGTATTAGATTTCCCAAACCTAAACCCCCAAGGTCAATCAGCCTAGAAACTACCTTTTGATTGATAAAGTGGGAGGCCCCACCCTCCTCGACACTTTTCCATAAGAAATCTCTCATAAGCTTCTTCAATGCTAACAGGTAACAACCAAGGAAAAATTAGGCAGTGAACTTCCTAAAACTCTACCTAAGCTTTCTTAGGAATGGGGAGATTGAAAGGAGGCAACCATCTGGTTAATTGGTCTAAATGTCCAACTACCTTTTGAATGGGGGCTTGGAATTGGCAATATCAAGCAAAGGAACCCCACTTTGCTCACTAATGGATATGGAGATTCCATATTGAAAAGAATGGTCTACCAAGGAAGGTGATTATCACTAAACTTGGCTATTCTCTCAATGAATTTTGGCCTATGTCTCTCCTTTTGTTGAATGGGCTTTGAAAAGGCATCTTCAAGACACAAACGACCTATTCGTCAAAAACAAGGAAAAGAAAAGACGCAAATGACCTATTGTCTTGGTGGTCCGAGTGGTCCCAACCCTCCCTCACGTTCTAGGATTGAGCCTTGCCCCCACCTCTTTGTAAAATATAAAAAAAAAAGGGCTTCTTCAAGACAAAATTTCTTTTATTAAAGTGAATCAAAACATGGTGCGCAACATTTGAGCGATTGGATTTTTAAAAGACTTTTGGATTGGTGCGGTCCTTTTCTCAATTGCTTTTCCTAATATTTTTGCCTTGGCTTTGTGTAAATCAATAACAATATATGATTCTTGGAACCTGTTAGGTATCTAAGTAGTTGGAGAGCCACACCCCAAAAGCCAGGCGATTGGGGAGGGAGAACCAACCACTTATATACCCCATTAGAAGCCCATATCTTTCCAATGTGGGACAAAGGCATCCCATACTACCTTGGTCCCTAACAATTGCCCCTCCCCGGAAAGCCGACGTCTCGGCGGCTGTGCACGGCGACGCTTCACTCGGCTGGTTCCAGTCAGCCCCTCTGCCGCCACTCCTCTCCAAAGCCGTCGACCACCGGCTTTGATACCAATTGTTAGGTATCTAAGTAGTTGGAGAGCCACACCCCAAAAGCCAGGCGATTGGGGAGGGAGAACCAACCACTTATATACCCCATTAGAAGCCCATATCTTTCCAATGTGGGACAAAGGCATCCCATACTACCTTGGTCCCTAACAGAACCCTTTTGCATTTTGGGTCTTAGACTTTGGAAGATTAGGAAGATTATAAATGGAACTATTTCCAAGGAGGTGTAAAGTAGGTTTGGCTCCATTCTTAGGGCCTTGAACTATAATTTTGTCAATTTACATTTTTAATTCCCTCTCTCTCCCATTATTAATTTGGCTGGCTGGAAACACTATGAATTTTCTAGCCTTGGTAAGGTTTAACCCCCAGGTATTGGTTTTTCTTGTTCATTCCCTTTTTCATTGATAGCTTAGTACTTGGTCTTGTATCCAAAAATTGGCACATTTCCCCCTAATTTAAATCTCATTTTCTAATTTTTATGTGGAAAGTTAGTCTCTGTGCATAATAAATTTGAGCAATTTTTTCTTTTAGCTTGAATATTAACATTGTGTCATATCCTTAGTTGAAGAATGTTGCTGAAAATTTATATTCAGGTTCCAATTTTTGATGGATCTGCGGGTAAATGGGTGAATGCAATTGAGGAGGTCGGTCTTAAGTTGGCTTTAGACGAGTGTGGCAACTGCTGTGAGAAAATGGCACCATATGTAAATGAACCTGTTCATGTGTGGAGGAATGACTGTTATCTTGTTGCTTTTCCAGCCTCAGCAGTTCGTATTACTTATGGAATTGACTTTCCTCAGGTACAAATATCTTTTTTAAGTTTGGTTAGTATTGAGAGCATGCTGTTTGAATTGAAAATGTTGCTCCTCTTTATTTATTTATTTTTGTGTCAAGTTCTCTGTGTTAGCATCATATAACAAGAATAGTTCTCTGAGAAACTTATTTCTGCAATATGTATGATTCTTTGACATAGCCACCAAGAGCCTAATTGAGATTAAGAAGGAGCCTTTAAAAATGATCAAGTTTATGAAATTATTACTATTTTGCGCATGGTAGTTGTACTGCCAATTTTAGAAGGAGACTATACCTGTCTTCATTCAAACTCCCCTTAATTAGTCAATATTCTTAAGTTTCCTAAAATTGGAAATTTGTTCAAAGAAAGTCGGAGATTGGCTTTTGCTGTTAATGCTCTTCGCAAAATGTTATTGAATGGCCGCAAGTCTACTGATGACATATTAAAATAATTGGTGGATGTAGATTATGGCAGCTGATTTTGTACTGTCGGTTGAATCTTATTGTCATTTTGTATTGAGTGATCTATGAACATTTTCTTACGTGCAAGGTGCCTGGCATTGGCTGCCAGTGGTTTTCTACTGCCCCTTTGGACAACGTGTTCTATGCCAATCAAATAGCCCCATCAAGAACCTTCTGCATTTACGAGGAGGTTGGTTTAAGTTTACTAATAATCTTATTTGGTGAATCTGTTGATATTTCATCATCATAAAAGAAGTGGTTTTAAGCTAAATGATAGTTGGTCTGTTATTTGAAGACAGTAGAATGTTCGCACATCTATTTAAGGTATTATCAAAGGGGGCGAAACCAAGACTATAATGTGACATGGAGACTTTTTTATTTCTTTGAAAAATGAGGACACCAGCTTGTGGAACAAAGATGGGTTTTTTTGAGTATTGTCAAAATTTATGCATGTTGTTTTCCCATTTGATATTAAATTTAGAGTTTGGAGATGTGTATTATTATACTAAGGAACTTATTTAGACACATTTTATTGACCTCTAGGCCGACCTTGGGTGTGAAATAATTTATTTGGCTCAAAATGAGAAAATGGTGAAAATCAAGTTGGAAGAAAATGTTGTTAGTCTATCAAAATTGTCTCTATCTGGGCCTTGATGACTAAGATTTTCTGTTCTTATTAGTTAGACCTTTTGGATTGGAGTCCCTTTTTGTGGCTTGTGGGGCTCCTTTTGCTGGACTATTTCATTTTTTGTATGCCCTCGTATATTCTCTCATATTGCTCAATAAAAGCTCAATTTCTTATAAAGACTCTTTAAGCCCTTTATTATTTATGTTGCCTTTGGCTTTTATTGACCATTAAACCAATTCATGGATTCAGTGATATCAATGACAATATTTGCTAGTTGTTGAAAATTTCAAGGAACCAACATGGGGTAGGGTGGGTTGTTGTTATGATGTGGTTGGCAATTTCAAAAAGTTGTGAAATCAATTATACTATATATTTATTTACGAGAAACCAAACTTTCATTGGTAAAATAATACAAAAGGACAAACAAGGGGCATACAAGAAGACAACCTTCCAAAAAGAGCCCAACAATTAGCAAATTACAAAAAGTCTTTGAAATTGACTCTCAAATGGAAGCATTAACCTAGCAAGCAACCAAACCTCCTCCTCAATCTCTTCAATTCTCTAAAAGTTCTATTGTTGCTCTCAATCTAAAGGCCTTAAAGTGCTGTGAAGAAAGTAGCTTGCCATAAAATTTGGCCTTTATCAAGTAAGGGCATAGGTAGAAAGACCTTTATTATTGAGCTAGTACCTCATTCCTCACTATCAAACGTTTGAAAAAGAAATCCCAAACCAATCAAGAAAAAATTGATAGATCCAAAGGATGTCATCCAATTCCTTAGCCGCACTCGAGAATGTTTGAATGTGGCCCTGCCATAATGGATAAATGTCTCAAAACACGGTTCAAGGTGTTCATCCTCTCAAGCAAAACCTACAAAACGAAGAATTTGATTTTCTTTGAAATTTTAACATTCCACAATGAGGAGAATGAGGGACACCTAGAGGAAGAAGGAATGCATAAGAAAGAATCCTTTAAAAGGACTGAAAGCCTTAAACAAGAATCCCTACCGTTGGAACAACAGTAAAATCAGCCACGACCTTTGTCATTGGACAAAGAACAACAGAAATGTTAACCAAGGAGGAGTTATTGAGAGAGGGAAGTATGGAGGCCATTGAGCACAACCTCTTAGAGGATAGATGATATGATATCAATGACACTTTTGTGTTTGGGCCAACTTGTGCACGCCTTGACTATTCTCACGTGACAACCACTCGACTCTACTACATTTGGTTGCCAATGTAACTTGTAGAATATTAAATCCTAGGTAGGTGGCCATCATGGTAACTCCCTCTAAGTCCTTTATTCATGACCCTTATTTGACCACTAGGCCAACCTATGGTGATTCACATCAATGACAATATTTGGCACTATGTTGTTGACTTTGTACTTTTTTTTATCATATTTTATTAATATTATTTTTTAACAATATCTCAATGACATGTTGACTTGAAGTGAAGGACATATTGATAATAGTCTTGGGTGAATTAACATTTGTGTACTAGATATACTTCTAGAATTATTGTAGATGCTTGCAAAGATTCTTTTCCAAATGCAGCAGATTTGGAGCAAGAGTGTGCATCGAGTTTGATGGACTGTAGGCATTTTGATTTAAAAATTGTAAAACTTGCATGTGTAGTATACTAGAAGCATGCGAATATTCAATCAGTGGATAGCTTCTTATCAGCTACTGGATATTCCATTACAAAATGGATGTTTCACTTGGTCTAGTTTTGGTGACAATCTCTCCTTAATAGACAGATTCTTGGTTACTAAAGACTGTCTTCTTAAATTTGGGGAGTCACACCTTCTTCGGCTTGACAGAATCACATCAGACCACTATCCTTTGTCCCTTACTTTTGGCAATATTAATTGGGGTATGGTTCCATTCCGTTTTGAAAATTCATGGTTACAAATTGACTCTTTTTGTGAGGTATTGGATAATTGGTGGAGACAAAATCCGCTTCAAGGATGGCCGGGCCATTGGTCTCATCCTTTTGGATTGGAGGCCCTTCTTCTAAAAGGGGCCTCCCCTCCTTTTTTTTGTGGGCTGGTTCTTTTTTGTTCGCCCTTGTATTCTTTCATTTTTTCTCAATGAAAGCTTGGTTTATTATCAAAAAAAGGATGGCCGGGCCATGGTTTTATGATGAAATTAAAAGGGTTGAAAAATGAGCTTCGAAGCTGGAGTAGAACCTCATAGTTTGGCATCATCACAACTTCCTAATTAAATCAATTGGATAATCTCGAGGACAACGACTCTTTATCTCCTTCTCCAAGAGTCTCTAGGCGTATTCTTAGAGAACAAATCGAAGACTTAACTGCCCAAGATCATATTCATTGGCATCAACGTTGCAAAATAAATTGGCTTAAAAAGGGTGACGAAAATACTAAATTCTTCCATCGTATCTTGGTTGCTTGTAAAAGGAAGAATTCGATTAATGAGGTATTGTCCCGTCAGGGGGTCAGTTTAGTTACAACTACTAATATTGAAAGGGAATTCATTGATTTCTATCGAAATTTGTTCACCAAAGATAACCATCCCCGGTTTCTCCCAATCAATGTTGATTGGTGCCCTATTAGTGAGACTCAGGCGTTAGGGTTGGAAGTTGCCTTTTCTGAGGAAGAAGTATTCCAGGCCATGAATTCTCTAGGATCAAGTCATATCTAGCCCTATATTGGAGTAGTCACTCCCCCCCTTTTTGTAATTACTCCCTTTCTACACTTATGTCTCATTGGAGAAGTCTTTTGTAATTACCTATGATAGGCTCCCTTTTGTATCTATTCATTCATCAATGAAATGGTTCTTGTTTCCTATAAAAAAAAAAAAATTCTCTTGGATCAAGTAAGTCTCCTGGTCTAGATGGTTTTACCGTTGAATTCTTTAAATTCTCTTGGAATACTATTGTAAACTCTAAGGTTTGAGAGAATCTCAATCATCTATTCCATTCACATAAAGATATATATATATACAAGTGTACAAGGTTAACCCTAAGTAGGAGAATGTAAAAAGACAATAAAGGACAACTCTATACAATTACACTTATTATACTAATATAATAACTCTAACACTCCCCCTCAAGTTGGAGCATATATATTCGTCATGCCCAACTTGTTAGAGAGATAATCTATTCGAGCTCCATTTAGTGCCTTTGTGAAGATATCTCCTAATTGCTCTCCAGTCTTCACATATCCTGTTGACACCAAACCTTCTTGTATCTTTTCACGTACAAAGTGACAGTCAACCTCAATGTGTTTAGTCCGTTCATGAAATACAGGATTAGATGCAATATGAAGAGCGGCCTGATTATCACACCACAATTTTGTCGGTGTTGTGATATCAAATCCCAATTCAACAAGAAGTTGACGTATCCAGACTAATTCACATACAGACTGTGCCATTGCTCTATATTCTGATTCAGCACTTGAACGTGACACCACATTTTGTTTCTTACTTTTCCAAGAAACCAAATTACCACCCACAAATACACAGTATCCTGTAGTTGATCTTCTATCTTCTCTAGATCCTGCCCAATCCGCATCTGAGAAGCATTCAATGTTCATGTGTCCATAATCCTTATATAATAAACCACGTCCAGGAGCTGCCTTCAAATAACACAAAATGTGTTCCAATGCAGCCCAATGATCAACTGTAGGAGAAGACATAAACTGGCTCACAATACTCACTGAATAAGCTATGTCAGGCCGAGTCACCGTAAGATAATTGAGTTTTCCTACTAACCTTCTATACCTTTCAGGATCTTTAAGTAACTCTCCCTCTTTCGTAAGCTGTAAGTTCGGCATCATTGGGGTACTACATGGTTTAACCCCTAACTTCCCTGTTTCAGTCAACAAGTCAATTACATATTTTCGCTGTGATAACAGGATTCCCTTCTTGCTCCTTACTACCTCAATTCCCAGAAAGTATTTCAACGCTCCTAAATCTTTTGTATGGAATTGACTATGGAGAAAGGTTTTGAGTGCTTGGATACCTGATGTGTCATCGCCAGTAATAACAATATCATCAACATACACAACCAACAAGATAACACCATTTGCAGATCGCTTATAAAAAACAGAATGATCTGATTTACTTTTCCTCATTCCAAAATTTACAATCACCTGACTGAATTTTCCAAACCAAGCTCGGGGACTCTGTTTTAATCCATACAAGGATTTAAGAAGACGACATACCTTTCCATTCTCCCCCTGAGCAACAAACCCTGGTGGTTGCTCCATATACACCTCTTCTTCAAGATCACCATGAAGAAAGGCATTTTTAATATCAAGCTGATGCAGGGGCCAATGATGAATGGATGCCAACGAAATGAACAGCCGAACAGAAGCCAATTTAGCGACGGGAGAAAAGGTATCAGAATAGTCAACTCCATAGGTTTGTGCATAACCCTTAGCAACAAGGCGAGCTTTCAAGCGA
The DNA here is from genome assembly GCA_017139565.1 of Luffa aegyptiaca. NCBI lineage: Eukaryota > Viridiplantae > Streptophyta > Magnoliopsida > Cucurbitales > Cucurbitaceae > Luffa > Luffa aegyptiaca. The sequence goes on along the minus strand of CM029407.1, from coordinate 12,694,786 downwards.
GCCACAGATCCATCTGGATTGACCTTGACCGCAAATACCCACTTACAACCAATAGGCTTCTTTCCTGCAGGAAGAGAAACTAAATCCCAAGTACAATTGTCATCTAAGGCATTCATCTCCTCAACCATTGCAGCACACCAACCAGGATGAGACAAAGCTTCATGAACAGTCTTAGGAACAGATACCGATTGTAAGGATGCAATAAAAGAACAGGAAGAAGATGACAAATGATTATATGAAACAAAATTGGAAATAGGATAAGTGCATTGACGTTTACCTTTACGAAGAGCAATGGGAAGGTCATCGCTCGTTCCTGGATCCAATGACGAAGAAGCCTCTGGTTCAGGGCATGTAACTGAAGGGGGTGGTCGTCGAGAATAAACCTGAGTAATAGGTGGACGAGTAGAAACAGGCATAGATGGAGGTGAATCAGTAGAAGGCTCACAAGAGGAGAGAATGGTATAGACAAGAAAATCATCATCCTCCTCATTACGCTCCCCCTTAGACTGATTGGAAGGTGAGGAAAAGAAAGAAGAATCTTCAAAGAAGGTGACATCAGGAGAGACAAAATAACGATCGAGACTAGGACAATAACATCGATACCCTTTTTGAACACGAGAATAACCAAGGAAGATACATTTTAAGGACTTGGGATCAAGTTTGGTGAGATGAGGACGAACATCCCGAACAAAGCAAATACAACCAAAGATTTTGGGAGGAAGAGAGAATGAAGGTTGTGTGGGACATAAAATACGATAAGGTATCTCACCCTTTAGAACTGAGGAGGGCATGCGATTTATTAAGAAACAAGCTGTGGATACAGCATCGGCCCAAAAATACTTTGGAACATGCATCTGGAACATTAAGGCTCTGGCTGTTTCGAGGAGATGACGATTCTTTCTTTCTGCAACCCCATTTTGAGATGGAGTATCAACACATGAGGATTGATGGAGGATGCCATGTTCATCTAAATAAGAATTAAGAGCATGAGAGAAGTATTCTTTAGCATTATCACTCCGTAGAACTTTAAGAGAACCGTTAAATTGAGTTCGGATTTCAGCATGGAAGTTACGGAAATGAGAAAGCAGCTCAGAGCGATTTTTCATTAAATATAACCAAGTTACACGAGAAAAATCATCGACAAAGGTAACAAAATATCTAAACCCTATTTTTGACTCAATAGGACACGGACCCCAAACATCAGAATGAACTAATTCAAATGGAGCATTAGCTCGTTTAGTTGCACGGGGATACAGACTCACACGATGGAACTTAGCAAACTGACATGACTCACAAGCTAAAGAAGACAAAGAATGAAACTGAGGACGAAGATTCTTCAATACGGAAATAGAAGGATGACCCAAACGACAATGATCTTCAAATGGAGATGACACTTTAGAACATGCAACGGCTGTTGATATTTCTGGTTCAAAGATGTAGAGACCTCTAGATTCACGCCCTTTACCAATAGTCCTCTTCGTCGTAAGATCCTGAAATAAGCAATAACCAGGAAAAAATGAGACACAACAATTAAGGTCACGAGTGAGCTTACTAACAGAAATCAAGTTAAAGGAAAACTGTGGTAAACTCAAAACGGAAGACAACGAAAGTGAGTTGGTAAGTCGAACATTGCCGACTCCTAAGACTGGAGAGGTGGTTCCATCAGCTATAGTGACACTAGGGGAAGATGTAGATGGATCAATGGTAGAGAATAAACGGGGATTACCTGTCATGTGATCGGAAGCGCCAGAGTCTATGACCCATTTCGCAGAGGAGGAAAGAAGACATGTAGATGTGTTACCTGTGTCGGCAATGGCAGTAACAGGAGTGGAGGATGAAGCCATCAGTGACTCTTGATACAGTCGGAATTTAGCAAACTCCTCAGCTGAGATCGAAACAGACTTGTCAGAATTATCAGGAGTAGAGGCAACATGTGCAGATGGAAACCTCTGGCTTCTATAAAGCAATCTCCGACAATCACGTTTGATATGCCCTGGCTTATGACAATAGCGGCAAACAATATCTCCTGAATTTGCTTTTGGAGCAGTAGAATTTCCTCTGGACATGTTCGATGCTACCCCTCGATTGCCTCTATATTCAGTGGTCTGTCCAACTAAAGCACTGTTAGATTCAGATGACACTATCACTGGCGACCGCTCTGTACGTAGTATCCGAGTGTAGGCATCTTCCAATGATGAGATGTCTGAACTCGAGAGAACTTGATCTTTAGCTGTGTCATATTTTGAAGCAAGACCAACTAGAAAACTCATGATAAACAGTTGTTCGCGTTGGACATTCTGAACCTTGATATCAGTACTCATGGGCAACACTTCATTAAATTCTGCATATGCTCTTTTGCATTCCATAAAATAATTCAACAAAGACTTCTCGCCTTGATCAGGTTGAAAGAGGGTTCTACATACATCAAATATCCGACTGATGTTTCCTTTCCCAGAGTAAAGAAAATCTAAATATTCCAAGAGCTCCTTGACAGAATTACAGTGATTAACGAGCCCAATGATGTCACTTTCAATAGAATTCTTGATACCATTGGAATCATCTCGGACAGCACTAAAGCCTTCTTTTCAGCCATAACCTCAACAAAAACAGACCAAAAAATAGAGCTGAAATCTGAATCACACAAACCCTAAACCTCCAAACAAACTATGGCTTTCAAATATAACCAAACAAACCCGATATGGCCCAAAGCAACACACGACTGGAAGGAGAAGACCAAAACGAGCCGACCCACTAAAAAGGAGCAGAAAAACGGCGGCGCACGCGCTCACACGCGTCGGCGCGTGAGGCTGTCGCAGAAGCTAGTGGCGGCGCGTGAGGGCCACGCGCTGGGATTTTCAGCTTCGGATTTTGAGGATCAATAGATCGGCGAGTGGGCTACGTTTTGAGCTGGGCGGTGACAAAAAAATCCTCCGGTGACAGACCAAAACGGCGGCGGTTTCAGGCGGCGGCGGCGGCGGAATCTGGTGGTGGCGGCGGCGGTTTCAAGCAGCAAACGTTTTGGGCAACCCAAAACTCTCAAAAGGTGTTCCAAACCAAAACCCTAACCGTTCACAAATCTCCAACGAGACAAAACCCTAACCGTTAACAAATCTCCAATGAGACAAAACCCTAATTGCCCTAACGCTCTGATACCATGTAAACTCTAAGGTTTGAGAGAATCTCAATCATCTATTCCATTCACATAAAGATATATATATATACAAGTGTACAAGGTTAACCCTAAGTAGGAGAATGTAAAAAGACAATAAAGGACAACTCTATACAATTACACTTATTATACTAATATAATAACTCTAACAACTATTAAACAGGATCTTATGACCATGGTTCAAGATTTTTGTAACACAGGTGTTATTATTGTGGCGTTGAATGAAACTTATATTTCTCTGATTCCAAAGTGTTTAGATTCAAAATCTGTGGCTGATTATCGCCCTATTAGCCTCATCTCATGTGCTGTAGATCATTGCTCGAGTTTTATCTTATCGTTTGAAGGGTGTTTTGCCATCTACCATAGCTGAAAACCAAATGGCTTTTGTTGCTAACAGGCAAATCTTGGATGCCTCCTTAATTGCTAATGAGCTAATTGATGATTGGAATATAGCTTCGAAAAGAGGTGTGGTTCTTAAATTGGATTTAGAAAAGGCCTTTGATAAAGTTGATTGGGATTTTCTGGATGCCGTCTTTCATGCAAAAGGCTTTGGTTTAATTTGGAGGAAATGGATTAGGGGCTGTATTTCTAGTGTAAATTACTCAATCATCATTAATGGGAAGCCTAGAGGTAAAATTATCCCATCTTGAGGCATTCACCAAGGTGAACCCCTTTCTCCTTTTTTATTTATATTGGTTTCAGATTGCTTGAGTAGACTTATATCCCACAGTGCCAGATTGGGTAAACTTGTTACTCATCCAATTGGCACCTCATCTTTTAGTCTAAACCACTTGCAATTTGCAGATGACACCCTATTGTTTTCTTCTTATGATTCAGATGCTTTGAATAATCTATTTGCAGTCATCAAAATTTTTGAATTGGCCTGATCTTAATGTCAACCTTGCTAAGTGTGAACTTCTGGGAATACATATTCTTTTTTTTTTTTTTTGATAAGAAACGGCAAGAGATATCATTCCAAACAAAAAGACGACAGCCTAAGGGCCGGGGTAGAGGATACCCCCCCCAAAAAGAAACAAACTACATAACAAGAGCTTTCCAATCTTTGCTAATCATAAAAAGGCTGTAATTACAAAAGAATTTCTTATGTAAAGATATCCACCAAGAAGCCGTATTTTGTACATAATTACAAAACGAATCGAAACTGAGGGCTTTGTTCTCGAAAGTTCTAGCGTTTCTTTCCAACCAAATTTGCCAAAAAATAGCTCTAACCGCACAACTGCTTATGATCGTAGCCTTTCCTCTTAAATTCCACGCAGATAAAGCCTCCATCAGCCAGTCATCAACTCTTTGAGGAAGACAGAATTGAATTCCCACTTTTCTAGCTAACCAACCCCAAGCAAGATACGCAAAATCACAATGGAGGAAGATGTGGTCTATGTTTTCATCCTTCTTCAAACAAAGCCTGCACCCGGATGGAGACAAAGTCCATCTCCAAAACTTTTTATGAAGTTTCTCATCAGTATTCAAGCTTTTGTACGCCAAAGACCAAAGGAAAACCTTCACTTTTTTAGGGCATTTAACTTTCCAAACCAAGCTAGTCATGGCCATAGTATTTGAGGGTTGCCTCTCATTCAGACGATAGAACATAGATTTGCTTGAATAGGAATCCGAGCCTTCAATGGTCCATTGGATCCTATCCATACCTTCCCCTTTTTGCACTAAGTTGAGTTTCTCCACCAAAGCTATCCAGTCATGAGTTTCCCTATCAAACAAGCCTCTTCTAAGGCCTAAATTCCAAGTTTGGTTCTCATCATCCCAACATTGGAAAACGGTGTAGCCCTTGTGTAAGGAAACATTGAAAATATCGGGATAGGATATCTTGAGAGGAATTTGATCAATCCACGGGTCTTCCCAGAAGCGAATATTTTTACCTTCCCCCACTTTGAATCTAATGAATCTGTTGAAAAGAGAGTAGTTTGCAGCAATGTCCCTCCACGCTCTATTTCCTTTCAATTTGTCCGAGTTTTCAATCCTCCACCCATTTGGATCAATGCAATAGATGCTAACAATCACCTTTTTCCATAAGGGGCCATTCTCTTGCGTGAATCTCCACAACCATTTAGCTAGTAAGGTCGTTTTTCTGTGGAGGAGAGACCCCACACCCAAACCTCCCAAAGAAGTAGGGGGCGCTGTCCACTCCCATTTAACAAGGTTGGATCCGAGTTTGTAGTTACCACCATTCCAAACAAAGTCTCTGATAATTTTCTCCATGGATCTAATAATCTTTTTGGGAGCCCGAGCGCTTTAGAAAAGCAATAGATAGGGAGGCTATTTAGGACCGATTGGGCCAAAGTAACTCTACCACCTTTGGATAACAAAAGAGAGCGCCACGCATCCAACTTCTTCCTAAGTTTGTCAACCAAAGGCTCCTAGAAGGAGCATCTGCGGTGATTTCCACCTAAGGGGAAGTCCAGGTAACTTATCGGGAGCTTTTCTGCCTTGCACCCAAAAGAATCAGCTTGCTGCTTAACCACATCATGCCCAACATTAATGCCAATCAAGGAGGTCTTGGATAAATTTAGGGACAGCCCCGACCCAGCCATCAATATTCCCAGAACTTCCCACCAATTTCGAATGCAAACAACATCCTTCGGGCAAAAAATGATTGTATCATCAGCGTATTGGATATGGGAAATCTCCACTCCCTCCCTCCCTATAATTAGGCCATTTAGAATTCTTTTTTCCAAACAAAATTGAATGGACCGACTGAGGGCATCCCCAATGATGGTGAACAAGAAAGGGGACATCGAGTCACCTTGACGTAGACCTCTAGAAGCCACAAATTTACCCCTCGGCCTACCGTTAATCATAACAGAAAAGTTAGTGCTCTGGGTGCAGCCTTTAATCCACTTCCTCCATCTACTACCGAAGCCTTTCAACTCTAAAATCACGTCGAGGAACTCCCAACTGACCTTATCGTAAGCTTTCTCAAGATCAAGCTTAAGAATGTAAGCCCCTTCCTTCTTGGATTTTTGTTCTTCCACTATTTCTGAAGCTACAAGAATGGCATCCAAGATTTGTCTCCTTTTCACAAAGGCTGCTTGGCAATCACTAGTAGTGTTTGGGAGTACATTTTTAAGTCTTTCGGTGAGGACTTTAGCTATAATTTTATATAACGAAGTGATGAGACTTATGGGGCGAAAATCTCTAACGTTTGCGACCTTTTTCTTCTTGGGAATCAAGCAAATATAAGTTTCATTCGTGCGTTTGTTGATGATGTCGTTTTGAAAAAATTCCTGGAACACCTCTACTAAATCCGGCTTCAAAATGTTCCAAAGCTTTTTATAAAACTCTCCGGTCATACCATCAGGACCCGGGGATTTAAGGTAACCAATAACACCAATAGCTTTGGAGATCTCCTCTTCCTTAAAAGGGCTTTCAAGCTGATCACGATCTTGGCTGTCAATGGGCGCCCAGTTGACCCCATCTATTATAAAACGATGCCCTGAATCTGCGGAATAAAGGTTCTCAAAAAAGCCTATGATCTCCTTTTCAATCTCCTCAGAGGTGGTCAGTAACTTCCCATCATCTCCAAAGTAGCAATAAAATTCCTGTTTTTCTTAGCCGAGACCCATCTATGAAAGAAAGAGGTGTTTTCATCCCCTTCTGCCAGCCATTTAATTTTACATTTCGGACTAATCAACCTCTGTTCATTAATAATTAACTCAGAAAGGGCGGCTTTAAGATCATTCCTCTGGCCTTTTTGCTGAGCAGTCATTAACCCCTGCTCTTCAACTCTATCAATCTGCTCAATTTGCTTAACAATGTCAGCTTTTTTATCATTCAAGTTACCGAAGCATTCTCTATTCCATTCAACAATGCGATATTTGAGGCCTTTTAGCTTCTCCATAAATTTGAGACCAGCCCAACCCGAAACAGATTGTTCCTCCCACCACTGTTTAATGAGCTTATCAAAGTTTGGAGCTTCCAACCATATATTTTCAAACCTGAACGGGGAAGGGCCCCATTTCAGCTCTCCAATGGAAAAGACTAGGGGAAAATGATCTGAAGTGGGGCGATTCAATCTATCCAATCTACACTCTTTGAAACAGAGAGCCCAATCCTTGGAGACGAGGACACGGTCAATCTTCGAAGCCATATTCCTATCTCCCATACTGGTCCATGTAAAGTTGCCATTGAACAGGGGAGGGTCCACTAACTCATGAACCGCAATAAACTTATTAAACAACCTCATACTTTTGGTCACTCGATTGCCATTCAGCCTATCTTCCATCCATCTAACAACGTTGAAATCCCCTGCTAAACACCAGATTCCCTGGCATAAGCCAGCTAAATCATAAAGTTCTTGCCAAAAATCTTTTCTACCTACATTCGAACAAGGGCCGTATACCCCAGAAATCCATCCTTTAGAGTTACCTTTAAAGTGACATTCGATAGAGACTGAGAAGCTACCGATTAGGGAGTCTTTGATGGTGATACTATCTTCCTTCCACATAAGAAGAATACCCCCAGCCGACCCAATAGCATCTAAGGCCAACCAGCTAATCCGCTTAGAGCTCCAGATAGATTTAACTAACCTCCTGTCAACGTGCTCTAGTCTAGATTCTTGGAGAATAACAATGTTCGGGTTAACTTTGCAAAGCAGATCCTTGATCACAGCTCTTTTCGGGCGAGCTCCCAACCCCTTCACGTTCCATGTGACAATCTTCATGACAACACTTCAGTGTCCCTTGCAGAGTTTTCAAGACTAATATCTCCATATTCTATATCGGATTGATGCCCTTCACTACCTACAAATTCATTTTCCCAGGATCTAAGCAAACTACAAACTTCCCTTGTCATTTTCTTTTGAGTCGAGTTCCCTTTTTTTGCCGAGTTCCCAAAGAGAGGTCTCAGACATAAATTATTCTTTTTCAAGGTCATAACGATCTCTTTACTAATGTTGAAACCTTCCGAGATTTTCAAATTTTTTCTTTTACCCCCAGTCTGATTTGGTGAAACTTTGGCTAGAGCAGTAGGGCTATTTCCTTTGCAATCGTCTACTGCCATTAAAGCTTTTCTGTTCTCTGAATCCTCTTCTCCTTCTATCTCTACTTCCCGAAAGCATTCCTGATATCCTTCAGGGATATCGACGTCCATCGAATTAAAATCATCATCACCTACCCTTTCCATATACTCATACGAGCTCTGCTATCTGGACTGGAAATTGAAATAACCGAATCAGCATCCCCATCGGCGCCAGAAGTTATGTTATCCAGCTCACGATCAACCGCGCCGTCTTTAGATGTGGATTGGGCCCTACCTTTCTTTAGGATCGTGACGACTTGGGCTTCTTTCGCAAAGGAGATACCTTTTTGCTTTTTTGTTTTAGGTTTTGGGCTCTCCTAATGGTCTAAGGGCCCATCTATCAGTTCTTTTCCTTTTCTTCTTTGGGTTTCCCCTCCAGACCCTTCATCTCTGTCTTCGTGGGCTACGATTTCTTTTAGTAATTCTCTGTTTTTAGTGGGCCCCTCTGATTTACCTGGCAAGACCAAAGAGCTTTGGTGGTAGAATTCAAAATCCACTTTATCTTGTCCCGAAAAAGTACCTGATAAAGACAAGTCTAAAGATAAAGCCTGAATATTAACCGTTGGGCTTTGGGTACCGTCTTCAATCCGCCAAATATCCATTGGGCAAAAGCCAGGATCAGTCGGTCCTTTGTGGAATCCGTGAACCGCCGCCGGAGAGAAACTGCCATGAATTCCGACCACCCTGTTTATGAGAAGATTACCTTCTTGGAAAGAAACCATTTGCGCTCTGAATTCCCGTCCACCGTCGAAGAGGACCACCTCTGCAGGGATGAAGCCGCAGTAGTTCTCCCTTATTTTTATGGCCACCTCCACGCAATCAATAAGCATCGAGTTTCCTTCAGCGTATCCTTCGAAGCCCCCAAGACAATTTCCTATGGCTTTAAACACTTCCAACTGCCATAAATGAAGAGGGATGTTTCTTATCTTCACCCATCCTCCGTAAGATGGGACCACATTAATTTTTCCATGCTTCTGGCTGTCCCATTTTTCAGCTTTTAATATGGTTGGCCCAAAACTCACCCACCCTTTGTTTTGGCAGAGGAGACTAGACAAATCTCTAGAGGGGCATTTAAGGATGGTTTTGTCCGGATGAAATGGGTTTATAATGAAGTGTTCTCTAGTTTGTTCTTGGAGAATTTCTAGAATTCTGCCCCAGTCATCGTGGAAGTCCCTTTTGGTAACCACTATAACCTCATCCCAGTCTATTTTCCTAACTTCCCATTGGTAAGCTTTCGGTCCAACAAGTCTGCTATTGCCTTCTTCCACGTTGCTCTTCAACCTCTTCGGAGCAGATGAGCTATTCTTAACCATCTGCGCGTATGACTTCCCCTCATTTAGCTTAGGGGCGTTAGTCGCCTGATGATCATCATCGTTGCCATTTAGAAAATCTCGCAGCAACATACCAAAGTCTTTCCAACCGGAAAAATCTTCTCCCGCAGGAACGACCAGGTTATATTTACCTCCTGCATTGCTCACTTTCGTAATTTCTATGAAGCTCCCTCTCTTGTTTGACACCTTTTGAATCCGGATGAAACCATTCACACAATCTGATTTTCTAAAGAACTTGTGTGTGTTGGGAGAAAGAAGGAGATCCTCTATCGTATCAGTAATCCAGACAATGACAATCTCCTCAACGGATAGAAAAAATCTTCTTTTCAGGTGCGTCTCACATATCCTAACCACTCTCCCTTTGAAGTTCCTATCAAAACCGCAGGAGAACAATTTTTTCGATCTTTCTTGAAACAAACCGGGCTCCCATGGCCCCCACACTATACGCGACACCGCCAGAAGACACAACTCTAAAGACAACTAGCAATCCATGAGAGAAGTACACTCCGATGAAACCCTGAGAAAACGGCGAAAAAGGACCCCACCCTCCCCTCTGGAAAGGCCCCCAGAACCCAGAACACCTTGCTCTCCCTCACTCGACGCTCGAAACCCAAACGGAAAAGCTAAACTCAGGTCATCGGAGCTGAGAGCTTCTCATGTATTGAAGTTCTAACAAACTTTTCAATTTTCGTGCACCCTGGAAATTTAGATCTACTAGAGAATATGTTTACCTGGGGTGATCCAACCAAAGGTGCTTTCTCTGTCAACCGATCAAACAATTTCTCATTTTCTTCATGTAATCTCAGTATTGTATACTTTGATGGATATGTTATTTGATTGGCTTTCTCAAATGAAAAACAAGTCAATCTTATTTTACTTAATAATTTTTCTTTTCATCTTCAAAATCCAATTTGCAATTTAACATCTCCAGAAGTAAAAATCAAAAGTAAAAAAGAAAATATCAGGGGTTGCTTCTATTATGCATCTTATCTAATAAGAAAAGTCAATGTTCTGGGAATACATATTCATGTTTCAGAATTGGAGGAGTTGGCAGCAAAATTTGGTTGTAAAAGTGGAATTTGGCCTAGTACATATCTTGGGCTTCCATTGGGGGTAACTCAAAAAATACTTTATTCTGGCAACCAGTTATTGAGAAAATTCAACCTAAATTGCATAGTTGGAAATATGCCTTTATTTTCAAAGGTGGTAGGCTCTTATTCAAGCTACTCTATCAAGTATGCTGCATATTATTTGTCTTTGTTTAAGATTCCATGCAAAGTTGCTAAAACACTAGATAAACTAGTGAGAGATTTCTTTTGGGAAGGCTCAAAAGGGGATGGTAGTATGCATAATGTTAATTGGGAGAAGACACAACTCCCAAAATTATTGGGTGGTCTTGGCATTGGTAATTTTCAGCTCAGAAATACAGCATTATTAGCCAAATGGATATGGAGGTTTTTGCATGAGGAAGGAACTCTTTGGCGTAACCTCATAATAGCTAAATATTATGCCGCAGAGGTGGATTGTCTTTGGCCTCATCACATCCAAAGGGGCTCCTTCTAATCTCCTTGGCGTTTTATTTGCTCTACTATTGATGTTATAGCCAGTCGAGTTCATCGTTGTATTGGTAACGGCCAAAGAATGTCATTCTGGAATGACTCTTGGTTAAATTGTGGGATCCTTGCAACAACTTTCCCACGCCTCTATCGTTTAACCACCAACCAAAATGCTATGGTGGCCGATGTTTGGAATTCGTCACATGAGGTTTGGGATCTAAGCCCTCGACGTCAACTAAATGAGCTTGAAACAAATGAATGGGCTAATCTCTCTCATCTCCTGTCTTCTTTTAGTTTATAGGATATGAATGACTCATGGCTTTGGCCTCTTGATCCATCTAAATCATTTTCTGTCAAATCTCTAATGGTTGATCTTTTGGGTGTGGCGGGCAATACTTCGAACAATCTGTATTTGGTGATATGGAAGGACGCATATCCTAAGAAGATAAAAATCTTTTTGTGGGAACTTAGTCTTGGAGCCATTAATACGGCTGATCGTCTACAACGAAGAATGCCTCATTTTCATCTTTCACCTTCATGGTGTGTTATGTGTTCCTCAAATGGGGAAAATGCCGACCATCTTTTCGTCACCTGTTCCTATGTTGCTAGATATTGGGCCTTAATTATGGAAGCTTTTGATTGGTATTTACCAATGCATGTTAATATTCATGATCTTCTGGCTTCTATTTTTGTGGGTCATCCATTCCATGGAGCGAAGAAGACTTTGTGGCTTGCCATTAATATAGTTTTCTTCTGGTTCCTTTGGAATGAGCGTAATGACAGAATTTTCATGGATGTTTTCACTACCTTTGAATGCTTTTTTGATAAGATTCTATTCCATGCTTTGTATTGGTGTAAATGTAAACACCCGTTCGCATCTTAAAGTCTTTCTTCTTTGATTCTAAATTGGAAAAATTACATGTAATCCACCATTAGGCACGAGGTTTTCCCCTATTTCATTAATCAATAAAATTTTGTTTCTCTCCAAAAAAAAAAAAAAAAGAGACTTATCCGCCAAGAGAACAATGTTCGGCTACCAAGTGGTCACAAGTTTAAAGAGAAAGCTAATGTTTTTATGGTTTCATGGAATAAACCTTAACGAAATAATAGGAAGCCTCTTGCAAATGTCTTCTAATTGGTGGTGTTATGCACCCAAAAAAAAAAAAAAAAAAAGAAGAAAAGAAAAAGGAAAGTCAGGATTATCTATTCTTACATTGTAATTTACTATTAAATATTGAAACAATGTTTTCAACTTTTTGAGATGCATTGGAGCAAGCTGCTTAGCCTGAAAGACGAGACCTTTCTGGGTCTTTAATACTTACAGTACTTCTCAACAATAAATATTGCATATTTACTGCATATAAAATTTGAATAAATTGCAGTGCTACTGACTTCCTTGCAGGTAGAGCAAATGCGTAATATGGGACTCATAAAAGGAGGTTCAATAGAAAATGCTTTAGTTTGCAGGTCAGTTGTTTTTTTGTTTTTTGTTTTTTTTAATAAAGATCCAACTTTCATTGAGAAGAAATGAAAGAATACAAGGGCATAGAAAAACAAGCCCACAAAATAAGACCTAATGGATAAGTACCAAAAAATTTCGAAATCGACGGCCAAAGAGATGCATGGAACCTAGCAAGGGACCACACATCCCTAGGGTCTCTCTCCAACCCCCTAAACACTTTGTTGTTTCTTTCCCCCCATAAGCTCCATAACAAAGCACACATTCCTGCTTCCCACAAAAACCTCCCATTTTCACGGAAAGGCGGATGGAGGAGGAACTCCTTGATCAACTCCCTACAATCCAGGTAACTCCTCGTAAGTATCTCGAAAGCATCAAAGAAACAACCCCACACCGAATGCGCATAGTCACAACTCCAAAGAATGTGATCCAAATCTTCCTTTGCCTTTCGATAAAGAATGCAACAAAATTGGCCCACCAACGAAGCCATTTTTCTCGAGAGCCTATCGAAAGTGTTAACTCTGTCGTGAATAACTTGCCAAATAAAGAACCTGATCTTATTTAGAACTTTCACCTTCTGCACAAGAGAGAAAATAGACGGTGTAGCCGATTACTAGGTGTTAATTAGAATGAATGAATGATACTTTATTAATGAAGTTCCAGCCTTTAAATAGGCAAAGGAACTAACTAAAAGTGGTTACAAGGCACATGCTAATCACATGATAGATTAAAGAGATAACTAACTAAAAGACATATAATCGGCTACATCAGATTTCCCCGCCCAACAAAAATAACTCAACCTCGAGTTAGGTAACAAACGGCCAAAAAGATGCAACATTTCTTCCCGAGAAATAGTTCGGTAGACCTGTTGGCGATCAACAATCTTCTGTCTTTTAGAACTCTCAATTCTTCCATCTAGCCTATACCAATCTTTACCCTTCTTCCAAAGTTCTCCTCTCTTTTCAATGCCTGGGTTATATCAGCCTTGGTGTTCTTAATCATGTGGGCCTCATCACATACAAGAATATCTGGCCCATCCTACAAGGCATGGTAAACTTCCTTAGCCATGTGCCGGTCCTTGACATGTTTACCAAGACCCATTGTGTGAGCAAGAATGCATCCAAGACCTTTTGTCCTTATTGATTGAATGATATTTTCCCACATAAATCTTATTGATTGAAGGACAATATGATTGGTATAAAATTGCACTGCAACTTTGCTTGGAAACTCAGACCAATCCCATGAATCTTTCCCTTGCATTCTCTCCTTAAATCTTGAAATTATGTCCCATTCCAAGAAAGTTTCAATCTCCATCTTCCCACTATATGTTGGAATATCAATCTTCATCTTGAAGTCATTTTCTGGTTGTTGATAGGGAAGTCTATGGTGCCTTTCCACTTGGATGTCCAATGGTCTATCTTCATCTTCACTCAAGGAGTTCGTCCCGTCTTGTTGTCTTCTATATAATGGATTATTGTTGAATTGTTGGAGCATTGGTCGGCGTTCTTGATGGATTCTTGGAGGCAAATCTACTTCTTGGACCATTCTTTGTTCCATTCCTAGCTTTTCTTGCCACTGTCTAGTTTTGAATTCAACTCCTAGCTTTTCTTGTTTTAAATTCAACTCCTTTGTTCCATTCCTAGTTTGCACCATTGGGTTTGTTGATTGTTGATTTGGTTTAATTCCCGACTTCTCGCAGATTATTTCTAAGATTTTCTTGATCTCACCCACATCATTCTTCAAGATTTTCACATCTTGTTCAACCGACAGCAAGCGTACGGTTGTTGCTCGTGGTGAGAGGGCGGTGGTAGGTTCCGCCTCTTTTCCAACCGAAGAGGAGTCTCCCATGATGTTGGATGAAACTCTCTTGGTTGTCAGAAGATTGTGCCCAAAGTCTTGATGCTCTGATACCAATCTTGGTATAGTCGATTACTAGGTGATAATTAGAATGAATAAATGATACTTTATTAATGAAGTTCTAGCCTTTAAATAGGTAAAGGAACTAAGGAAAAGTGGTTACAAGGCACATGCTAATCACATGATAGATTAAAGAGATAACTAGCTAAAAGACATATAATCGGCTACATCAATAGATTCACTATGGTGAGAAGGGTTCACCAACCAACGAAAGAAAGAACTACATGAGAACCCCTTAGCAGGACTGGGGCTCCAACATCTACTTAGGGATGTTCATTTGCCCCGTGGGGACCCGCCTCTAATGGGGCGGGCAATCCTCGTTTAAGTGCGTTATGGGGGAGGGAGTGGGGGAAAAAAATTCTCCGCGAGCTAAATGGGGACGGGGAATGCATTCCCCATCCCCGTTCTTCGTTCCCCGCCTCGTTTTCTTTTTCTTTTTTTTTTTTTTGAAAAAATTATTTTCTATATATATAAATTTAAAGTTTTATTGTTAAGGATTTAGAAAATTGGATATGTTTGAATAATTATATGGTTTAAACATTTGAATTATATGTATAGATAGTTAGATACTTTGATATGAAATATTATTTTGTTTTTAATAGGAGATTGAAAATTTTGTTCTTTAAAAAGAGTTTTTTATAAAGGAAATTAACTATTTAAATGAAGAAATTATGTGAATAATTAAGTATCTAGTTGGAAATTAATGAGTTTTTTCCATGCAAAGTTAACTATTTGAAAATTTATCAAAAGAATTATTTGATTCAATGAAGACAAAAAAGAAAAAAGAACAAAACTAAATGGGGAATAATTCTCGGTGGGCTATGAAGCACGGACACGCCAAAAAGGGGTGAGGATCTGTGTCGGACACGCGTCGAACACGGATTCGTCCAGACACGCTCCAGACACGTGTCCGACACACAATTTTGCGTGTCCTATTTTTTTTTAATTTTTTTTATTTATTTTATTTTTTAATTTCGGACACGCGGGGACACGGCTGGATACGCCCACGAACACGTTCTGGAGTCTAGGCTGTGTGGGAGAGAGAGAGAGATAGAGAGAGAGAGCAAAAACCTCAAACCGCCGCTTCTCCAAAATCTCCTGGTTCATCTAAGTTTTTCTTCTTTATCTTTTAAACCCTAAAGTTAACCTAGATAAAAGGCCCAGCCCAATAAACCCTTCTTTTTAAAGTTAAGATAAAAGGCCCAGCCCAATAAAAAACTGTTTTTAAATTAAAAAAAAATGAATCATTATTAAACTACTCAGAAAATTTTTTATATATACTATTTTTTTAAAAAAAATCTATATATATACTAAAAAAAATTTAAAATATATATATATATATATATATATATATATATAACAAAAAAACAACGTATCTTCAACGTGTCCGTATCTTAGTTTTTTAGAATTTGACGTATCGCCGTGTCCGTGTCCGTGTCCGTGCTTTTTAGCCCGTGGGGAACCCGATTCCCGCAAATTCCCCGCAGGGAATTCCCGCCCCATTCCCCACGAAATTTAATACGGAATTTCGCGGGGATGGGGATTGAAATGGGAGGTGGGGATGGGGACGGGGAAGCGATCCCCATCCTCGCCCCGTCTCGTGGACATCCCTATCTACTATCTCCCCTCCCCTCCCCTCACTCAAACCTCTTAATCAAAGAAAGAAGGGCCATAATATCCGTTGTTTCCCCATCGGACAAAGTGTGATGAAAATCAAACGAAAACGAAGGAGAGCTCCCCGATTGGGACAAAACATCAGCCACCAATCAGTTCCTCAAGGACAACAAATGGTACAAATGAGGAAACGTAAAGCAAATGGGTCTATCCCCCACCCACTTATCCTCCCAAAAGAACGTATTCCTCCCATCCCCCACCTCACAATGAACAAGGTCCGAAAAAGAGGGGAGCTCTAAGATAATGTCTTTCCATGAGTTTTTAAAGTGCCTTTAGCCCCACCCGAAAACCACTCCATAGGATAAGGACCATACTTACTCACAATAATCTTGTGCCACAAGGAAGAAGATTCAAGGGAAAAGCGCTAGAGCCATTTAGCTAACAAAAATGAAACTTTTCATTGATGAAATAAAAAGAGACCATTGCTCAGGAAACAAACTCCAAAAGGAGTGAATAGAAAACAAAACTAACTAGAAAACTAATAAAAAACAACAAAGATTATGGAGGAAAAATAAAAGCATGCCAATTAAAACAAATATCCTGCAGACTGTGAAGAGAAACAAACAAAAGATTTAAAAATAGTGCACCAGGAGAAAGCCTTTAAGCAAGTTGATTCCAAATGAACTAAAGAATGCCACGATTTATCTTAAAAAACTCTCTGATTTCTTTCCAACCAAAATTTTGATAACAAAACTTCAACACCATTGATCCATAATAATCTCAGTCTTGAAGCAAAAGAAGACCAATAAGAAGTTGTAGCACATTCTCTTTTACTGAATTTGAGAAAACCCACTTCATTTTGAAAATAGTTAAAAACTATGATCAACAAAGCCTCCAAAAAACACACTCAAAGAACAAATGCAATGCGAAGTCTCCTACCTTTGAACATAGAGGACAAATCGAAGGAAATAAACTGAAAAACGGTAATTTTCTTTGAAGACATTCAAAGGTATTCAAACTACTGTTAAAATTGATCCACAACAGAATATTTATTCGTTTAGGACTTTTAGATTTCCAAATAGCCCAAAACAAATTTGAATGAACTGGGTTACCCAAAACAAGCTGATGTGTTAAAGAACTAACTGTAAACTAGCCAGAATTTTCAACAGACCAAACTCGAACATCGTTAAATGAACCAACAACCAAAGAGTCCAAAACATCTAACAGTGATTGAAAGTCCACAATTTCTTCATCCTTTAGTAATCTTCGTGAAAAAAATACTCTAGGAATTATGTTGACTATCCCAAAATTCCGAAACTGAACCATTAGGAAAGGAGGAAATATTAAAAAGTCTAGGAAAACGAGACTTGAGAGAAACTTCACCATACCAAATGTCTATGAAGCACGAACACCTCTAAAATGACAAAGTGTCCGTGTCCGACACCGACACGCCTTTGACATGCCATTTGGCGTGTCTTATTTTTTATTATTATTTTTTTATTTTCCAACACGCGGGGACACGTGGGGGACACGCTGGGACACATTTAAAATAGGGGTCACGTTAAAAAAAAGCCCACCCACAACCCAATTTAATTTGGGTTTGTTATTAGTTTTTTTTTTAAGTTTTAATTTTCAACTAGGACATTTTTATTTCTTCCCCACGAGACCTGAGGCCACACTTTCGAACAGAAGCACAAAGTGGCCTCACACTCGGTCTCCATCACAATTGACAATCAGTCAATCCTTCTCGAGTAGCGACTTCAATTACAAGCAGGGGTCGACATTTCACCATCACGACTAGCGACACAACGACTTCTCATTCCTTCTCTACCCACCAACAAATTTACATTAAAAGTATTAAATATTCACAATATGTCAAAATATGAACACATATATATATTCTAAAAAATTAATGTGTCTCCAACGTGTCGTGTCCTACTTTTTTGGAAATTGACGTGTTGCCGTGTCCGTGTTGCGTGTCAGTGTCCGTGCTTCTTAGCCAAATGTCATGCTAGAAAAAATTTTGTCCACCATTACCCAATTTGAAACTCGCAAAAGCTTCGAACTTCTTGCATACCTTAGAAATATTCATCCAAGGGCTTCTAAGTCTAGCAACATGCTTACCTGCTGTATGCCACTCAAATGGAGAACTACCATGAATACTGATGATTACCTTCGTCCAAACAGCATTTGGCTCATTC
Organism: Luffa aegyptiaca; assembly: GCA_017139565.1. Taxonomy (NCBI): domain Eukaryota; kingdom Viridiplantae; phylum Streptophyta; class Magnoliopsida; order Cucurbitales; family Cucurbitaceae; genus Luffa; species Luffa aegyptiaca. The sequence goes on along the minus strand of CM029407.1, from coordinate 12,676,490 downwards.
ATAAAACGCCATCCCCGTTTAGCAATCAATGCAAGGTTTCGATGCTTAAGAGCACCTATTCCCAAGCCACCATCTTTTTGAGATTTTGAAACTAGATTCCATTAGACTAAATGATTGATCTTACTCCATTCCTTTCCTTCCCAGAAAAATTTCATCAACATGGGCTCCAGCTCAATACTTACCTTAGAGGGCATTACAAAAAGAGAGAAGTAATATAATGGAATGTTTGAAAGAATCGAGGAACATAGAGTCAATCTTCCTCCTCATGAGAGGTTAAAATGCTTCCATCTGTCAGTATTTTACCATTCTTGTCCAAGACTAGTTGCCAAAAAGATAAAATTCGGATGTCCTCCCAAAGGAAGCCCAAGATACATAATTGGAAGTTGTTCCATCTTGCAGTTAAGCCTAGAGGAAACTTCCAGCACCTCTTGTTCTTCAATGTTAATTCCACAAATTGAGGATTTTGCCCAATTCAATCTAAGACCCGAACAAGCTTCAAAAAGGGCAATTGATTGAATCAAAGCTTCGAGCATAACTTCATCATACTTACAAAATAGGAATGTATCATCTTCAAACTGAAGAATTGAGACATGACAATTTTTTCTTCCCACTACAAAACATTTTTGCAAGTTAGTTGTTTTGTTCATACATCCTTGATCTGCAAGTTTCTGGTCGATTTTAGTGGCTTCTTTCTGATATGATAAAAGTATGTCCCAATTTAGACCTACCTTCTTTATGAATAGAATTCTGGCAATATTGTATAACATGTAGTCTTTTCATCATTGACCAAGGACATGTCTAACTCTGCTTAAAATAACCGACCTCTAACTGCTAACTATATAAGAAACTATTTTCTTGTCAACTGATAAATGAGAATGCAATCTTATTTCTTATTAAGAGTAAATGTACACTGACTGGCTTGGGTTGGAACATGGATCGGTTTCATCTCATGTGAGTTACGTTGTAAGAAACCAGTCTACTTTGAAAATATTTAAGTGTTTATTTCATAAATAGAAAATACTTTCCAAATTAAAATATAATGAAGTTAATCAGGTCCCCCTTTCCTATCTACTTTAGTGTCAATAGCGGTTGGATCAATCCCCCATTGCGTTTCCATGATGAACCTTGTCGCCACAAGGTTTTGGATTTAATCGGCGATCTCGCACTTTTTGCACGGTTTGGCAGTCAAGGGCTTCCGGTGGCACACATATTGGTTTACAAGGTATGTTCTTTGTGATTTACTTTTGTAGTATGTCATTAGATATACGAATATACTTAAGAATTCTTTGTTGTAGTAGTTGGGGGAATGGTAATGGTTCTGTATGTTTTAATTTTGAAATGGAAGACAATCTGAACTTGTTTTGTTGTTTATTACCTGCATGCATTTTTTTTATTCCTCAGGCATGTCATTGCCTACATTGTAAGAGCAAGGTATATCTTCTCCTTGCTCTTCTATTTGTTTCTTTTTCCTTTGCCCTAGTTTTATGTTGATGATTTTATACCTATATTTAGTTCTCTTGCCGCAGCACCTGATAGGAATTTATGAATCTGACGTTTCCTTCTGAGATATATTTACGTTGTTTCTTCAGTTCTCAGATGAGTTCTTGCCTCTTTGTGTTTTGTAAGTATCATGCCGTCAATGAACATTCTTGCATTTTGGTAATAATTTGTCATTTCACAAAAATCTAATAAGTTTGGTTGGCATTCAAACATTTCTTGTTTAATCCAATGAAGGTGTTAAGAACAACATTTTGGTTCTAGCGGGGATTCAAAAAAGAGGTTGGATGGTTTTTTAGGAAATGTTGGGTGAATTCTAACAAAAATCTAAAAATCTAATGAATTTTGGCAAGATGAATGAAGATGTATTCAGGGCATGTCTCGGTAGCAATGATTGCAATAGCAACCAGGTTGTTTCAGCTTCTTTGGGAAGCGAGGTGGACGTTTCCATTAATGGTTTTTGGATTAAATAAAGAAAAGGAGGTGGTGGTTCTAGACTTTGACGAAGTTTTTGTTATAACAAGACTTCATTCTCTCGTGAAGATTGGAGGTATAGTTATGAAATTTTGAAGAATGAAGTTTCTGAAAGTTGTTTAATCAAATCCATTTTCAGCCGATAAAGCTATGCTAAGGATTTTAATGGGTGTGTAGCTAGGGGACTTCTTGATTCTTGGTGGAAGATGGGTGGTTTGTTTCTTGGATCAAAATCAAGAATTTACCTCTTTCTTTATGAAACAAGGAACACTTTGAAGCCACAGGCAATGGATGTGGTGGGCTCATTAATATTTCTTTGGAAACAATTAATTTGTTAAATTGTTTTTAAGCCTCCATTGGAGTGAAGAAGAATCAATGTTTATTTCTCGAAATGGAAGATGGAGGAGAGGAAGAACTCCTTGATCATCTCTTGTGATCTCTAATACTAATCACTAGCTGATCGAACACATTAAAGAAAAAGCCCTAGACAGAATGGGCAAAATCGCAGCACCACAGGATTTGGTCTAGGTCTTCCTCCGCTCTTTGACAAAGGATGCAACAAAACGACCCAACCAACGGAGACATCTTCCTTGAAAGTCTATCAAGAGTATTAACTCTTCCATGGATAACTTGACAAATAAAGAACTAGATCTTCTTAGGAATTTTCACCTTCCACATATGAGAAAGAATATACTCACTAGGGAAAGAAGAGTTTAATAACCAATAAAACAAAGAGCTACACATGAAACCCTGGGTAGGACTTGGACTCCAGCAATGAAAAAATAAACATTGATTCCTGTTTCTACCCCCCCCCCCCCCCCCATGCTCTCCCCTCTCTCCTCCCATCCTTCCTGTTTCTAGCCCCCATCCGTCAAGTTCTTCATCTTCCAGCTAATCTTTGGTAGTATTCTCCAGCATTTCTCCTGGTATCTTCAAGCTCGGTTAGTTTTGGTCCTTTTCTATCTTCCATTTTTATCTAGATTTCGGATTTTGCGATTGGTGTATATGGAAGTCCAAAGTTGCTGCATACGAAATTCATATTTTTGTATTTGGCATGAGAATGACTTATTTTTCATTGAAGATCTTAAGTATAAGCAGAAAATTTATCTTTCTAGTTCTCATTTGAATTGGCTTGAGTTAGCTTTAGTTGAATTATTGCAATGTCCGGTTCATTTGTTCTTTCGCAAGAAGTTAAGAGATTCAAATGGAACAGTTCAGTTATCAAAGTTCAATTCCCAGCAAGGTTGGTTCCTTGAATGCTCTGTTTGGCCCCTCTCTGGTGGAAAGAAAAGAGTGCTAGTTCCAGTAGGTTTCGCCAAGAATGGTTGGTCAATATTTTGGGAAATGATTAGAGACTTTCTTTTGAAATTTGTGGAAACAATGTCCGTTGAGAATATTTCAAAGAAGTCTAATTATGAAGAATCATCCAAGCCGGTTTTTAATACTAGTAAGATTTGGATAGAAGTTTTGCCGATGTAGTGAAGGTTAAATCTGGGGAACCTCTTTTTGGTTCTCATTCTAAGAAGCTGCCAGTAATGTCTTCATTTTGAGTTAGAAAAGAAAAAGAAGTGGTTGATTTAAAGCTAGATGAATTTTGTGTGGTATCTAGAATGTTTGCACATAATGATTGGAAGGAAGTAAAGCAAGTTTTGGAAGATTATTTTCATCTAAAGTTATTCTCTCAACCCTTTTATGGCAGATAAAGCTTTGGTTAAACTGAATGATAACTTTTCTGAGATGAAGTTTGATGGCAAGTGGAAACTTATTGGAAAATTTCATTTGAAAATTGAAAATTGGTCGTGTCACAAGCATTTTCATCCAGAGGTAATTGAAGGATATGGAGGTTGGATAGCTTTGAAGAATTTACCTTTGCCATTCTGGAATCGTTACATTTTTGAAATCATTGGACATCACTTTGGTGGATTGGTTAGCATTTCTTCTCAAACATTGAATCTTTTGGATTGTTCAGAAGCTCGTATAGAGGTGAAAAGGAATTTTTGTGGATTTCTACCAGCTGAAATTGTGGTTACGGACAAGATTCATGGAACTTTGCTCTTCGTTTTGGTGATATATCTTCTTTGGATCCTTCACGTTTTATTCCTATGGACTTATCATTGAGTGATTTTGATAATGAAATTGATTTAAAAAGAGTTTCTCAGGTTTTGATGGATGAAAGATTTTCCTCATCACAAGAAGATCTTAATTCTTTCAATGATCAAGGGTTAAACCTTCTAGCCTTGCAAACTCGGGTAAACCAAGAAAACTTTTCATCTTCTAAAGATCCCAACGACTTTATTGTTGATTCAATGGAAATATTAAATGATGGAGGTTCAAATTTAGAAAAGTCGGTTGAGTTATCTAAGGAAAAGGCTGAGTTATTACAAGAAAATGCCTTTAATGACTTGGTTTCACGTTCCAAGGAAGCATTAATTGAAGATGATAACTGTAATTTAATTGGGCCAGTTGATTTTTCAAAGGAGAAGAGTGCTTTGTTGCAAGAGAAGGAGTTTAATGCCAACGGTAAGGTTATTAATGCAATCGTTTCAGATATTAGTGAAGCATTAATTGAAGGAGATTTGCATGAGTCCCAGAATTTATTATTCACGCCTATTCATGACCCACCTTCGGTTTTGAAGAATTGTAATGAAACTAGTTTGGAAGATAATGAATAGATTGTTTCTAAGGCTCTAAAGAAACAATATGAGTCTTTTCCTCTTTATTATTCTCGAAGGAAATATGAAAAGTCAGCAATTTTGGACTCAATTCCCATTAATTCCAATTATAACCCTGACGTTATTGAAGAATCATGTTCTCAATTTTTGCTCCTTGCTTTGAATCAGCCTAGGTGTTGTCAATCTGATCTTAATGAGTTATCAAATTCCACATCCTCCAATTAGTACATTCTTTCAAATATTCAATCTAACCCTTCTTTATCAAAGGGAGTTTTTCTTCCTTCATCCAAAGGTGAAAACAAAGTTGATCCCTCATGTTTATCTCCTATTGATTCGGATGATGATTCAGTGGTGAGTATTAGTAGTGCGAGGCTGAAAATCAGATTTTGAATGATGAAAACAATGAATTATTGGAGGAAGACTCTTTTGCATTGGCTTTTAATCGGTTTTTCCAGAACAATGAAGCTGTTTCTGAAGTTCAGTTGAATGTTTGTGATGTTTCGGCAACACCGTTAGTTTTTGTCCCAAGCAAATTTTCCTCTCTTTTAGATAATGGTGACATTCAGTTGAAGGAGATTCAACCCTTTTTACCCCTGTTACTAAAAACATTCAGTAAGTTAAGTTGGGGCACGTTTTTTAAATAATCCATGAAGATTATTTCTTGGAATAATAGAGGCTTAGGGGACCGATCAAAGAGAGTGGCTTTGAAGAAATTCTTGCAGCAACATTGCCTTGATATGGTGTTAATTTAGGAGACTAAGATTGTCTCTTCTAATCAACGTTTGTTAAATCTATATGGAGCTATGGAAGCTGGTTTGCTATCAGAAATCTTCAATCTTCCATTGCCCTGATATGGCTTGCTATCAGAATTCTTCCATTGGCATCGTGATTCTTTTGAAGCTATTGGAAAGAACCTTGGAGGGCTGGGTTAGACAGGTGATTTTGGATGAAGAATTTGATATTGTTAATGAAGGGGAAATGATGAGTGAGCTGCCATTTAATTCTAGTTATCAAGAGGAAGTTAATGGGGTGTTGGTTATCTCAAAGGACGCCTCGGTGCATGAAGAAAGAACTAATTGCGTTGGCTGTAATGATCCTCCACCCAAGATAATTAATGATGATAGTTGTAATTTGATTAATGAATTACAGCAGATTTCTAGTGAGAGATATCAATTTAATGAGGCGTTGGGGTTTCCAAAAGGTGCTTCATTGCATGATAAGGGTATTAATTATGCTGGTTGTAAAGGTTTTGATGCCAGCTTTAATGAGCCGGTCTTTGCTCTCTCTTCATCCAAAGATAACAATGAGTGTAATAATTGCAGCCTTCATGAAGTCCAGCTGTCTCAGGTTTTTTGAATCTCCTTCTAAGAATGTTAATGCCTTTAATTGCATATTAAAGGATGATGTCCAGCAGGTAGTATTAAAGACATATTCTCAGAAAAATCTCTTTCATTGCTTGTTAAGTACAACTTTGTTGGATTTCCTTTAATCTTTTGTAATAATAGTTGTGTATTATGTGTATATTTATGATTTTCTTTCCTTATTGGTAGATGGTCTTTCTCCTATATAAGAAGACCTTGTATTTGATTCAAATATAGAGAAGAAATACAATTATTCAATTTCTTCCCAAAATTCTAGTTGGTATCAGAGCGGGTAAACCCTAGCCATCTCTAAAACCCTAATATGTCATTGCTGTGAAAAACCCTAGACACCAATTTTTTGAAACCTTAGCCGCCGTCGTCGGAACCCTAGCCACCAATCAATTAATTGGTGCATCTTACTTCCAACGCCAGTGGAGTTTTTCTTGATCCATACGCTTGCACCATCTTTTTCGAAGCTGCGAGTTTGTCTTCGAAGTTGTGTTCGTCGTTCGCCGATCGCCGCTCAGCCCAAAGCAAAGCCCGCCGCTGTGTTTCTGCTCGCCACACCGTCGCACGTTCGTTCTTCGCACCATCGCACGTCCGTTCGCCGCCGTCGCACTTCCTTCGCACGTCCGTTGTCGCACGCCCGTTCTGTGATGTGTGTTGTTCCGTTTTCCATTAGCCGCCACTATTTCTGCTTCGCCCGTTCCGTTCTGTGTGCTGGGTATTCCTCACCGTCAGACTTGCCTTGCGGTCGTGTTTGTCGTGGGTTTGAAGAAGATTTGGTCTGAGATATGGCTGGTTCAAGTTTGGTTGGGTTCAAAGCTTGGTTCAGTTAAAATATTGGTTTGGTTTATTTTCTGGTTCAACTGTGTTTTACTGGGTTTAGTGGTTTGGCAGTTGTTTTTAACCAAAGTTATTCTTTCTTTTTGGTTAATTCTCAAGGTTATTCAATATGGAACAACTTAATCCACCACAACTGCTACGAACTAATTTCTCATCGGGTAATCTTTGTGTATCCTTGGCACAAATAGGTAACTATCCTCACGCCTTTTCTTGTAATAATTCATCTCCATGGATTATTGATTCAGGAGCCTCGGATCACATGACTAGTTCTTCTCATTTATTTGATTCATATTCTCTTTCTTATAAAAATGAAGAAGTTAGAATCGCAGATGGTAGTTTCTCTTCTATTGTCGGGAAAGGAACTATAAAATTGACTGATACACTCTCTCTACAGTCTGTTCTCCATGTTCCTAAATTGGCTTGTAATCTCCTATCTGTTAGTAAGCTTTGTAGAGATTCTAACTGTCGTGTCACTTTCTTTGAATCTCATTGTATTTTCAGCATCAAGACTCGGGGAAGAAGATTGGGAGCGCTAGGATGCTCGATGGTCTATACTACTTTGATAAAGGTTCTTTTAGTAATAAAATAACTCAGGGTCTTAGTAGTATTAGTTCGCTTTCTGTTCATGAACAAATCATGCTTTGGCATCGTAGATTAGGTCATCCCAATTTTTTCTACCTTAAACATTTATTTCCAAATTTATTCAAAGATGTTGATTGCTCTTCTTTTCATTGTGAAAGTTGCATTTTTGCAAAAAACCATCGCTCCACTTATTTACCAAAATCTTACAAAGCCTCCAAACCGTTTTACCTAATTCATAGTGATGTTTGGGGTCCTTCAAAAATTTTGACTCATAGTGGTAAAAAATGGTTTGTTACTTTTATTGATGATCACACACGTCTATCTTGGGTCTATTTAATGTCAAAAAAATCTGAGGTGAAAGATCTTTTCAAACTTTTTTACAATATGATTGAAACCCAATTTCAAACTAAAATTAGCATTTTACACTCTGACAATGGAACTGAGTATTTCAATGAACACTTGAGTGAATTTTTAAAGAATAAAGGTATTTTACATCAATCCACTTGTCGAGATACCCCTCAACAAAATGGATACATTGTGATTTACCCATAAAATTTTTCCAACTAGTCGCATACATTGTGATTTACCCATAAATTTTTTTTGGCTGCACTGCATATGTTCACATTCCTAGTTCTTTCCGTTCAAAACTTGATCATAGGGCTACTAAATGCGTTTTTTTGGGTTATGCTACAAATCAAAAAGGGTATAAATGTTTTGATCCTCAGACAAAAAGATTTTACGTGAGCTTGAACGTGTCTTTTCTTGAAAAACAACCATATTTTACCCAAAATTCTCTTCAGGGGGAGAAATCAAATTTAGAAGATAATTTTTGGGAAACATCTGAACCCCTTCCTTAGGTCATTCATTCTGACGTGTCTATCTCTAGTCCTTCGATGTCAAGTATAGAAATGTCTCATTCAGGGGGAGAAATACTACAAAATGACTCTACAGGTCAAATTCCTGAGTTAAAGTTTTATACTAGAAGAACCGTTAATCAAAGGAACCAAGACCAGAGAGTTGATTCTACTCAAACCCAGTCTGAAACTCTGAGAAATGATGCTGGAAATTCCTCTCCTATTCTTGATGATGACAGGTCTAGTAATCCCTCTCCTATTCCTAATCTTTCGAATTTTGAAAATACCTTACCTATTATTTCTGATCTTGATATTCCTATTGCTATTAGGAAAGGTATTCGAACCTGTACTAAATATCCCATTGCAAATTACATCTCATATAAAAAATTGTCAAGTAGTCATAAAGCCTTTACCTTTAGGATAGACAACTTATTTGTTCCAAGGAATATACAAGAAGCCTTAGATGATCCAAATTGGAAACTAGCAGTTATGGAGGAAATGAATGCTCTAAGACAAAATGGTACTTGGGAAATAATAGACATGCCAAAGGATAAGAAGACAGTGGGATGCAAATGGGTGTTTACCATAAAGTGTAATGCTGATGGGAGTGTTGAAAGATACAAGGCCCGACTAGTAGCTAGAGGCTTTACTCAGACCTATGGTATCGATTATCAGGAGACTTTTGCTCCAGTTGCAAAAATCAACTCCATCAGAATTCTTTTGTCTCTTGCAGCTAATTTAGATTGGCCACTTCATCAACTTGATGTTAAGAATGCTTTTCTCAATGGTGATTTGGAAGAAGAGGTATTTATGACCTTACCACCAGGATTTGAAATGGTACTTGGAAATAATAAAGTTTGCAAGTTAAAGAAATCCTTATATGGCCTCAAACAATCTCCAAGAGCTTGGTTTGAACGCTTTGGAAAAGTAGTTACCAGTTATGGATTCCTTCGAAGTCAAGCAGACCATACCATTTTTTATAAACATTCTGGGAATAATAAAATTGCTATTCTAATTGTTTATGTTTGTAAACTCTAAGGTTTGAGAGAATCATAATACACCTATTCCATTCACATAAAAGATATATATATACAAGTGTACAAGGTTAACCCTAAGTAGGAGAATGTAAAAAGACAATAAAGGACAACTCTATATAATTACACTTATTATACTAATATAATAACTCTAACACTCCCCCTCAAGTTGGAGCATATATATTCGTCATGCCCAACTTGTTAGAGAGATAATCTATTCGAGCTCCATTTAGTGCCTTTGTGAAGATATCTCCTAATTGCTCTCCAGTCTTCACATATCCTGTTGACACCAAACCTTCTTGTATCTTTTCACGTACAAAGTGACAGTCAACCTCAATGTGTTTAGTCCGTTCATGAAATACCGGATTAGATGCAATATGAAGAGCTGCTTGATTATCACACCACAATTTTGTTGGTGTTGTGATATCAAATCCCAATTCAACAAGAAGTTGACGTATCCAAACTAATTCACATACAGACTGTGCCATTGCTCTATATTCTGATTCAGCACTTGAACGAGACACCACATTTTGTTTCTTACTTTTCCAAGAAACCAAATTACCACCCACAAATACACAATATCCTGAAGTTGATCTTCTATCTTCTCTAGATCCTGCCCAGTCAGCATCTGAGAAGCATTCAATGTTCATGTGTCCATAATCCTTATATAATAAACCACGTCCAGGAGCTGCCTTCAAATAACACAAAATGTGTTCCAATGCAGCCCAATGATCAACTGTAGGAGAAGACATAAACTGGCTCACAATACTCACTGAATAAGCTATGTCAGGCCGAGTCACTATAAGATAATTGAGTTTTCCCACTAACCTTCTATACCTTTCAGGAATCTTAAGTAACTCTCCCTCTTTCGTAAGCTGTAAGTTCGGCATCATTGGGGTACTACATGGTTTAGCCCCTAACTTCCCTGTTTCAGTCAACAAGTCAATTACATATTTTCTCTGTGATAACAAGATTCCCTTCTTGCTCCTTATTACCTCAATTCCTAGAAAGTATTTCAACGTTCCCAAATCTTTTGTATGGAATTGACTATGGAGAAAGGTTTTGAGTGCTTGCGGATACCTGATGTGTCATCGCCAGTAATAACAATATCATCAACATACACAACCAACAAGATAACACCATTTTCAGATCGCTTATAAAAAACAGAATGATCTGATTTACTTTTCCTCATTCCAAAATTTACAATCACCTGACTAAATTTTCCAAACCAAGCTCGTGGACTCTGTTTTAATCCATACAAGGATTTAAGAAGACGACATGCCTTTCCATTCTCCCCTGAGCAACAAACCCTGGTGGTTGCTCCATATACACCTCTTCTTCAAGATCACCATGAAGAAAGACATTTTTAATATCAAGCTGATGCAAGGGCCAATGATGAATGGATGCCAATGAAATGAACAGCGGAACAGAAGCCAATTTAGCAACGGGAGAAAAGGTATCAGAATAGTCAACTCCATAGGTTTGTGCATAACCCTTAGCAACAAGGCGAGCTTTCAAGCGAGCCACAGATCCATCTGGATTGACCTTGATCGCAAATACCCACTTACAACCAATAGGCTTCTTTCCTGCAGGAAGTGAAACTAAATCCCAAGTACAATTGTCATCTAAGGCATTCATCTCCTCAACCATTGCAGCACGCCAACCAGGATGAGACAAAGCTTCATGAACAGTCTTAGGAACAGATACCGATTGCAAGGATGCAATAAAAGAACAGGTAGAAGATGACAAATGATTATATGAAACAAAATTGGAAATAGGATAAGTGCATTGACGTTTACCTTTACGAAGAGCAATGGGAAGGTCATCGCTCGTTCCTGGATTCAATGACGAAGAAGCCTCTGGTTCAGGGCATGTAACTGAAGGGGGTGGTCGTCGAGAATAAACCTGAGTAATAGGTGGACGAGTAGAAACAGGTATAGATGGAGGTGAATCAGTAGAAGGCTCACAAGAGGAGAGAATGGTATAGACAAGAAAATCATCATCTTCCTCATTACGCTCCCCCTTAGGCTGACTTGAAGGTGAGGAAAAGAAAGAAGAATCCTCAAAGAAGGTGACATCAGGAGAGACAAAATAACGATCGAGACTAGGACAATAACACCGATACCCTTTTTGAACACGAGAATAACCAAGGAAGATACATTTTAAGGACTTGGGATCAAGTTTGGTGAGATGAGGACGAACATCCCGAACAAAGCAAATACAACCAAAGATTTTTGGAGGAAGAGAGAATGAAGGTTGTGTGGGACATAAAATACGATAAGGTATCTCACCCTTTAGAACTGAGGAGGGCATGCGATTTATTAAGAAACAAGCTGTGGATACAACATCGGCCCAAAAATACTTTGGAACGTTCACTGGAACATTAAGGCTCTGGCTGTTTCGAGGAGATGACGGTTCTTTCTTTCTGCAACCCCATTTTGAGATGGAGTATCAACACATGAGGATTGATGGAGGATGCCATGTTCATCTAAATAAGAATTAAGAGCATGAGAGAAGTATTCTTTAGCATTATCACTCCGTAGAACTTTAAGAGAACCGTTAAATTGAGTTCGGATTTCAGCATGGAAGTTACGAAAATGAGAAAGCAACTCAGAGCGATTTTTCATTAAATATAACCAAGTTACATGAGAAAAATCATCGACAAAGGTAACAAAATATCTAAACCCTCTCTTTGACTCAATAGGACACGGACCCCAAACATCAGAATGAACTAATTCAAATGGAGCATTAGCTCGGTTAGTTGCACGAGGATACAGACTCACACGATGGAACTTAGCAAACTGACATGACTCACAAGCTAAAGAAGACAAAGAATGAAACTGAGGACGAAGACTCTTCAATACTGAAATAGAAGGATGACCCAAACGACAATGATCTTCAAATGGAGATGACACTTTAGAACACGCAACGACTGTTGATATTTCTGGTTCAAAGATGTAGAGACCTCTAGATTCACGCCCTTTACCAATAGTCCTCTTCGTCGTAAGATCCTGAAATAAGCAATAACCAGGAAAAAATGAGACACAACAATTAAGGTCACGAGTGAGTTTACTAACAGAAATCAAGTTAAAGGAAAACTGTGGTAAACTCAAAACGGAAGACAACGAAAGTGAGTTGGTAAGTCGAACATTGCCGATTCCTAAGACTGGAGAGGTGGTTCCATCAGCTATAGTGACACTAGGGGAAGATGTAGATGGATAAATGGTAGAGAATAAACGGGGATTACCTGTCATGTGATCGGAAGCGCTAGAGTCTATGACCCATTTCGAAGAGGAGGAAAGAAGACATGTAGATGTGTTACCTGTGTCGGCAATGGCAGTAACAGGAGTGGAGGATGAAGCCGTCAATGACTCCTTATACAGTCGGAATTTAGCAAACTCCTCAGCTGAGATCGAACCAGACTTGTCAGAATTATCAGGAGTAGAGGCAACATGTGCAGATGGAAACCTCTGGTTTCTACAAAGCAATTTCCGACAATCACGTTTTATATGCCCTGGCTTATGACAATAGTGTCAAACAATATCTCCTGAATTTGCTTTTGGAGTAGTAGAATTTCCTCTGGACATGTTCGATCCTACCCCTCGATTACCTCTATATTCAGTGGTCTGTCCAACTATAGCACTGTTAGATTCAGATGGCACTATCACTGGCGACCGCTCTGTACGTAGTATCCGAGTGTAAGCATCTTCCAACGATGAAATGTCTGAACTCGAGAGAACTTGATCTTTAGCTGTGTCATATTTCGAAGCAAGACCAACTAGAAAACTCATGATAAACAGTTGTTCGCGTTGGACATTCTGAACTTTTATATCAGTACTCATGGGCAACACTTCATTAAATTCTGCATATGCTCTTTTGCATTCCATAAAATAACTCAACAAAGACTTCTCGCCTTGATCAGGTTGAAAGAGAGTTCTACATACATCAAATATCCGACTGATGTTTCCTTTCCCAGAGTAAAGAAAATCTAAATATTCCAAGAGCTCTTTGACTGAGTTACAGTGATTAACGAGTCCAATGATGGCACTTTCAATAGAATTCTTGATTTGTAGAATAAGTCGAGACTCGTCCCGTAGCCAACTCTTCTTAGTATCATCGTTTGGCGGTGATTCTAAAGTCAGGTGGTCATCCATATCAAGACTCCGAATATAATGATGAATATTCGACCGCCAAGCATAAAAATCAGAACCATTCAACTTATGTTCCGTAATCTTGGATACCATTGGAATCATCTCGGACAGCACTAAAGCCTTCTTTTCAGCCTTAACCTCAACAAAAAAACAGACCAAAAAGTAGAGCTGAAATCTGAATCACACAAACCCTAAACCTCCAAACAAACTATGGCTTTCAAACATAACCAAACAAACCCGATATGGCCCAAAGCAACACACGACTGGAAGGAGGAGACCAAACCAAGCCGACCCACAAAAAAAGGAGCAAAAAAACGGCGGCGCACGCGCTCACACGCGCCGGCGCGTGAGACTGACGCAGAATCTGGAGGCGGCGCGTGAGGGCCACGCGCAGGGAGTTTCGGCTTCGGATTTTGAGGACCAACAGATCGGCGAGTGGGCTACGTTTTGGACTGGGCGGTGACAAAAAAATCCTCCGGCGACAGACCAAAACGGCGGCGGCGGCGGAATCTGGTGGCGGCGGCGGCGGTTTCGAGCAGCAAACGTTTTGGGCAACCCAAAACTCTCAAAAGGTGTTCCAAACCAAAACCCTAACCGTTCACAAATCTCCAACGAGACAAAACCCTAATTGCCCTAGACCCGCTCTGATACCATGTAAACTCTAAGGTTTGAGAGAATCAGAATACACCTATTCCATTCACATAAAAGATATATATATACAAGTGTACAAGGTTAACCCTAAGTAGGAGAATGTAAAAAGACAATAAAGGACAACTCTATATAATTACACTTATTATACTAATATAATAACTCTAACAATGTTGATGATATTATTTTCACAGGTAATGATGAGGAAGGTTTGGTTGATCTTAAGAACAAACTTGCAAAGGAGTTTCAGATCAAAGACTTGGGAGCTTTAAAGTATTTTTTAGGGATGGAGTTTGCACGATCTAAGAAAGGTATTTTTGTTAATCAGAGAAAATATGTTATTGATTTACTTCAAGAAACAGGTTTACTTGGTTGTCGGATAGCAGAAACTCCGATAGAACAGAACTTGAAGTTACAAGCTGCCAAAACTGAAGAAGTAAAGGACAAAGACAGGTATCAAAGACTTGTGGGTAGGTTGATCTATTTATCTCACACACGTCCAGATATAGCATTTGCAGTGAGTATGGTGAGTCAGTTTATGCACTCACCTGGATCCATTCATTTTGAAGCTGTGTATAGAATCCTTAGATATTTAAAAGGATCTCCAGGTAAAGGTATATTATTTCAGAAACATGATCACCTTCAAGTTGAAATATATACTGATGCAGACTGGGCTGAAAGCACTATTGATAGAAGATCTACTTCTGGTTATTGCTCTTTTGTTGGAGGAAATTTAGTTACATGGCGTAGTAAAAAACAAAATGTAGTAGCCAGGAGTAGTGCTGAAGCAGAATTTAGAGCCCTAGCACATGGAATTTGTGAGGGTATATGGATTAACAGAATACTCGAAGAATTGAAATTGTCTCAAAAGACACCTATACGAGTTTATTGTAATAACAAGGCTGCCATCGCTATAACTCATAATCCAGTTCTACATGACAGAACAAAACATATCGAAGTCGACAAGCATTTCATAAAGGAGAAGATTGATGCAGGATTAATATGTATATCTTATCTTCCAATGACAGAACAGACGGCTGATATGCTAACTAAAGGTCTTTCAAAAGGACAATTCGATAAGCTTATCAACAAGCTGGCTATGAAGGATATCTACAAACCAGCTTGAGGGGGAGTGTTGGATTTCCTTTAATCTTTTGTAATAATAGTTGTGTATTATGTGTATATTTATGATTTTCTTTCCTCATTGGTAGATGGTCTTTCTCCTATATAAGAAGACCTTGTATTTGATTCAAATATAGAGAAGAAATACAATTATTCAATTTCTTCCCAAAATTCTAGTAACTTTAATGCTGATTATTTGGAGGCTGAATGTACTCAATTGCTGCCAAAAGGCTTCAGGATCTTCAAATATCAGTGCTGGAAATGGGTTGTTTCAGGTCAAGTGGGGATGATAGTGGACAAGTTCAGCTCTTCAGATTGTTCAGAAGTTCATTCTAATGCAGCAGGATCACTTGGTGCTATTACTCGATTTGCTCCTCTTGGTCTTTTGGCTAAAATTTCCAGCCCAAGTTTTGTAGGAAGATTGTTTCGCCATACCTTGGAAGATTCACGACCAACGTCTGTTTTAATAAACTCGTTATCAGTGTGTATATCTTAGTTAGATCCTAGGAGGCTAACTACTGGACCAACTTTTGTATACATCGGCCAAATAGCCCATGGATATTCTGTTTCAGCAACTATGGAGATGATGCAAGGCAGGTTGGAGAGTTTAAGTAGGTTGCTCAAGCTTCTGGATGTTTCTTCAGTTACTACATTTGGAAAGTTACAGCCACCACTTGGAAACACCGTCTGAAGCTCGCCTCAAAGCTTTGTTATGGAGTCCGTTGTCCAAGATTTATTCAGTCTTCTCTATTCAGAATATTTTCCTTTTTTGGGATGCTTTCATTTCTCCATCCTAAGTCTTCATTGTTCTTTTATGGGTTGTTTTTGTGTTGCCTTTAAAGCCGTGTGTTGATCTTTTATTGGCTGTTCTTATCATTATCTTGTTGTTCTTTTATTGGCTGTTTTTTCGTTTCTTTTTTCTTTTGTATCATTGTATTTTGAGCATTAGTCTCTTTTCATTTCTTCAATGAAAAGATTGTTTCCTTTTCAAAAAAATGAACATCCCACCTCCTTGACCTAAACTCAAACTCTCCAATCAAAGACAAGAGACATCCATTGTTTTCCTATTGGTCAACGGACGACGGAAACCCAACAAAAAGGAAAGAGAGCTCCTGGAAAGAATCATAACATTGGCCACAAAACGATTTTTCATTGAAGGTAAATGAAAAAGACAAAGATACGTAAAGCAGAGGGGTCTATCCCCCGCCCATTTGTCCTTCCAAAAATACGTATCCTTCCCATCCCCCACCACACAATGAATCGGACCAGAAAAAGAAGGGAGCTTTTAAGCTATATCTTTCCAAGGATTTCTGAACATGCCTTTGGCCTGTTAAATCACCCCTGAACCCAAAAGCTTGAGTTGATGGGTTATGATAAATTTAATCTTATATCAACACTTTATCACTCCTCTCACTTGTGGACTTGGAAATTTATAAAAGGTCCAACAAGTGGAAATCAATATGAATTGGGGAGAAATTGACATCATAGGGGTTTGAAAATTGGACCTCGTGCTCTTATAAATGTTAATGAGCAATGTTTTTTGTGTGCTGGGTGGCCCATAAAGAAATAATTGCTTAGTCTTGATGGGTCTTTCCCACAAGATGTTGGTAGCTATCCAATCGAGGATAGTATATTTCTCCTGTAGCTGCTCAATGGTATACTCTTCCGGTTATCCTTTCTCTTCTAAGTATTGGACAATGTTTTCGGCTATAGTGGTCTTTTTTTTTTTTTTTTTTTTAATTGTTTTGTAGGTCCTCCCATAGCCTTCAGTGGTATATTTGTTCCAAATGAACTTGGTTAAATGGGGAAATTAATGAATAATACGTTGGCTTTCTTATTGATCAACAAGCCTTTAAATAGGCTTCCATAAATACAAAAGTAATGCTAATAAAGGGGGTGTGCTACGCACATGAGGGTTTTAATTAAAACAACTACATGTTCTGACTAAACTACCCTTACACCAGAATCTTACGAGCAAGCTACACCAGAACTTGCCTTCGGACGGTGGTATATTTGTTCCAAATGAACTTCCTTAAATGGGGATCCTCAAGTACATCCATCCACCATTCATCGTATTCTTTTAGTTTGTTGAAGATAAGATCAAGCTGTGTCTCTTTCTTTGTGAGATCACTTGTTTTTTTGTGTTTGCGTTTGCTTCGACTGTAATTTGTTCTATGGAGAATTTTCCCCATAGATGGGGTGGTTGTCTTGTTTAGTTATATAGGCGCATACAGTTCCCATGTATGAAAGGTGGAAAAACATTGACTTTCCTCAAATTCTGGAAAGGTGCGTAGTATAATTTTTCTTGCAGTATATCGTGAGGCACTTGTATTGAAGACGCCAATATGAAAATGTATGCCTTCCCTTTGGTGTTTTTCCTTGGTTATGACTATAGCTATACATTAGAAAATGTTAGTAATTCTCTGTATGATAACGTCAACTGTGATTTCCTTTCTCCGATCTCTCTCTGCATGGGTGAGAGTGATTAGAAGGAATTTCCTAATAGTGGCGCGATTCTCCATTTGTGCTTTTCCTCCTTTCCACAACTTTTCGTTTTTCTTTCATTTTCATGTATGGTTTGCGCTAGGTTCCGTGATTGTCCCAAAATTTCCTGTGTTCCCCTTCCTTCTGCAATTTTCTCTTTTTGGTGTTCTCTTGTAACCCTTGGAAACCCCCTCAAAGGGGTTTCGCTTTGTCTTTCGGGTTGGGCTAATAGTATTAAGGGCATGAGTGTACTTCGGGTGTAGTGCACCGATGCCCTCGCTAGGGTACCCCCTTTTGTAATCTATTCGTAAGTGAGGGTCCTCCGGGGGTAGGGCCTGAACGTATGAAAGTGCTCCCCTGAGGGGTTGGGGGGTAAACATTGTTTTGAAGCCCAATACTCCAAAAGTCGCTACACTCTATCTTGGTATATAGCGACTTTCAGAGTATCGGATGCATTATCCACTGTTGATTCCTACTTACGTTATTTTTTAGGCTAAAATGCAACCGATTCCCTGACTTTGTTATCGGAGTATTTGTTGCAACTGTCGGAGTATATGCTGCATTAGGGAATGAGTGGACTTCGGGTGTAGTCCGCTCATTCCCTGTTTGCTTGTATGCTTTTTTCCTCTTTAAGTGAGTGAACCACCCTCTAGGGGTAGGGTGGGAACGTATCAAAGTTTTTTGCAACCCTTGAGTATCCGGTCAAAATGGAGCTCGTATAATTTTTTCTTTTTAGTTCTTTCGATCGTTCCTATTCTTTTCCTTTTGTTTGTCTTCTGCTTCTAATTTGGAACATTGTTTTTGGATCCGATCACAATTCAGACTTCTGTACCATTTCTATCTTCCCCTTTTTTCGTAGCTTCAAACTCATGGTGGAGCTCCCTGAAATCACCACCGAACCCAAAAGCTTAAGCTGATGGGTTGTGGTCAATTTAATCTTATATCAATACTTTATCACAGTCAAACTAGACAACCCTTTTTCAGACTTCTTGTTGAGGGAGGGGGTTCTATCTTCCCCCTGCCATAGGCTGTTTTTTTTGCCATGTGCATAATCTACATCTTGTTTGTTACAGAAAAAAAAAAACATTAATGGCTCCTCATTATTGGAAAAAGGAGTTGAGGAAAATAATTAGTCTAGTGGTATTTCCTAAGAAGTCTATGATGATAATTTTGGGGAGCTAATGAAGAAATTAAATCAGGTGGTTGGTGATATAACCATAAATGAATCTCGACTTGAGGAATTATTGATTGCTCAAGCCTCAGAACAAGATATTATTAGTGGATGGGTGGAAGAAAAAATTGTGCTCTCCTCGTGACGAAAAGTTTAATGGCCCTTTGCCTTCTTTGAGCATTAAAGAGATCGGAATTTTTTTTATGAAGCTTACCTGAATATCTATACAAGAAAAAAGCCTCAGACTTTTTATCTCCTATTAATGGCATTTTGGGAGAAGACAAGGAGCCTATTAATGACATTTTGATGGAAGACTAGGCGCCTATAAATGACTTTTTGGGAGAATCCATGGAGATTAATGGTTCTCCTCTTCCCAAAAGTGTTAAGGAATTGAAAAAAATCCTTTATTGAAGCCTATCCTTCTTATCACACCAGAAGAAAAGTCTCAAATTTATTGAAGAGACATGCTGGTGTAAACCAAAGGTTAGAAGTTTTATTAAAAAAATGATCTAACCCTTTCTTAATCGGAATGGTTGATATTTATACAACCTAAAGCCCCAAAGATCCCGACGATAACAACTGTAATTTAAATAACAAAGCCACAGGCCCATAAACTCAGCCCAAAATAGAACATAAAGGTAAAAGCTGATTAACCAAGTAAAAGAATAGAAAATGTCGTAAATTCCTACATCAAATTTGCCCCCCTTTAAGAAAAACAAACTCGCTTCATTGTTGAATGGAGCGTCATTTGGCCATGGTTAAAGAGAGACCATGGTATTCATAAATGTCAACAACATTAAAAGCAAGATTAATCCATAGGTTATCTGGTAGCTCAATTCGATAGCCATTTTCCCCATATTTCTTAAGTATTCTAAATGGTCCAAGCTTACGAAGCTTTAGCTTGTTGTAAGTTCCCACAAGAAAACGTGACTTCCTCAAATGTAGATCACCTTTTTGAAAGTCTTTTGCTTCTTTAATGTGTCTGCTGCAAGTTAAGGTAGATTGTTGTAAATGGTCAATGACTTCTTGATGTATTTGATCACTCACGGAGCCACGTAAGCAGATTCCTGATTAAAATCAATAGATGATGGAATTTTAGCTAAGTCCATTGTAAGTCTAGGGAGTTGAGTGTATATAATTTCAAATGGACACTTGTAGAATGATTAAGCATATAATTGAAGGTGAATTCACCTTGGGTAAGGGCAAGGTCCCATTGCGTTGGTTTGCTTCCACTTAAACATCGTATTAAGTTCCCCGAAGTTTTGTTTGTTACCTCCATTTGCTCTTCTGTTTATGGATGGCTGGTTGTGTTGAATTTAAGAGTTGTATCAAAATTTTTCCAAAGGATGTGCCCAAAATGTCCTAGGAATTAACACCTCGATTTGAAACTATGCTCCTTGGGACTTCATGTAGGCAAACCACCTCCTTGAACAAAAGATTAGCGATGTAGATTGCATTGAATGTTGTCCTTGTTGGATCGGTATGACAACCCTAGAGGGGGGTGAATAGGGTTTAATGAAATTTTATATACTTTTTAGAACGGTGGGCCCAATTTAAACAAATAAGCAAACTTTTTACAAATAATTAAACAAAAATTGATCAACAAATTTGAAATATATTTCAAACACCATAAATAATTCAAAAGCATGAATAACAAATATTAACAATTAATTTCATGCAATCTATGATAAAGAAAATTAATTGCAAAAATTAAATAGTAGAGGATTAGAAAAATTAACATCGGAAATTTATAGTGGTTCGACAAACGGCCTACTCCACTCCCCAAGCTCCTCTTGGGTATTCGATTGAAGAACACGACTCTTTCCACGGCTTAGAGTCCAACCGGTCCAATGTTCTTTTTGCGGGAGCAAGAACAAACCCGATCCTTTCCACGGTTTAGGATCAAACCGTTACAACCGCTCTTTTCTGGGCTCAAGAGCAACCCTTACAAAGAATTTGGAATTTGAATACAATCTTACAAGCTCTCTCAAAAGAGTAGATATACAAATTTACGCTCACAAATTTGTAAGAAAAATCTTACAAAATAAAAGCCCTCAAATGGCTAAAGAAAGATAAAATTGAATAGCTCAAGAATCTCTCAAAATAAAATCTCACAATAAATTTAAATCAACATTGAAGAATTGGAGAGAACAAACATGTAGAAATTGGAGAGAATTTAGAGAGAGGAATTGATGTTCATTTTGTGAAAGAATGGGGGTATAAATAGGAAGGAGATGAAGTTGAAAGATTTTTAAAATTGAGTTTAATTTGGACCATTGGATTGAAGTTAAAGAAAAACCAAAGGTAGAGATTAAAAGAAATTAAATATAAAATAAATAATAAAATAATATTAAAAAAAACTTTTTAATTTTAGAAAACCATCCAACGGTAAACTCAAAACTCAAAACAAAATAATAATAATAATAATAATATATATATATAGTAACGGTAAAAAGAGTTTTAAAAAAATCATTATATATATAAATTATGACAAAACATTAAATGCATTTGAAATTCTGATTTTTTTTTTTTTTTTTTTTTTTTAATTCAAAACAAACCGTTTGACACATATGGAAATATATATATATATATATATATATATATATATATATATATTTAAATATCAAAAGCCCATGTGTCACTCTCCCATTGATCCACGTGTCATCGTCGGATTGGTCTATTGATGCTGACTCAGCCGCCACGTCATCATCACAGGTATTTTTCGTTAAAACTTGTTTCGGCTATAACTTCTTCGTTTTAGCTCCGATTTGAGTGATTCAAGAGGCGTTGGAATCGTTTTGCCGAGCTCTACGCTATGGGCACATTAAAACACTAAAATTTTCAGTAATTAAAAATTGGGTTTGTTATCATCAAAACATTGATTAATTAATTAATTAAAATTAATTAATTTGAGATTAAGGGCCAAAAAGCCAACAGTCCTATCCTACATGGTAAAAAATGAGTCATTTTGCCAAAATGATCAACAACAAGAACTGAATCGTACCCTTGTCGTGTCTGTGGTAATCCATGAATAAAGTCCATGGATAAGTTCCTCCCAAATAGGACTAGGTATATGGAGTGGAGAATACAAACCAGTGTTTGTCCTTGTCCTTTGGCTGTTTAACAGTTGGATGAATTTGAGGCCAAAAGAAACAGTTAGTAAGTATATCTAAGTCTTATCTCGACTGAAATGTCCAGCTAGGCCTCCACCGTTGCTATCTTCAACCTAAAGACCCAAAGATTCCAACAACTATTTTCAAGAAGCCAGCTAACAACCTACAGATTAAATAACAACCGTAAATTAAAGAACAAAGCTGTAAATTAAAAAACAACCGTAAATTAAAGAACAAAGCTGAAGGTCCATAAACTCCGCCCAAAACAGAACATAAAGGTAAAATTTGATTAACCAAGTAAAAGAATAGAAAATGCTGTAAATGCCGACATCGCATGCTCGAGTCTCTTGGGCTTCACGGAGAAGAATGGTTGCCTCCTCTTCCATGAACGTATTGGATGACTCTGATAAGGAATTAGAAGTGACTAAGTGAGTTTAAGTAGTCTTGAATTGGAAATTCCTATCCTAACCAATATTTGCAAGATGACAACATAATTGAGAATTTGTTTGAAGAAGCTCTTGGTTCCTTATTCAAAGAGGAACATCTGATTAACGCTTCAACAAAGAAAGATATTTCTGATTTGGGGGTTTCAAAAAGTCCTAATAACTGTGATGATCTTTCTTCTTCTCCTTCCACCTTGGAAAAAAAAAAAAATTCTTTTCTTCCTTTCTTGAAGTTTGTGGTTCTCAAGTTCATGAAATTATTCCAATATTAGAAGCAAAGGCTAGTGTAATGGTATAATTTTGGGGGTCTGGTTATAGTCGTTCTCTCTTCTTGGTTTTCTAATGATGATTATTCCGTGGTTTTCAAGAAGTCGAAGTGTTTGCTCCAAAGAATGCTTGTGTTTGGCCTTTGGGTTCCCTCAAGCCTTTCATGGATCATCTTTCTCGAATTCTTTTAAAAGGAAAGGAAATAGATGTTGTTTTGTTTTGTCTCTTCTGTTGGTGTGTTTGGCAGCAGCATTTTCTGGGGTTTTGTTGTCTCAAGAAAGTGGTTTTTAGCTTGTTTAGGAGTTTATTCGGAGTTATGTTTGGAAAGGCATCAAAGCCTTCCTTGGTAACTATCTCAGCCTTTTGTTGGTTTTTCTTAGATACTTGTTTAATTTGGGATGTTACTATCTTTGTAATTTTTAGTTTTTGCTATCACTTCTTTGTGGAGTTTGTATCTTTCGAGTATTAGTCTCTTTTTATTTTATATCTTTTGAGTATTAATATTTTTTATTTTATCAATGAAAAGTTTGGTTTCCCCTTAAAAACAAAAGGGAAAAATACACTTTTAGTCCCTAAGGTTTGGGTTAGTCGGTTAGGTTTCATTTTTGTCCCTAAATTTTCAAACTCGACAATTTAGCCCTTGAGGTTTGGATTTTGTTTCATTTTGGTTCCTCCATCCAATTTTCCGTTAATAACTAACGGTTTGTTGACGTGACACTAATTTTTTAATTTTTTAAAATTAAAATAAAAACATATTAAAATAATAAAAATATTATTATTTTCTAATATATTTTTTAAAAAATTTTATTTCATCTCTCTCTCTTCTCTTCTTCTTCTTCAACACCCACCACCATTCTTCTTTTTCAACACCCACCACCAAACCAATTGCCGGCGACTGCCGCTCGTCGGTGGCTGGTTTGGTGATGGGTGTTGAAGAAGAAGAATGGTGGTGGGTATTGAAGAAGAAGAAGAGGAAGAAGAAAAGGAGAGAGAAGAAATAGAATACAAAAATATTAGAAAATAATAATATTTTTATTATTTTAATATGTTTTTATTTTAAAAATTTTAAAAATAATTTTTTTAAAATAAAAAATTCGTGCCACGTGAGCAAACTGTTAGTTATTAACAAAAAATTGGATGGAGGGACCAAAATGAAACAAAATCCAAACTTTAGGGGCTAAATTGTCGAGTTTGAAAACTCAGGGACCAAAATGAATCCTAGCCCAAACCTCAGGGACTAAAAGTCTATTTTTCTCAAAACAAAAAGATTGGTTCTAAAGTTGTTAACTGTGTTAAACAACCTCTGTATTGGACTTGTATTAGGTAGATGGCTTCCTATATAAAGCTATTGCTGTCGAACACTTTATCAATAGGAATTTCTCGTATTGTTGTACTTGTGTTCAAATACCTTAATTCTTCCTATTGATTCTAAGGACTTTCTCTCTTTTGTTCTCTCGGGGTATTCTTTTAAAGGAGATAAAAAGCTTCTTTTGATGCATATCGGTAGAGCATTCTTTTGGGCTCTTTTGAACGAGAGAAACCAGAGATAATTGCAGAGAAAGAGCGATCTTTGGAGGGTTATTTTAAATATGTTATCTTTCTAGCTATCGCTTGGTGTACAATGTCTCCCTCATTTTAAAATTATAGTTATGCTTCGTTATCAACAAACTAGAGAAGCTTTTTATAATCTTTTTTGGGATCTCTCCCTCATATAAAAATTCCATAATTCTTTCTTCAATATTCTTTATCTTCAGATTTTCTTTTCTATTCTTAAATTTGTCAAAATTTGGGGGGATTTCTTGTAACTTTGGTATATCCTTAGATAGAAGGGATATGCGTTTCACTCCTCAAAGGGTTGTAACTTCTCATGTTTGTTTGTTTCTTTTTTAAGAAGTTTGAGAGGAAGTTGTATTAGGATTATTGAGTTTGTAATTGCTTTATGATGCATGGTGCAGGACTTGGTTTCGCATGTTGGGTTTGCTTACCCCATATTGACTTGACGCCTGTAGGATTAATTTTAGATGTAGTACAATCAAACAAATTTATGATTAAACCGTTTTTAAGAAAATTTAACCAAACACATGTATGTCTTCTTTAATTTCTTTTAACAAGAAAAAACTAAAGAAAAAGGAGCGAGAAAAGAAAAAAAATAAAAACAAAGTTCTGGGAGGACTAGCAGTTGCACTGGTAACAACGATAAAAACAACGAAGAAAAGCAGAAATAGGAACGAAAATCCTTAAACTGAGAAACCATCAACCAACAAAAAGCCCTCTGAACAAAGATCACCTGAAGAATGTCTCTGCAAAGATCTTCTCCGAACTAGGGCACTAAATCTGGAAAGGTGCCGAGAAAACCCTTCTTCAAAATTCAACCACTTCTTCACCATTCAAACCTCTGTGGAGCTTTGAAAGGGGAATATTGATTCAAAAGAGGAAGAAAGTATTCAAAATCACTAAGTCTCTGGAGGAAGGGCGTGTCATTCAGCATTGTATCGAATTGAAAAATATTTTGGTACCCTGTTATATTCCCACCGCTGATAGATTTCATGAATACTATTGCTTGAAATTGAATAAATTCTATTCAACGCTGAATGAGCCACAACTCTATTCACGACTTGTAGTCCAATAAGGACTTTAACGGGGAGAAAACAGGGAGCCAATGCTGTACATCCTTGGACGACTGTTCTTTTTGGTCAGTTGGAAATGAAGTACCATTATTCTCATCTTTACATGTCACACGAATAAATTTAAAATTTATTAATTTCTTTGTGTTCTTTTCGTTGGCCTTCTCCTTTTGAAGAAGTTATACTTGTTGGCGTATCTTGATTAGCGAGTGTATGCTTAGGAAGCTTAAAAGAAACAAGTAAATAGTTTGGTTCCTATAAGTTGTTGAATTCTTCGAGGTCATGTGCTTATTATTATTATTATTATCATTGTTATCATTATTATTATTATTATTTTATTATGAGTACAACAAATGTGGAGATGAAAATTTGAACTTCCGACCTCAAGAGAAGGAGGAGATGCTTGAACCGCCTAGCCATGCGCATGATGAATTTTTTGAGGTCATGCTTATTAGGGATGTAAATAAGATAGTTGAATTTTCATATCTCAATGCAGGGTGGTCATGCTATGCATGCCAATTTTGTTCGCCGATTATTGGAAAACATCCGAGTGGACGAGTAGCTGTCTTTTCTTGCAGAAGTATAAAAACGTTCTGCAATTGAGGTACTGAAGTCTTTGACATTTCTCCTCTAGTTGCTTGACCGATAAAAATTTAAAGATTTCTTTCTGAAAGAGGCAACATTCTGCTGTAATTTGGGAAAATTATGTGAAACGATCAAAGGAAAGGATTTGTCATAATTGAAATAGTTTCCTGTACTAGAGTTGTATGTTGGAGGAAGAAAATTGTGTGTTTCTTTAAGCCAGATTGATTTAGGTACTTATGTTTATCTTGTATACTAGTTTCCTTAACCAGTTAGATGCACAATTACTCGGCCTTTTTCTTCTTCTGTAGGGAATAAAAGAACACTACGTTGAAATTAAGTGAAGAAAAATTGTCAACATTGACAAAATTAAAACTGTTGTACGTGCATTGAGTTCGTACGCCAATGCACATGTCCTGCGCTAATTCGTAATCTCACTTTCTCCAGCCTCCTGAACTGAGATGGATTTTCAACTCTCAGACAAGGAATGGTGGAAAACAGGTCTTAAGGAGAAATATTTTTTTGGAAAAGAAACAATTTCCTTGATGAATGAAATAAGAGTTAAATACTCCAACCACCCAAAGGTGAATTACATGAAAGTTTTCCAATTTGTAATTAAAGACGAAAGACTATAAGCTGAAAAAATACATTTATATTTACACCAATAAAGAGAAATAAAAACAATCAAATGCATAAAACTATCAAAATTGGAGGCCATGTCTCTGAAAGTTCGACCATTCCTCTCATACCAAAAAGACCAAAAGAACACCTGTTAAAAGCCAACCATAAAAGCTTGTTTGGTACATGGAAAGGATGACCCACAAAGATCAAAGTAAGGAGATCAAACACATTGTAAGGCAAGGTCAAACTCCAACCAAAAGCTTCCAAAATATAGGTCTAGTAACAATGAGTGAAATAGCAACAACGAAAGAGGTGGCCCGGAGTCTCATTATCATTAAAACACATGACACACCAAGATGGAGATAAAGTGTAATGAGGCATCCTTCGTTGTAGACGATAAGAAGTATTGATGCCCCCGTGACTAAGTTCCTGCAAAAAAAAATTTTAATTTTCTTAGGGTAAACATCTTTCCAAAGTGCAAAGTAGAGGCTAGTGGAGGTTGGACTCTGTGATCGGATCAAATCAGCCATTAAAGAGCGAACCATCAAAGACATAGAAGGGTCAAGAGGCCAAATCCAAAAGTCATGAGTATTCCTCAAGATAACCAAAGATAAAAGATAAGATAGGTAAGCCCATTCCAAAATTTCAGCTTCATTAAGATTCTTCAGAAGACTAGATATATATATATATATATATATATATAAAGATGATTGTTGGAAAAAACCTGGATTTCTTGAATTGCTGTTGTGGTTATATATATATATATAAAGATGATTGTTGGAAAAAACCTGGTTTTTTTGAATTGCTGTTGTGTTAAAATCAGTTCTTTGCTTCTTGTTGCTCATAGACAAAATCTAATGTGGGATTCTGTTGCAGTGTCTCAGATCTCGTTGATGTGAACTTTTAGGTTCTTTAATTTATTCTTCCTTCATTGGTCACCTTATTGCGTGCACTTCGCAGAGGATGATATCGGTATGTGAAGAATGGTACACCTCAAAAATTGTTTCTTGATGATACTTTTCTTAATTGTTTATTAGACAGAATCAATAGAAATGGTCAGAGGATTACGTAGTTAAGCTTTTAAGGCCTGATCTCTTTTAAGTGATAGATGCTAAAACTTGATCTCTAAACTTTTAACTATTAGTTTATCAACTTCCAAATATTTTGTTTTAATATTTAAACTTTGCATAAATGTTTATTTTGTTCTATTTTTTATTTTTATGGAAAACAAGACATTTTAGTGGGAGTGAAATACAAAATCTTTTCCTACAAAATGTCTTTGGTTTCTTTTAATCCATGTGCATGAAAGGAAGCTCCTAATGAAGTGTTTTTTGTTCTTATCTTTACTTTTTCATTAATTATTAGAATGAATTTGAATGTGTTTTGAAATCCAGTACTTGATCTATTACATGGAATTGCAAATTAAAGTTGAAAAAGTTGATGAAAGGGAAATAAATCAAAGTTGACGAGTTGGTTTGATCAAAGTTAGTCAGGTTTAATTTAGTTCCTAAAAAGAATAAAAGTGCCAAAATCAGTTGGTTGTAGACGATTATAAAATTGAACCCTAAATTGGATCGACCAATATAGTACTTTTGAGGAAGTAAATAAATTGAGCCAATGGAAATAGGTCTCGGTACTGTCATGTCCTTTTCCCTAGATTGTCAACTCCCTTCATTTTCCCTCCCTCCCATTGATTATTGATTATTGTGACAAATCTGGCTTCCACAACCCTTCTACTCTATTCCATTGTCAATGTCGACTTCTATCTTATATCATCTCTACCTGTCTCTCTTTATTTTGCTAATTCTTTTTAGTCGCTCTCTATTGCATGTGCTACACATAAATGCAACCTCAAACTAGCCAAACTCACCTACAACCCTACTTTTCTAGTTGCCAAATCAAATTGTTGATTTGGTGGTTTTGGTTCGCTTGGTTTTTAGTACTCCATTGGTTTGGTCCGGATTTTATTCTTTGTTGATGTGACTAAAAAATTTATTTGAATCAAGGATAATTGACAAAAATAGCTCCTAAAGTTTATGATTTGTAAAAAAAGGACCCCTTTTAATTTTATATAGTTTTCTTAGACCCTGAAAACCCTTTTGTTTTCAAATTGCATGTGAAATGACAGAAATACGAGAAATTGACAAAATAACCCCCTAAAGTTTATGTTTTGTAAAAAAAGACCCCTCTTTAGAAACAATGTTTTTTTGGACCCCTTGATGACGAAGATGATGTAAGCATGGAGTTGAAATTACTTGTATACCCTCAAAGCATTAAGTACTAGTGTAATTAAGCACAATTTGAACCAAAAAACCTCATACAACACCCAAACTCCACATTTTCTCTCTTCAATCCACAACAAATTCTCACAAGAAGTTCATTATCCAAGTCAACAAGTTCTACAGTTTCGAACAAGGTAGGTTAGATGTTTATTATTCTACCTTTTTTGTTTAAAAAATGAAATAGAATGTTGATAAACGGTTTAGGAACTTGTAATCTGTTTGATCTCGGTCCATTCCCGACCAAAACGCTTGAAAATCCCGATCGAGCAGTAATTTTTTCCGGTCGGGACTCTTCTTCATAGCAGACCGGTCGAACCATATTTTCTCCGAACCGAACCGTATTTTTCCCGACCGAAACCGGACCGGGATTGAATCAAGATTGACTTTTTTTCTAAAAAAAAAAATCAAAATGTGTTTGAAGTTCCTGTGATTGCCTATATAATTTTTTTTTTCTATCTCTGCAGATGCCTCGTGTTTGGGTTTGTTTCGGTGGTGTGTGGAAAGAGAGTGAAAAAGAGTACGATGGTGGAGAGGTGAGAGGCTTAGATGTGAATGTTGAAATTACATATAACAAGTTCTTAGGTCGTGTGTATGAATTAAGTAGTATTAATTTGAATGAGAATGACATTGTATTGAGGTGTTTACTTCAACTTAGCTCTAAAGCTTCTGCCTTTGTGATAAGAAACGATGTAGACACATAATTTTCTGACTTGGGAGGAAGTGTCAGTAATACCCCTTTATGTATCCACTGTGCCTAAACCGTACTCGTCCAATAACCAAGGGTTTCGTCCATATCCAATTCCATATACTGTACCAAATACCTTATATATGGGAGTGCAATACTTTTCATTTATGGATCCACATCATCAACCATATCATTACACATTCGTCCCACCATTTATCCCACATAATACAAGTAAAGAAATACCACCCAGAGCCACACCCTTTCCACACAATCAAGATCATCATAATCCCTCGACGTCCACATCCTTCCCATACAAAGAAGAGCAGCACATCCCCTCCATTTCCACACATTCATTTATAACGAGCCAACATCATTGAGTCCATTCTGTGACAATGAGAGGGCATATAACCTTGAGGATGATGTTGACTACGTTACCCCGCACAATAATTTCCATGATGAGGGAGAATATGGAGACGATGTTACCCCACACAATGATTCCATGATTGGGGAGAGTATGGAGATGATGAGTCGGACACATATACAGATGGATCATTTGGAAGT
Source organism: Luffa aegyptiaca (assembly GCA_017139565.1). NCBI lineage: Eukaryota > Viridiplantae > Streptophyta > Magnoliopsida > Cucurbitales > Cucurbitaceae > Luffa > Luffa aegyptiaca. The sequence continues at coordinate 12,646,416 of CM029407.1, read as the reverse complement.
GGGGAAGAAGAGTTGAACGAAGATGATGTAACTGCCCACGAGATGGAAGGAAACATCGAGGTTCAGTAGGTACCTGAAACTGCACAGAACTTCCGACCATTCGTGCATGTAATTCAATAGTCATGTCAGGTCAGTATTCTAATTACAAATTACAAAGATATAGAAGTGGGAAATATATTCTTGTCTAAGAAAGATTTGCAGATGAGACTGTTTGTTTTATCAATGAGACAAAACTTTGAATATAGGGTTAAGAAATCTAACAAGAAAATATTCAAAGTTCGGTGTGTTGTGGAGTAATGTAAATGGAGGGTTCGAGCTACGGAGCAGAAAGGCTGCGATGTCCTTACAGTTACCAAGTATTCTAACATTCACACGTGCAAACACTTGATGCTAACCCACGACCATAGACATGCCAAAAGTTGGGTTGTTGGCGAGATTGTGAAGACAAAATATTTGGAGGTTGGTCGTTCTTATAGACCGAAGGACATCATAAGTGATATTCGACAAGAGTTAGGTGTGAATCTGAGTTATGATAAGACATGAAGGGCTAGAGAACTTGCCTTGGTTCTTGCCAGAGGGTCGCCTGAAGAGTCATACAAACTGTTATCGCGGTTTGGAGAAGCGTTGAAAATTGAAAATCCTGGTTCAGTTTTTGACTTGGAAATGGACGAGGGTCATTATTTCAAGCATGTGTCCATGGCACTTGGGTCTTCGATTAGAGGGTTCTTGAACTCTATTCGCCCGGTTTTGGTAGTAGATGGGATCCACATGAGGAGAAAGTTCAGGGAAAGCTCCTAATTGCAGTAGGCATCGATGACAACAACCAAATATACCCCGTAGGGTTTGACATTGGGAGTGGAGAAACAGATGAATCGTGGACCTACTTTTTTCGACAAATAGAGCGTGCTATTGGTCAACTTAATCCTCTAGTGATTGTATCTGATAGACACAAGAGCATATGCAAGGCAGTACGAACTGTGTTTCCTAATGCTGCCCCACTGCTACTGTATGAAACATTTAGAAGAGAAGCTGAAAACAAAGGCATTTCGTGAAACAGAGTTTCAAGAATATTGGTGCAAAATTCCAATAAGTGCCCAAACGTACTTGGAAGAGGTCGGACTTCAACGGTGGTCTCGGGTTTGTCAGTGTGGAATGAGATACAATCAGATGACCACAAACATTGCGGAATGTGTAAACTCCTTATTGAAGGATACGAGAGAGTTACCAATAACGGGTATTCTTGATCACATTAGGGGGTGGTTGCAAGCCAATTACTACGAACGTCGTACCAATGCAGCGAATCGGGATGCACCGATATCAAAATATGGTGAGGAAATTGTTACAGAAGCGAAGAAGAATGCGAGAAGGCACGTGGTTAGACCAATTGATCGGTACGAATTCCAAGTCGACGATGGACACTTGGGTGGTCACGTCAACATCCACACGAGGACGTGTACTTGTCGTGAATTCGATTGCTTCGAACTTTTGTGCTCCCATGCAATTGCAGCTTGCATCTACCGAAATGTGTCGTACTTGGATCTCTGTTCTCCATGCTACCGTGTTGAAGCAATGGTAGCTGCTTACGTAGAACCCGTATATCCACTAGGACATGTGCCAGAGTGGAAAACATCCGAAAATCTTGTGGATTTTGAAGTGTTGCCTCCAAAGAGGGTTCCAAGAGTGGGTCGATGGCAAACCTTGAGGATACCATCCACGGGAGAGGTTAGACAAGTTTACAAATGTACCCGATATGGAAACATGGGCCATAATAGAAAAACATGTCGCCAACCACTCAACACTACATAGTTCTTTAGTTTTTTTTTTTTTAATGTAATTTTATCTCATGTACCTATCAATCACGTATCGAACGTTGTTTTGAATATAATTTTTCATCAATTCTTATATTACAGATGTAGGTTGGTATTTTCTGTGTGCAAGAAGATTTATTATTATTCAGGTGGGACTGAGAAGGTTTGTTTTTTACAATGTAGCTATTGATTTTTTTCTCCGTCAAATCCTGGCCGAAACACTAGATCGAGATTCCCCAACGAGACATGATAAGTAGCTAACGTGGCCCACTTGTAATCTGTGATTTTTCCAGATCCTATCCTGGTCGGGTCATCGGACCGAGAAACTCGAACGACCCAAGTAGATTTAGGTGCAATTGTATTCTGTCTTTTTTCTCGGGTTGTCTCGGGCGGGACGCTCGAGCGAAACAATGAAGTCCATTGCCTACTGTTTTTTCCCCGCTTCTTTCCTGGTCGAGATTGAAACCGGGAAAAAAATCAGTATCTATTGCTTCGCAACACTGATGTCTCGCTCGAGGATCTCGGTCGAACGTCCCACCCGAGACTGACCGGGAAAAAAGACAGAATACAATTACACCTAAATCCACTTGGCCCGTTCAAGTTTCTCGATCCGATGACCCGACTGGGATAGGACCGGGAAAAATCACAGATCACGTATAAGTTTCTGTTTTTCTTTTTTTTTAAATACAAATTTTGTTTCCTTTAATGTAATTTTGCACGTCCATTCTTACATAAGTTTGTCATTATCCTTTTTTTTGGTATATGTTTCTTTTTGTGATTACGTTAGAGTGTGGTTCCTTAAGTCTGAATGGGATTGCATGGGACATGATAAGTTCAAAAGATATCAACTATTTCATTATAAATGAAATTCAATCACTACAAATCACTAAAAGAGGGGCATATTGGCCCACAACTGTACAACATATTGCCATCGAAATTCAATCATCCTATCTTGAGTAAGGGTGTCAAATGACGACCTTGTTACATTGTATTATAGGAATTTACAAACAAACATATCGCAGTCACCACTACCACGCTGCTGCGACCTTGATTTTTCCAGACGGAGAGACAATCTTCCAACGGAGAGCTTCTTCCTTGAATCCATAACCCCGATCTTCCAAAGTATACTGGGCACGACGTGGCAAAGGACCTTTAACTCCTGTTCCACCATATCGTCCTTGTCCAGCGCCATCAGAGAATTTGATACAACCACCTCACCCACCTTCAAATCAATGCAGACCAAAGCCCAATGGAGACCACCGAGATTATAAGGCATGTACACTGCATCAACAGTGGTCCATGGGATGTTGTGGTCTGAATGCTCATCCATCCCGTACTTCAAGATGTTTGATGCCTTGGTCCATTCGAACGTCAGGTCTCGGGGGTGTACGCTGCTGCTCAGCTCTTTGTACGGACCATCTTCACTTCTCAAAAAATTCTAAACATGAAAAAAAACCCATATCAAACATTATGACATGAGCACATGAAGTAACAGCTGAGACTGGTACATACCGATACACAGATCCGCGGTCGTGAACTTTCTACGACATAGCTGTGGTCGTTGTTGCATCTTCTTTTGGACAAACATGAAGATCGAGTCGATAACCTACATTTAGTTACGGTGTTAGTAATCCATATCATACAAATGTTGGAACAATTTTCAATCATACCTCATCAGTCATCCATTTAGATGGAGTTAGTAGGTCTATGAACCACGACTTGTCTCTGACCGCGTATTAAGTCCTCTGGACACTGTCTTTTGGGTCCTCACTGCCCAACCATGTCTTGAATTGCGCTTACAAATCTTCAGGGATCTCGGGGATAAAATTGTACGTCAGGACCTTTCGTTTCTTCCCGTCTTCCCGTGTGTCTTTCCATGGAGTTCTCAGCTTTCATGCAGTCTTCCTCTTCCGAGTCCCCCGTCATTCCATGGGCTCGTTTTGTTGCGAAGTAGACTAGACACTCTGTACAATAAGAGAAGTGATAAGTAAACCATTATCCCGAACCCTAAACCATATACACTAAGACTACATACCATAATCCTTACCAGCGCATTACAACCATTGACCAACGCATTTTGATCTTCGGTGACTTGCAGTTCCTTGCCCACTACAAGTTCACCACTCTCAGTGCCTTCCTGTGAATTTAAAAATAATAGAAGTCATTTAAAACACAATGCATACGTTTGAAAAAAAAATATAAAAAAATAGAATACAAACATTATACACGCTACACTTACCCGGTCCTTACCATCATTCCCCTCGACTAGATCCATGATTCCCTTTTCCACCCCTTGAACTGGACCACCACCATCGGTCCCTTCCACTATTGGATCTTTTTGTTGTGTGTCGGTCTGAACAGCTGAACCAGTTGCCAAATTCAACGGGGTGTCTGCTCATTTCGCGTCGGATCCAGATCCTGTCCCATCGTGATCATTTGAACCATCATCTCGTGCCGGATCCAGATTCTTGCATGCGTCGACGAACTTTCCTGGTATGAAACACAACACATATAAAAAAATATGTATACAATACAATAAAAGGTGAACAAATGCACTATTCATACCTTAGACAATCGACGCATGAACTTCTTTATTGCCTTGATACCTTTTTCTATCGACTTGATCACCTTCAGGTCTCCTTCGATTCCCTCCATCCTTCCATTTAACTCCTTGACAACATTTTCAATGTCCTCCACACGGCTATCAAAGAGTTTACACTTCTTGCAAACTCTGTCAAGAGCCTCAGAACTAGTCCCAACATCCTCCATCCTATCATGGGTATCCTCAGCATCTGTATCGTCAACATGCATATCGACAAGTGTTGGGAGTGGAGCTGGAGGTGGACGAGGAGGTGGGGCATGAGGCGGCTCCATCACACGATCCATAAATTGAACCTCTTCTTCTGTGGCCATAAGTTCCAATGTGACCCTCGCTTACACAGAAAAAAGGACTACAATACAAAAACCCTAAAACTCATGAGTACCTAGAGAGAAAAAACAACTAATGCTTCAACATATCGTGTCTGATACAAAAACCTCTTTACTGAGCACTGCCAGAGTGGGCGAGTGAGAACATGACCATCTAAGAATCCGCGGGATGACATTTTCTCTAACGCGGTTACAACACGTCCAGTTAACGACAAAATAGTCTCATACGTTCATACCTATATGAATAATTAAAATATAGTGTTAGTAACAATATAAACATTAAAATGAACCCCTAAATATGAAGAAAGTTTGCTAACCTAAAACGCTTATGGGAAGCCGTAAAGACTGTACGTCTCTTCCTTACCATCCAATCTCTCCTTATAAGACGTCGTTTTTCTAGACAAAGCTTTCTTCAATGATTTAATCGTCTTATCAAATATGATTTTGCTCCAATCTTCATTGCAAAATCTATCCCACTCGTCAATTATAAGTAGCAGGCTCGTATCCATTTGTTGTTTCCTCTCTCTCCCATCATTGCAAGCTCGATGAAATAAAACAGGGCTCTCTTAATTGCGTCCTCATCATTCTCAAATCGAAGGTTGGGGAATAATCTATCTAACTCAAATCCTTTCATCGTCGTGCTGTCGTTCAGGTAAATTCTTCTAAGCCTAGTACTATTGATATTGCTCCGTACGTGTCTAGTACTATGCCTAATCCTGGTAATGATATCAAATTCACTCTGCCCGAATGAAACTTTGTTCGCCAGAATATCAAAACTAATCACATTTGCCCTATCCTCGTTTACTTCTCTCAAAAGAAAGTAATGGATTAATTGGCTATTAAACATTAAAGATAAATCTAATAAATGACCAAAACATGTCTGTCTAAACATCACTAACTGGGCAACAATTTATTTATTTTTAATGGTTGTGACTGTTTTTCCTAAATGAGAACAACACGTTAATGCAGCCGGAAAATGGTCAGAAGGTGGAATTTTTGGAACCATTGCCACGATGATTAGACCTATAGAGAAAAACAAAGTACAATTGAAAGAGAAAAAAATACCAAATAATTGTATTTAAAAAAAATTCTGGTCCATCCCGTTCGTGACGACAGAGCGAGAGATCGAGATTCCCGGCCGGATGGCTCGGTCGAGATCGGGGCAAGCTCTATGCATCCCGATTGGGATTCTTCGGCTGCAAACGAAAAAACCCACAAACCCAGCATGAAATCGACGCCTTTTACACAAACCCAGCACAAGATCGGGGCAGACTCTTTACAAAAACGACGTCGATTTCGTGCTGGGTTAGTGGGTTTTTTCGTTTGCAGCCGAAGAATCCCGGCCAGGATGCATAGAGCCTGCCCTGATCTCGGTCGAGCCATCCGAACGGGAATCTCGATCTCTCGCTCTGGCGTCCCGAACGGGATGGACCAAGATTTTTTTCTTAAATACAATTATTTGGTATTTTTTTCTCTATCAATTGTACTTTGTTTTTCTCTATAGGTTTAATCATCATGGCAATGGTTCCAAAAATTCCACCTTCTGACCATTTTCCAGCTGCATTAACGTGTTGTTCTCATTTAGGAAAAACAGTCACAACCATTAAAAATAAATAAATTGTTGCCCAGGTGATGTTTAGACAGACATGTTTTGGTCATTTATTGAATTTATCTTTAATGTTTAATGACCAATTAATCCATTACTTTCTTTTGAGAGAAGTAAACAAGGATAATGCAAATGTGATTAATTTTAATATTTTGGGGAACAAAGTTTCATTCTGGAAGAGTGAATTTGATATCATTACCAGAATTAGGCATAGTACTAGACACATATGGAGCAATATCAATAGTACTAGGCTTAGAAGAATCTACCTGAACGACAACACGGCGATGAAAGGATTTGAGTTAGATAGATTATTCCTCAACCTCCGATTTGAGAATGATGAGAACGCAGTTAAGATAGCCCTGTTTTATTTCATCGAGCTTGCGATGATGGGGAGAGAGAGGAAACAACAAATGGATACAAGCCTGCTACGTATAATTTACGAGTGGGATAGATTTTGTAATGAAGATTGGAGCAAAATCATATTTGATAAGACGATTAAATCATTGAAGAAAGCTTTGTCTGGAAAAGCGGCGTCCTATAAGGAGAGATTGGATGGTAAGGGAGAGACGTACAGTCTTTACGGCTTCCCATACGCGTTTCAAGTTAGCAAACTTTCTTCATATTTAGGGTTTCATTTTAATGTTTATATTGTTACTAACACTGTATTTTAATTATTCATATAGGTATGAACGTATGAGACTGTTTCGTCGTTAACTAGACGTGTTGCTAATCGCGTCAGAGAAAATGTCATCCCGTGGATTCTTAGATGGTCATGTCTTCACTCGCCCACTCTGGCAGTGCTCAGTAATGAGGTTTTTGCATCAGACACGATATGTTGAAGCATTAGTTTTTTTTTTGTCTCTAGGTACTCATGAGTTTTAGGGTTTTTAGTATTGTAGTCCCTTTTTCTGTGTAGGCGAGGGTCACATTGGAACTTGTGGGCACAGAAGAAGAGGTTCAATTTATGGACCGTGTGATGGAGTCGCCTCATGCCCCACCTCCAGCTCCACTCCCAGCACTTGCCGATATGCAAGTGGACGATACAGATGCTGAGGATACCTATGATAGGACGGAGGATGTTGGGACTAGTTCTGAGGTTCCTGACTGAGTTTGCAAGAAGTGTAAACTCCTTGATAGTCGTGTGGAGGGCATTGAAAATGTTGTTAAGGAGTTAAATGGAAGGATGGAGGGAATCGAAGGAGACCTGAAGGTGATCAAGTCGATAGAGAAAGATATCAAGGCAATAAAGAAGTTCATGTGTTGATTGTCTAAGGTATGAATAGTGCATTTGTTCACCTTTTATTGTATTGTATACATATTTTGTTTATATGTGTTGTGTTTCACATAGGGAAAGTTCGTCGACGCTTGCAAGAATCTGGATCCGACACGAGATGATGGTCCAGACGATCACGATGGGACAGGATCTGGATCCGGCGCGAAAGGAGCGGACACCTCGTTGAATTTGGCAACTGGTTCAGCTGTTCAGACCGACACACAACAAAAAGGTCCAGTAGTGGAAGGGACCGATGGTGGTGGTCCAGTTCAAGGGGTGGAAAAGGGAATCATTAATCTAGTTGAGGGGGATGATGGTAAGGACCGGGTAAGTTTAGCGTGTATAATGTTTGTATTCTATTTTTTTTTATATTTTTGTTTTTTCGAACGTATGATTGTGTTCTAATTGCTTCTATTATTAGGAAGGCACTAAGAGTGGTGAACTTGTAGTGGGCAAGGAACTGCAAGTCATTGAGGATCAAATGCGTTGGTAGGGATTACGATATTTAGTCTTAGTGTATATGGTTTAGGGTTCGGGATAATGGTTTACTTATCACTTCTCTTATTGTACAGGGTGTCCAGTCTACTTCGCAACAAAACGAGCCCATGGAACGACGGGGGACTTGGAAGAGGAAGACTGCATGGAAGCTGAGAACTCCGTGGAAAGACACACGGGAAGAAGTGAAAGGTCCTGACGTACAATCCTATCCCTGAAGATTTGTATGCACAATTCAAGACATGGCTGGGCAGTGAGGACCCAAAAGACAATGTTCAGAGGACTGAATATGTTGTCAGAGACAAGTCGTGGTTCGTAGATCTACTAACTCCATCTAAATGGATGACTGATGAGGTATGATTGAAAATCGTTCTATAATGAAACAATATTTGTATGATATGGATTACTAACACCGTAACTGGATGTAGGTTATCGACTCGATCTTCATCTTTGTCCAAAAGAAGATGCAACAACGACCACAGCTATGCCGTAGAAAGTTCAGGACCGCGGATCTAGTGGTGATTGCAGTATGTTTGTTTGTAAATTCTTAGAATACAATGTAAAGGGTCGTCATTTGACACTCTTACTCAAGATAGGATGATTGAATTTCGATGGCAATATGTTGTACAGTTGTGGGCTAATATGCCCATTTTTTAGTGATTAAATTTCATTTATAATGAAATAGTAGATATCTTTTGAATTTATCATGTCCCATGCAATCACAAAAAGAACCACACTCTAACGTAATCACAAAAAGAAACATATACCAAAAAAATGGTTAATGCCAAACTTATGTAAGAATAGACGTGGAAAATTACATTAAAGGAAACAAAATTTGTATATTTTTTTTAAAAAACAAGAACTTATATGTGATCTGTGATTTTTCCCGGTCCTATCCCGGTCGGGTCAACGAATCGAGAAACTCGAACGGGCCAAGTGGATTGAGGTGCAATTATATTCTGTTTTTTTTCCCAGTCAGTCTCGGACGAGACGTTCGACCGAGATCCTCGAGCGAGACATCAGTGTTGCGAAGCGGTAGATACTGATTTTTTTCCCGGTTTCAATCTCGATCGGGAAGGAAGCGGGAAAAAATACAGTAGGCAATGAACTTCATTGTTTCGCTCAAGTGTCCCGGGTCGAACGTCCCGCCCGAGAAAAAAGACAAAATACATTTGCACCTAAATCTACTTGGCCCGTTCGTGTTTCTCGGTCCGATGACCCGACCGAGATAGGATTGGGAAAAATCACAGATTGCAAATGGGCCACATTAACTACTTATCACGTCTCATTGGGGAATCTCGATCTGGTGTTTCGACCGGGATTTGACCGAGAAGAAAAACAGTAGCTACACTATAAAAAACAGACCTTCCCAGTCCCACCTGAATAATAATAATCTTTCTACACGTAGAAAATACCAACCTACATCCATAATATAAGAATGAATGAAAAATTATATTCAAAACAACGTTTGATACATGATTGATAGGTACATGAGATAAAATTACATAAAAAAAAAAACTGAAAACTATGTAGTGTTGAGTGGTTGGCGGCATGTTTTCCTATTATGACCCCTGTTTCCACATCAGGTACATTTGTGAACTTGTCTCACCTCTCCTGTGGATGGTATCCTCAAGGTTTGTCGTCGACCCACTCTTGGAACCCTCTTTAGAGGCAAGACTTCAAATCCACAAAATTTTCGGATGTTTTCCACTCCGACACATGTCCTAGTGGATATATGGGTTCTGTGTAAGCAGCTATCACTGCTTCAACACGGTGGCATGGAGAATAGAGATCCAAGTACGACACATTCCGGTAGATGCAGGTTGTGATTGCATGAGAGCATGGAAGTTCGAAGCAATCGAATTCACGACAAGTACACGTCCTCGTGTGGATGTTGACGCGACCACCCAAGTGTCCATCGTCGACTTGGAATTCATAACGGTCAATTGGTCTAACCACGTGCCTTCTCGTATTCTTCTCCGCTTCTGTAACAATTTCCTCACCATATTTTGATATCGGTGCATCCCAATTCGCTGCATTGGTACGACGTTCGTAGTAATTGGCTTGCAGCCATCAAGAAGGCCCGTTATTGGTAACTCTCTCGCATCCTTCAATAAGGAGTTTACACATTCCGCAATGTTTGTGGTCATCTGATCGTATCTCATTCCACACTGAAAAACCCGAGACCACCGTTCAAGTCTGACCTCTTCCAAGTATGTTTGGGCACCTATTGGAATTTTGCCCCAATATTCCTGAAACTCTGTTTCACGAAATGTCTTTGTTGCTTTAAGGTAGAGTGGAATAAAGTCGGCATCCTTGAACTTTGTTTTCAAGTTCTCTTCTAAATGTTTCATACACTAGCAGCGGACGGCATTAGGAAACACAGTTCGTACTGCCTTGCATATGCTCTTGTGTCTATCAGATACAATCACTAGGGGATTAAGTTGACCAATAGCACGCTCCATTTGCCGGAAAAAGTAGGTCCACGATTCATCTGTTTCTCCACTCCCAATGTCAAACCCTACGGGGTATATTTGGTTGTTGCCATCGATGCCTACAACAATTAGGAGCTTTCCACTGAACTTTTCCCTCATGTGGGTCCCATCTACTATCAAAACCGAGCGAATAGAGTTCAAGAACCCTCTGATCGAAGATCCAAGTGCCATGAACACATGCTTGAAGTAACGACCCTCGTCCACTTCCAAGTCAAAAACTGAACCAGGATTTTCAATTTTCAACGCTTCTTCAAACCGCGGTAATAGTTTGTATGACTCTTCAAGCGACCGTCTGGCAAGAACCAAGGCATGTTCTCTAGCCCTCCATGTCTTATCATAACTCAGATTCACACCGAACTCTTGCCGCATATCACTTATGATGTTCTTCGGTCTATAAGAACGACCAACCTCCAAATATTTTGTCTTCACAATCTCGCCAACAACCCAACTTTTGGCCTGTCTATGGTCGTGGGTTAGCATCAAGTGTTTGCACTTGTGTATGTTAGAATACTTGGTAACTGTAAGGACATCGCAACATTTCTGCTTCGTAGCTCGAACCCTCCACTTACATTACTCCACAACACACTGAACTTTGAATATTTTCTTGTTAGATTTCTTAACCCTATATTTAAAGTTCTGTCTCATTGATAAAACAAACAGTCTCATCTGCAAGTCTTTCTTAGACAAGAATATATCCCCCACTTTTATATCCTTGTAATTAGAGTGCTGACCTAACATGACTGTTGAATTACATGCACGAGTCGTTGTAGAAGGGTCCGGTGCCATATTAACCGGCATAGAAGGAGGATTCACGTTCTGTGCAGTTTCAGGTACCACCTGTTGAACCCCAATGTTTTCCTCCATTTCCTGGGCAGTTACATCAACTTCGTACAAATCTTCCTCCCCACTCTCATGTGCTCCATCTGTATATGTGTCCGACTCCTCTTCTTCGTATTCTCCTCAATCATGGAAATCACTGTCCGGGTTAACATTGTCTTCATACTCTCCCCAATCATGGAAATCATTCTGCGGGGTAACGTAGTCAACATCATCCCCAAGGTTATATGCCCCCCGTTGTCTCATAATGGACTCAGTGATGTTGGCTCGTTATAAATGGGTGTAAATGACATGTGTGTGGAAACGGAGGGGATGTGTTGCTCTTCTTTGTACGAGAAGGATGTGGAGGTTGAGGGATTGTGATGATCTTCATTGTGTGGAAAGGGTGTGGCTTTGGATGGTATTTCTTGACTCGTGTTATGTGGGATATATATGGTGGGATAGATGTGTAATGATATGGTTGATGATGTGGATCCATATATGAAAAGTACTGCACCCCCATATATGGGGTATTTGGTACAATATATGAAATGAGATATGAACGAAACCCTTGGTTACTGGACTGGGACGATTTCGACACAGTGGATACATAAAGGGGTATTACTGACACTTCCTCCCGTGTCAAAAAACTATGTAGGTCTACATCGTTTCTAATCACAAAAGCGAGAGCTTACCTCAGTTGAAGTAGACACCTCAATACAATGTCGTTATCATTCGGATTTATACTACTTAATTCATACACCCGACCTTAGAACTCGTTATACGAAATTTCAACATCCACGTCTAAGCCCCTCACCTCTCCACCATCGTACTCCTTTTCACTCTCCTTCCGCACACCACCAAAACAAACCCAAGCACGAGGCATCTGCACAAATACAAAAAAATATATAAATAAATGTATGCAACCATGGGAAATTCATACACTTTTTAAAAAAAAAAAAATTAGTTTTCTCGGTCCAATCCCGATCTAAGATCGGCCGGGAAAAATTCGGATCTGTTGGGACAAAATCCGGTTCGACCGATCTTCAATAGGAAAAGATCCTGGGCGGGAAAGTCGACTGTTCGGCCGAGATTGGACCAGGATCGACGTACATAATGCGGAAAAAATCATTTATCCACATTCTATTTGATTTTTTGAAACAAAAACGCTAGAATAAGAACAAGCAAACGTACCTTGTTAAAAAATGTAGACTTGTTGTGGATCAAATGAACTTTTGGTGAGAACTTTGTTATGGATTCAAGAGAGAAGATGAGGGGTTGGGTGATTGTAGGATGTTTTTTTTTTTTGAAATTGTGTTTAGTGGATGGTTAGAAGTAATGGAGTAAATATTATTGAGGAGGTTGGTGAAAAGTGGGTAAAAAAGTTAATTTTATTGGTTTTTAATGAATTGAGGGTATAAAAGTAATTTCAAGTGCATGCTTACATCATCTTCATCATCAAGGGGGCCAAAAAACTTTTTTTTTCTATGGAGGGGTCCTTTTTTACAAAACATAAACTTGAGGGGGTCATTTTTGTCAATTTCCCCCGGAAAAACTACAAAATCAAAAGGGGTCTATTTTTACAAAACCAAAAACTTAAGGGGTTATTGTTTTTTTTTTAAAAAAAGGACGTCGTCGCTTGCCCAGATCTACGAAAGTCCAGATCTCGCCCATAGTTCGCTCAAATCTCGTGAAGGTTCCAACCGCAGCTCGCTCGTCCGCCCAGCTCGCTCAGATCTCCGAATATCCGCTCACATCTCAGGAAGATCCACTCGCCGCCGCTCATGAAGATCCGATCGTGAAGATTCGCTCGTTGTCGTTCGCGAAGATCCGCTCGCCGCCACTCACGAAGATCCGGTCGTGAAGATCCGCTCGCCGTCACTCGCGAAGATCCACTCAGATCTCGCAAAGATTTGCTCGTCGTCGCTCAATTCCGCTCGTCGTCTCTCAGTTCCGCTCGCTGTCGCTCAGATCTGCTCGCTGTCGCTCGTTGTCGAGAAGATCCATTTGCCGCCGCTCAGAAGTATCGCAACCCAGCTCGCTCTTGATTCCAGCCGCCACCGTTCTATCCACTCTTTTTTCCGTTCAAAAGATCTGTCGCCGTTCTAGCCGCTCTTCGTTCCAGCCGTCGCCTTCGTTTTTTTTTTTTTAACATTGAAAGAATAGGAAAGAAGAGAAGAAGAAAGAAGACATGAAGAAAAAATAAAAATATATATATATATATATATTGTCAGCAGCGGCGGTCGGTCGCCGGTGGCTTGTTGGTGGTGTGAGGATGGTTGAAGAAGGAGGAAGGGGATGGTGAAGGTGTTGAAGAAGAAGAAAAAAAAGAATTAAAAATTAATAATTCTATTATTTTTATTTTAAAAAATGACAAAATAATTTCTTTTAATAAAAAAAAAGGTGTCACATCAGTGATCTGTTAAAATCTAACGGAAAAATGGATGGAGGGACTAAAATGAAACGAAATTCAAACCTCAGAGACTAAATTGTCGAGTTTGAAAACTCAGAGACTAAAATGAAATCTAATTCAAAGTTCAGGGACTAAAAGTGTATTTTTTCCAAAAAAAAAATAAATAAATAATATGCTAAATACATAGAATTTAAAGCAATATCAATTATCCAGTCCGACCCGCCAATACTGCAACATTTTCTGGGAGAGCCAGTCAAAAGGGAAGGACTGAGTATAAAATTAAAATTTTAAATATCAAATAAAACTAAAATAAAATGTTTGAAGTTGTGTATGCTCATAATCCTCAGAATAAAAGGATCCATGTGGAACTTGTTATTTTATTTATCTTTTAAACAGACAATCAAGTGATCTGTCAGAGCCTTGTCTGTGACATCGTGGTGGACACTTATTACTTTGGAAATGGTGTTAGTGTTATGTTTTTTATGACAAATAATCTAGAATTTGAGATTTGATTTACTTTTGAGTTTTGAGTTTTGAGTTTTGACTGACCCATCTATCTTTTTGCTTAAAGTAATGCTCTCTCTCTATATATATTATTAAGAGAGGTTATGGATGTCTTGACCTTTAGTTTTTATCCTTTTTCATCTATTTGTAAGAAAAACATGTTAGTTTGAAGATGTTTGAGTTTGCATGTGAGTCGAAGGTTGTACGTGTCAGTGGTTTGAGTGACAAGAGCTGGGTTCGGAAATTCATAGGTGCAAAAGAATAATACTCTCGCCTATTGTTAGTCAGTATAGGAATCTCCGAATGACCACTAAAATGCAAAAAGGAAGAGAGATTTTTTCCTTTTTTTTTCTAGAAAAATGATAAACCGTCAAGTTTCTAATCATGGACTTATGAGTTATGAGTAGTAGTATTATTCAACGCAGACAGTGACTTCGTACGTACAAATAATGTTTTTGTACATGTTTCGTATTGAACTTTGTATGTGCAAAGTTCCAAAAGTTGTGCATTTTCTTTCTATTTTCAGTGTCCAACCTGTGGAAGGAATTTTTGAACATGTGAAATTGTCCCCTCTTCTACACCCCCTTTGTTACATGCTTTACTCTAGTGGACCTTTTCGTGGTTATTTTGCGTAACGAGTTCTACAAAACAGATTATCCTCATTATAGGATAAACATATTTTTGAACTAGGTGATCTATATTATATTCTTCCATGGGATTGTCGTCCTAGTGGACTACATTTCTTATTCTGTATAGTCATGCATCATTGATGTGAGTCTGGATCTATTGACTGCCTCCTCACTCGCTATCATTAAATGGAATTGGAATTTGCACATGGTTCGTCGTGCAAACTTAGAGTGGTGGCCAAGGGCAAAGTCATAAATTTTCATCAGAAATGACAATTTTACCTTCTAAATTATATATATATATATATAACCAAACTTTTAAACCTTAACTTTTGTTTATATAATATTTTAAATTTAAGATAAAATAAGGGAGAGTTGCATTCCCTTTCTTCTTTGCTTTATCCCTTGCAATCATTTTTCACAAATTAATTATTTTTTTGTTTTTTTACACAATTTAATTAGATAGTTAGAATTAACTAACTATGATTACAACTACATGTTTTGTATTGAAGTAGGTGCATTCATTATCTAACTCTTATAATACTAAACCCATTTGCCTTGGATTAAAAGATTAGAAAAGAAAGGGTGGGTGTAAATAAGTGCATGCTGTTGACCAAGGTATTTGCTATTTTGTGTTTTTTCTTTTAATAATAAATAATCTCTGCACTTTTCAGTGTTTTTTCTTTTAATAATATATATATAGTTTAGCTACATTAGGAGGGAGAGATTTGACTTCTTTCGAGGATATATGCCAATTACCACCAAACTATACCTACTTTGATATAATTATAAATATAATTTGTAGTTTATAACATTATTTAATTGTTATAATATAGTAATTAAGAACACACTTAAGTTCATAAAAGAAAATAAATTTTAGTATACAAATAAATGCAAGCAATACATATACAATACCCTCACATAGGGGATCCATTATTGACTAAATAGATAATTTTCAATGTGGTCTTTATATCACTTTTTGGTTTTAAAAATAGATTTCTTTTTTTTTTTTTTTTTTGAGAAAGATAGATTCATTGTTTACCTATCTATTTTTTTTTTCTTAATCAGGCTATTACTATTACAAATTAAAATTAATAGATAAAACGAAGATGTGACATGTGCTCTATGTTTCAATTTATTTTTTTTTTTTTTGTTTTTTTTTTTTTTTTTTTTTTTGAAAATGCTCTATGTTTCAATTTAATTAAATAAACCTGCACCAAAAAACCATCACATGATTAGAGCTCTACTAATTGGACCTTAAGTAGATTGCTTTGTAGAAAATTAACCCATCATTTTTTTTTTTGAACCACAAAATTAACCCATCTAAACAATACAAAATAAGGTTGGTTGCATATATAGCAAAATGGGCAAAACTATTTGCAAATACAGCAACCCGCAAAAAGATTTGCAAAAGTGGCCAAATATTATAGTTAGAAGGTCTAAATTACCAAACTAACCATATCATTTTATCACTGATAGATTCTATAAGTGATAGAAAATCTTCTATCACTGATAAAAAGATTGATTTCTATCGGTGATAGAAGATTTCTATCATTGATAAAAATCTTCTATCACTCATAGAAATCTATCCGTGATAGAAACGTATCACTGATAGATTTCTATCACGGATGGAAACGTATCACTGATAGAAAACTATCATTTTTGTTTCTAAATCTATGTCATTGATTTTGGTTTTATAGATGCCGAAGCAAAACAATATGGAAATTGAACCGAAAGAAAAGTAAAACACAAAGCATAAGTTGAAATTTAAAGGAGAGACCTCAACAAACAAAAAAAAAAACAAAAAAAAAACAAAAGGTATGTATAAATTATCATTGGTTTCTATCAGCGATAGATTTCTATCCGTGATAGATATAGAAATCTATCACTAATAGAAATTAAAACAGGGGTCAAATGAGATTTTTTTTTTAAAAAAAAAAAAAAAGATTTTAAAAAAATTGTAAAGATTTTAAAAAAAATGTTAGATTTACAATTTTTTATAAAACTTGCTATATCTACAATTAACCATTACAATTTTCCTACAAAATATATACATATAGAGACACATATGCATGCTATTTTTAAAGACAGGTCATTATTATTTTAATGTCTCATGATGCTTAAAGACTTGGTTAGGAAATAGAAAAAAACAAATAGACAATTTTAGAAGACCAATAACAAAACTGAAAATTGACATTAGAAACAAAGATATTTAACTTCCACAACTGCTAATTAGCTTCAAAACAATATTATTATTAAAAAAATGGAACAATGTTTTTAGTTAGATGAGTACATAAATGATAAAACAATTTTTACCACTCATTTGATTAGACTATAGCCTTTGATTTTTTACTTTCAAGACCAAATATCCCAATAGGAATTATCTCAATCCTATTGATATATTTGTTGAAAAAAAAAACAAACATGACAAGCAAATTTTCACAGATATAAACAATGTACAACAACATGCTCCTGAGGGAATTAACCCTTAAAGTCAATCACCATTCATTAACTCGTACAACGGATTAGCAATTCGACACTTTAAACCACTCGACCATCTCAGAACTAAGGGAGAGAGCTTACTATTTAGACTGCATTTTGAGAGTTAGAATACTGGTCCCATTTCAACAAAAAAGACAAATCAGTCAAAAGTAAATCTTCCTTATTAGTGGAAACCAAAAAAGAAAGTAAAACTGTTGACATACCATATCATTTTGGCAAAGATTCACAAACAACCATGCAGAAGAAACAGTAAATGAATAAAAAGAACATAAAAGAAGAGTTTGGTGTGATAACAAGAATATATTAACAATAACTGAACCAACAACACACTCATTGCAGATTACATCATATATCAACTGAATATGACAATAGAAGAAACAAAAAATAAAAATTCCAATAAGTAGAGAGACTACCTATACAAATCACACACCACTGGCTCACTCAAAAACAAACCTGACAGAAGGTGGTTAGCCAACAAGTCAACTATTCTTCCTTTTAACTTTTTCTTTCTCCCCTTCTTTGCTGATATCTAAACAGAGGGATGACAATCCTAAGTCAGATGCATTATACCAATTACCTCCTCGTGCAGCGTCGTCTTTTCAAATCTTTCCTCTTTCTATATGGCAACAATTCTAACGAACACAGGGTCATCGGCATGCGGGTTACACTACTATGATCAATCATGAGGAAGAAAATAGAATATAGAGTAAAAAAAGAACAAAGATCATAAACTATGTGGAAACTCGTGGTTGAACAAATGCAGATTTGGTTTCATGTCATTGAGTGCTGCGATTCAACCCACCTCGCCCAACGCTTCTGGAAAATATGAAAGATGTTAGTCAACTTTTCAAGACATGTCCAGAATGGGGTGGGACACAAATGTAGCATACGTAAAACAGCCGAGTTTTAATACAGAAAGCTTCGAAAAGTCACAGGCAATAAACTTCAGGGCAGTAGGACATGGTTATCACATATCAACAAATGATAATAACTCACAAGTAATGTCTTCTAAGAATGAAATTCTTGTTTCTTTCCTTTTGCTCAAATGGTCATCACAGATTAACCAGATTATGATGTCAGATATTGAAAGTAACTATGTTTTGAAATACCTTTGCTCAAGTAGTGGAGATATACTTGGTTGGCCTCTCAATTCACTGTTGTGTGCTTCCCTTTGTCTTGGGTAGATTACATACACTACTCTGTTTGAGGGACAATTTGATAGGAAAATGGGGAACAAGCTCTCTACTTCAGTTGAGGGGCATCCCTATGTTCCTCCATTATTGATGCTTATCATGGTCCTTGCAATATTTCTTAAATCACTTGTTGAGGGCTATCTTATAGGAAAATGATGGAACAGGCTCTTCAGCTCAGTTGAGGGGCATCCCAATCATCCTCCATGATTAATGCATGATCACAGTCCTTGAAAACTCTTTTAGATCACTTCTTGAGGGGAACTAGAACTATTCTCACCACCAAATTAAAGTTGTTTTGGAAGCCAAAGCTCCAAAACAATTCACTTCATTACCTAGCTTGTAGGCTGAGGGGAATTCGTCACTACTTAGTGAAGTCGAAAGAAAGGAAATTCTCCTAATGAACTAACTGGCAGAGTTGTGTTATGCCAAGACCAAAGGAAACTATTGTTATTGTTACCTATTTGCGTACAGACCTTTTACCCTTTTATAGGAAAAGGTTCTAGAATTTTTTTATCTCTGCAGGTTGGTGCCAAGTTGGCAAATGATTTCTTAAATGAAAGGGCAAAGGGCTTCCTATAGAGTTAAAAACCGACAAGATCTTCTGAATAAACTTAATGAACAATATTTTATTAGAGATCTAGAAGTGAGATAGGAGAATTTCAACAGTATATCATGACAGGAGGTGCCAGAGATCTGGGAATGAGTTCATTCTGTAATTTCCTTTTGATTTCTTCTCTTACGAATATTCATTTTCATACATTGGGAATGGGGAGATTTCAAACTCCAAACAACATGCTTAGGATTCGCTTCCTCTAGTGGTCACTTTTAGTTAATAAAATGATTTGGGTATCATCAGAAGAAAAAAAAGGTTTAACAAACAGTCTGAGTCCATGATCTCAAACCTTAGAATAAGAGAATCATAATACGTATGTGTCCATATACACATCTTCCAGAAGAGGGAAAAAAAAAAGACATCTTAAAGAAAAAACTGAACGCACACATGGAATTTAAAACAATTTCCCATTTTCTTTATCAATTCACTCCCAATATCTTGTGCATTGCCTTACGAATATTTGCTGAAAATTCCCAACATATCTCCAATACATACAACATTTTACTTGAAGACACTGAGGAAGTGGCAGAAATATAATGAACTTACATAAATTAGGGAGCATATCATCATAAGCTCTCTAAATTACATAGATTAGCATCTTCCAAAAAAAAAAAAAAAGAATCATGACAGATATGCAATCATAATACAGTCATTGAGTACACAGCACTAGTTTTCTGACAATAACAGCGTTGATTCATTTACTTAATTTATACATAAAGAAATCTGAATCAATACCTTCCAGGAAGTAGTTGAGCTGCACTCACGGGGCCCTTGGTGCTACCACCAAATCTCTTCGCCCTGTTCTCCTGCTCTTTCTCCACACGCATAGCTGCTACCTCCTTCTCCATGGCAGCCACTTCCCTTCTCATCTTCTTTGCCTCAACCTCCATTGCTTTGGTCAGCGTCTCTACCTTCTTTGCTAACATCTGAAAAACATTGAGCACCAATACCAGAAAAGAAGTTAACATTTGTGAAACTCACATTTGAGAAATAAATTACATAGATGTAAACATCCAGAACATCAACCTCAATGGCGTCATCCTTATCCTTGAGGCTTTGATCTTTCTCATGACCAGCTTTTCTCAAAGCTATAACCTCCTTTTGAAGTAAATCATACAACATGCCCGGAACACTGTCTTCACTCTCAAGTGTTGGAGACTCATTTCCTTTTTCATCAGGATTACTTTTCCAATCATTATTTACTTCACTGTCCTTGCTTGCATCACAGGACTGATTGAATGAATAACTGGGTAGAAGTCCATTCAATGATACCTTTCCTCGGTCCAATGACCTCGTGCCTCCATCAAATGATTTTGATGTGCCTTTAGCATGTTTCAACACTGTGCTACTGCTCGAGGACAAAGATCTAAACTGAGAGCCTGGTGTCCTTTTGGATAAAAATCCATTGGAAGTTAATTTAGAGATGTTGTCAACTCCACCCAGAGATTGCCGACGAGAGGGGCCATTGCTCACACTTCTACCCTCTGGAGTACTTCGATTGTTACTACCAGAAGACCCTCTCAAACTCTCTTCAAGAACTCTAAGTCGCAGTTGATACTTCTCCTGAAAAACAGTAGCAGAGAGGTTTTTAGTTTCTAGTAACTGTGAACCATGTACAGTCAATTACAATGATTGAGAAAAGATGGATTACTTTCAATTGTGCTTCAGACTTTGCAGTTCGCTCAGTTATAGCAAGTTTATCACGAAGTTGTTGCATTTCCCCCTGAAAATAGAAGTAATAGGACAACATGCAAACAACAGTTAAGCCCAGAGAAAAATATTGGGTTAAAAAGAGTCATGAAACTCAATTTACCTGCAAAAACCTTCGTTCTTCAAGCCATTGTTTTACTGGCATAACCTTGTCATTTGCATCTTTCCATTCATTTGCTACCACTACAGCCACTCTGTTGGCTGTTACCTTTGCACGAGCCAACTCTCTGTCAAGAGTTTTTCTTTCCTCCTGAAGAACAAAGAAATAAACCTCAACTATTTTGGTAATTGACTACAAGATTCAATATAAGTAGTACATGTACATGTCAAATAAAAGACACTTCCGATTCAAATTCAAATATTTTGGCACATTACATTCATCTCCTGAACTTTGCGCTGATAATCCCTCACAGCATTTGCCGCTGCACCACCAGCAAGAACTGCCTCCTCCAGCTCCCTCACTGTTTGGGTTAATTTTTCAACCTCTGCAACTTTCTGTCTGTGCATCTTGTCCAGGATTTTGTTTTCTTCCTAAAACAGACCGGTAAACCTATAAATTTCTCATTTTAAAGCTTAGAAAATGATGATAGGTCAAATGGCTGACACGCTAAGATGTTAAGCATCATGCATCAGAACCATTACCTGGCAAATCTCTATCTGTTTCATTAACTCCTGATTTTTATTCTGTAAATCATCCACCATCGAGGCCTTGGCCAGGGCACTTTGAACAGTCCTCTCAGCATCAATCAAAGCTGCTTCCTTTGATTTGGTTAGACGATCCAGTGCTTTATTGTCATCTTGAAGCTTAGCAATCTTGAAATCAACCAAGACAACGAATGTAAACTCAGTTATTTTCTTTTCACTCGGAATATGTATTAGTGATTATTGTGGCATATTTAATGAATAGTACCTCCTGTCGTGCAAGCTTGAGCTCAGCCTCCAATGGTGCAAGAATGGCTTCGATTGGAGGCATGTCGTCATCCTTTTGAGCAGCATGTACTCTCCTAAGAGTGGCTTCAGCAGCAAACTGAGCTGCCATTGAAGCCTTCTTCTCATCATTGATTTTCTTTATTTCAAGATTCTGAAAGATATTACATAATAAACTATTATGATGTCAACAAAATAGTGTAAAGAAGGTTTAACAGAACAAAAGGGTCCAGTGTGAATACCTTGCTTTCAAGAAGAGATTCTGTCAACTTTAATTTCTCCTCAGCCTTTGATAGTTCTTCAGTCAGCTACGCCAATTAAAAATCAAATCAGTCATTGATTCATTTCCATATAACAATTTTCCAAAACATATATACATAGACAGGTCAAAACTAAGTGACTCGGACATTATAGATGTTGCTTGAGGGAATACATGAAAAGGAAAGTAAAGCCTTTCTGCATAAAGCCAAGTAGAAAAGAAAACTTTCTTGTGAAATTCAGAAGTGAGTCAAGTGACAGAAGAACCTTATGAAAAAGGATAGACCGGAGTTCTAAAAGTTATAAGATCAAGGGAGCCCCACATAACTTACTTACAATCTATAGCCAACTTAAGATGCTAACAGGAGATGGCAGTTCATATAAGAAAAGCAGCGTATTATATCAATTTACAGAAAAAACTCATGGTTTCACAAGTCCATAACACCTATAGTTGTGAACACTTGAAATTCTGTCACTTCTGAAGAAGGATAACACCTAAAATTGTGAACAATTGGAACTCAAAACAACCATATAAGAGTCTAAAACTAACTGAAAAGTTACAAAAATAATTCTAAAAAGAAGTTAAAAATAGAAATGTGATAAACCTTTGAATCTTTGACATATTTTGAAAGACAATAAAAGGTGAATTCATTTCCACAATGACCTATGCATCACAACATTTTGTTTATCAAAAAAGGGAGGGGACTAATTCCAACCATCATTAAAAAGAACATGACATAAGAATTATGCCAATGTCATCATTCACCAATATTAGTAAAGAGGAAAATAAGATTGAGCATGAATGAAAACGGTAAATCTTCATGATATTCTCAAATTAGCCAAATACAAGGATTCAAGGACCACAAGTTATCCAACAGGCCTGTGAGGAAGAAGCACTGTACAAATAAAGGGATGACTTAGAAAATCAAAAGCATTCTTCCAGGGTGCTTAGTTCTAGAAATTTGGGATAAGGATGTACTTCTTCCCCACATAGGCTAGATGGAGCTTACCGATCCACATTGCCAAAGAAACTGGCATATCTAAAATGGGAACCACCCACCAATAATTACCAAGGGAATGCCCACAAAATAGAAATGAGAACAATTAAGGGATTTTTACTGAGAAGTCTAGATCTCAACTATACAAGGAGCAAGCTCAACTACTTGTAGAAAAATGCTCCATCCTACACTCCGCAAACTCCGCAGATGGTTTTGTGGTGGTGGTGGTCTCCAATTATAAAGGGCTGTTGAATTTCACTATAAAACCCCATCCCATCTCACACAGAAGAAAAAAATTTCAAGTAATTTGTTCAGTTCGTTTACACTAATCGAGAAGAATCCGCAAAATTAACAGCATTAAGATGTCCCAAAAACATTCAAATGATCAAAATGTTAACCTCTTCAACTGCCTTCTCTCTAAGCCGCTCGGACAACTTCAAAGCCTTGATCTTCGCCTGAGCTTCCCCGAGCTCTCTATCCTTATCTACAAACAAAAACCAAAACAGAAACCCGACAAGAAAAAAACGAATCAAACAAAAACACTTGAGAAGGCGAGCAAAATCCACTCCAAATCCCTCTAGAAAAACACCAGATCGAACCACATTTCGCACCTCGCACTTCATTCTCGAGGCGATTGAGCTCCACCTTGACCGGATCCGAGCCGTGCAACAAGTTCAAGAAGTCGTCGGCGTCCATACTCGGCCTGACCGACGTCCGCCGCCGCGACGAGCTTTTCCCCTCCTTGAAAGATCCCGACACTGTCAACGGCGTCGGATTCGGTGCCGGAATCGGCGTCGGCGTAGCCTGAGAATCCGCCGCCCGTCCATTACTAACCTCCGGCAAAAACCCACCTCCATCGCCAGAAATCTCCGCCATAACCTGATCTACCCAAATCTCTCCCCCTCTCCCCCTTCACATTCAAATGCAAGTCCAACCCAGGATCCACAAACTCTAGGGCTCCAAATCTCAGAAAGGGTACATCACATTCACCACAAAATCAAAGAAACACTACAGTACACAGAAGAAACAAGAGAATAGAATACAATACCCCCGAAGTCGAGTATGAATACAAATACAGAAGAAAACCCAGGAGAGAGAAAGAGAGTGGAAATGAGGAATTGGGTTCGTTAAAGAGAGCTAAATTCTCTCTCTCTAGGAAGGGGTATAAATGAAATGTAGAGAGAGAAAGAGAGAGGGAAATGGGGGCTCTGGTTTCTCTGGGTGAGTGTTTCTCTCTCTAGGAATTTGGGAGGGTGTGTCAGTATGTGTGGGGGAAGTCTGTTAGAGAGAGAAAGAGACAGATAGAAAGAGAGAGAGTGAGTGAGTGAGTGATAGAGAGAGATTGATTATTATTTGATTATTATTTGATTATCTAAAATAAAAAATTTGTTTAGTTTGATTTAATTGGACAAAGAAAAAAATAAATTAATTAATTAAAATGAAGGTTTACAATTTCAAAATACAGGTCTTGTTTGCAGACGCTTTGCTGTTAAGCAGACAGGATGAGCGTGGAGGGGAGAGAGAGAGAGTAGTGGTAATTTCTACTTACTAAGATCCCGTTTGATAACAATTTGATTTTTGGTTTTTGAAAATTATACTTGTTCCTCCGAATTTCCTTACAATGGTTTTCATTTTTGCTAACGACACATTTGAATTCTTAGTCAAATTCTAAAAACAAAACAAGTTTTTGAAAACTACTTTTTTAAGTTTTCAAAATTTGACTTGATTTTTTAAAACAAGGAAAAAATGTAGATCACGAAACAAAGAATCTTGTAAGTAAAAGTAGTGTTTGTAGGCTTAATTTTCAAAAACCAAAAACCAAAAACGAAATGGTTATCAAACGGGGTCTAAATTAAAGGTTTTCTTTTTAAAAAGAATTACAAGTTATATGTTCACGGTCTTTCAAACGTTCAATTTTGTGTTTGATAAGTCTATTTGATATTTTTACTAGTCTGACTTCATTCATCTATTAAATATTTTTTTCAAAGTATAAAGATCTATCGAAAAAAACCTTAAAATATAAGGAAACAAATTTATAACTCAACTTTTTTTATTTTGTTCATCTAAGATTCTGTTTTATATATATATATATATATATATATATATATATATATATATATATATATATATATATATATATTTATTGGAATATGACATTATAATTTAAACTTTTAATATTAAGGAAAGTTTTTAGTTTAGTGGTGCTCAACTAGTGAACAATGCACTTAATCGTGTCTATTTGATCTATGAGATAAAAAATACCATCTTGAAGACCATTCAGGTTCTTATTTATTTATTTATTTTTTTTTTTTTTTGACAACATGTGGGGGTGAGGGGATCGAACCACATGCCTTTTTGGTCAATAGTACAAGCTTTATGTCAGTTGAGCTATGCTCATGTTGGCGTCTAGGTTTTTAATTATTTTGTTGCTTTTGTTGTCCTCAAATAATAATAATAATAATAATTTTCTCAAAAAAAAAATAATAATGATAATAATATAGTTTTGTAGATATGTAATAACATGTAGGCATGGATGTGTCCTAGAGCTACAAAGATTGGTTCAATTTTCAAACTTTAAGTGCCAAAATGATTATATGAATTTGTTTATTTATTTTGAGTTCAACAATGTGTGAAGTGAGAATTTGAACTTCACTTTTTTAGTTGAAGTTATAATGTCTTAACAAGTTGAGTTATGCCTAGATTAATCGATGATAAAATATAGGTTTAAATCTTAGATTCTTACATTGGTCCTTTAACTTTCAAACTTGATCCATTTCGATTTTAGAATTTCATCTTTATTCAAACTGATTTGGTCTGTGAGCTTTGATCAAAATATCTATTCGGTCCCTAATATCTACCTTTTCTAACTCTTGTCTCTATCTTTTGTTTTAGTACAATAAATATGGGGTATTGGAATTTGAACATCCGACCTAAAGGGAACGAGCACCTGTTAATTACTGTTTAGTTATGAACACTTTGTTTTTTTTTTTTTTCCTTTTCAATAACATGTAGGATGAGAGATTTGATCCTCTAACGTTCTTGGTCAAGAGTACGAGTTTTATGTCAATTAAGTTATGCTCTTGTTAGCACTCACTTTGGCGTTATCTCTAACCTACCTGGCTTGAAATCATATGTTCATATTAACATACTAATACACATACTCAAAGTTACACAATTAATTAATTTGTTAAAAAGAAATAAATATACAAAATCAAAATGATTATATTTTGATAGTTAAAAGAGACTCAAAATTTGATATCAAAATATTAAAATGAGATTTAAAGTTAATTTAATAAAAGAAAAAAAAAAGAGATTTCTTTTGAGAAGTAAAAAAAATTATTTAAAGTTAAATAGTTGGAATTGGGATATTTGTGTTATAGTAATAATTTAGAATGACGGACTGGGGTGGGAGGGGAGTGTTAAGGTGCGGCGGATGCGGAGGAGGTGCAATGCTGATGCCAGCTGGACCAATGGAAGCGCGTGGGGGCAATGGATTAGAATCTTTTTTGTTTCATCTCTTCGTCCCTTGTTTCACGTTCCTTCCACTTCCACTTCCCCCTCTATTTTTCCTTTTTTTTTTTTTTTTTTTTTCCAATATCCATTTTTATTTTAAACTTCAATTTCATAAAATTACACATTAAATTTATACTTTTTAATTCTTTGATAAGCTTTTGTTTGAACAAATGTATTAAATTTTCGTTAACATGCCTATCTGACACTTTCACATATCCATAAACTCGACATTGACATGAGGAGTGAATCAAGATTTCCATTATGCTTGAAAGAAATCGATATAATATAAAGAAAATAGTGACAGAATGTGATTGATATTGAGGTAACATATTAATAATAAGAATTTTAACTCATTTTAAAAATGTAAAATATTTATTTATTAATTTAAATATTTTTTGGATTTTTTTTTTGTTTTAAATATTTTTCCATGTTGACATCCATATTTTATCGATATTTTTGTTGATATTTTCATAAAATTGAGACTTGGACATTTCCGTCGACATCGACATTTTTACTCTTGGTTTGAACAATTGTTAAGGAGATTTTCTAACTCGCACTAATGAATTCTAAAACATATATCTGATATGAAATTTATGTCATTTAAAAAAATAGTATTTTTTCTTTTTCTTTTTCTTTTTTTTTTTTGAAATTTTTGAATTTTGGAAGAGTTATTCAATGTGTGCATTTATTGAACTTAATTTTTCACGATGTTTGATTTTTATTGAAATTAATGAGTTTTAAGAGATTTTTATTTTGTTTTAAAAAACAATAAAAAAGACACAAAGATTTTTTTTTTTTTTTTTTTTTTGAAACATAGACACAAAGATTTTTATTTTACTTTTTGTTAAAATTAGTAAGTGAATATAAAGTAAAGTAAATATAGGATAAAAATTGCAATAGAGTTCAATTGGATGAAACTGACAATTGTCAAGGTCAAGGATAAAATTGGTTTCTTTCTTTTTTTTTTTTTCCAAAAAAATATCTATATTTTAGTTTTGATTTGCCTTAGAGATTAAGCTTTTATAATCTTTGGAAAAATTACATTACAATTCAAATAAGGGCTAGTTGCATAGATGACAAATTGAACCAAATTAATAGCAAATATAACACACTTGCAAAACTAATTGCATATATAGCACAATTAGTTGTAAAAGACCAAAAAGCCCATCAAAGTCCGTTTAGTCTGAATATTTTTCCCCATCAATTGATAGTTTTTAGCCTGCAAACCATAATCCCTCATTTCACATTTCAATTGAGAAAATCAGTAAGTTTTTTTTTTAAAAAAAAAAAAATCAGTTCTAATTCGCTCATCTCATTTCTCTACTGATTTATGTTTTTCCAACATCAGATAGACTCCAATAATTGATTTTTTTTTTAATTATCGGAGATAGACTCAATTATGGGAATCTATCAGTGATAGTCCCTGATAGATTGTGAACTTCAACAAACTTTGCTTTAGTCAATTCAAAACGTTGTAATCTCTTTTTAGAAAATTGTTGATTGGCATTTAGACTTCAATTAATCAAGCATTGATAGACTCCATAATTTGCAAAACAGATTGAAGTTAATGGCCCCAGACTAGTTCGTTGGGAATCACAAAATCCCAAGGATTGGCAAAATATGAACGAGAAAATATTCTTGGCAAATAATGTAAGTTACTTTTATACTTTTTGTTTAATTTTCAAGATATTCTTGACGAATGATGTAGGTCACTTTTATACTTTTTGTTTAATTTAATTTTCAAATTTTGTATACATGTGTAATTTCAAAAACTCAGAGATCAATGTCTATCTATCACTTATAGATTTTGATTAATTAGATTATATCAGTGTCTATAATTGATAGACTCCAATTAATCAGTGTCTATCAATGTCTATCACTGATAGATTTCAATTAATTGGATTCTATTAGTGTCCATGATAGATTTCGATTAATCGGAGTCTATCAGTGATAGATACTGATAGACTCTGAATCGAAGTCTATCAGTAGACTGATGATAGATTTTGATTAATCAGAGTATATCAATGATATACTTCGATAAATTGTGCTATATTTGTAATTCTTTTTACATTGTGCTATATTTGCAATTATAGAAATCTTATTTGCCACCCACTGCAAATTCTCTTCAAATAAAAGGAGGGAGATTTGAATCTATTATTTATAAGACGAATTGCTAAAGCTCCGTTTGATAATCATTTGATTTTTAAATATTAAGCTTATAAACACCACTTTGGCCAATGAATTTATTTGGTTGGGTTATCTACCTTCTTCCCATGTTTTTAAAAACCAAGTCAAAATTTGAAAACTAAAAAAGAAAAACTTGTTTTTGTTTTTTGAAATTTGACTAGGAATTCAAATGTGTCCTAAACAAAGATAAAAACCATGGTATGAAAAATGGGAGAAAACAAACTTAATTTTCAAAAACCAAACGGTTATCAAACATGACCTAAATAATCAATATATTGACCAGTTGAAATTAAAAAAAAAAAAAAAAAATCTTGACTAGTTGAGATTAAGTGTATTAAATTGTTGTCAACAAGATGTTTGTATATTTTCGTCGACATTTTAATATATTCATGAGCTCACATTAATATAAGAAGTAAATTGATATTTTTATTATATTATTGGAGTATCTAAAAGAAAGAAGTAAAAACAAATCAATTATTGAATTAATATTAATAAAAAAAAATTTAACCTAAAATGTGAAATGTTTATATATTGATTTAAATATTTTATTATGAATTCTTTGGTTTGCATGATTTTTTTATTTTTTTTTTGAAAATATTCCTCGATGTCAATATTTAAGTGATGTTTTCATCGACATTTTTCATAAAAGTCGGACTTCAATGTGTTTTTGTCAATGTCAATATTTAAAAGCTAGGCTGATCTAGGTTTGTAATTTGAAGTTAAGAAGTTTGAGCTTTGTATTGCATTTGTGATATTTTTGTTTTATTTTACTATCATTTTTTTCCCAAAAAGTTGAGTATATGATAAATACTATATATCTTTTTTTAGTCCCCAAACGGGGTCGAGATTCAAACATATGACTTTTTAGTCAAGGACGATATAATATCTGAACTTGTTGAGGTACATTCAAACTGGCAATATATGAGATATAAGTTTCTTTTGTACTTAAATTAGTTTTAAGTACCATTTAATCATAAATATAAGTTACTAATTACAACATCTAATACCTTGCTATTTAATTTATACAACAATATAATTTATACATATACTCAAAAGAAAAAAGAAAAAACGAAACTCACTATTTATACTAAACAACACTTTAGATAAGACACCAATTACACTCGTTGAAGTTGAATATTTAATTCTCTACCCTACGATATTGGAACACATTAAAAAAAAAAAAAAAAAAAAAACAGATGTGAAATTTAGATTTTTACCACTTTTATTTTTCTTTCCTAATTCAAACATAAACTATACAAACATAGACTTGCTGACCTAAAGAGTTGCTTATTAGAATTGCAAGTCAAATATATTTTTAAGATCTTAGTCTTTGTACTTTTTTATTTTTAAAAAAGTGATTTAATCTTTATATTTTAAAAAATTGTAATATCTAAAGAAAAACAATTGGTCTCAAATTGTCAAATTTCAAAATTATGAAAAATAATTAAAGAAAATAGTAACTGCAAGGACTAAATACTATTCTTTTAAAATAAAACATATAGGGAATTGAACCAAATGTGAATATAGTGGGAGATTTTTGTAATAACCAATTGCAACTAAAAATTTTGAAGAAAAATATAAGCTTGAATATGTTCCTTCTTATTATACAGTTTTCTATATTTTCGAGCATTGGAACAATGAATCTTCCACATATCTCCATAATGATATGATTGTCCACTTTGGGTACAAACTCTCGTGACTTTGCTTTTGTTTCACCTAAAATGCCTTATACTGAGATAATTGTCCTCTACTCACGATCTTTTCCTTACCTAGCCAATGTCGGACGTTGGTTGCACTCCCAACATGGCAACCCCTTCATTAAGTCATGGGAAGAGACAAGGGAAATGGGTAGCAAAGCAAAACCAATTGAAGGGAAAATTATTCAATAAAGCCGTCACAATGTGTCTGTCTCTTTAAAACTTGTCAGATATATAGATTTTCAAAGTCTATCCCCTAATAACTACTGGATACAAAATTGAACTACTTTGCAATTTCTCTCTCTTATGTTCAACGGTGTAAAACTACAAGTTTCATTGTGATGACATTATCAAATAATTTCTCCCATGGAAGAGATGGAGAGAGAGAATTGGCTAAATAATTAGGTGTCACTTTTTTCAAAATATGATAGAGAGCTATAAAAAAAAAGCAGCTTTTTTTAGTAAAAAAACAAACAACCAAAAACATTAAACACTTCTTTTAAAGATTATTAAATTCTATTCAATAGTTTTTATATGTAATTATTGACATGGTTTCTTTTGGAGAAAAGTGGGTGGAAGATTTGAACCTATATTAGCACCAAGGTTTTTTTTTTTTGCCAACATGAGTTAGTATGAGGATTTTTTTTTTTTTTTTTTTTTTTTAAAAAGATTTCTTTTAATCATCTAACTTCTTTCCTTATTGATATGTTTAACTTTCGCTAAATTATACAAAATGCCTCTGAACTATGGGTTTTGTTTCAAAAATGCCCCCGAACTTTAAAAAGTTTCAAAAATACCCCTGAACTTTACAAAACGTTTCAAAAATACCCTTGCAGTTAATTTTTGGATGGGAACCGTTAAAACCGTTGAAAATACCATTGCCGAAAATCTAGTCAAGCTCTTGGGATGATGTGTTGAAAGAGAAGAAAAGCTCCTAGTGTATGAATACATGAAAATAGGTAAAACTTCTCATTAATTTTCATGGAAGAAGAATCTACGGTGAGATAAGGGAAAAAAAAGAAGCATTTTCTAGTAAGGTTATTTTTTAAAAATCTTTTGAAAGTTAAAGAGTATTAATGAAACAAAAAAATTTAATGGTTTCCATCCAAAAATTAATGACAGTGATATTTTTGAAACATTTTTTAAAGTTCAGGGGTATTTTTGAAACTTTTTAAAGTTCAGGGGCATTTTTGAAACAAAGCCCATAGTTCAGGGATATTTTTTATAATTTAGCCTTTTAACTTTTATCTTTTCTCGATTTCTATGCGTATTGTTACCTCTTCTAAAGGGTCATACTATGAACAGATTGGACTTTTAAAAGAAGGTTAATTAGGTCCCTATTATCATTTTCATATTATAAAACTATTAAGTAAATGTGGATGTTAATGGATGATAAAAAAGATTGTCTTTTTTTTTTCTTAATTAATTTCTAACTCTAATTTTAATAGTTGAAACTAATTAATTGGAAACTTAGGTTCTGTTTGGTTTCATGATCCGTTTTCGTTTTTATGTTTTCGAAAATAAAAAAATACAAGGGAAACCATGAAAACGTGTTTGGTATACCTATTCTCAAAAACAATTTTCGAAAACAACTCAAAAAATGGCCTGTTTTCAAAAACGATAAAATATTGTTTTCATTGTTTTCCAATTTTGTTTTCAAAATAATGGAAACACGAGATACAACTTTAAAAACACAGGATACATCTTTTTTTTCCATCAAACAATGTTGCATTATCTACAAACAACCTTTTTTATTTTTAATATCCAAATTCTCTTCGACTCTAAAGGAAAAAAAAATACAAAATTACTGTTGTGTAAATAGTGTGTTTGATTGATATTAATGTTTTGGTTGTTATTTTTACTTTTTACATAATTCTACCTATTTTGATATACTCTTCCACTTTACAATTCAAAAGTTTCATATAATACAACTATATAGTATATCTTTTTTTTTCCTTATAATTTCAATTCCAACCATTTTTTTTTTTAAGAATCAATTCCAACATCATTGATTTATAATCTCTCTAACAATGAATAAAAGTCAAGTAGAAAAATAATCATATTAAATTAACTTTTTCTAAAAAAAAATTAATTTTACCAAGTACATATTAATATTTTCATGCATTTTCAAATTCATAACCAAACACAGTTTTCAAATTTTGAATTCAAATTTAAAGTTTTTAAATTGGAACCAAACATGATTTTAGATATAATGAAAATAAGAAATTTGTTTTCGTTTTCTGCTAAATTCTTTATTTTCGAAAACAATTTTCAAATCACGAACCAAACGAGTGACTAAAATAAAACACTTTTAATTTATGGGCCAAATTAAAAATGAAGGTAGATTTTAAGTAACAAAGCTATATTTTAACATGAATTTTATTCGTCATAATTATTCTATAAAATTCAATAAACATTTATGTACCACTAAATTCCCCAATTTGTTATAACTTTTGAAATTAAAAAGCAACAATTATGACAAGATAGAAGTTCTTCTTGGACGCATTCACTTTTTTTTCTTTTTTTTTTCTTAAAAATAAAATTCAAACATTAGAGTGAGGATTTGAATTATCCTCAAATTTTAATTTTTATTTTTAAATCATATTTTTTCATACTAATTAATTACAATGATGTATAATTTAATAAAATAAAATTCTACCAAAAAAATTTAAAATAAAAATCAATTAATTGACATAACTAAAGCCCCATTTGATAACCATTTGGTTTTTGAAAATTATGTTTTTTCTCCCAATTTCCTTACCATGGTTTTCATATTTGTTAAGGACACATTTGAATTCTGAGACAACTTTCAAAAACAAAAACAAGTTTTTGAAAATAACTTTTTTTAGTTTTTGAAAATATGAGAAAAGGTAGATAACAAAACAAATAATAAACTTGTAGGTGAATGTAGTGTTTATAAGCTTAATTTTCAAAAATAAAAAATAAAAAACCAAATGATCAAACAAACGGTACCTAATAATTATTGTGATATGAAAAAGAAAAGGAAGGATATATTCTGAATAGAAAAAGGTAAAAATAATAGTTTCCTTTTCACAAGGTTCTTGTCAAACATTCTCTAACTTTCTTGCAATTCAGCTAGTACCTTCTTCTTTTAGCAATATTTTTGCCTTGCCAGGAAGTGTATAGTACTTATCTTGAAAATGAATTTTGTTTTAAATTATAAAGTTTTTTTTTTCCTTTATTTATCTGTTAAAACTGTAACGAACTTATCATATAAAAAAACATGAACTAGAATAAAATATTTTGACTGATTATCAAAATATAGAATTTAACCTTTAAAATGCCAACTCCTTATGTTTGGCTTTGAAATTATGATATTATTGTTGATTTTTTTTTTTTTTTTTAAATAAAAGAACTTGATAGCACTGGTTTGTTCATTTGCCCAATTAAGATGGGAATTATATTCTCACAGTGAAAATTAATTTAAATCAAAATAAAATTATATCTACCAAATATAATCGATCTAAATATGTTAATTAATCCTTTTTTGAGATCAAAGGTTTAAATCTCCATATATTCCACATTTGTTGGACTTAAAAGAAAGCTAATGAATATGCTAACTTTAATATAAAAATTAAGATCAGTCATATTAAAAGTCATGCAACTTTTGTATTTTGAATATATATATATATATATATATATATATATATATATATATATATATATATATTAAAGGACATAATTATATTTATAAAATCAATATGTTATTTTAGTGCTACCCATACTAATTGATAATATTTATTTATTTATTAGTACTCATATTTAATTACATGGTACAATTATGTTAAAAGAAGATACTATAAATCATTCCTGTATCAACCATCTAAGTATGTTTTATTTTCCTTTTTCTTTTTCTCTCTCTAAAAAATCACCTATTATATTTTTTTACTTAACTTTCAGTTGAAATTTGAGAGTTTTAACATCTTATTTGGAGTCTTAACTAGTTTCTAGGTGAATAAAGAAATTTTATTTTTAAGGTAAAATTTCCTCGGCTTCTAAGAAGAGAGAGAGAAAAGAATAGATTAGGCTAATTTTCTCTTAATTTCTAGTATTTTTTTTAACTAAAAAAAGGTATTTCTAGTACATGGAAAGTATGAATATTACTCTCATCGATCGCTAGTCACATTTGCAAGAATAGATCTAAAATAAAAAAAAAAAATGGAAAGGTACAAACATATATTAAACTAATAAGTAATAATATTAAGAAATAAAGTTTATAACCTTCAATATTATGATCCTCTTTTATAAAATGAAGTATACTTACATTTTGAATTAAAAAAAATATTTTCAAATTAAAATAAAACTTTGCAAAAAAATAAAACCTCAGTAATTATGAGTTTTTTTTAATAAAAAATTATATATAAATATAACAAATTGAAATTCTAAGTTTTGGTCTCCAAACGTTGAGAGTTTTGTCAAACATTTTTTTTTTTCGGGTTAGGTTACAAGTTTAATCGTTAAAATTTTAGGTATGTGTTAAATAGGGAATCTTGAACTTTAAGGAAAATTAACCCGAAACATACAAGTTTTCACAAAAAATAAGCTAAGAATAAAGGACAAAATACATATATTTTTGACACTTATCAATAACCTTCAAATGACCTTATGCTAGGGAAATTTTTTTTGTGATTCATGTGAATGGATCGCTTCAGTCTTCCAAGACTCGAAAGCGCGAAGCATGGTAGGCTTGCCCAAGGAGTATAGCATAGACGTTGTGTGCTGGCAAAAAGAGTCTTCCTAGAATTTTTAGTGTCGAGTTGTCACAACTAAATTTTTTAGTCATAACTAGACATTTAAGTTGATGTCCTTCTCATTTATAATCTGATCAACAGAGGAGTACCCTGGTTAATATTCAAAATTTCACCTTAAGGAATTTCTTGGGAATAGGGTTGACCATGAAAACTTTTTCCAACGTGTGTAGCTTTTATTTCCCTTTTCCCCCTTCTTTTCCTTTTAGTTAAAACTCTCAATATGCTAAAGAAGTTTAATTAATTCAATTAAAGTTAAATGTTATATGATTGCAAAGGTGTTATTTGAAGCACAAACAACCTATCTTTTCAATCCATATACTTTTTTTTTTTTTTTTTTGAAAAATCCATATACTTTAATATTACGTAAGTTTTAAATATTTTAATTCATATATACTGTGAAAAGATAGGTTGTTTTTTTTTTTGAAATATTAAATCCCACTCTCAACACATTTAATATTTCAAAAAAAAAAAAAAAAAAAACAACCTAGTGGCGTTTATTTAAAACTTATACGTAATATTGACATTTTACTATATAATTTTGAGGATCAATGACGAGGATGTTAAAATTAGTGCAAACTTGGTAGGCAAGTAGTTTAATTTAGTTAAAATATACTTGTGTAGAAAGTAATGGGTTAGTGGCATTTATTTAGGATAGTGGCTTCTAATTTGGAGGAATGTGACTTAGTAAGGTTAATTTAAGAGATTTTCAAGGTTAGTGGGTCAGTGGGTGTTCATTTTACTTTCCTATAAATTTGTGTAATTTTTTTTCATTTCAATACATCAAAACTCAATTCTGAAATTACAGAATTGGACAAAGCGGAGCCTATTAGTAATGCCCGGTTGGCGTCGGTATCTTATTTGTGGATTGCGAAAGGAGTTTATGCCATTTATTTCTTCGATACAAGTTGGGTAAATCAACCTTCTATCATTGAGCTGGGAAAACTTGCTCTCAAATCAGGAAGCGTTGATGAAACAAATGCTTGGCAACAACAAGCAAATTCACTACGAGGTGGAAGCTGCTGTTTATGCAAAAGATAAAGGAAAAGTTAATTCTTCTGCCAAGCGTTCTTCAAATGATAGCAAGGATTCCAAGGTTGAACGGCGGTCCAAGGGCAATTTAAAAGGATGTTTTAGGTGCGGCAAGCCAGGACACATCAAACGTGATTGTCGGGTGAAGGTGGTGTGTCATCGTTGTGGAAATCAAGTCATATTAGACCAAATTTTCGGGTGAATATCAAAGAATCAGAAGCAAATGTTGTATAGGAAAGTAACAAACCTGAACAACTTACTTGGGAACAATGCTTGTCAATTGAAACTTTTGATCAACCCATTAATTTGCATGCTAATACTTCTATAGATTATGATGAGGATTGGATTATTGATTCTGGTTGTTCTCATCATGCTACTGGAAATGTTTCTCTTCTCTCTGATGTCCATACCCATCAGGGAAAAAGAGTTATTGCAACGACCAATAATTCCTCACATCCTATTGTTGAAGAAGGGCGTGTTAATGTTAAGGATGATGCACCGAATGTTGCTGGTGTTTCTCTTGAAGATGTTTATCATGTTCCAGGTCTAAAGAAGAATTTGGTTTCAGTCTCTCAGATTGCTGACTCTGGGAGGTACGTTCTATTTGGTCCAAATGATGTGAAAATTGTTTCTAATATTAAGCAATTTGAAGTTGATGTTTTATTAACCAGAAAGAGGAAAGATTCTCTCTATGTTTTGTCTGCAAGTGATGCTTGTGTTGGAAAGACAGGTCAGAATGATAGTGCAACACTTTGGCATTCTCGACTAGGCCATGTTGGTTATCAATTACTACAAAGAATTTCTATGAAAAAGCTTCTTGACGGTGTTCCTCTCTTTAAAGAAATTCATCACGATGTGGTTTGTCCTGGTTGTCAATTTGGGAAATCACATCGTCTTCCTTTCCCAAATTCAAATAACAGGGCTACTGTTGGATTGCATTTGGTTCATTTAGATTTGATGGGGCCAACTAGAACACCCAGTTATTCTGGTTGTCGTTATGTGATGGTTTTTGTGGACGATTTTTCTCGATTCATGTGGGTGTATTTCTTGAAAGCTAAAAGTGAGACTTTCTCCAAGTTTGTCCAGTTCAAGTAGCAAGTGGAAAATGAATTTATGTTGCCAATAAAGTGTCTTCGCACAGATAATGGGGGAGAGTACATGTCTGATC
The DNA here is from genome assembly GCA_017139565.1 of Luffa aegyptiaca. Classification (NCBI taxonomy): domain Eukaryota; kingdom Viridiplantae; phylum Streptophyta; class Magnoliopsida; order Cucurbitales; family Cucurbitaceae; genus Luffa; species Luffa aegyptiaca. The sequence goes on along the minus strand of CM029407.1, from coordinate 12,608,885 downwards.
AATTTCAGAATTATTGCAAAGAGCATGGAATTCAACGCCAAATGACATGTTCTGACACTCCACAACAAAATGGAGTTGCTGAATGTAAATTAGCACATTTTACATCTATGTGCTTGTGTTGGTTGCATGCAAAGAACCTTTCAAGGGAGCTTTGGGCAGTAGCTATTCAATCAGCTTGTCACATCATAAATCGTCTACCTCCATGGACGGGATCGAATCTGTCTCCTTTTGAGATATTATATCATCATAAACCTAATGTGAGTTAGCTTCGAGTTTTTGGGTCAATTTGTTATGTTCTTGTTTCAAAGAATAAGTGTACTAAACTTGACCCAAAGGCAAGACGTTGTATTTTTGTTGGATATGATACTCACAGGAAAGGATTGAAATGTATGGATCCAAGTACAAGAGAAGTTGTTGTTTCTCGAGATGTGATATTTGATGAAGTTTCGTCACATAAAATGGATACAAGTTCAAAGAAAGGTGTTGTTGACTTATCGTCTTTCTTTACTAATGATGCCTCAGATGAAAAGGAGATCAATACCAGTATTGGAGAATATAATCAAACAGATGAAGATGCAAAGACTGTTGTTCGAAGATCTTCTAGGCAAAGAACACGACCCAGTTATTTATCTGATTATGAGGTACAGTTAAATAGCTGTTCAATTGTATCTTTTTTTTTATGGGTGATATTTGTGAAGGTGAACCCAAGTCTTATAATGAAGCTAGAGATGTTTTTGAATGGGAAGAAGAAATGAAGGAGGAAATCTTGGCTCTAAACAAGAACGACACTTGGGAACTTGTTCCAAAGCCAAAGAATGTTGAGTTAGTTACTTGTAAATGGGTTTACAAGTTAAAGAAAAAGTCGGATGGTACTGTTGACAGGTATAAAGCTCGTTTTGTTGCTCGTGGTTTTTCACAACAATATGGTCTAGATTATGAAGAGGCATTCAGTCCTGTTGCTAAAATGGTAACTATTCGAACAATTATTTCATTAGCTGCTTACAAAGATTGGAAATTATGGCAGTTAGATGTGAAGAATGCTTTCCTTTATGGAGAGTTAGATCGAGACATTTTTATGGAACAACCTCAAGGTTTTGTTTCCAAAGAGTCTCCAAATTATGTGTGTCGACTCAAGAAGGCTTTATATGGTCTTAAGCAAGCTCCCCGTGCTTGGTATGGTAAAATTGCTCAATATCTTGAGTTCTGTGGATTCAGGTCTTCAAGCGCAGATTCAAGTCTGTTTGTTAAAAAGACAACTTCAGTATATACAATGCTTCTACTATATGTTGATGACATGATCATAACAGGTGATGATGAAGTTGAAATTAATAGTCTTTGAGATGCGTTGTCAATTCGTTTTGAAATGAAGAGTTTGGGTGAAGCAAGATGTTTTCTTGGCTTGGAGGTTGAAAGGTCAGATGGATACTTTGTCTCACAGAAAAGATATGCAGTGAGTTTATTGGATCGTTTTGACATGAATGAGTCAAAACCAATGACTACTCCTATGGAGCCATCTTTGAAGTTGACTAAGGAAGAAGGAAAACGATTGGCAAATGCAACACTTTTCCGACAACTTGTTGGTAGTCTAATTTATTTAACTATCACAAGACCTGACATTTCTTATTCTGTAGGTGTTGTTGCTCAATTTATGGATAAGCCATGTGAAACTCATTTAGTTGCTGCAAAGCAGATTCTTCGATATGTTAAGAGTACCTTATGTTTTGGCTTGTTGTATAAACAAGCTAAATCTTTCGTGTTAAGCGGTTTTGTTGATGCATATTGGGCTGGTGATGTAAATGACAGACGTTCCACAACTGGATACTGTTTTAGTACAGGCTCAGGGGCTATTTCATGGTGTAGTAAGAAGCAAGCCTCCGTTGCCCTTTCAAGTTGTGAAGCAGAATATGTAGTAGCCACTATGGCTACTCAAGAATGTATTTGGCTAAAAAGACTCATGGTAGAAATCTTTTCCAATTTGGACTATCCAGTTTGTATTTTCTGTGACAACGAAAGTGCAATCAAGCTTGCAGGGAATCCAGTGTTTCATGCTCGTACAAAGCACATTGAAACTCATTTTCATTTTGTTCGAGAGAAAGTTTTGATGCAAGACATCAAATTACAGAAGATACATTCCAAAGAGCAAGTTGCTGATATATTTACCAAGGCTCTTGGTAAATCCAAGTTTGAAGAACTTAGGAGTGCACTCGGAGTTGTTGATCGTATGTTTGCACTAAGGGGGAGTGTTAAAATTAGTGCAAACTTGGTAGGCGAGTAGTTTAATTTAGTTAAACTTTACTTGTATAGAAAGTAATGGTTAGTGGCATTTATTTAGGACAGTGGCTTCTAATTTGGAGGAATGTGACTTAGTAGGGGTGTAAAATGTTTGGGTCGGGTCGATTGTACGAATAGTTTGACCCGACCCGACCCGGTTCACAGTGACCCGAATCGGGTCGGGTCGGGTCGGTCCACCCACGTTTTTTTTTTTTTTTTTTTTTTTTTTTTTTTTTTTTTTTTCTTTTCTCTCTCTCTCTCTCTCTCTCTCTCTCTCTCTCTCTCCTAAGTTTCTTAATATACCCAGTTTCCCGCACAATCAACGCATAAATCTTTATTCCAAAGACGTGACAATCAAAACCCAGCTTTTCACATAATCATAGAAACATAAAGGAATTAAACAAAACAACACAATACATGAAATGATTCAATGGGGAATGCGAAGGTAAAGAGGGATAGGGTTGTGCTTGTTGGGAGGAGAATCCCAAACAGAGAAAGCACTTGATGAGTTCATCCATTTGTTTGAGATCTCTGGGTGATGCCTTTCTATCACATCCTTCAAGCTCTCTGTTGCGTTCACTCATTCCAATCCCTTCTTTGTGTATGTTTCTTCATTGAAATGACTTGTGAAGAACCTATCTGCCTCCAGCCTCCTGCATTTATAGGGTTTGTTTATAATTTCTAATCTTCACCTACTATACTTCCTTGATCATTGAAAGATGGAAACTAACAAAGTTTGAAGTCATCAAACTTTTGAGTAAAGGGCTTTCCGGGCTTCACTTCAGTTCCTGGGAAACTAACAAACAGAAATGAAAAACTCACAAGAATCAAATAATAGGCTCATAATAACAAGCTCCAGATTAATTCCAATAGGGGTGAATGCTTTTTTCACATAAACTCCCTTGGCTTTAGATTAAGGATATCATAATTGTTTTAGATAGAAAAGATGATAACTTGATAACAATCCCAAACAGGCTTGGGAGATTAAGAAAAAGACTACAGTTAGCCATAAAAATACAATTCAATACTGAAAACATGAATCCTATGGAATCTTTGTTTGAGGTTGATAATAGAGACCAAAAACCTCACAATACATAATCCCAAATCTCCCACGACAAGCACTCTATTGTTCTAAAAGCCTTCCAATTCATTCCTTCCTATTTCACCATTATTTACATCCAACCCTTAGGCTCATGACCTAAAATAACAATTGTATTCAATTAATGGAAGCAGATTGCACTTGTTAAAAGAGCATCTCAATCATCCCCAGCTTTAAAAAAATTGGATTGCAAATAGACGGGTAGACACAGAGCTCGAATACATAGCCACTAACTCTTCTGAAACAAACTTATAAGACCAACACAACAATTCATAGAAACAAATACGCAATGAGCCACTAAAACAGTAAAAGCCACATATCTAGCTTCAGAAAGTAAATGAATTCTAAAAATTTAAAATCTAAAACACACACTGACTACAGCTTCCATAAGTATGATGAGCACAATAATTTATATGCTTCTGATTTTTGTGTTCTAATCTTTTCATGTATGAGATGAGGCAAAGTTTTCAGCCATCTCCAAAGATAAGATTAATTTCTAATTTAATTTGATAAGATTAAAACTCTCATGCTAGTTCTCAAAAAAAAAAAAAAAAAAAAAAAACTCTCATGCTAAATTTGAGCCACCCATCTAAATAAATAGACAAATATTGAATTTTTTTCTAAAGTGAATTATAAGCTTACACATTTTTAACCCCAAATACTAAGCTAAATGAACAGGATGAGATATTACTCTCACTTTGTGGTGAAAATAAACACGAAAGGAACCACACACACCATCTATAATATAACATTCCGAGCAGGAATTAATCACAAAATATAGAGCCCATTTCATCTAAAGCAATTTTTTTAAAAGTGCCAAACCAGAGCCTTCAGCAGCGCTTCGTCTGCCCTTCTGCTTTAGAAATTTGGCCCAGCTGCGAGAATCTCATCTGTCAGCTTGTTGTCCTTGCCAATCTTGTAGTTGGTAAACATCTCAAAGTTCTTCTTGAACAAGCCACCCAGCTGAAGCAACGTATCCTTGTATGCCTTCTTGTTGGACCACTGCATCGCATCTCATAGACGTTAGCAACTCGAAATCGATTCTTATACTAGAAAATTGAGCATCAAAATTGGGTAAAAACGAGAGAAAGACAAAGAGCCTTAACAGATCCAACACCCATAGCAAGCACAAAATCCAACACAGAAAATAAGAAACCCCAAAATCCAACACCCACGGCAAGAACATAGAAGAAACCCCATAGCAAGCTCCCAATATAGAAAAGAATTTTGAAATCCTTACCCGACAGCAAGCTCCGACGGCGACGCGACTTAAACCAGACAGCAAGCTCCGATGGCGGCAAAAACCCAAACAGAACAATTACCCGATAACAAGCTCCAGAGGCGGCAGCGATGGCGAATAAAACCAGACGACACAGCTTCGATGGCGGCGAAAACCCAGAGAAAACCACAGCAAGCTGTACGAGAGAAGAGGCGAGGTGACAAGCGCGGGCAAAGAAGATGCGAGGACAAGCAGAGAGAAACTGATGGAGCTTAAGAGGAGAACTGCGAGGAGAGAAAAAGCGAACTTAAACTCGATCGAGTTGTCAACGTATAGGAATGGAGGGATTTGAACCTCTGACCTCTTGGTCGAGGATATATGTCAATTACCGCTGAGCAATGCTTGCTTTGGCAGATCAAACTGTAATGTAAACCAACTAAATACCATATTGATTGTGTATACTCAAAGGAGTGGTGGGCTCTTATAGGACATTGGTATATATCATAGATGAATATTTAGGGTCCGTTTGGAATACATACTAATTTAAATGTTTTTCAAGAATACATTTTTTAAAAAACATTTTGTATAAAAATTGTTTATAATTTAAACACTCATATGTTTGGTAGTATTTCCTTACAAATGTTTTTATACACAAGTTATTGTTTACTTAAGAAGTCTTTTTTAAAAAGTTGGTTTCAAGTGTTTCTTTCCAAATGATTTATTTATCAATCTCATTTTCTAATAAGTCATTTTTAATGGTTGCCAAACACTAGAAATTTTTTCAAAATGATTTATTTTCAAAATTAAACACTTGAAAAATTAAACCAAACACATCCTTAGTTATGGTTTGAAGGATGTATTATTGAGGGATCTTTCTTCCCCAATTGAAAAAGAGGATTTCTATTTGAATTCATCTGTTTTACTAAACTAATCCTTTAAACTCTCCATTTGGAATCAATAAGGCATAGATAAAATAATTTTGAATCCTATAATATAGAAAACTAGAAATGACTTTAAATGGTTTATATCGTTTGGAAGGAAAAAAATTTGGAGCAAAACCTTTAATTTTAATTTTTATTTCTCTTAAGAGGAATTGTTTCTGCTTCTCCTTTCTTGTTTTTTAGAAATATGAACCTTTGATAATTGCTTTCTATTTTTTGTTTCATGTTTTTAAGAAATGCTTTAAACAAAAAATCCATCCTCCATTTGGTTTTTGGTTTTTTATTTTTGAAAATTATGTTTGTTTTCTCCCAATTTCCTTACATGTTTTTCATTTTTGTTAAGGATACACTTGAATTCTTACTAAATTCCAAAAACAAAAACAAGTTTTTGAAAACTACGGCCCCGTTTGATAACCATTTCGTTTTTGGTTTTTGGTTTTTGAAAATTAAGCTTATACACACCTACTTTCACTTATAGGTTTCTTTATTGTAGTATCAACCTTCTTCATTGTTTTCAAAAACCAAGTCCAATTTTGAAAACAAAAAAAAGTAGTTTTCAAAAACTTGTTTTTGTTTTTAGAATTTGGCTAGGAATTCAAATGGATCCTTAACAAAGATGAAAGCCATGGTAGTGAATTTAGGAGAAAAGAAGCATAATTTTCAAAAACCAAAAACAAAAAACGAAATGGTTATCAAACGGGGCCTACTTTTTTCACTTTTCAAAAATTGACTTGGTTTTTGAAAACATGAGAAGAAGGATAACAAAGAAACTTATAAGGTGAAAGAAGTATTTATAAGCTTAATTTTCAAAAACAAAAAACAAAAAACCAAATGGTTATCAAACATGGCCTAATTTCTTGTTTTTTAGGTTTTCAAAAAAAAAAAAAATTATTTAATCATTTTGACTTTAAAATGCACAATAACTATACATAAGAAAAAATAATTTTATGTAAGCCTTCGACTTTTTTTTTTTTTTTTTTTTTTTTTTTTTTTTTTTTTTAATTTTATTGGAGAAAACAAGAATAAACTAGGGAAAAATACCTTTTTGGTCTCCGAGTTTTGAGGGATAAATGCGTTTGGTCCCTAAATTTTCAAAATAGACATTTTTAGTTCGAGTTTTGAAAAATAGGTTTGAAAGGTCTCTCATACTATTTTTATTATTTTTTAAAAAATTTTAATATAAAATTAATATTTTAATATTGAATGATATATTTTTTTTTTTAAAAAATAATTTCTCTCTCCCCACTCTCTCCCCTCTCTCTTCCCTCCAGTTTCTTTTCCTCTTCTTCGTCTTTTCCCCCCTCATCCCCCTCATCCCCACCATCTTCTACTTCCTTTCTCCTTCTCCCTCTCAATATGCTGCAGCAACAGTAGCGGTAACGGGCTCAGGATATTCGTCTTCTTCCCATTCCTCTTTCAACAAATGGTCGATACGTCCTATTTTGATCGGAATGACGAGAGTTTGCTGAATTCGAGATAGTGAGGAAGAGATGAGAAATCAGAGTAATTTGTAGATCTTGATTTAAGTTTGCAGGCGACTTTGATTTTGGAGTAGCCATCGATCATTTTTTTGGTTTCTTGAGTTTGGGGATTGGGAGAAGATTATAGTGGAAAATGGTGAAAAATGCTTGAAGATTTCTAAAGATTGATGGTGAGATTCAAATGGATGGTTCTTGTAAATTTTTCTTTGGAAATGGCAAGATTGAATTAAAGAAAGGAAGGAGTAGATATTATTAACATAATTTTTAAAAACTAAAGTTCACATCCCAGTGACCAGATAACATGCTTCCCATAACAAGAAATTGTGTATCAAATTTCATTTGACAATCAACAGGAGAAAACTTATGAAGTTCTAGAAGAAGAAAGAATGACTGATGAATTGATTTTTCTTTGGAGGTGTCGCTGCAGCGTATTGAGAGGTAGGAGAGGAGATTGGAGAGGAGATTGGAGAGGAAGAAGAAACGATTGTGAAGAAGGACCTTTTAAACCTATTTTTCAAAATTTAGGGACTAAAAAAGTCTATTTTGAAAACTCAGGGACCAAACACACTTATCTCTCAAAATTCAGGGACCAAAAAGGTATTTTTCCCAATAAACTAATTATAGATGGCTGATAGCTCACAAAATGAGCTATTTTTCCCGGTTTTTTATAGTTAGTCTTTGAGATTTATTTGGACATTTTTATAGTCTTTTGGGTTTAATTGGTATGAATTGAAGTTTGGGATGAATTGGAGCATTTGGAAGTTGTACGAGTGTTTGGGACGAGAAAAGAGGCAAAGGAAGAAAAGAAGAATCAATACAAGTTCTGCAACAACCATTTGACTCAAGAGGATAGCGTCGAGATCACGCTCCCCCATGGCGTCTCAAAAGCGTCTCGACGTTGCTGCAACCATTAGTCAAACCATAAATCTTGAGGGCACAACGTCAAGACACTGTTAATTTTTTTTTTCTCTAGAATTCAACCTTTCAAATGAGAGGATGATAATTTAAATCTTCAACCCTATCAAGTAACTTGGCAGTTTATTAACCTACGTAGGGTGATTATAAAACTAACTAAATGGTATTTGTTAGAAATTTCAATATAATTCCATGTAATTTGGAATAATCATTGATTTCAAATCAATGTTCATTATTTGTTGAACTATAAAGAAGCTTGGAATTAAAAATTTATGATACATAGCCATTGTTGTAGATTGATTTTTTTTATGTCCATATATAAACACATTTTTTTTTCCTTTGCCACAGCAAGCATAGTTCAACGGTAATTGGCATGTATCCTCGATCAAAAGGTCAGAGGTTCGAATCCCCCACCCCCATATGTTGATGTACAAAAAAAAAACATTTTGGAAGTAGAGAAACACCCTGACGTGATTTGGTTTTCTTAAACCACATCCATGGTCACATTTAGAGATTAAAATTTACTGAAGAAAAGTTGATACACAATAAATCAGTAATGATGCCAACTTGATCATAACACATTAATTAAATTATTATAAATCTCTCTTAAAAAGATAGGAGGTTTTTGAATTCTCACCGTACCATTTGTTTGAATTAGAAAAGCATAATAAAACAATGCCTTATGCTAATTAATAAAAAGAGCTCATTTCTTTCTCTTAGCTATAGTCTTGTAGATGTCACTCTTTTGAATGCATGCTTCTTCAAACAAGTTCTCCTTGCACGTAGATGTCTAATCTAACTCATTTCAATAGGATATTAGTTTTCTCTCAAGATTAGATTTAAATAAACAAAGATATTGAAACAAGGAGAGTAAATAAACTTGCATATCTTTATTGATCAATGCAAGGCTCTATAAATAGCCTTATGATAACAGATGCCTTAGTAACTAACTAACAATCTTAACAACTTACATCTTCTTTAACTCTAATACTCCCCCTCAAGATGGAAGCATTATGTTTGTAATGCCCATCTTGGACAATAAAAATGTAAAAGAAGAAGAAGGTAAAACTTTGGTGAAGACATCTGCTAGTTGAAGGTTTGAACGTATGGGCAAAAGTTTGATAAAACCAGCAGCTACCTTTTCTCTAATGAAGTGGCAGTCAAGTTCTATGTGTTTTGTTCTTTCATGAAAGATGGGGTTAGTGGCAATGTGCATAGCAGCAGTATTGTCACAAAACAGTAATGAGGGACAAGGAGAATCAATGCGCAAGTCTGTCAACAATTGGTGAATCCACATAACTTCACAAGCCGTAGCAGCCATTGCCCTGTATTCGGCCTCAGCAGAGGATCTTGATACAGTACACTGCTTCTTAGCTTTCCACGAAACCAAAGCCTCTCCCAAGAACACACAGAAGCCGGTAGTAGATCTTCGAGAGTCTGGGCAAGAAGCCCAATCGGCGTCAGAGAAAGCTTTTATTTGAAAGGATGAAGAGGCAGGGAGAAAGATGCCCTGTCCTGGAGAACCTTTCAAGTAGCGTAGGAGAACATGAACTGCCTGCAGGTGAGGAATTCTCGGACAAGCCACAAATTGGCTGAGTTTGTGTACAGCAAATGAAATGTCCGGCCTGGAGATTATCAAGTATAAAAGCTTGCCAATGAGCTGTCGATAATGAGTGGAATCATGTAATGACTCACCTTGATCAGCAGGTTGGTCGGATCCATAGGCAGTGTAGAAGGCTTAGCAGCCAATAGTCCAGCTTTTTCTATAAGCTGTAAGGAATATTTGCGTTGAGACAGAAAAATGCCCTTGGATGTCCTTGCTATTTCAAGTCCCAAAAAGTATCTCAGCTGGCCAAGATCTTTCAGTTTGAAAGCAACATGTAAATGTGCCTTTAAGGAGTTGATAGCTTCGATTGAAGCACCCGTGATGATGATGTCATCTACATACACAAGGAGGGCGAGGAAAAAATGACCGGAACCCTTTGTGAATAGAGAGTAATCTGACTTGGATTGTTTGAAACCAAGGGATAATAAGGCACCAGAGAATTTATCGAACCATTGCCTTGAAGCTTGCTTCAAACCATAAATTGACTTTTGCAATTTACAAACCAAACGTTCCCCCTGAGGACAAAATTTGTGATGTTTGTAGCCTAATGGTAAATCCATGAATACTTCCTCGAAGAGATCGCCGTTGAGGAAGGCATTATTGACATCAAGTTGGACCAAAGGCCATTGATGAGAGGCCGCAACCGTGAGCAAGACTTTAATGGGGACTAACTTGGCCACAGGTGAGAAGGTTTCTGTATAATCGAGACCTTCTTTCTGTGTGTATCCTTTTGCAACGAGGCGGGCTTTATATCTCTCAATGGAGCCATCAGCCTTGTGTTTGACTTTGTATACCCATTTACACCCGATGGAGTGTTTGTCTTGAGGGAGTGACTGAACTGTCCATGTGTGATTATCCTCCATAGCCTGAAGTTCAGCATACATGGCAAGACTCCAGTGCTCAAATGGAATAGCCTGGTGATAGAACTGAGGTTCAAATGTGGAGGAAACATTCAACACAAACGGGCGAAATCCAGGAGATAACTTGTCGTAGGACAGATAATTTTGCAAGGGGTATTTTGTTCCTCGGGACTGAATAGAGTTGGAGTGCAATAAGCTACAATGGAAATCTTTGAGATACTTAGGAGTTGTATGTTGCCTGCTTGAACGACGAGGGCCAGTGACATTGGGAACCAATGTTTGAGAATTGGATGCAGCAGTGGGCGCATCAAAGACAGAAGATGCAACAACCTGATCATCAACGGTAATGGGAACCTCATTATTTGGCTGTGCAACATCCATATCAAGATCTCCAGGTGTAACAACAACCTGATCAGAGGTTGAATGAGCGTCATCAACATTAGGGACTCCATCAGTCTCAGCAGGAGTATCCACAAGGACAGTGTCAGTGACAGGGGCTTGAATTGAAGTGATGCTAGTCAGGTCGCAGCTAGAAGACTGATCTGGACAATCAGTGTAGTTTGAAGATCTAGGTAAGACTAGATCAGGAAACGGGTTATCAGTGTCAGTGTCTTTTTTCTCATTGACACTATGAAAAGGAAATATGCTTACAAAAAAGGTGACATCCCTTGATATGAAGAATTTCTTTTGCTGTAAGTCATAAAGCTTAAAGCCTTTGACATCAGGTGGATAGCCAACGAAGACTGCAGGTGTTGCTCGAGGCGTGAACTTTGTTCTGTGAGACAATAAGGTTGATGCAAAACAAAGTGAACCAAAAACACGCAGTTGGGAATAATCAGGAGTAGTCTTATGTAGACAATAGTATGGAGTTTTCCACGACAGAATAGAGGATGGAGTGCGGTTGATTAAGTAAGAAGCTGTCAACACACACTCGCCCCAAAAAGCTATAGGTACCTGTGATTGGAAAAGAAGTGCCCGTGCCACATTTAGAAGATGTTGATGCTTCCTCTCGACAACTGAGTTTTGCTCAGGATGTTCAACACAAGAATGTTGGTGGATGACTCCTTTAGACTAGAAAAAATCAGTGAATGATAATTCGGGAGCATTGTCGGAGCGGAAGGCCTTGATTGTCTTGTGGTACTGAGTTTCTACATATGTAAAAAAGTTAGGGACAATCTTTAGAGCATCCGACTTATTTTTCATGAGGAATAGCCGCGTATATCTTGAGGAGTCATCAACAATGGAAAGAAAGAAACCGTGTCCTGAATGTGTTGGTGTCTTGAACGGGCCCCAAGTATCACAATGGACAAGGTCAAAAGGATCAACAGCAATGTGATTGTGAGAAGAAAAAGAAAGTCGCCGTTGTTTGGCCAGGGGACAAATGAGACAAGGCTTAGAATCTATAGAATGTAAAGACAAAGTTCCTTTCAGTGCATTTAGATGGCGAAAAGAAGGATGACCAAGACGGTCATGCCATATCAGAGAGTTACACTTTGAAACAGCATTACAAGAAACATTCAAATTCGAAACAAATTTAGAGTTAGAACTATCCAGTGGTTGGTCTCGGTCCAGTAAGTATAAGCCTTGTGACTTCCTAGCCTTGCCAATCATCCTTAAACAAGACTTGTCCTGAATTATGCAATAATTATCAATAAAGCTGAGCACAATCGGTAGACTAGCAGACAGGGCACTGACTGATATGAGATTGAAAGTAAATTCAGGGACATATAACACCCTCTCCAAGGAAAGAAGGGGAGACAGGCATACAGTACCAACATAGTCCACTGCTAAACGACTTTGGTTCGGTAAAGTAACTGAAAAGCCTGATACCTTTTCTAAAGATGCAAATAAGTCTCTAGAATAGCAAATGTGCGCAGAGGCACCAGAATCAACAATCCATGAATGAGAAGTGGGAGTGAAAGACGAACATGTACCTGCGACATGAGCCTTCTCAGTGGAAGACTCAGTTTCAGCTTTACCAGCAGAGGCCAAGTGCGTCTGGAGGATATTCAGTAATCCCTGATATTGCTCCGGAGTCAAAGAAGGCGTGCTTGTGGAATCCCCTTTGACAGTCGAAGGGGTGGTCTTCTGATTTCGATAGCCTGGCGGATACCCATGGATCTTGTAGCACTTGTCTACAGTGTGGCCGAGGGTATTACAATGGGTGCAGTAAGGACGCTCCTTCTTCTTGTAATTCTACGAACGAGAATTTGAATTATTCGAATTTGGATGGGAGTTCTTGGCAAGCTGGACAATAGCTTCAGTCGGAGGTGCCGAAGGCGTTGGAACAGTCGTGGAAGCACGTTGATCGACTTCTTGAGCTACGAGAGAGAAAAGCCCGAGTAATGGTTGGCTTCGGTTCCATTAATAAGAGTTGTGTTCGAATTTGTCCGAAAGATTCGTTCAGACCCATCAAGAACGCCATCACATGTTCGGTTTGAAAGTATTGCGTGAGATCTTTGACACCTCCACAGGTACATTTACCGCAAGAGCAAGTAGGCCGATACGAAATCAGTTCGTTCTTACTGCACCCATTTGACCTTGAACAAGATTGGAGATTTCCCTTCGAAGCTGAAAAATGCGAGGTCTGTTTTTGCGCTGATACCTCTGCTGAAGATCGATCCAAATTTCCCGGGCGGTGTCTGCAAAATTGACACTAGTGGAAATTTCCTTAGATAAGGCATTGATGATCCATGCATTGACAACGCCATTGCAAATCTTCCAAGAATACAAGAGATCTCCAGTCGGTTTTTCGATCTTTCCGTCCACAAACCCTTCCTTGTTCTTGACCATTAAGCCCAAAAGCATGGCCTGACTCCAGGATATATAGTTTGTTTCGGTGAGTAATTTAGAAACGAGAATGAGATTGGTTCCATCTGAGTGATGAAGAAAATAAGGGTTGACATACTGATCAATCACGGATTGATTCGTGGGTTGATTAGTAGAAGAGGAAGAAATAGGATCATCTCCAGCCATTTGGACGGAGGAACAATGAAATTCTGAGAAAGAAAAGACTCTCCAGGGAAGCGATTATCCAACTGTGATACCATATAGAAACAAGGAGAGTAAATAAACTTGCATATCTTTATTGATCAATGCAAGACTCTATAAATAGTCTTATGATAACAGATGCCTTAGTAACTAACTAACAATCTTAACAACTTACATCTTCTTTAACTCTAATAAAAGAGAATAAAAGAACTTTATATCAATATTTTTTTAAAAAAACTTTATATAAAAATAATAATAAAAAAAACCCTCTCTTCACAATAATTTACCAATATAGCTCACTTAAAGATAAAAAGAAAGCATTTGTTTTTCTAAAATTTTGCCAATGAAAGTTAAATTAGTAAAAAATAATAACCTCCCTCCGTTGGATTTTCATGTTTCTATTGAGTGCTTTTAAAAAATAAATTTTTAAAAAAATATATGTTAAGCTCACGATTGAATTCAGACATTTTTAGTTAAAGGAAAAAAAATACATTTTTGGTCCCTAAGGTTTGAGTTAGGTTTCATTTTGGTTCCTAAGTTTTACAACTCTGCATTTGAGGTTTGGATTTCGTTTCATTTTGACCACTCCATCCAATTTCTGTTAATTACTAACCGATGGTTGATGTGACACCATTATTTAATTTTATTTAAAAAATATTTCTTTAACTTTTAAAATAAAATAATAATAAATTAATTAAATTATTATTATTTTTTATTATTTCATTTACCTCTCCCTCCTTATTCTTCTTCAAGTCTTGCCACTAGTCGTCGGCCTCCGCTCACCGTTGGTCGTCGTCGGCAACGACGGTGGTGGCTGACGGTTGGTGGCAAGGACTTGAAGCAGAAGAGAAATGAAATAATAAAAAAATAATAATATTTTAATTAATTTATTATTATTTTATTTTTAAAATTTAAAGAAATAATTTTTTAAATAAAAAATTGTGTCACGTCAGCAATTCGTTAATAATTAACGGAAAATTGGACGGAGGGACCAAAATAAAACGAAATTCAAACCTTAAGGGCTAAAATGTCGAGATTTAAAACTTAGGAACCAAAATGAAACCTAACCCAAACCTCGGGACTAGGGGTGTTCATCGATCGGTCGGTTTTCCAGAAATCTGGAAATCGACCACTTCCGATGGGTGCTGCCAGCCGACCGACCGAACAGTCGGTTCGATCGGTTAGTTCGGTCGGTTTTTTTTAAGATCACGAGAATTGAGATGAAGAATGGCGGTCAGTCGGTCGGTAAGTTATGTGTTTTTTTTTTAAAATGGTTTTTTTATATATAAATATATTGGACAGTCGGTCGGTGATGTATTTTTAAAAAAAAAAATGGTTTTTTTTTTATATAGATAGATATATGGGTCGGTCGGTCGTTTATGTGTAAAATTGTTTGGCCGACTGACCGACTGACCGGTCTCCCCAATGTAAGAATCGACGCCGACCGACTTGGTCGGCTAACCGACCGACCGCCGTCAGTTCGGTCGGTTTCTGTCGGTCGTGTCGGTTTTCAGTCTGAAGATGAACACCCCTACTCGAAACCAAAAATGTATTTTTCCTTAATTAAAATTTGATTTTAGATACTTTATTGGTTGAGTTTTATAGGATTTAAAGTAAATTCTTATACTAAATTTTGATCAAAAGTTTAAAGTAAACTTTTTATTGTCAAAAAAAAAAAAAAAAGAAAAAAAGTTTAAAGTAAACTTCAGTCATCGAACCGAACACTAGGACAAAAATAAAAAAAAATATTAAAAAAATTTATATCACGTACAATCCACGTGCTAAATTATTAGGTTTAAAAGTGTTAAATGAAGTTGAAATAATTTAGAAAAGCAATTTTAATGATCATACTTTATGGATTGCCAACTAATATTGTCTCATAGATTTTGAACATTACATAACAAAGTGTTTGGTAGTTGATACTTGGAATTCAGGCCCCTCTACTCTTTATTTTCTTTATATATTTATATCGGAAAAGACCCTTCTGCATAAATCCAGTATCTTCTTTCATTTAATTCTTTTTTCTCTTTTTAAAAAGATTTCGTTTATGTATTTGTCTCATTTGTTCCTTTTTTTTTCCCTATATGTAAGAAGGGCTTTAGGAAAAAGGAAAGAAAAAAAAAAAGTTAAAAATACGAACTCTAAAAATAATTTCATGTTTAAAATAAACTCTCAACTTTCATTTTTTAATTACCTATTGGTAACTTGCCAACATGAACCAACATAAATCTTGTACCGATGAACAAGAGGTCTGTGGTTCGAGGCTCCTATCCCACATGTTGTCAAAAAGAAAAAAATAAAAATTAGACATGTAACTTCTACGTGATGTTTAGCCGCACCACAAAAAGTGCTTATGAGATTAAAAAAAAAAAAACACTTTAATTATGTTTTTTTTCTAATTTCTTTTTACAGAAACGGTACTTGAATTTAGTTTAGTCCCAAAGATTATTGCATTTTTGCCCTCTCCAGCTATTTATTTATTTTTTTTAAGTTTTGAAAAACATTTTTGAAATATAGAGCACATGATAAAGAAGATTAGTATTAAATAAGTATTAACAAAAGAAGAAAAAAAGAATCAAAGATCTGTTTGTTAATGTTTTTGGTTTTTTGTTTTTGAAAAACAAAACCCAACACTACTTTTAGTCTATTTTCTAAAAATTTAAAATCAGAACATGCTTGGGAAAAGTTTCATATTTTCTGTTTTTGAAGAGAGAACCATATTTGTTCAACCATAGTTTTTTTTAATTAATTAATTATCTATTTTTTTATGTTATAACTACATTTTTCAAAAGTTATCACTATATTAATATTTATAAAATATTAAAGAGAAAGAGAGAGACAAAAAAATTTTAGAGAGATAAAATAGTTAGAGAGAGAACACTACAAGAAATAGGCCTTTTAGCGACAAATTCTTAGTGACGAAAGTAGAATCATTGCATGTGGTCAATGACCAAAGCTTGATATTGTCCCACATTTGTGACGAAATATCTATTCATCGCATAATATTGTGACAAAAAATTCTAAAGTGTCGCAAGTCCAGTAATGTGCCCAAGAATAATATTATGGGGAATTGTAGTAAATGGCTAGAAAATATACCCCCTCTTGTTTTTTGGCTAAGGAAGTTCAATAATTGCAGACATGGCTTCCACCTTTTTAGGAACTGCTTTCTGGATTTTTTTTTCCAATTTTACCCCTGGTATATACGTCTATACACAAACGCCGTTAACAGCTGCATAAAGATTTTCCCCCATTTTTCGGGTGGATGCACCCTGATTTACAGGGATTTCGGGTTTTGATATCCCTCCAACGGTCAAACAAGATTTTCCTATATTTTAGGCTTCTTCTATCTCTCCAACCATAAGAAAAGATTTCGTTTGTTAAGTTCCATTAATCTTCCTATATTTTTCCCTCATATAAATATCATAGTTTAATTTATTTGTTTTTTGCATATCATGATCAAAATAGTGGCTGTAAACGGTGTAAATAATATATGTATATATCAGTACATACCACTCTGACGAGGCCAACTTCTTCAACTACATCTTTCTTAATCTGTTTGTTTTTTTTCCTTGCAGGTCCTTCTTAACAGCATCCTGAGGTATTTTCACAATAAAAAACAATCAAATTATAACATGTCACAAGGGGTTGGATGTAGTTGGCCTTTTTCACATAAATCACGAAATATTGCCAAAAAAAAAAAAAAAAAACAAATCCCTAAAATCAAGGGATTATCTATAAAGTAGGGGGAGACACAACTTATATACTGGCATGACTAATATGCATGTATATAATAGTACAGACAGACAACATAGTGTCATTCAATAGGCATTCCAGCACACTTTCACCCTTTAATACACAGGACAGAGTTATATCCAGATACATACATCTCAATTTTTGGCTCCAGTACACACAAGCAGGTCATAAACGGTATAAATAATATATGTATATATCAGTACATACCGCTCTGACGGGTCAACTTCTTCAACTACATCTTTCTTAATCTGTTTGTTCTTTTTTTTTCCTTGCAAGGTCCTTCTTAACAGCATCCTGTAGGATTTTTACAATAAAAAAATAATCAAATTATAATAACATGTCACAAGGGGTGGATGTAGTTGGCCTTTTTCACATAAATCACGAAATATTGCAAAAAAAAAAAAAAAAAAAACCCTAAAATCAAGGGATTGTCTATAAAGTAGGGGGAGGTCGTTGCAAATATAAGGGAAGGGAAATGAAGCTGTTACCTTAGTTCAAATTTTTTGGTACAGTCCTCACGTAGAAGAAGAATCGATTGAGCATGCAAAAGATGGTCGTCGGTGCGGTGGGGGAAGGTCGTCGGCACGGCGGAGGTGGATCGTCGGCGTGATGTGAGAGGTAGGTAGCGATATACACTCTGTTTGGAGGTGGGAAATGGTGGGGAATGGAGGTTTTTGGCTCTCAAGGGTTTCGAGGTGTGGAAGACGAAGATGGACCGATGGGGTGGAGCGAATGCATGAGGGCGGTTTTGCAACATTTAAGGTATTATCTTTTTAGTTGATTCAATTCCTGGGCAATTACTAACGTGTTCTTAGTTGTTTTTTAAGTTTAGATTTTCTTAGTTGTAGGTAGTATATCTTCTGATTTAGAGGACTGTTTTTTCCAATCAACACATTCCGAAGGTGTTTCTCTCTACTGAGGGAGGTTGAACTTTGTACTCTTTCCCCAATAAAGGTATTGACTCATTTTTCCGGGAAACAAATTTTTCCAGTAGAAAACGATTGTTTCTTGGATTTTTTAATTTCAAACTTCAAAATAGAAACAATATGATCCATCTAGATTTTCAAATTAGTTTCTTAGATTTTTGAATTTCAAACTTCCTAAAATGTCTCCAACTTATTTTTAGGGGTGTATTTTATCTCTCTTAAACTCTGCTTAAACTCTGATTTTAGTTTTTTTTTTTGAAATAAACTCTGATTTTAGTTTTAAACGTTAAGAACACGTTAGGCAGTTTGTTGGGGGGCATTTTTGTCTTCTAGAAATAGAGATTTATTAATTAGTAAATCGTTTAGCCATCTATTTAATTTATAAACGTTTGTAGCCATTTTTCAAGCCACCTATTTATTTTTAGCCACTTTTCTTGTTGCCCCTAATATTATTTTGTTCTAGCTTATTTTTGTAACACTGCAGCTTTACATGAAAGCTAGTACATGTGTATATACTAACCACATATTTGAACTCCTTCAAATATATTATTCTCTCAATTTATAAAGTTTAATCTTAAATCAAACTTTATATTATAATGTATCATCATACATTATATTAATTGTATCTCATACAATTTACTTAATTTCCCATAGTGAATTCGAACTATTCAAATTCTTTTTAAGACTAATCGTTCCTAATTATCCTTTACGAGCTAGTAGGGGGACCTAATGGACCTACAAGTCAAAAACTCCAATGATATGAGATTAATTGACTAAACTCTTTAATCAAATTAATCAACTTTCGTTACCTGTGGGTCACTCCACTAAAGACCCACGGTTGCACTCTTCTCACTGTAGAATATTTATGTGTCTATGGATATCGACCAGTTATAGTAAGTCAATCCTTCACGAGTGTTCCTAACTACAGTTAGGTCAAATTACTATTTTACCCCTGAGTTACCTCTATCTTTTTAAGTACTAGTGATCCTCTAATGAACAATTTGTTTATGATCCAACCAATAAACAGAAGTCCCTCTCGGGCTAGTGAGAGGGAAGGATCTCTTTGTTCAAGACTCGGAGTCACCACTTAAGGGAACACTCATCTACTTACCCTAGAGACGAGAAGGAGTGAATTCTATCTTGTGTTGTTATGTTCCCAGCCCCTCCACTCGGTCTTGTCCCCAAAATGGTAGGCTTATTGAGTCAGCGAACATCGGGCCACTCTCACCCATACAAATCAAAGGACAATCCCTCGCAGACAGGAGTTCATAATACACTCAGGATTAAGATTGAGTTACCTAGGTCATCCTATGAAATAATAATCTAATTAGTTAACGGTCTTACATCTAATGGTTATTATTTCTTGGTATGGTCTTATGCAAATTCATTGCACAGGATACCCCCACTTACATGTCTACTACATGGACGCTGTGGATCAATGCGTCTGTATCCTATACAAAATGGGCCGTATGCATAGTGTCATTAGGATAAGGTACCCAACCTTATCCCTACACTGTAGATCCTTTAGGTAGTTACTTGAACATTGATCCGGCCTGTATGTCTCCACATGAAGTTCAAGTTTCATTAGACAAGCTTGGATGCCAGTTTATTGGATTTTGGTCAATTATGCAATTCTAAAATAAAACACCAATAACCACTTTATTGGATAAACCTTAATAACACTTTATTGATATGTAAAAGATGTTTACATTTACTATCTAAGAGTTTTAGGGCATAAAACCCAACAGGTAGATCAAAAGTACTAAGCGAATAAATACATAAATGAAATTAGAGCATAATAATACATTGAATCAATTAAGTCATAAAAGCTAATGGCTACATCAAATAATACATTCAATCAATTAAGTCATAAAAGCTAATGGCTACATCAGTCCCTAAGAACAATGAGTTTAGTTATGCATAATTAAGAATAACAACATCTCATGCTAAAATCCATGAAAAAACTACGAAGGTAAGTGAAAGAAAACAAATCAAGTTTGACGTTGCGATGTCCCATTCCCAGTGCTATCTCCCAAGTTTCAAAAATCCTTTTCCTAGGCTCCAATGTTGTTTCTCTAACTTTCAAATTCGAAATCTTACTGTTAGGTTAAATTTT
This sequence comes from Luffa aegyptiaca, assembly GCA_017139565.1. Taxonomy (NCBI): domain Eukaryota; kingdom Viridiplantae; phylum Streptophyta; class Magnoliopsida; order Cucurbitales; family Cucurbitaceae; genus Luffa; species Luffa aegyptiaca. The sequence goes on along the minus strand of CM029407.1, from coordinate 12,588,707 downwards.
CACAAAAGAGAATCCCTTCATTGAGCTAAAAAAATGCATATATAAGATGTATCGAGGCTGCCAATAGTGATCATTGGTCAATTGACGCCAATTTTGGGCTTATTGATGTCGGCCACCGACCTATTAGTTTTGGTTGGTCAATTTTGAAGACGTTGGTTACATCAACCGACTGACCATATCGACAGTTGATTGGTTTTGTAGCTTTGACGAACTAAAAGAAAAAAAAGCGAAGAAATCATAAAATGATCAAAAAAAAAAGGAGAAAGGGAGGCGAAAATTACCCAAGATTCAACTGCACACATTTTTCTTTGACACTCTTCAACATTCGTTGCATTGAGACGCTCTTGGTAGCATCTCAACACTACCTGGATGAGTCTTCAGGCTTTGCTTTAACGTCTCAATGCTGTGGGCACGAGAATTATATTCTTGCTTTTTATTGGCGTTGAAACACTGGGACTGGTCTCAACAATGTCTCCTCAGGAATAAAGCCTTAGTTTCTACTTCCTTTGTGTAGTTGACTCAATTTCCTTGATAATTCCTTCAAAGTCTTGTTTTACTTCAATTTCTCGATTTGTACAAAATATAAAGAATTGTCCTTGAAAGTAGCCAAATAAACACCAAGACTAACAATAAATACATGAGAAAAATAGCTCAGAATGTGCCCTATTAGTGGCCGAAGCTTGTTTTTACATCGGTTGACATCTCATCATTTGTCTCTTGCTTCTAAAACACCGACATACAAAAGTCACCAACACAATACTTTTGACAATAAAGCCGTTTTATTTATATTTGGAGTTTAAGGGACAATCATTAGAATTATCAAGTTTTCTATTAATAAAAAAAAGTGTACTATTAAATTGTTGATAGTAAATTTTTAGGTGCCCTGTGGTCGAATCTCAAGTGTTTTGCATCACTTTTCTTAGTACTAGATCACCTTCTTTGAAACTCTATCTCTTTATTGTTGTGTTGTAGTACCGGACGATTCTATTCTTATAGTTTGCCATGTGAAGGCATGTAGTTTCATTGTGCTCTTCTAGTAGGTCTAAATTCAACCTTAAAGAATCTCCATTTTTTTAGGATTAAATTGTTCTAGCCTTTGCAAGCGAGGCCAATCTCAACTAGGACAACTACCTCAACCCCAAATTAGAGGGAGAAAGGTGTCTCACTTGTGGAGGTTCATGTAGTTGTTATGTACGTCGATAACACATTTGATAGCTCTTTTACCCATAATCCTTTCAATCTTTTTAGCTTCTTTTTTTTTCCAGGTTTTGTTTGATACTCTTGTTTACTCTATTGGCTTGTGGATGAGTCAGAAAGGAGCATTGATGTTTGTGTAGGTGTTAATATCACACATGCGGAAGCAATTTTGGATCTTAGGCACACAATTTGATCAATTTAATCCTTGAAGTCATGTTGTTCATAAGAACAAAAAACAGAGTAATAAGGCACCTACCTCTTGAAGCTCCCAATTCGTATAATCCGATGCTTTATAATTCACACGAACGGCTTTTGGAAAACCACTTGGATCTTCTCTACTATCCTCAGGCCTTAGAACGGATTGTGGGATCCTCAATTGATAGGAATTGGAAAGGAAAGCTTATGGGTATAAGCAAGTTTGAGAGTATGAACATGGAAGTTCTTGGGAGAATTTTGGCAGCATTTTAGGTTGAAGAAAATCCTACAATTCTCATAAGCTCATCCTCTATATATAGAGGGAAATCATGCAAAAAAATTGCACAAGAAATTGACAGCAATTTGGGATCATTTTGAGTCATAAGGTTAGGTGGTGCAAGAAGGCTAATTACAAGTGATTAGTCACTAAGCACCACCTCCAAAATTTGCTAATTTTTTGAATTTATTTTAAATTCAAAATTTGCAAATAAAATTCTGAATAATCCCACTTTCTTTTATTTTTATTTTAATTTAAATAACACTTTTATTCAATTAAAATAAAATAAAATCATTAATTTAATATCATATATATTAAATCAACATTACTTGTCAAATCCCGATTTTCTCCCAACGAATTTTCTCGAACATGAATCCCTATTCACATGTTTAATATTTAAATCATATTTAAATATATTCAACTCTCATTTTAAGTTTAATTCACAATTAAACTAATAAGTCGTTAAATATCGCATATAACCGACTTTTGTATCCTTTTCCAATTTTGAACGTTTCAAATATTAACCTATCATATTGTTCCAAGTTTTATTCCTATTGAGCTAGTAGAGGGACCTAATGGACCTACAGATCATGGGCTCCAACGAAATGATGATAACCGGTTAATCTCATTAACTTAGTCATTCATCGTTCGTTAGCTTCTGGGACACTCCACTATAGCCCGTAGCTGCACTCCCCTCACTGTAGATATATTTCTTGTCCACTTTAGATAACCATGATTAGTAAGTCGACCCTTCATCGGTTGTTCGTAACTAGGGCTAGGTCAAATGTCCGTTTTACCCCTATAGTTACATCTTGTTCCTTAAGTTCCACTGATCCTCTAATGAACAACTAGTTCGCGATACAATCACTGAACCAAGTCCCTCTCAAGGTTATGACAGGGCGGGGCCCCTTTGTTTAAGACTCGGAGTCAGCACTTAAGAGAACAACCTTTACTAACCCTAAAACGGGTAGTAGTGAATTCCGTCTTGCAAAGCTATGTCCCCAGCTATCTATTTAGTCTTATCCCCAAAATGGTAGGCTTATTGAGTCGGCGATGTTTGGCCACTCTCACACATGCAAATCAAAGGATAATCCTAAATAAACAGAAGTTCATAGTTAGCTCAGGATTAAGATCGAGTTACTTAGGTTATATGTATGAGATGTTCAGTTTCAACAGTAAACGGTTTTGTAAAGTGAAAGTGGCTTATCTCCTGGTCTGATCTCTATGCAAACTCTTTGAATAGGACACCCTCACTCACATGTCTTATACACGAACGATTAGGATCACATCGTCTGTCTTTAAATAACAAAGCGAGCCGCGCCAATAGTGTCCCCAGGATTAAGGTACCCAACCTTATCCATATACTATAGATCGTTTAGACTATTTACTTGAACTTGATCCATACTTATGTCACACATAAACTTCAAGTATACATAATATAGCCATGGGTTCTTAGTTTATTGGATTTGTGGTTATATTTAGGGAAAACAAATATATAGAAATAATACTTCATTGAAGCAAGTCAAATGTTACATTTACTATCTACGAGTTTTAGGGCATAAAACCCAACAGGATTAGCTATCCATGAATGGAATGTGGATGGTTTGTCTGACTATCTAATCATAAACGTAATCAATGAAATGTTAATTGCCTCAAATGCCTTCAGAAAAAGAGGCAAGAAAGATCATGAGATTGCCCAGCTGCTTGTTGCAGGATATTCACAGGGCAATTAAAACAATGGTGGGATCAATACTTGAAAGAAAGTGATCGTCAATATATCCTTAATCATTCCAGTACCGAGAAAAGAAAGCAAATTGTCAATATCAAGGTTGAGGGGTAATTACCCCAAACCATTGAAGTAGAGGAAAAGGTAGACGATGCAGTTAATACTCTCGTTTATACTTTAACAAATGCCTTTGTAGGTTATCCAGCTCAATATCAAGCTAGATTTGTTGAAATCCTTCTAAATTTAAAGTGTCCAACACTAGGAGATTTCAGATGGTACAAAGATATGTTTTTAAGCAAAGTCCTCATTCGACCTGACAGCAAAGGTCTTCCTAGTTACTTTGCAGAGAAAGTCAAAATTGATTTAAATACAAAATACGACGACAAAATTCCCTGGGATGATTTAACCTATGGGAATCTAACTTCATTTATAATAAGTGAGGGCATTAGACTGTGCAACGAATCAAAAGTACAAGCAAAATTAAGTAAATCCTTCGGATAAAAAAGAGCAGAGTTAGGAATTTTCTGCTAGCAGTATGGATGTGGAAAAATTATTCCACCATCTACACATAGAAGATCTGCTATCAAAAGATATCGAAAGCACCGAGAAAGACAAAACTACAGGCCATATAGGTCATTTCAAAAAAAATATTATAAAAGACGTTATAATAGTTATAATAAAAAACGTCAAACGTACAAAGGAAACTCAAAGAAAAAGATTCATTGCTACAAGTGTCGAGCCAATGGACATTATGCAAATAAATGTCCAATGAGGAAAAAGATCAATGAATTGGAAATAGATGATGATGTAAAAGGGCAACGTCTAAACATCATCCAATTCGATTCCGAGGAATCAAAAAGCTACAGTTTTGATGAAGGACAAATCTTAGAGCTTCAAGAAGAAACTGATTCATATTCCAGTAGTGAATATGAATAAGATGAGAAGGAAGGGAAAAGAGCTTGTGGAGGATGTATATATGTCTTAACACAAGACCAAGAAACTCTCCTTGACGTTGTTGACAAAATTAACAACGTAGAACTCAAGAAATCAATTCTTCATAGCCTCAAAGACTCAATCCTCGAAAAACGAGAGGAGGAAGATTTAAGTAACTTCAAACCATACGAATGGAAGGATGTTGTCAAAAAATTCGAAAACCCAAAGCCAGTTACAATTCAAGATCTTCAAGCTGAAATTAACAACTTAAAGAAAGAAGTAGCTCAGCTCAAAAGAGACACAGACAAAGAAATATTTCAACTTCGTCAAGATATGTCTCAACTCAAGACTGAAGCTGAAGCAGCTCCTACTGAAGAAGAAGAAGCATTTATTGGGGCTATATCAAATGTACGATTCCAAAAATGGTACTCCCTAGTAACTCTCAAGACTCATGATTTCAAAATAACATTGCAAGCCTTGATAGATTCAGGTGCCGATCAAAACTGCATTCAAGAAGGATTAATTCCCTCAATTTATTTTGAAAAAACTTCAGAAACACTTAGAGGTGCAAACGGTCAACAACTAATGATCAATTACAAACTATCAAAAGTCCATGTTTGCAACGAAGGAGTTTGCTTCGTAAATTCTTTTCTTTTAGTCAAAGACTTAGGACAAGAATCGATCCTAGGTACACCATTCCTCACTCAATTATATCCAATAACAATTTCAGAAGAAGGTATAATCTCTGACGTTTTAGGACAAGAGATAATATTTAAATTTACGAGTCCAATAACCCGTCATGAAATCCATAATCTACAAAAGGTAACAGTCCAAAATTCAATAAATGTTATAGAGAGTAAAGAAAAACAAATACAATTCTTAAAAGATGAAATCTCTTACAAAAAGATAGATGAAGAATTAAAAAGAAAATCAATACAAGATAAAATGACTTACTTTAAATCAAAATTAGAAAAAGAAGTTTGTTCAAATCTTCCAACTGCCTTTTGGAAACGAAAACAACATATTTTTAATCTTCCTTATATCAAAAACTTTGATGAAGATAAGATTCCAACAAAGGCTAGACCAATACAAATGAATTCTGATTTGCTAACTCATTGCAAAAAAGAAATAGATGATCTTTTGCAGAAAGGACTCATCAGATCTTCAAAGAACCCTTGGTCCTGTGCAACATTCTATGTCAATAATCAAGCAGAAAAGGAGCGAGGTGTTCCAAGGTTAGTCATTAATTACGTACAAACCTCTTGACAAAGTTTTGGAATGGATCATATATCCAATTTCGAACAAACAAGATTTACTAAAAAAGATTTCAAATTTAAAGATTTTCTCAAAATTTGACATGAAGTCAGGATTTTGGCAAATACAAATTTCTGAAAAGGATCGTTACAAAACTGACTTTCAATGTCCCTTTTGGTCAATATGAATGGAACGTTATGCCATTTGGATTAAAAAACGCTCCATCAGAATTTCAAAAAATTATGAATGATATATTCAATCCTTTTCAAGAATTTTCAATTGTCTATATTGATGACGTGTTGATATTTTCTCAAAACATAGATCAACACTTTAAACATCTCAATATATTTTTAGATATATATTGTTAAACGAAATGGTTTAGTAGTATCACTTCCAAAGATCAAACTATTTCAAACTCAAATCAGATTTTTGGGATTTGATGTTCATCTAGGTTTAATAAAACCTATTCAAAGATCAATTGAATTTGCTTCAAATTTTCCTGATCAAATTTTAGATAAAACTCAATTACAACGATTTTTAGGTTGCCTCAATTATGTTTCAGACTTTATTCAAAACCTAAGGCCTATATGTAAACACTACAAGAAAGAAGGGCTTTAGCGTAAAAAACCCAGCGACAAAACCTCAAACGTCGCAGTCATGCGACGAAACGAAGAATTAAGTCGCTAACATTGCGACGTTTTATTCCATTTCGACGCTCCATGAAAATTTCCAGACCTAGTGTTTGAGTTTGCGTCGAAAACTGCTTTTCGTCGCATCTACGTTGCGTCGAATGTGCTATTTTCGTCGCTTGCCCAGCGATGAAACCATTAGTTTCGACGCAACGACCAAAATTTCCCGCCAACAATTCAATTTTTTTTTGACAAAATAACCTGTCAGCGTCGAAACTCAATAAAATGTCGCAACAATCAGCGTTGAAATGACCGTTACGTCGCAAAGCCAGCGTCGAAAGCTTCATTTTCGTTGCAAAGTTCGGAAAAGACACCCACCTCGTGCAGTGTATTTTTCGTGTAAGGAACCCATCAGTCACTTTGAGGTTGCGACGAAATTGAGATTTTCGTCACAAGCCTTGCAACAAAATGAGGATTTTCGTCCCAAGGCCTCAACGAAATAAGGATTTTGGTCGCAGAGCCTTTTAAAAAAATCCAGAACTTTCATTTTCGTTCACTTGCTGCCTTTTTCTGCTCCCTTCGACTTCTTTCATCTTCTCTCTTCGAACCGTGCGTGCTGGGACCGTTGGAGAGCGTCGGAAAACGCGCCATAGCCGTCGGAGAGCGCCCAAAAACGATATTGACGTCGTGTGTAACTTCTCTCCCATTTTTGTTTCTTCCCATTTCCGTTTCTTCCCTTCCCATTTTCGTTTCTTGCCATCTTTCCCTAAGTTTTGTTCAAAAAAGAGTGTGAGATATATTTTTGGATTCAATTTCTAGTTTTTTTTTCTCAATTTCTAGTTTATTTAGGGTTAAATTTTGTTTTGAAAGTTTTTTGTTACTTTTGTTGTGTAGAAATTTTGTTGATAGATAAAGTTCTTGGGACAAGCTTTAAGAGGTATGTAAAATACTTCCATTATGTTTTTCCTATACATTTAAATTGTTGAACTTCTTGGAATGATATAGTTGTAACTAATTCCTATGGTTGGTTCTAATATTCGGTTGTTTTTCTTAATTGAAATTTATTAATAAGAACTTATATTGTAGATTTGTTATGTAGTTTTTGGATGGGGGACATTGTATTATTTGTTGAATGAAGGTATCTCTTTATGTAGTTTCCTTCTAGTGAATGTGGATTTGAGAGGGAGGAGTTAGTTTATATTTGTGACTTGAAGTGAGTTGATTTATTTGTTGAAGTTTGAGTTTTTTTAGTGAATGTGGATTTAAAGTTAGGGGAAAGTTGTTTTCTTTGTTGAAGCTTGATCTATTTTTAGTGAATGTGGATTGGGGGGGGGGGGGTGTTGTGTCCATCGTTGATTTAAAGTTTGAGGTTCTATTTGTAATTTTATTGTGGTTTGGTGATTGTTTGTTGAACTACGACTTTTTAGCTTAGATTGTACTTGTGGTTTGAGGTTCTATTTGTAATTTGTTTTGGTTGGTGAAACATTTAGAGATAATTACAATAAGTGCATTGAAATTGTGTTGTTTCTTGAGGTTTGTTGAATTTTTGTTTTGTTGGTGAAACATTATGGAGAAAACAAATATTGTGCCTATTGAATTTTGTTGGAATGTGTTAAAGTACATATTATGTCTTTTGAAAGTGGGTTGTTTTATTTGTTGAAGCTTGAGAATTGTTTATATTTGAGATTTGAGGGGAGCGGGGGGTTGTTTTATATTTGATTCAAAGTTCTTTATATTTGTGATTTGAGTGGGAAAGTTGTTTATTTTTAGAATCTTGAGATATTTTTAGTAGAGGGGGGTTTGTTCTTGTGTCCGTTGTTGCTTCAAAACTTCTTTGTTATTCTTCGTTTAGATGTAAATTATGATTTGAAAGGTAAATATTGTGCCTATGGTAAATATTCCTTACACTTTGAGATTATTGAACATTGTTTAAGTTTTAAAGTTATTGCGTAATTTAAGCATAGTATGTGATTTATATCAAATTAGATCCATTGGATTAAGTTAATGATAAGTCGTTCTTTATGTTTCTAGGGGTTGGTTGTTCATTATAGATTGTCAAATATATCTTTTTCAAAGGTTTTTATTGTGTTCTGAGGAGGGGGTTGTAATATTGGTGATTAGAACTTGCAATTTAAGTTCATTTTTTAGGTTGGGACTCTGATTACACTGTTTGAGACTCTGTTTTCATATGTTTCGTGCTTATGTATATGTGATTCTCTCAATGAGAATGATCGTTATATTTTTTTTGTGGTCGATTGTGGGGACAGTGTTTGTTCTCGAGTATGAATTGAGGAGGGGAAAAGAGTGTTTGTTCTTGAGGATGAATTGAGGGGGGGGGGGAGAGTGTTTGTTCTTTGAGGATGAATTGAGGAGGGGGGAGGGGGGAAGAGTGTTTGTTCTTGAGGATGAATTGAGGAGGAGGGGGGTTGGTTGTTCATTATAGATTGTCAAATATATCTTTTTCAAAGGTTTTTATTGTGTTTTGAGGAGCAGGTGTAATATTGGTGATTATAACTTGGAATTTAAGTTCATTTTTTAGGTTGGGACTCTGATTACACTGTTTGAGACTCTATTTTCATATGTTTCGTGTCTATGGATGTGTGATTCTCTCAATGAGAATGACCGTTATATTTTTTTTGTGGTTGACTGGGGGGAGAGTGTTTGTTCTTGAGGAGGGGGTGTAATATTGGTGATTAGAACTATGACTTTTTAGTTGAAGTTGTCCATGTGGTTGAGGTTGAGAGGTTTTATTCTAGCTGTGAGTGTTTGTTCTTAAGAATGATTTGAGAAGAATTGTGGTTGATGTTCTATTTGTTGTTGTCCATGGTTGTTCTTGAGAAATAACTTTTTAACTTAAGTTGGGTGAAAAGTTTTCAACGAAAACCTTATATTGCAATTGTGACTTAATATGCCATTATTATATTGTGATGCTCTTTGTGAATAAGGTTAAGGATGATTTGTTGTTCATGTGTACTTATGTATATGTAATATGTTATTTATTTGCAGGATTGAAGTAAACTTGCTGACGACAACAATGACCAAACGAACATCACTTTTTTGGAGCTAACATAGACTTAGTACATGTCTGTATTTGTATTTGGATACTTGTTTGGTCTTTATTTTTTGGAACTCTTAAACTTTGCAAGACTTTGGGTAAAATGTTCATATGTGTGAAACATACTTTTGTTGAATGCTTAATTATTTGTTTAAAGTTTCTTATATGTTCAATGGTTATTTGTATAAAATGTAAATCAGGACAATTGAAATGAAATCGAGCCATTAGATGACACAACTCAACATATATATATTTTTTTATTGCCTATCCTTTGTGCGACGAATTTAGGGTTTTCGTGGCAAATGAATTAAAATCTACGACGAAATAAACAATTTCGACGCAATGCTTGCAACGAAACTTTGTGTTTTGGTAAAATCGACATGTGCGACGAAAAAATGTAATTCGTCGCACACTTTGCGACGCATTTCTATTTTTCGTCGCATCATCTTTGCGACGAATTCTTCCTCTAGTCGCAAACATTTTTAAAACGAAATATGTGACTTTTTTTGTTGTTTCGTCGCACCTTGCGACACATTGTGCTGTTTCGTCGCAACGCGCGATGAATTTGAAAAATTCGACGCAAAATCCTGCTTGCGACACAACTTTAGCGACGTTTTTTGTGACAAATTTGTTTTCGACGTTGATGAGTCTTTGCGTCGAATTTGTACTTTTAGCTACGAAATATTTTCGACGCTAAAGGTCTGATTTCTTGTAGTGAAACCACTTTTTCAAAGATTAAAAAAGAATCCAGAACCATGGACCGATAAACATACAAATGCTGTCAAATCAATTAAAACTTTAGTCAAGTCAATTCCCTGTTTAAGTCTGATAAATCCAAAAGCCGATCTAATAGTCGAATTTGACGCATCTGATATAGGATATGGAGGAATTTTAAAACAGTGTATTGATAAGAATGAATCAATTATTCGATTTCATTCTGGAGTTTGGAATAGTACTCAGAAAAACTATTCAACAGTCAAAAAAGAGATTTTAGCCATAGTTTTATGTGTTCAAAAATTTCAAGGAGACTTAATTAATAAAATTTTTACAATTAAAACTGATTCAAGAGCCTCTAAATTTGTTTTAGAAAAAGACGTAAAGAATCTTGTTTCAAAACAAATCTTTGCAAGATGGCAAGCTATCTTGTCATGCTTTGATTTTCAAATTTTGCCTATAAAAGGGGTTCAAAACCCCCTTGCTGATTACCTCTCAAGGGAGTTCCTTACAAGAAAAACTTCTTCTCTTTCTCTTTCTAAAAATGAGTGATCAGCGAGGCAAAGCCTCTTCTTCTTCAAAGGGCAAAAGCCCAGCTTCTTCATCAAAATCCCCTGCTCTTATGAGCGTCGATCAATATGCGATGGATCTGGGTTTCACTCCGGTGAATCGCCCAAGAACCAGAAGTGCATCGATTCAAATAAGAGATTCAATGGAGTCATTAACTCCACCTCCGAGGCCATCAGCCTCTCTCATACGACCTACTGTCGTAACTCAAATGAGACCTTTAGTCTCTCCTTCTACACCTTCTTCATCTCAACAGGGATCTTCAAATAAGAGATTCAATGGAGTCATTAACTCCACCTCCGAGACCATCAGCCTCTCTCATACGGCCTACTGTCGTAACTCAAATGAGACCTTTAGTATCTCCTTCTACACCTTCTTCATCTCAACAGGGATCTTCAATCCCCACAACCTTTGTTGATGCAGTCAATCCACCAAAAAGATTCATTCCAAAACCCGAAATAAAAACTTATTTCGAAAAAACCCTTCAAATTTCAGAACCAATAGTCGAAACCGAATTTGACGGAAGTTCGATTGTCGAAATTATTCAAAAAAGATACCCTTAAGATTTCTACTTCATCCCTGAATCATTAATCAAAACCAGAAAATACTATGAATTTATTTTAGTAGACTCCAAATTTGTCGAGATAACTCATATTCCTGACAGAAATACCAATAGTCAAACCCGAATTTGACGGAAGTTCGATTGTCGAAATTATTCAAAAAATATACCCTCAAGATTTCTACTTCATCCCTGAATCATTAATCAAAACCAGAAGATACTATGAATTTATTCTAGTAGACTCCAAATCTGTCGAGATATATCATATTCCCGACAGAAATGACCCTTCCAAAATAGCTTATTCAAAGCTAAAGATTTTCAAAGTCATCAATCCTACACATTGGAACTCAACATTTCATGTCCAAATTAAATATTCATGAAACTCACCATTTCATATGCAGCCATCACATCTACTAATTGATTGATCATGAGAAAAAGAGAACTGTCCTTAGGACAAACTTTGTTTAGATCAGTAAAGTTGATGCACATCTGCCTCTTGTCATTAGCCTTATTTACCAATCCTATGTTGGATAGCCATTAGGGTAATAAAACTTCACTGGCTATGATCTTGTTTCGTTCCTGGTTATATGCTCATTGTTTCTACTTCATCGGGTTGAAGTTTATATCAACATTCAATCGGTGTACCATTACGCTAGGATCAATTCTTGGCATATCTTCATGTGTCTAGGTGAATATGTCCCCATTGGTCCTAAGAAAATTGATCAATCTTTCTCTTTGTTCAACCCCCAATTTAGTCCCAATGCATACTCGTCTTTCTTTAGACATAAGCAGAAAAGGTTTCTATCAGTGATAGAACTATCAGAGATATAAATCTTCTACCACTGATGGAAAGTTAGATTTCTATCACTGATAGAAAACTATGATAGAAACCGACCTTTTTTGTTTCTAAAACCTATATCACTGATTTTGTTTTTATAGATAATACCGAAGCAAAAAAATATGGAAAATCAACCAGACGAAAAAGAAAGGACGAAGAGAAAGTTGAAATTTAAAGGAGGAGAAACCTCGTCAAAACCAAAAAAGAAAAAACAAAAGGTATGTACAAATATACATTGTTGGTTTCTATCAGCAATAGATTCTATCAGTGATAGAAATCTATCACTGGATTTCTATCCTATCAGCGATAGATTTCTATCAATGAAAGATTCTATCGATAAAATTCTATCCCTAATAGAACTCTATCGCCGATAGATTCTATCAATCAACGATAGAATTCTATTGTTGATAGAAATCTACCAGCGATAGAGTTCTATAACTGATAGATTCTATTAGCCAGCGATAGAATTCTATCGCTCTATCATTGATAGAAAATAATACTCAATATCGAACAAACGGAAGAAAACAATGAAAAAAAGAGGGAAAAAAACAGAGCAAAGAAGAAGATGAAGAAACTGATCAAGAACAGAAGAAGAAGAAAAACCTGGAAAAGAAATAGAGAAAAAAGAAGAAAACGATCAAAGCTGGAAAACGATCCACGAGAAGAAAAAACCAAATCAGAAAAAAAGAGCGAAGGAAAAAGAAGAACATAAGAAAAACAGAAATAAGACAAACTTGGAATTTCCTAGCTTCCGGCCGAAGAAGACTCGATCGAAACCAAAACGAGAAAAAAAAAGAAGAAGAAACCATCAAAGAAGAAACCAAATCGAGAAAAAAAGAAGAAACCAAATCGAGAAAAGAAGAAGAAGAAGAAGTCGATGAAGAGTTGATCGATCGAAACCAAATCGAGAAAAAAAGAAGAAGAAGAAGCTGATGAAGGAACCCAATCAGAAAACGAAGAAGAAGAAATTGATCGAAAAAAAAACATGCAAAAGGAAGAAGAAGGAGGACACAACCAAAATCAGGGGAAAAACGGGGATTTAGAAAAATGATTTAAAAACTTTGCTATATTTTCAATTTTTTATAAAACTTGTTATATTTGCAATTAACCACTAAACTTTTGCCACCCATTACAATTATCCTAATATTTTTGCTTGAATTTGCTTCAAGTTCAATGATGAAGAAATTGTGCGGAAGCCTTGATATGTGACGAGGCTAGAGATTGAAAAAAAAAATCTATTGGAGGAGCTTCAATACGTTAAAGAGGAATTGAAAAAAAAAAATTACGAAAAGATATGGTGGACATTTTGAGAAATCGTTAAAAAAGATGCCCAGATCATTTGAGACTACGAGATTTTAGAAATTAAAGGATTTAAAAAACGATATTCTATAAATTTTAAAAAAATCTGTATTACTAAACATTAGGATTTTTTCAAAATAGAATTTAGGTGTTCCAACTGCAATCCCAAACACACCCTAAGTGACATTAGAGTTTAAAAAAGAAAAAAATAATTTTTAAAAACCAAAATTTCCTGTTATAAAATTTTCTTCTCAAATTTAAAATGTGTTTTTTAAATTAAAAAAAAAAAGAGGAATTGGTTATCCAACAAACTTGTTTTTTAAAGATAAAATACAAAATGGAAAGTAGATCGAAACCTAACCTAGTTATGGAAAATTCCCACAACAAATATATATTCTACAAAGGTGAAAAATAAAAAACTAAAATTTAAAATTAAAATAGTTATCAAACAAAGATAAAAATTAGTCCTAATAAATACTAATCAAAGTGCTAAAACTATACCCACAAGCACAACCACATATCAATGTACACTCACATAATACCAATTATAAATATCTGTAAAGGGTAGATTTGATTTTTTTTTTTTTTTTGGAAAGTTTTTGATAGAAGAGAAAATGGGGTGTAGAAGCATACCCAAAATCTATCTTTGTCTTGTTATCAAAAAAAAAAAAAAAATCTATCTTTGTCTTTTCTAACAAAGCAAGACAAAATAAATGCAACACTAAGTTTGGAATTCAACACATCCAATTACATGTGGGTTTGTAAAGTTAAAAAAAAAAAAAGGATAAGAATTTCCATTTTTGGTGTAAGAGCTAAAGCTATGCTGAAAAAGAAAATGGTTGCCTTAGCATATATGTATATGAGGGAGATATTGGGAGATTAATTCTAAAGTCCTTTTTGTTTGTTTCTTCTTTTAATTTGAAAACCCTAATTTTTTCATTGGGAAGAAAAGCACACAAATTGTCATTCACATGCATGATAAGAGATGATCACAAGAAGTTATGTCTAATTTTGGGACCTAATCTCTTTGTATCCGAAATGAGAAAATTAAATTAGGATCTAATCTCTTTTGTGAAAATTTGAAAGAAGGCTGAATAGAACTTAGTTAAAACTTAAAAAATTGTACGTGTCTTGGTGGTTAGGCAATTGATGGAACACTAAACTTGGAATAGAGAATATGGCATGCTCGTGACGATGAATTTCGTGATACTAGCACAAAACGTGTCGTGTGATGTTTGAGAAATGTCGTCAAGGCATCGTGATATGATTTTGTGTTGCGGTTCAAGAAAGGTATGGATATCATGACATGAGCTCAATAAGGATTCTTAATTGCACATGGAGATTCATGTGCTAGGATGCAAATCGTTGCACTTTAGCATTTTACTCAAGTAATCCTTAGCTAAGTTTGGGACCAAATTCCATACAACCCATATTTTAAAAATCTAAGTTGGTTTAGTTTGAATTGTTTAAATAATTTGTATTACAACAATATAAAATAATATTCCCTTTAAAAAAAAAAATTGAAAATGAGAGTAGTTTAGATCTGTTTGATAACCATTTGATTTTTGGTCTTTGGTTTTTGAAAATTATGTTTGTTTTCTCTCAATTTTCCTACCATGATTTTCATCTTTGTCAAGAGCACATTTGAATTCCTAGCCAAATTCCAAAAACAAAAACAAGTTTTTAAAAACTAGTTTTTTTAGTTTTCAAATTTTGGTTTGGTTTTTGAAAACATGGAAAGAATATATTAAGAAAACAAAGAAATTTGTAGGTGGAAGTAGTGTTTATAGGCTTAATTTTCAAAAGCCAAAAACCAAATGGTTATCAAACGGACCTTAGTTTTTTGTTTTTGTTTATTTGAAAATTTAACCAATTTTTTTAAACTAAAAAAAGTAGTTTTCTAAAACTTGTTTTTGTTTTGGAATTTGGTTAGGAATTCAAATATGTCTTTGACAAAAATGAAAATCATGGTAAAGACCGAGCCAAAATTTTAAAATTAAAAAAAAAAAAAAGTAGTTTTCAAAAACTTCTTTTTGTTTTTGGAATTTGGTTTGAAATTCAAATTTGTCCTTAACAATAACGAAAACTATGGTCAAGAAATTGGTAGGGAAAACAAACATAATTTTCAAAAACTAAAGACCAAAAATCAAATAGTTATCAAACAAGATCTTAAAAGAAAAAAATAGTACTTTAGGATAGGGGCGTATTTTATTTTTTTTATTCATTTTTATCAAATATTGTGTATTAGTTTGTTGGTTAGAGGGGCATGGGATATTGATTTTGGCATGGAGATTTGTGGTTTGATTCCTGGTTAGGACGGTGTAGAATTATTTTTCGTTTTTTTTTCCTTGTTATGTACGCAACTGTCTATTAGTTTAAATTTATTTTTAAAAAAATGCATATATTCAACTTAATTAATTTTTTTTTTCTTTATATACACTATTTAAAATTTTCAATTGCATAAAGAACCTTGGAATACCTTTGAATTTTTATTACTACATGTGACAGTGTACACTTGCACTTGACTTAAATCTTTGTAACATATTTTTCTAAGTTATTGTAGTATTGCAGTTTGAGCCACATCATTTACCCCATAAACAGTTTTCATAAATCTTTATGTACATTTTAATAGTTGAATCTGCAAAACATTATACTAACAATTCACCTGAATTAATGTCACATGCTAGAATTTATTTTGGTTTGTTAAAAATAATTTTTCCACGTGCACCTATTTCTTCCCTTATTGTTAGTTAAGATTGTTTTTCCATTCCACGTATTTCTCTCCACATATCTCTCTTCCTTAATACTCTTTTTTAGTCACCCATTTTTAAGATAAATCTTAATTAGGAATATTTTCATCTTAGTGCAATTTGAAATTTCTACTAAAAATTACATTTAGTCATCCCTACAAAATCTAATACATTTAGCCATTTTTTTTAGTTGAACTAACCCTTAAAAATTCACTTATTGGCTTAGAATATGATTGGATACTAAACTACCAATTATTGCAAAGTGATTGATAGACTTATGGGCAATGAGCCCAAATTTAATCTCAGCCCATTAGTCTTTCTAAAGGGACTGTGGCAACAAAGTTAAAATGGGCAACAAGAAAAAAAAGGAAAAAATTTGGCTGTATACCGGTATGTAGGGATTTACCTACATACCACCATTACAATGTTGACAACAAGGAGAGATAAATTTTTTTTTTCTCATTTTCTCCCTTCCTCTTTCTTAGTTGTCAAGATTTTAATGGAGTATGTAGGTAGATCCCTACTGCTATGCAGCCAAGTTTTTTTGTTCGAAAAAAAATGAACGATTATTTTACCACTCTAAGTTTTGAATAGAACCACAATAATATAAGTGTGATCTATTATTATAGACTATGATAGGTTATGTTGATAGTCAAATTTCACTTAGGAAATCTCCCTTCGCTCCACGTGACGATCAACAGTGAATTTGTAGGAGAGCGGAAAAGACGTGACCTGCAAGACGAGCAAACGCTGCACACCAGTGTGGTGTAGACCACACACACTCCGATGCTTAAGTTAGCCTTGACCGGAAAAAGCGTAGAATGTTTTTAGGGACTGATTTTTCATACCTGTGTGTAGTCTCCCCGTTTTATAGATCTTGTCTAGGGTTTCTCTCGCCGCCGGTCTTCAAAAGAGTTTTCGGGCCTTTGGCCCTGGTCGGCCTTGACATTGGGCCGAGGCCGACCCTCATCCTCGACCTCTCCCTTGGGCCGAGGCCGAGGGTTGTGACTTTGGGCCAGAGCGAGTTCCTGCCCGTTGTTTCGCTGACTCTGCCTCTTCTTTCTTCGGGCCCAATGAGTTTGGGCCTTCAAGAATAAAATATTATTGGCTAATTTTTGTCCATAATTGGTTATAATTGTGTAGTTGAATTTGTTATATTCTATAGTATGAATGGTAGTTAATGTCCACACAATAAATTTTACTCCGTTGACAAAAATTAATGTCAAGACTGGTCTATACCATTTGATAAAGAGTGATGGTATACCAATTGATAAGGATTGATGTCTGGTATAGACTAATCTAAGCTCTTGGGAAGTCGGTATGAACCTACAAAAAGGTGGAATAAACTAACTTATTTTATTTTTCATTAAGCAAACTTACATCATTCTCAAACACCTAACCATTTTCATTTATTTTAATAAAAATAATAATTAAAAATATTAATGATCTTTAAGTAATTTTTAGGAAAATTTCTAACAAAATAAAACTAATTTAATTTTTATAAAGCTAGTTTTAATTAATTAATTTATTTATTCTTTTGATAAAAGTTTTAATTTATTTAAATATTAAGCCTTTTACAATTTGAATTTTACTAAATTTTATCCTAAGAACTTCTTTGTTGTTGCTCAATTCTATTAAAAAGAAAAAACCTATATTCTCACTCTATTTTTAAATAGAATAAAATAAAAATGCATGATGGTTATGATGGATCTTAATGCTACATAGCATCCAATAAACACATGCAAGCATGTTCAATAATATCAATCACATTATTATTAAACATTTTCTAAAAAAAAGCACATTTATTTCAAAAAGAAGGCTTAAGATTTTTTTTTTTTTTTTTGACAATATTGGTGGTGAGGGGATTTGAACCACAAACCTCTTGGTTATTAATACAAATTTATGCCAGTTTACTACCGTTCCTAGCATAAAAATTTGATATTTACTACTATTTTTTAATCTAATGTCAACAATGTTTCTTTTTAAATTTTAATCAAAACTTGAATTATTTTTTTTTAAAAAAAACTAACTGTTTTTATTTTTAAAATTCAACTAAAACTTCAAAAATAATTTTATTAAAAAGAAAAAAAAAATGAATACGAAAAACTTAGGCCCGTTTGGTTTATAATCCATTTTCGTTTTTATGTTTTCGAAAATAAAAAATACATGAGAAACAATGAGAAAACATGTTTGGTATACCTATTTTCAAAAAAAAAAAAAAAAAAAAAAATAAATAAATAATTCGAAAACAACTAAAAAATGACCTATTTTCAAAAAAGTTGAAATGTTTTTTTTTTCATTGTTTTTCATTTTTTTTTTCTAAAATAATGGAAACACGAGATACAACCTTAAAAACACGCTACATCTTTCTTTTCATCAAACAATGTTGCTCTATTTACAAACAACTTTTTTTTTTTTTTATTCAAATTCTCTCTAATTCTCAAGAAAAAAATATTAAAATTGCAGGGAAATTAAATCAAGGCGAAATAAAAACAATCAAACTTGTAACTCACTATTTTAGGAAATCGTTAGACCAATTATTGCATTGATATCATCATTGAGCCTAAGGATCTATTTTGATTGACTAATTTGGAGCCCCATTTACTAAACTGAATAGGCTGGAATAGCTAATTAACTTATATGCAGCTAATCAAATACAACATTGTACTTAGTAACTATCTAATTGCTTAATTTTAGTTGGGCACGATAGCGTTTCATACTAAAATCAAACAATTGCATTAAGCATGCAATACCCCTAAATGCCAAAGCAAACATAGCTCAACAGTAATTGGCATATACTCGACCATGAGGTCAGAGGTTCGAATCACCTCACCCCCAAATGTTGATGTACTAAAAAAAAATAAAAAATGCAATACCCCTAAATACATTAACCCGATACATCATCGAAATTAACCTCTAATCAATTAATTAAATAACCCGATACAACATCGTAATTACTAATTATTTAATTACGTTAAGAACATGGGATCAAAATTGATTGATTAAATAAGAAATGTGCCTCTTAAATATGGAAAAAATCAGAGAACGTGTCAAATTCAATCGGTTGGAAATTGACCTAGCGTCGAGAAGGTAGAGTCTTGATGCTGGCCATTGTGTCTTGCGACGTCGAGCGGCGTTTTGACGCTGAGCTCTTGGGATTTTGGCGTTGATCTTCCATTTACATAGCGTTGAGACGCCCTCTTGGTACGTTGAGACGTTGTCTTCATCTCAAGGACATTTTGGTCACTTTCTCTCTTGTTTAGTTTGTTCTAACCCCGAATTGGCTCCACACCTCCATTATGAATCTGCACACATATTATACTCATTTTAAAGCATTTTGCACAAGGAATTCAACGAAGATAAGAAAAATATGAGGAAATTATTGTATAAGCATTTGATGCTATAAAGGATGCAAGTAATAGAGTCCTATTTTTAGGCTCTTTTCCACTATTGTTTTTGTGAACTCAGAGGAATGGCTACAAGAAAATTGAAAAAGAACAAAGCTTGTAAAATCTAAGACTAGGATCACAGATGTCTTCTTCTTGGTCTTATGCCATCTTTTATAGACCTTGGGAGGTAGGGTTAGATGGTGAGATCAACGTGAGGAGTTCTCTACGAATGTAATCCCTTGATCCGAGGAGATTTGCTTCAGAATATTTGATCTTCAAGAAAATTCTGTAAATCCCGCTATTCTTAAAATTCTATCGGATTTTTCCAATTGCAACCGCAAATGCAACGCAATTCTTCAACTTTTCTCTCTATTCCATACTCTGCAAGATTCTTCCTTTTCCTCTCCTGATGCGAGCGCAACTGGACTCCTGCACAAAACCAATAAACTTTAACACTTTATTAATAAAATACCTAATTTTCATGTCTTTTAAGTTCAATTTTCATATTTTAGGATTTCAAACATGCATGACTAACTTTTGCATAAATTTACTTCAAATGGTAAGATTTTTTACACTAAGTACTTGCTTTCTAAACAATAGGCTCAGTTCTTAAGGCTAAATAACACATATAAGTGAGCGTTATCACACTCTAAAACTTAACTTATTGTTTTTCCTCAAGAAATTCAAAGCAAAAACAACAATACACAGAGCAGTGGCGGATCCAGAACTTTACGGTCGGGGCACAAGTTCATATTAAGTAAAATTACAAATTTAGTCTATGTGCTTTTAGAGTTGTGTCTATATGGTCCCTAAACTGAAAAAAAAAAAAATCTAATAGGTTTGTGAATTTTCAATTTTGTGTCCAGTAGATCCATAAAGTTCTAATTTTGTATTCAATAAGTCATTAACTCATTAGACATATTTTAAAAAACTAAATATTCTATCAGACATAAATAAAACTTAATTTTTTGTCTAATAAGTCCCTAAATAATTCAAGATTTTTTTAAGAAAAATTAATGTATTTAATAGTTACAAAATTGAAAGTTTAAGGTTCAATTAGATATAAAATTAAATTTTATGTCTAATAGTATAGTTAGTTTTTTTTTTTTAAAAAAAAAATCATATATTCAATTCCCATTAGATACAAAATTGAAGGTTTATGAATCTATTAAACATTTTTAAAGTTAAAAGACTCATTAAACGAAAAATTGAAAGTTTAAGGACCTATCAAACACATTTTAATATTTAGTAACTAAACTTGTAATTTAACGTTCATATAAATATAATTTTAAATACATTGGTATAATATTTTGGTTTAATTGGAAGGAATTAGGGAAACCATTGCAGGTTGAAAAAGGCAAATTTGAGCCGAGATTTTGATACATGGCTAACCCTCATTTTCCTCAAAATTAAATTGTAAAAAAGTTGAGGCTTTGATTGTCACATGTTTAGATGGGTATAATATTCGTGTAAAGCTGATGAAACGATGATGGAATCTTATCTATGAATTCAATTTTATTATTTTTTCCATCTAGAATTATTGAAATCGGTGAGGATATTTGTCGTATCGTTGTTTTGATTTAATGTATTTGTATAGTGCTTCGTGTTTCTATGTTTTGGAATGTCGCATTGTATTTCTGAAGCATGAATCGCATTCTATTGGGTTACTGCATTGATTGAAAAAAGAATTCGAAAGTTTAATTCGAAAGATATTTATAATGTGTTTCAGATGATTATTATTTTGAAATTATTTGTTCCTTAAACCTCAAATTGCTCTTTCAATGATCAAGTTGTTATTGATCCGAGAGTGGGTTTGTATATGATTCTTTTAGACAATTATAGCCATCCAAATACGAATTGAATGAAACAAAAATAGATTTGGTTTCTATTGATGCTTAAAATGCTTGGTGGTTCTTCCTGTACTTATTTGTTAAATGAATTTAAGCTGATGATCGTATGAACAAATGCTTGCTTAAGAATATTGGCTGATAAAATTTTTTTCATGCGACAACAACTTGTGTATAGTAATTAGATGAGAATGTTGCCAGAATCAATGATTAGCGTTTTCTATTATGTATGGACCTATATGTGATTATAATGATATCAAATATGTGCAAATTCATGTGAAATTCGCCCGACTAAATTCTTCCAATGCCGGAAAGTCCAATAAGGTCCCTTTCTATTTTTGTCTTTTCAGTTTCTTCATACCATATTTAATGTGAAAATTTTTACTCACTGTTTGAATAGTCCAGGCATTTCATAAGAATTACTATTTAATTTAGCCATTTGTGTGGTTAACCCTTATTTATATTGGGTAAAGAATAGGAAAAAGAACGGATGAGTTTTTGTAAAACCAAAAGAGATCAAATTGAATATTATAAAATGGCTTGGATAGAATGAAGAGTTGAAATTGAGTAGACTATGTAAAACAAGTTAGTTATTTACCTGCACATAAATTGTTCTATGACATCTTCATATATTACAAAGTTGGTTATTTACTTCTAATTTTGAGTTCAAGTTCAACAATATGTAGTGAAAAATTCAAGTGGTTTGAAGATAGCTCATATTAGCCCAACAAAGGGTCTTTACCATTTCATGGGCTTAACATTCTGGGTATGTTTTCTACCTACCATTATTTACTAAATGTCTATTACTCAATTCGTAATTGCGATACATTCTTATTACTTTATGCGTATCTATTGATTTATTGAATGCAAACTATTTATAATTTGCAAGCTAATCATGACATACTTATGTTTCAATCAATGATTAGTCTCTTTCCCATATCAACATAATGTTATTATCTACTAACGTTATTTCACGAGGGAACATGACATGCAGAAATCTCGAGTAGCTGGGCCAACAAAATGTCCTTGGAGGAGTGGTATAAACCTATACTCCCCAAGGCAAACGACTTGAGGAAAAATGTCCTCGGTGGAGTGGTATAAACCTATACTCCCAGTGGCAATCGACTTGCGGAAATGTCCTTGGAGGAGTGGTATAAACCTATACTCCCCAAGGCAAACGACTTGAGGAAAAATGTCTTCGGTGGAGTGGTATAAACCTATACTCCCCGAGGCAATCGACTTGCGGAAATGTCCTTGGAGGAGTGGTATAAACCTATACTCCCCAAGGCAAACGACTTGAGGAAAAATGTCTTCGGTGAATGGTATAAACCTATACTCCCCGAGGCAATCGACTTGCGGAAATGTCCTTGGAGGAATGGTAACCCCGATACTCCCCAAGGCAAGCGACAACTAGAGGACCCTCGGGAATGGAGCCAAGACTCCGGTCAGAGCCGTACCGATAGAAGAAGGTGCGGAGACATTAAGGCTTCGAGGTATGGTAAATTACATTCCGAGCATCTTTTACTCAAGTATAATCTTTAAATTCAAAATAACACTTGAGTAGGAGGCTGAGGAGGGGAGACTATCGATTGGGTGATGAATAAAGCTTGTCTGGAAAGAATATGTCTAAAGGGCAGAGGCCGACCAGGCTGGATTAAGTCATTACTTTTTCCTTGCTATTTTTTTCTTATCATATATGCTATTGTGGCTGGATTAAGTCATTACTTTTTCCTTGCTATCTTTTATCATATATGCTATTGTGGCTATTCAATTTTAATCATGCTTATGATATTTCTGTCACAAATTGGTAACTGTTTGCCTAAGCACGAGCTCAAGGCCAACTAGGCCAAGTACTTGTTTAGTGCCCCATGTGCTTTTTGCAGGAAAGATGATGCTGAAATTGTTGTGATAAGAGGCTGTGACGACCAAGCCACACCTATGTTATTATTTTGCAAAAATGTCATTGTTCTGCGTAACTGATGCATGACGTTAAGTATTTTGCTATATTTCTACAAGAATAGGGCCGAGGCCGACCAGGCCATGCACATACTATACAGGAATAGGGCCGAGGCCGATCACGCCAAGCAAATTCTAAGTGCTCCCATCTTAGTGGTAGTCAATTTTGCTTAATCACTCTTTGCAGGAGTATAAAGCCAAGGCCGAGGCCGACAGACCCTAGTCTCTTCCTTCGTTTTTTTCTTTTGTAAAAACAAACGTATGAGTGCAGGGAGCTACAATTCGAGCTAATGGAGGATTGAGGCCGAGGCCGACCCTATCCTCTTCACTCACTTTTTTGTTGTAGAAACTCATTTTTTGATGTAGGAACTCAATATTTTCATGCCGAGGCCGACCCGATGGTCTTACCACGTGTGCCACATAAATGATTAGTGGAAAAGCAACACCTCCACAGGGGGCTTCAAAACAGTAAACTACACTTGTAGTTGAGGCCAAAACCTAAGATATTTCATACAAGCAAAGCGAATGATAAAAAGCCAGAAGAGTCTTTTGGCAAGATAACAAATTGGCACAAGGGAGAATTATACTCTTAAATTGGGCTTAAGGTGTTTTGACTTATATTAACAGGCCACCCCTGAATCCCAATTCAAGAGTGGGGGCTTAATGTTATGGGTGAATTTGGACCTAGCTCTAAGAAAGTCAGAATGATAGAAGCACAGAGGAGAAACAAGCCCACTGAGGCCCAATGGGCCTGAATCAATCTCTAGGGCTACTCACTCTTCTAAAATGAAGGGGAAAACCCTAATTTCAGCTATAAATAGAAGAGGTTCACCCCAAGGTAAGAGGGACTCAACTAGGTATTAAATCTTCTCCCTAATTCTTGATTTACTTGTCTCACTGATGAACTAGTAACTGACTTAAGCATCGGAGTCGGTGTGGCAAGCACCACACCGGTGCTTAGTTTTCTCTTGTTTTGCAGGTCACGTCTTCCCCTTCAAACAAATTTACCGTTGATGTCACATGAGGGTCAGGTGAGTTTTCCCTATCCGAATTTTGGCATCAACAATATTTAAATTAAGTAATGTTATTTAAAAAATTAAAATAACCCTAGAACTATCTACCTAAATATACAAGTAAAGAATTAAATTTGTAATATTTAAGATTTTTTAAATAGGATACAACTTATTTTATACAATTAATTTTTCTAAAATAATTTACTAATGATTTTACTTTTGTTTTTTGTTTTTATTTATATTTGTAAAGTGCGTAAAATGAAAAAGATAAACTAATTGAAAATTGAAAAAGAAAACCAAAAAGGAAAAAACATCGGGGCTGAAAATATATGGAGAGGAAAAAAACAAACACGTGCATTTTGGATGGTTTGAACTCAAACTCCTGCTAGCACCCAACCACCATCATGCCCCTTGCCAACGATCCAAGCAACAAATATATAATTTCACACGAAATATATAATACATATATGAGATTTTCATAATTTGAGGGGGCACGTGCCCCAATGTAGATCCGCCCTTGACACAGAGAATAATATGTAGTCCTAGGTAAGTTTTTGGAATAAAAATGCCTTTCAAAAAAGATCTCAACTCTTAAAACTTTTAAACAACAAAAAGAATTTCTCATATAAGACCCTTACTTAAACTTTTCAAGATAGAACATTCTTGTGCAATCCCACCTATCTTGTTTATTATTCTAACTAGCCCTTCATGATTAAGCCTAGCGTAGCCTCGCTCTTGCACCAGTTAGCCTAACTTCTTTTGGACAAGAAATTTTTAAACTTCCCCCAAACTTATTATATGTTGTTGCTAGCTTTTTTTTCTTTTCTTTTTTTTTTTTTTCTAAGAGAGTCTTATAGTTATCTAAACCTTCGTTCTAATATGCTAACACTTGGTGGTGAAAGTAGCTGACTACGAGCATAGTTCCCTATTGAGACCATTTGCACATACTCACTTCTTAAACTTAACCTTCCTTTCATGCAAAGAAAATCATGGGTGTCATGACCGCCCATGGTTACTTGGTTTGCTCAAGGATTTTTTTTTAAGCTCTAGCATGGCACCATGTACAACATATTGATACAACATTCAACACAAAAACTCCCCCCAAACTTAAATGGGTCAGTGTCCCCATTGACTAAAACATGAAAAACAAAAGGGGTGGTGAACAACTTAGGCTTAACTAGCTAAGATCAAGTCTAAACTTTCCTAAACGTGTTGGTAGACAAGGCATGAGGGGAGTTTGAACTTAAATGTGTTATGGAGAAAATGGCTCGCTTAGGTTTCATGTTTTGAAAACTTTAATTTGTTAAAGCATTAAAAAAGTCGAATGTGCTATGATGAAGAACCGACCAGTTCCATATAAGTTGTTGAATGAGGGGAGGTAAAAACTAAAATGGTGAATCTAATTTCAGAAAAAGTGGTTGAAGCATTGAGACATTATTTATAGCGTTACAGTGAAGCTAGCGGAAGGATCGAGATGATCGACGAGAACATCGAAGGCGAGCATTGGACGTCGGCTGCCTTGGCAGCTTCAACGAGTATGGTGGTTACCTCCAAAAGAATAGAGACACAGCTAGAAGTGATCAAGATGGAACAAGAACATGTTGATGTGGATGTTTTTCAGTTTCTCAGGTTTAAAACTCTCCCAATTCAGTTCCTTCATTTTATGTTAGAGTCTTAGTCCTCATTCTATGTTATATACATTATTATGAGAGAGGACAAATCAAAATTTCTATCATTTTGTTATTAGACAAATTAGAAATAGACCTCCATAAAGCATATAGACATATATGCATGTGGTCTCATAAACAATTTCATTTTTCATAATATGATGCAATATGAAAATCTTTCATAATAGTCACATCAATGACATTGAACATTCAACATACATAAGTCTCAAACATCATACAACAATTTCTAACCTAGCATTAATGCATTCCAATAGTAGATCCTCTTACATTAATAGCAATGCAAAAATTAACTTGGTTCAACTTAAAAGTTCCTTGATCGATCTGAATCGATTTAAAAAATTAACGACTTTAATCAAACTAATCCTGAAACTTAATTTAAATGTTATTAATTAGTTCAAATGATAATCAAAAGGTTGCCAACTAATTCTTACCCAAACACCGTCCTTAAATCTTGTTCGATTAGTTCGAAACTCGTCCGAAACTATAAACAATTGGATTCTAATAGTTTTAGTGTAATTAACAATACTTTAAACAAGTTCAAAAGGAGTTTAAAGAGAGCCAGATTCATGCAAGAAGTTCCTCATGCTGTTGTACTCAGAAGATTGGTAAGAGCTGAAATTAATTTATTTTAAACAAACATTAGAAACATCTTCTAAAATAAAAAAAAGTAGAAATATGTTATAATGTTTACAAGATTTAGATCCTATATTTTGATTGTTATAAGGCCCTGTTTGATAACCATTTCGTTTTTGGTTTTTGGTTTTTGAAAATTAAGCTTATATACCCCTACTCTCACCTATAAGAAACTTTGTTTTAGTATTTATCTTCTTCCTTATTTTCAAAAACCAAGCTAAATTTTGAAAAAAAAAAAATAGTTTTCAAAAACTTGTTTTTGTTTTTGGAATTTGGCTAGGAATTCAAATGGATCCTTGACGAAGATGAAAATCATGGTAGGGAATTTGGGAGAAAACAAGCATAATTTTCAAAAACAAAAAACTAAAAACCAAATGGTTATCAAACGGGGTCTAAAGTTTCAAATTTATTTCCCAAAACTTTCTAAATATTTATTTGTGTAATGCTCTGCGTTCTTAGGTAAAACTAATTTTATTCTTTTGGAGATTAAATTGCATTTGATTTTTTTTTTTTTTTTTTTTGACAATATGGGGTGGGGGATTTGAACCACATACCTCGTGGTTATCAGTATAACTTTATGCCAGTTGAGCTATGCTCTTGTTGGCTAAATTGCATTTGATTGAGTTAATTGGAGGTGTGTTTTGATTGAAATCTAATTCGAGTAAATTAGATTTAAGTGGGTTAAATTAAAATAATTAATTTTTTTTAAGTATGAATGAGAGATTTTTAATTAAGTCTCAAATTCATAACTTTGAGAATTTAATCTTTTCTTGGATTTTAGTTCAAGTTTGAAAAGCTCAAACGCTGTTGGTTAAGTTTTTCATAAGATTTTACCCAATTATTCTTTCTGGAATTCAATTAGCTTTTTTTTTTTTTTTTTTTTTTTTTTTTTTTTTTTTTTTTTTTTTTGAAAAGGAATTCAATTAGAGTTATAAATAGGTATTGAAATTTGAAAATGAAGACCTAGTTATAACTCTAATTAAATGAAGACCCATACCCCAATCAACCTCAGATCTGAATACCTTTATAGAGTTCAGATTTGTGAGTTCGAACACATTCGAACTACCAATAAGAACTCGAGCTTTTTTTTTTTGAAACAGAAAATACTTCATTAACTCAGGAGAAAGTTTGTTGCTACTACATCATCTTCAATTAAAGAGGCCAACCAATTGGGGATCACATCACCCTTACAAAAAATAACATCTTCCAGCATGGAAGGGGAAAAGAGCACAAAACCATAAGAATTCTCAAAATTCACATCAAAACCTCCATCATCCATGGTGATCGACGGAGGATGCACCGGCATGAAGCCCGCTGCGGCACGTGCAAGAAAATGCGCCACCCTGTTGCTCGCTCTTGGGCATTTCACAAAGGATTAAGCTCCCGCTTTAGCCGCCAAATCTTCAATATCGAGCAAAAAAGCCTTGGCTTCAGAGATGTCAATACTCTCACAATTCAGAACTTTGATCACGTCTAGGGCATCAGCTTCCACAATCAAAGCTATCGTTTTCAGGTTGGCCAGAGGAGAGGTAAGAGGTTAGCCCTTCCTTTATCGCAGCCAATTCCAAATTTTTGACACTCCATTTACGATTAATTCGCTTACACCCTGCTTTAACCAGAGACCCTGAGGAATTGCGAATGATCCAACCGATTCCCCTGCAACCCGCTTCATCGTTCCAAGACGCATTTGAATTTATTTTAAGAAAATTCGGAGGGAGGGTCCACTTCTCGTGATTCCGAAGACTCTCCAGCCGAATCTCTGATAAATTAGGCAAGGTTCGTTTCCGCTGCTCTTTTAAATTCTGTTTACCTTGATGGGTTAGTTGCCATTCATCTGGTTCCTCCTTTGAAGCAACTGCTTGATTCCTGAAGGTCCAAATCGTCCATAGAGTTATTCCAATCTGCTCTACTTCCTCTTTTGAGTGCAATTTGTATATGATCTCCCACCAATCACTCATATCAAAATTAGACCTGCATAAAGACAGAAGATCTATAAGTTTAGGGAAAAACTCACCCAAATATGCCTTACCTTTTTGCATTTCCAGAAAATGTGGGTTGAATTCTTCTTAGCACACCTGCACATATCACATACTTGGTTAATATCCATCCCTCTTAATTGGAAATTAGGTTTGGAAGGAATAAGATCTCTTATTATCTTCCACAACCCAATCTTAGCTCTTGGAATGATGTTGAGGTTCCAAATGGATCTCCATCTACTCCTTTGAGCATTGATACAAGAACCTGAGGCCTCATTCGCTTGCTGAATATTTGTTGCCAAGTGATATGCACTCTTAACGTTAAACTCTCCTTTGGGGTCCATATGCCAAATGATTTCGTCCCTATCTTTCCTATTACTCAGCAGTATGGAAATGATCTCCTTAGCATCAATGGGCATGAATGAGTGTTGAATTAAATCCACATTCCAAGCCCCATTCTCTAACAACAGATCTTTTACTCCTTTTCCTGCCATGCTTGGATGCACTAAAGTAGGAAATCTGTTCCCTCTCCTAGGAATCCATGGGTCTTGGTCTATATAAATGTGGTTTCCACTCCCCACTCTCCATCTATATCCTTCTTTGAAGAAAATTTTCCCCCACACTATACTTTTCCAAACTAGAGAAGAATTTTGCCCCGCTACAGCATTAAGGAAATCCCCATCTCTGAAATAGCGACCTCTTAATACTTTGTATAGCAAGCTATTCAGATTCCTCACTAGCCTACAACTTTGTTTTGCTAGGAGGGCTTGGTTGAAACTTCCAATATCTCTAAAACCCATCCCACCTTCATCTTTACTTTTACAGAGCTTTCTCCAACTTGCCCAATGAATTTTCTTTTTGTCCCCACGACCCCTGATAACTGCCCAAAAGGTAGTTATTTAGGCCTCATTTCTATGTTGATTTGTGTGTCTTTTGTGCTTAATAGGGTTGGTTTTAGATGTATATTATATGTTTTAACCCATTTGGAAGAATGGAAGCTTTGGAAATCATTTTGTGCAGAATCTGTTGCTGGGCGACTTGAAGGAGCAAATTCTGTGCTGCAGCAAAACTGGGAGCAGAACTGCCACGTCACAGCTCGTTAGCCAACTTCATGAACCGACTTCTGTTGAATTATTTTCGGGATAAAGGAGCAAGGAGAGCCCTACACGTGTCCATATTGACCTAATTCAAGCCTCCTATCCTTCTATAAAAGGAAGTAGCCGCCCAAGTCAAGATTATTCCAACTTTCCTTGGAAGCCGAGTAGTATAGAGAGATTGGAGATTACCAAGAACACCATCATCTGCAAGTTGATTAAGGAGATTATTATTTTCTTTATTATCTTGTGATTATGGACATGCCTACTCAGATTGTAATTCGTGTTTCCATGCTTATTATGAACTAAGTAGCTTTAGGCGTTGGTTAAGTAATATGTAGTTGCGGTGCTTCATCTCTAATAATATATTGATTATTGCAACTTGGTTAATTGTTGTGCTTATTCTTATTTTATGCCCGCCTGGCCAGCCGGTGTGAATACCTCTCTCTAGTTTCAGGGATGATTTAGAGAGTGTGTGGCGATTAATCACACTACGATCATTGTGTATTGGTGAACGCCAGTGACTGAGCTAGGGATAGCCAGTTGCCTAGTGCTTGATCGGTCGTACTTCATTGGGGTTGAAACACATTCCAAAAAATCCGGAGTTCCGGGAGGAATCCGCTAATAATACTGCGAGAGTTGCATGATCAATAATATTGCTAGAGCATCTTTTAAAACAATTACTAAACCTAACCAGCGCCTGCCTCTAATCTGTCTGCCTATTTGTTTACTTGTTGTTCTGTCATTTACTTTGCTTCAGCATAATTCTTATAAAACCCAATCATTTTTATTACCTTGAAACCATTAAAAGATTCATACAAAATAGATAGAGTGGAAGCTAGTTCAGGCCTTGGATTGACAAATACTTATTACTTGCTGCAGACTGTGTATACTTGCACAGGAATTCTAGAGTCTTTTCAGATCATAATTTTACTCACTCTAGGAGCCCAACAAGTTTTTGGCGCCGTTGTCGGGGACTTGAATAAGTTTTTATCTGATCTGTTTTGTGTATGTGTTTTAGTGGTTTGGTGCTAGAACTTTTTGATTGTTTCTTTTGTTTTTGCAAGTGTGAGTTTGGTGCATGAGCGATCCGCCTGGGGTGAGGTTCGAGCTTGATCCAAAAATTGAGAGGACATTCAGGATAAGAAGGAGAGAGCAGCGTAGACAGCAAAATCAAATGGCTGACGTGCCGCATCTACCGCAGGGTTCTGAAGGTCTAGCGAACCTCCAGCAGAGTCGTGTGCTGCAACAAAACCCGCCGCTGGAGCAAAATGAGCAGCAAAATAATCAGGCTGAGAATCCTATCTTGGTAGCGAACGATAGGACCAGAGCCATTCGAGCATATGCTTTTCCAATGTTTGATGAGTTGAATCCAGGGATTGCACGTCCTCAAATTCAAGCGGCAAATTTTGAAATGAAACCGGTAATGTTTCAGATGTTGCAAACCGTGGGTCAATTCCATGGTTTGTCATCTGAAGACCCTCATTTACATCTTAAGTCTTTTCTAGGAGTTAGTGATTCTTTTGTAATTCAAGGAGTGCCTAGAGATGCTCTTAGATTAACTTTGTTCCCATATTCTCTTAGGGATGGAGCGAAGGCGTGGTTAAATTCTTTTGCTCCAGGATCAATTAGGACATGGGATGAGTTAGCTGAAAATTTTTTGAGTAAATATTTCCCACCTAATAGAAATGCTAAATTAAGGAGTGAAATAGTAGGGTTTAGGCAACTTGAAGATGAGACTTTTAGTGAGGCTTGGGAGAGGTTTAAGGAGCTTTTGCGAAAGTGTCCCCACCATGGCCTACCACATTGTATCCAAATGGAAACATTTTACAATGGATTGAATGCAGTAACTCAAGGCATGGTTGATGCTTCGGCTGGAGGGGCCCTTTTGGCAAAAACTTTTAACGAATCCTATGAAATTTTAGAAAGAATATCTATTAATAGTTGTCAGTGGTCGGATGTTAGGGCACAAATAAAAAGGTTAAGAGTGTATTAGAGGTTGATGGTGTGTCCACCATTAGGGCTGATCTTGCAATGATTGCTAACGCTTTTAAGAATGTGACAGTGATTAGTCATCAGCAGCCGCCAGTTGTGGAGCCTGCTGCAGTGGTGAATCAAGTTACAGAGGAAGCTTGTGTCTATTGTGGTGAAAACCACAACTACGAGTTTTGCCCCAGCAATCCAGCTTCTGTGTTTTTTGTAGGTAATCAGAGGAACAACCCGTATTCTAACTTTTATAATCCAGGTTGGCGCAACCACCCCAACTTCGCGTGGGGAGGACAAGGGAGTAATGTGCAAGCACAGTAGAAAGTAAACCAGCCGGGATTTGCTAAAGCGCAGGTATTGCCCCAGCAAAATAAGCAGGCTTTGCCCGAGCAAAATTCGGGGAATTCTCTCGAGGCAATGATGAAAGAATTTATGGCTCGTACAGACGCCGCAATTCAAAGTAATCAAGCCTCAATGAGAGCCCTGGAATTGCAGGTGGGTTAGCTAGCTAATGAGCTGAAGGCAAGGCCTCAAGGGAAACTTCCATCAGATACTGAACACCCTAGAAGGGAAGGTAAGGAGCAGGTAAAAGCAGTGACTCTTAGGAGTGGTAAGCCACTAGAAGAAAGAAAAGAGCCTAGTAAAACCCAGGATATAGATAATAATTGTGATAGAAATAATGTTGTTGTTGAGAAAGAGTTGGAGTCTGGTCAGGGTGCTGGAGGCAGCAATAAAGATGCTGGAGCATCTGGTTCTATTCCAGATGTGGAACCACCTTATGTGCCGCCCCCACCTTATGTACCACCTCTACCTTTTCCACAAAGGCAAAGGCCTAAGAATCAGGATGGTCAATTTAAAAAGTTTTTAGGGATTCTTAAGCAATTGCATATAAATATCCCCTTAGTAGAAGCTATAGAGCAAATGCCTAATTATGCTAAATTTCTTAAGGATATTTTAACTAAAAAGAAGAGGTTAGGTGAGTTTGAAACTGTATCTCTTACTGAGGAATGTAGTGCTATTCTTAAGAATGGGCTACCAACCAAGGCTAAGGATCCAGGATCATTTACTATACCTGTGTCTATAGGTGGAAAAGAGTTAGGTAGAGCACTCTGTGATTTAGGTGCAAGCATTAACCTTATGCCTCTTTCGGTCTATCGAAAGTTAGGTATTGGTGAAGCTAGACCTACCACAGTTACACTCCAACTAGCTGATAGGTCTATCACATATCCAGAGGGTAAGATTGAGGATGTCTTAGTGAAAGTGGATAAATTCATATTTCCTGTTGATTTCATTATTTTAGACTATGAGGCTGATAAAGATGTCCCAATTATTCTAGGACGTCCATTTTTGGCTACTGGTAGGGCGTTAATAGATGTTCAAAAAGGGGAATTAACAATGAGAGTCTGTAATGAGGAAGTAAAATTTAATGTGTTTAAGGCCATGAAGTATCCAGACGAAATGGAAGATTGCTCTTTCATTAGGATTCTGGAGAACACAATTGTTGAGACAGCAATTCCGGATTCGGCAAATAAGCATTTGGAAAAACATGGAGAGGTTAGTGTAGAAGATTTAGAAGTTTGTTCTATAGAAAGAAAAAATGAAAAAGAATTGTTTAGGTGTGAGGATGTTTTTGAGTCTTTAGATTTAGATCAAAGAAAGGCTCCACCGATTAAGCCGTCCCTGATTGAGGCACCTACTTTAGATTTGAAGCCCTTGCCGGATCATCTAAAGTATGTGTATCTCGGGGAAGGTGAGACGTTGCCCATTATTGTTGCATCAGATTTAATGTCGGAGCATGAGGAGGCCTTAATAAAATTGCTGCAGCAATACCGCAGGGCTATTGGTTGGACATTGGCTGACATTCAGGGGATTAGCCCATCTTTTTGTATGCACAAAATCACTCTAGAGGAGGGATCCTTTAGGAGTATTGAGCAACAAAGAAGACTTAACCCTGCAATGAAAGAAGTGGTTAAAAAGGAAGTGATTAAATGGTTGGATGCTGGCATTATTTATCCAATTGCAGACAGCAATTGGGTGAGCCCTGTCCAATGTGTTCCCAAAAAAGGAGGTGTCACTGTGGTGAGCAATAAAGACAATGAGTTAATCCCAACTAGGACAGTAACTGGTTGGAGGGTTTGCATGGATTACAGGAGGCTTAATAAAGCCACCCGTAAGGACCACTTCCCTCTGCCATTTATTGACCAGATGTTGGATAGATTGGCTGGTCAGGCCTACTACTGTTTCTTGGATGGTTATTCCGGGTATAACCAGATTACTATTGCTCCTGAGGATCAGGAAAAAACCACTTTCACCTGCCCGTATGGGGCGTTTGCTTTCAGGCGAATGCCTTTTGGCCTTTGCAATGCTCCAGCAACATTTCAGCGGTGTATGTTAGCAATTTTTTCTGATATGATTGAGTCCACTATTGAGGTCTTTATGGACGATTTTTCAGTTTTTGGAAGGTCTTTTCAGAGTTGTTTAAATAATTTAGGTCAGGTGTTAAAAAGATGTGAGGATACCCATCTAGTTCTTAATTGGGAAAAATGCCACTTCATGGTGAAGGAGGGCATAGTGTTAGGTCATAGGATTTCTAAGAATGGTTTAGAAGTTGATAGAGCGAAAGTTGAGGTTATTGAGAGATTAGAACCACCGAATTCAGTGAAGGGGATTCGGAGTTTTTTAGGACATGCTGGATTTTATAGAAGGTTCATAAAGGATTTTTTCAAAAACAGTAAACCTCTTTGTAACTTATTGTGCACTGATCATGTTTTTGACTTTGATGCAGAGTGTAGGAAGGCTTTTGAGACATTGAAAGCTGCTTTAATCTCAGCACCCATTCTTTGTGCACCTAATTGGAATTTACCGTTTGAGGTAATGTGCGATGCGAGTGATGCTGCAGTAGGTGCAATGCTGGGGCAAAAGCAGGGCAAATTTATCCATCCTATATATTATGCAAGCAGGATTTTAAATGAGGCACAAGTCAACTACACAACTACTGAAAAGGAGTTGTTAGCTGTCGTATTTGCCTTTGAGAAATTCCGGCCGTATTTGGTTGGATCCAAAGTCACGGTGTTCACGGATCATGCAACAATAAGGTATTTAATGTCAAAGAAAGATGCAAAGCCTAGACTAATTCGTTGGATTTTATTATTGCAGGAGTTCGACTTGGAGATAAAGGATAAGAAGGGATCAGAGAATGTCATTGCAGATCATTTGTCTCGTCTTGATCCATCATCATCTTTGCTGGAGCAATCTGCCATTTCCGATTCTTTTCCAGATGAACAGTTTTTCGCTGTTCAGGTAAAGGTAGTCAGGGAAGTCCCTTGGTATGCTGATATTGCCAACTTTTTGGTCAAGGGAGTCACTCCTATTGACATGGATTGGAGGCAGAAGAAAAAGTTTAAGCATGATGCAAAATTTTTCTATTGGGATGAGCCATTTATGTATAAGCAATGCTCTGACGGTATTATTCGTAGGTGTGTTTCAGGTGATGAAGCAAAAGAAATCCTGGAGCAATGTCACTCTTCGCCGTATGGAGGCCATTTCAGCGGACAGAGGACAGCTATGAGGATTTTGCATTGCGAATTCTTTTGGCCTACCTTGTTTAGAGATGCCCACTGGTTCTACAAGCAATGTGATGCTTGCCAAAGGAGAGGAAACTTGGGGCCTAGAGATGAAATGCCTCTTACTTACATTTTAGAAGTCGAACTATTCGATGTATGGGGTATTGATTTTATGGGGCCATTTCCCCCTTCGAATGGCAATGTTTTTATTTTATTGGCAGTAGATTACGTGTCCAAATGGGTGGAGGCCATTGCATGCCATCAGAGTGATGCCAAGACGGTTTCAAGGTTTCTCCAATCGCACATTTTTGCGCGGTTTGGGACACCTAGAGCTCTAATAAGTGATGAGGGTACACATTTTGTTAATAATATCTTAACTAAGCTTTTAGCTAAGTATGGAATCAAGCATAGGATAGCTACCCCCTATCACCCACAGGCTAATGGTCAAGCTGAGATAAGTAATAGGGAAATTAAATCAATTCTAGAAAAAGTAGTCCATCCATCTAGAAAGGATTGGTCTTTTAGGTTGGATGAGGCTCTTTGGGCTTATAGGACAGCCTATAAGACTCCTCTAGGTATGTCTCCCTATCGGTTAGTATATGGGAAAGCTTGTCATTTACCATTAGAGCTGGAGCATAAAACGTTTTGGGCTTTGAAAAAGTTAAATTTTGATCTGAGTCGTGCAGGAGCAATGAGAAAGCTACAGCTTAACGAATTGGAGGAATTTCGCCAATTTTCTTATGAGAATGCGAAAATATATAAAGAAAAGACTAAGTTGTGGCATGACAAGAAAATTAAGCCTAAAGAGTTTGTCAAAGGTCAAAAAGTTTTGCTTTATAATTCTAGATTAAGATTGTTTCCTGGGAAACTAAAGTCCAAATGGTCAGGTCCGTTTGTGGTGATTGAGGTTTTCCCCCATGGAGCAGTTACTTTGCAAGATGAAAAGGATGGGAGAGTGTTCAAAGTGAATGGACAGCGTGTCAAGCATTATTGGGGAGAGGAGTTTCAGTCGAAATATCCTTCCCTAAGGTTGGTCGATGATTGAGAGAGCAAGTGGTTTGCAGGAGCATTTTACAGATCAAAATTTTGAGCTCCCAGTGTTTGTTTTTATTTTTCGCTGATTTGTTTTTAAATTCGATGAGGATAGATTTGATTTGATTGAATTTTTGCATGGTTGATTTTAATTTCGTTGATATTTATAATTTTGCAGAATTTATTTTTGTAGATTTGATTTCGCTTTATTTGATTTATTTATTTAAATAATCTTTGAATTATCTTTTAATTAGGTTTTCGGTTATTTAAATTTCTGTTTAGATTAGATTTGAATAAAATTTCTCCTTATTCGGTTTTGAATAGTAAAAAGATTTGATTTGAGCGGTTAATATTTAAATTTCCGGATTTGATTTTTTTCTTTTTTTTAAAATTTTCCGTATCCGAGATTCTTCAGGTAATCTTTTCAGAAGATTGTTGTGGCAAAGTTATGGCTGAAGCAAATCTCTCGTCCGAATAGGAAGGGTTTTTGTTGAAGATTAATTTCTTTTTACCGTTTGAATTTTAAATTTCCGTGTGCAGGAAATTGAATGAGGAATTATGATGCTGCCACGTGCCACGCAGGGGCAATCCAACGGTCTGGCTATTTGACAACGCATAGTTATTTACCATGGGCGTTTGGAATTCCATATTTTACCGTTGGATGATTTAATTCTACCGGTTGCATGCGATTTAAAGCGGTAATGTTAATTAATGGAGCAAAATCTTTCTGTTAGGATTTCTTGAGCTGAAGCCTTATTTATTGGAAACCCTCGGTACGTTTTTCTTACTTCATATTCTTGCTTCGATCTTTACTTTCTTTTTCGTTTTCATTCTCTGTAAACCCCTTGCGTCTTCAATGGCCAAAACGAGAGCTAGAAAAGAGAGGGAGAATGAGGACGAAGAGGTACCTGTTACCCCTGTAGCACAGAAAGCGAAAACGAAAAAGAAGAAGACGCCAGAGGAGAAAGAAGCGAAAAGGAGGAGAAAGCAACAGAGGGCTGAGGAACAAGAAAAGGCAACAGAGGTTGCGACTGTTACTGCCACAGTAGAAGAAGAAAGCCCGAAACAACCAGAGGAAAATACCGAGGAAAATACCGAGCAGAGGGTCGCGGATACAGAAGAAGAACGAACAGAAGAGGTGCAAGAAGATCGGACCGAGGAACTCCGAGAAGAGCTTATAGAGGAAGTTCAAGAACAGCAGGCCGAGGATGTTCAAATGCAACAGGCAGAAGAGGTTCAGGTATCGGATAATGAGCCAGTGCAGGACGCTCAAGTAGAGGTGATCATGCCGGAGGTGCCAAAGCGTCGCCGCGTTAAGAGGAAAGCAGGTCGCGCTAGGGTTGTCCGAACTGATACTCCTTCGCCTCTGACCACGGATTCTGAAAGAGAGAATGCAGAGAGAGTAGAGCGTGAAAAGAAGGAAGCTGAGGACAAGGCAAGAGAAGAAGAAGCGAAGAAAGCAGAAGAAGAGATTTTGCTCAAGCGAAGGGCGGAAAAAGGCAAAAGCGTGGCTGAAGCATCGGAAGAACCTGGCGAGATTGAGGAATCGAGATTTTCGTACAATCGCTTAGTCAATAACCTTGCTCGGGCAAAGTATGTTGAGATGCTGAGAAGGGATTTCCTGTTTGAACGAGGATTTGGTGATGATCTGCCGCGGTTCTTGAGGACTGGAATAGTGAACCTCGGCTGGAGTCAATTTTGTGCGAAGCCGGAGCCTGTTAATTCCAACATTGTTCGGGAGTTTTACGCAAATCTTGACGATCAGGAAGAATTTCTGATCGTCAATTTTGTGCGAAGCCGGAGCCTGTTAATTCCAACATTGTTCGGGAGTTTTACGCAAATCTTGACGATCAGGAAGAATTTCAGGTTATAGTTCGAGGAATGCCAGTGGACTGGAGCCCAGAAGCCATTAATGATTTGTTCAATCTCCAGGATTTTCCGCATGCGGCCTTTAATGAGATGGTGGTCGCACCATCTAACGACCAATTAAATGCGGCTGTCCGAGAGGTTGGCATTGAGGGGGCCCAGTGGAGACAGTCGAAGACGGAAAAGCGCACATTTCAGGCTGCTTATTTGAAAAGCGAGGCCAATGCATGGATGGGTTTCATCAAGCTGCGCTTAATGCCGACAACTCACGACTCAACGGTATCTCGAGACCGGATTTTGCTTGCCTTTGCTATTCTTCGTTCCATGAGTATTGATGTGGGTAAGATCATTTCTTCTGAGATTCTTGAATGCTGGAGGAAAAAGGTGGGGAAGTTGTTTTTCCCCAACACTATCACGATGCTATGCCGAAGGGTAGGGGTGCCAGAAGATGAGGATGATGTGCCGTTAATAGACAAGGGGATAATTGACACACCAAATTTGGCTAGGCTTCAGAGGACGCAGGAAGCACGCCAAGGAGGTTTGGTGTGCGGCATCCACCAAATGCAGGAGCAATTACAGCTGCATTCCAGTAGGATGGAATTTGTTGAAAGACAATTGCAGACTTTCTGGAGCTATGTGAAAAGGAGGGATGCCGCGTTGAGGGTAGCCTTGCAGTCGAATTTTTCCAAGCCATATCCGGCTTTACCCGTATTCCCTGACGACCTACTGAACCCCTGGATCCCGCCCCCACCTGTTGAACGAGAGGAAGATGATGAAGAGCAGGGTCAGGAAGATTGATGGATGAGATGATCTTCAGCGAGCATTTCTTTTGTTCCTATCTTTTTGTTTGCTCGTGCATGTTTGACCCTGTTTACTGCTCTGTTTGCTTGTTTCTTTTTGTTTTGAAAAAAAAAAAGAAAAAGGAAAAAGATATCTCTGCTTATGTAATTTCTTTTCATGTTTTTAATGAAATTTCCTAGATGTTTCTGTTCTATGAGCACTGAGTAACTCTGACTTAACTAATTTCTTCTGAATTTTTGAAGCTTGGACTGGCTAAGCTTAATTAGATCAAGGTATTCTGATCTCCAGAAACCTTTTGCTTGAGCATTTTCTCTGACCTGGTCGTTGCTGCGGCAAAGAAAATTCTGGAGGTAGTGTTGACTTATGTGATCCGCTTTAAGCTTAGGTCTAATCCCGCGCTTAATTTTGAAATTCAGATAGAAAAATTTAAGTTTGGGGGTGTCATTTAAAATTTTAATGATTCATTGGGGACAATGAATAATTCAAGTTTGGGGGACTTTTTGCTACTCCAATTATTTTGCTCGAGCATTCCTCTCCTTCATTAAATAATTTGTTAGGTTATTGAGTAACCGGAGACATTTGTGATACCCACAGTTTGTCTTCGCGTCAAAAGGTGACCTAGGAAATGTGAAAAATTATGAAAAATTATTTGCTGAAAAAAGTGATTGTTGAAAATTTTGCTGAGAAAATTCATGGAGCAAAAGTTTTGAGGGATGAATGATAGTCCAGCAGTTTTTCTGTCTCCCAGAAATTAGGTGAACTTCATCATAACATGTTGCCATTCTGAGGGGCAAGAGATGGAATTACTAAGGATTTTTTAGCTTTATAAAGAGTATTTAGCCTAATTGGTGATGAGTTTGAGGCATGGGTATACTGCACCATAAAGTGGGTCATCCCGTGCTTAAGAGCTTATGACTGTAGGGCTGCTTTAAGTCTGAAGAACAAAAATTTAAACCCCTTGAAAATGTGTTTTGATATATCTGATAATAGAGCTAAGCTGTGGCAAGTTCTTAGAATTGAGTTAAAAGTGGTGATTATTTGTCCATGCCGGAAGAATTATTTTGCTGCAGCAGAGCTTGGTTTTGCAGAGTGCTCAGGTAAAGGTTGAAGGTAGTGTTGGATTGTCTGGTTTGATTAAGCTGTGCTTTGTCTAATGTTTTGAATTCTTGAAGGGAAGGTTGGTTAGTATTGCTCGGGACGCGCAATAGTTCAAGTTTGGGAGTGTGATAACTGCCCAAAAGGTAGTTATTTAGGCCTCATTTCTATGTTGATTTGTGTGTCTTTTGTGCTTAATAGGGTTGGTTTTAGATGTATATTATATGTTTTAACCCATTTGGAAGAATGGAAGCTTTGGAAATCATTTTGTGCAGAATCTGTTGCTGGGCGACTTGAAGGAGCAAATTCTATGCTGCAGCAAAACTGGGAGCAGAACTGCCACGTCACAGCTCGTTAGCCAACTTCATGAACCGTCTTCTGTTGAATTATTTTCTGGATAAAGGAGCAAGGAGAGCCCTACACGTGTCCATATTGACCTAATTCAAGCCTCCTATCCTTCTATAAAAGGAAGTAGCCGCCCAAGTCAAGATTATTCCAACTTTCCTTGGAAGCCGAGTAGTATAGAGAGATTGGAGATTACCAAGAACACCATCATCTGCAAGCTGATTAAGGAGATTATTATTTTCTTTATTATCTTGTGATTATGGACATGCCTACTCAGATTGTAATTCGTGTTTCCATGCTTATTATGAACTAAGTAGCTTTAGGCGTTGGTTAAGTAATATGTAGTTGCGGTGCTTCATCTCTAATAATATATTGATTATTGCAACTTGGTTAATTGTTGTGCTTATTCTTATTTTATGCCCGCCTGGCCAGCCGGTGTGAATACCTCTCTCTAGTTTTAGGGATGATTTAGAGAGTGTGTGGCGATTAATCACACTACGATCATTGTGTATTGGTGAACGCCAGTGACTGAGCTAGGGATAGCCAGTTGCCTAGTGCTTGATCGGTCGTACTTCATTGGGGTTGAAACACATTCCAAAAAATCCGGAGTTCCGGGAGGAATCCGCTAATAATACCGCGAGAGTTGCATGATCAATAATATTGCTAGAGCATCTTTTAAAACAATTACTAAACCTAACCAGCGCCTGCCTCTAATCTGTCTGCCTATTTGTTTACTTGTTGTTCTGTCATTTACTTTGCTTCAGCATAATTCTTATAAAACCCAATCATTTTTATTACCTTGAAACCATTAAAAGATTCATACAAAATATATAGAGTGGAAGCTAGTTCAGGCCTTGGATTGACAAATACTTATTACTTGCTGCAGACTGTGTATACTTGCACAGGAATTCTAGAGTCTTTTCAGATCATAATTTTACTCACTCTAGGAGCCCAACAACCCCCCACCAAAATTTAGCACACATCATGTTTATGTCATCACACAGGCCTTTAGGGAACTTAAAGCAGCTCATAGAATATGTAGGAATCGATTGAATAACTGCTTTGATTAATAATTCCTTGCCACCCATAGAGAATAGTCTTTCATTCCAACCTTGGAGGAGGTTCCCTATCTTAGTCCTAATCTTCTAAAAAAGCTTGGCCTTCTGTTTGCTGTTCTGAGAAGGCATACCAAGATACACGCCCAAAGAATTCGTCTTTTTAATGCCTAAAAGCCTGCTGAGATCTGAAGCCTTTTCTCTGGAAATGTTCTTGCTCACCATAAACATGGACTTATCCAAGTTTATCATTTGGCCCGACGCTTCCTCATAACATTTAAAGATCTCTTTCATAGTGTGGCATTCCCTATTGTTTGCCCTGCAAAAAATTAAGCTATCATCAGCGAAAAATAAGTGAGAGATAACGGGGCAGTGATTATTTATTCGAAAGCCATTTAGGTTATTAGAGGAGACTTCCCTATTTATAAGACTCGAGAATCCTTCTGCGCATATGCGAAACAGGTAAAGGGATAAAGGGTCCCCTTGCCTAATGCCCCGAGAGGGCTTGAACTCCTCCTTTGGCTCACCATTGATCAGAACAGAGAAGGAAATCGATTCCACACATTTCATGATGATAGAGATCCACTTCCCGCTAAACCCCATTTTGAAAAGCAGGTTCCTGATAAAGGCCCATTCAACCCTGTCGTACGCCTTGCTCAT
Organism: Luffa aegyptiaca; assembly: GCA_017139565.1. Taxonomy (NCBI): domain Eukaryota; kingdom Viridiplantae; phylum Streptophyta; class Magnoliopsida; order Cucurbitales; family Cucurbitaceae; genus Luffa; species Luffa aegyptiaca. The sequence continues at coordinate 12,546,715 of CM029407.1, read as the reverse complement.
GTCTAACTTGATTGCCACTTGCCCTTCTTTGCCTTTGCTCTTGGAGTTAATCGCATGAATGCATTCAAAGCCGATAATCACATTATCCGATATCAATCGCCTAGGAATGAAAGTCGCTTGGTGGGGAGATATGATTGCATCCAAGACTTTTTTAAGCCTATTAGCTATAGTTTTTGCAATGATTTTGTAGCTAACATTGCATAGACTAATTGGCCTAAATTCTTGCATACGTCTTGGGTTCTTTGATTTGGGAATAAGGACAATAATAGTTTTGTTTAGGGGAGTCAAATCAGCATCCTTATTCAGAATTTGAAGGCAAGTTTGGACTGTGTCTTCTCCCACCACGTCCCAGTAAGCTTGGTAAAAGGATGCATGGGTTCCATCCCTTCCCGGGGCCTTACTAGGACTTAAACTTTTCATGGCCATCTCTACTTCGCTTTTAGAGAAAGGTTTATCTAGCTCTTCTTTTTGCTGTCCTGATATTGTACCTGTAATGCATTCTGTATTTTTCTTAATAGCCTCCTCATTCGGATTGGATGATGTGAAGAGCTCCTTGAAGTAGTTGGTGGCCATTTCGCTGATTCTGTCATCTTCCTCCACCCATTCCCCTTCCTCGGATAGTAAACCTTCGATTCTGTTCCCTTTTTTTTTTCCGTTGGGAGGCTTTGACATGAAACCATTTAGTGTTTTTATCGCCACTTTTTAACCAATCATCCCTCGATCGGATTCACCAATATTCTTCTTCTTCCTCAAAGAGTTCTTCAAGCTCAACCTCTGCCTTGATAATTGTATCCCAGTCCTGGTCGTTTTCCTCTTTATAGAAGGACTGAATTTTCTTCTCCTTAACAGAAATAGCTCGTTTAAGGCTGCCTTTTAACCTAACTTTGTTCCATTTATGCAGCTTGTGGATGCATCTATGAATTTTGGTACTCAGGTTCTGCGCTCCCCTGCCTACCGAGTTTTTCCATTCATCAGCAACTACTTTTTTTGTGTCCTTAAGCTTCAGCCAACTTTCCTCAAATCTCAGCACTTTGTATACCTTAGGAATCCTCCCATTGAGCCACTATAGGCCTATGATCAGAACTATGGAAATTTAAATGGGTGACTTTGATGTTTGGGGCCATAATAGACATAAGATAGTTAATGAGAAATCTATCCAATCTTTCTCTAATTTGATTGCTCCCCTTTCTCCCTCTTCTCCACGTAAATTTGCTACCGAAATACCCCACATCCATTAGCTCACATCTGTTAACCGTCTCAAGGAAAGGATTTATCTGATTTAAGCTTCGAGGAACTCTACCTTTCTTTTCATCAACCTGTTGGGTTTTATGCGCTAAAACTCGTAGATAGTGAATGTAAACAAATTGTATACTTGTTTTAATAAAGTGTTATTGAGTTTCTACAATAAAGTGTTATTGTTAAATATTGCACAATTTGGCCCAAATCCAATAAACTAAGATCCAAGGTTGTTTGTATGTAACTTGAACTAGTATGTGGGGACATACGGGGATCGATGTTCGAGTAACAACTTAAAAGGTCTATAGTACAAGGATAAGGTTGGGTACCTTATCCTGGTAACACTATGAGATACGGCCCGCTTTGTATTTGATACAGACATATTGATCCTAAGCGTCCATGTAGTAGACATGCAAGCGGGAGTATCCTATGCAATAAGTTTGCATAAGACCGGACTATGAAATAGTAAACCACTAGATATAACACCGTTAACTAGTTAGGTTACTATTTCAATAGGATGGCCTAGGTAACTCAGTCTTAATCCTGAGTGTGTCATGAACTCCTTCTCATGAGGGATTATCCTTTGATTAGCATGGGTGAGAGTGGCCAATACGCCGACTCAATAGGCCTTCCTTTCTGGGGACAAGACCGAGTGGGAGGCTGGGGACATGACAACACAAGAAGGAATTCACTCCTTCCCACTTTCTAGGAGAAGTAGATGAGTGTTCCCTTAAGTGGTGACTCCGGGACTTGAACAAAGGGATCCCGCCCTCTCACTGGCCCGAAAAGGACTTTCTGTTTATTGGTTGGACCATAAACAGGTTGTTCATTAGAGGAGCACTGGTACTTAAGGAGACAGATGTAACACAGGGGTAAAACGGTAATTTGACCCAGCTGTAGTTACTGACACTCGTGAAGGATTGACTTACCGGTATAGGTCTATATCCGTGGACACAGAAATGTTGTACAGTGAGAAGAGTTCAGCTGTGGGTCTTTAGTGGAATGACCCACAGTTAATGAATATTGGTTAACTTGATTAATGAGTTTAATCTATTAACCTCATATCATTGGAGCTTCTGATCTGTAGGTCCATTAGGTCCCCCTACAAGCTCGTAAAGAGTAATTAGGAACAAATATATCTTGAAAGAATTTGAATAGTTCAAATTCATATTGGGAATTAAGTTAATTGTATGTGATACAAATTAATATAATGTATAGTGATGCATTAAAATATAAAGTCTAATTTGAGATTAAACTTTATTATATTGAGATTGATATATTTGAAAGAGTTCAAATATATGTCTAATTTAGTTTAAATTAAATGAGATTTAATTAAACTATAGTCTATGAGAGAAATAAATATTTGAAGAAGTTAAGATTTTAATATGAATTTGATTCATATTAAATTTATAGGATATAAGAGAATTTGAAGGAGTTCAAATTTTAATATGAATTTGATTCATATTATAGAATTAATTAATTGAAGGCCTGAAATTAAATATATGATATTTAATTGGGTAAGTAATCAATTAACTAATAGAAGGTCTGAAATTAAATATATGATATTTAATTGGTGATTAATTAATTAAAGAATTAATTAATTGGAAATTAATCAATTATGGAAATGATTAATCACTTATGGAAGTAATTAATCATTTATGGAAATGATTTAATCACTTATGGAAGTGATCAATCATTTATGGAAAAGATTAATCAATTATGGAATTGATTGGTCATGGAATTGATTGGTCATGAAATTGATTAATTATGGAAAAAATTAAATCAGTCATGGAAATAATTGATTTTAAATGAATATTTTATTCATGGCCTTTCTCCTATAAATAGAACACTAAACCTAGGGTTTAGGTACTACAACATAAGGCCACAAGAATGCACTCTTGCATTCGCTCTAGCCTCCCTCTCATATTCTCTCAACCCAAGAACTCTAGGGAGAATTTTCTCTCTAGAGTTTTTCCCATTCAAGATTAGATAGTCCCACAACTACGTTCCTAATCTCAGAGTCATAGCGGGGAAGATCAATTGGTGGTGTCCCAATTGTTGATGCTTGGTCCAAAATCAAGAAAGGTGTCTGTTGAAGTATTCAGAGTCGTCAACGACGGTATGTTTGCTTCTCCCCTTTAGATTTAGATCTAATAATTTTTGTATGTTCAACCCTAAGTTTGTATAGAATTTGTTCTATGTTTTTTGCCAATGTAATAGTATTTTTGGATAAACAAAATTAACTACGAATCGGTCCCAATTACGCTTCCGCTTTATCGGAATTGGGGAATTCCAAATCCTTTCACTACCGACATCACTTCATTGAAATCACCCCTATTATCCAAGGACCCTCGAGACAGACCTTAAGCCTTTCCAATAATGCCCAAGAGAAGTGTCTTTTATCAGTTTCGGGGTTACCATAGAACCCGGTGAATCTCCAACTATCCCCCTTCCCTTTAATGCAAGCGTCAATGTGGCCTTCCGAATAGGAATTGATCTTTACCTCAGTTTCAGAATTCCAAAGAAGCATAAGGCCTCCACTCTTACCTTTGCAAGGAACACTGAACACAAATTCATACTGCAGCCCAGATTTAATCCTCTCACACTTTCCAACATCACACTTCGTTTCCATAATGAAAATCACCTGGGGTTTAATACTACCAACCAAGTGGCGGAGCGCTCGGATCGCTCGAGGATTCCCCAAACCTCGAGCGTTCCAACATAATGTTTTCATGGCGTCCGTCGGGGCTGTTCCACAGCCTCCGCCGATATCCCTCCGATTACCTCGAAGCAGTTGGTTTTGTGTTTCTTAATTATGCCACTTTTAGAAGATTCCTCTAGCCCATGTCTTTTCCCTGCTAGGCTGACCATGAGCTGTTTAGAGTCATGTTGCATGGGCTCATTCCTGGCCAGCCTTTTCCAAGTTTTGAGGTTCTTTTTTGGGCTTTTATTCCCACCTGACTTTGTATCTCTTTTACTTTCTTTTGTCCCCAGCTTGTGCATGGTATTACCGTTATTACTAACTGAGGAGCTTGGGCTTTTGTCATTCTCATGATTGTCCTCTGGGCCCCATCTAGTCAGCTTATCACATGACTTAGTCCCTCCCTTTGTCTTTTCCTCACTGCTTGCCATGTGATAACTCTCCAAAAGGGAGTTATTTAGGCCTTAGTTCTATAGTATTTTGTGTGTCATTTGTGTTAAATAGGGTTGCTTTTAGATGAATATTATATGTTTTAACCCATTTGGAAGAATGAAGGCTTTGGAAGTTATTTTGTGCAGAAAATATTGCTGAGCGACTTGAGGGAGCAATTTCCATGATCTAGCAAAACTGGGAGCAAAACTGCCACGTCACAGCTCGTTATCCATTTTAATAAAGTGGCGTTAGCTGAATTATTTTGGGATCTAAGAAGCTTGGAAAGCCCTCCACGTGTCCAAATTAACCTAATTAGGTTAAACCTCATCTTATAAAAGGAGGGAGCCGTCAAAGATAAATTCATTCACGATTGGGAGACTGAATCAATCGGCTGGAGGCCGAATTGACGGCAGAATGGAGATCTAAGAAGACCATTTGCGATTCAACTCAAGAAGACGAAGTTCTTCCATGTTTTTGGTGGTTTGGAGCAGCCGTTTCATCTCCCCAATTACTAAAAGGATTAGTATTTCTTGTGTATTTCTCATTATGGATGTGCTTATCGAGATTGTAATGTGTTTTATGTTTTCAATCATGAACTAATTGCTTTGTAGGCATAGGTTAAGAATTATGTGATTGTTATATTTATAAAATCTGGAAATTCTATTTGATTATGTCATCTTGAGTTATTGTTGTTCTTTAATTTCATTATGTGTCCGCCTAGCTAGCCGATATGTATAGCTTCTCCTAGTTTCAGGGATGATTTAGGAGTTGTGTGGCGATAATTCACGCTAGATCATTTTGTATTGGTGAACGCCAGTGACTAAGTTTGGGATAGCCAGTTGCCTAGTGCTTGATTGGTAGAGCTTCATTGGAGTTGAAACATATTCCAAAAAATCCGGAGTTCCGGGAGGATCCTGCTGATAATATTGCATGAGATTGACGGATCAAAAGAATTACTGGAGCATCTTTATAAACAATTACAGAAGTCTTAACCTGTGTCTGTTTCCATTATGTTTTCTCTAGTCGTAATCATTTACTGCTTTCATATTTCTTTTGTTTCAGCATTTTAAAAACCCAATCAATTTAACCAACCTTTTGAAATCACTAAAAAGGCAAATTAAATCAATAGAGGTAGGCATTTCAAGACCCTGTGGATACGATAAATACTTATCACTTGCTGCTAGATTGTGTACACTTGCACAGTATTCTGGAGTTAATTTATCTCATATTTTGAACCACTTCAGAATTGCAACACCATGTTACTTTTTCCCCTTTTTGTCTTGATGTCACTGTCATTGTGCAGATCTTTGTCTGTCGGTTCATAGCTTGTGTCCACTTTTTGAGTCTTAACGGCTAATTCCCCTGCAGCTTCTAACGTCTGGCAGTCCTTATCTGACATGTTGTTTTCCTTTCTGTCCTTTTCGGTTTGTCCTTCTGGCGCTTGCTGGTGTATCGCCTGCCGGAGACCTTCGCTGGTTTCATTTCCAGTGACTTCAACAAGTAATTTCGAGAGCTCCTCAACAGTCTCTTCTTGGGCTTGATCTTCAGCTTCTTCTTTCTCTGAGCTGGTTTTCTTTCTGGGCTTCTTTCCCCTGATTTCAGACCTGAAAACTGAGTTCTCTCTAAGCCAAGGGCCGTATTGCGTTTCTTCCTCCTCTTCATCATCACTGTCTTCTTCCTCACATTCGTTCATAACATGTCCTAGCCTTCCACATTGATAGGAGAAGTCAGGTAACTTTTCTATGGTTATTGGTATCCACGTTTCCTCAGCCATCGAGCCTACTTTTATGTTTGTCCCTCTTCGAAGAGGCTTTTTAACATCCATCTTTACTTTGACTCTCAGGGACTCTCCCCATACTCTGTCTTCATCCGCTATTTCCTCCATCTTCACAAATGTTCCTATCGAGTTGCTTAGCGCCGTTGCGTACTTCCTGTTCAAGCACACCACAGGTAGGTTATGGAAATGAACCCAAAAGCTTACGTACCTGAATTCTAGAGCGTTTATCTCCCTATTCCCTTTTGGTTCATCAAAGAGAATGATGGCTTTGTCGTATATCCATGGTCCACCTTCAATCACTCTTTTTTGTTGTTTTCCTGTTTTTGAATTTGCATACGTAGGTATTCCTTCCAGTCTTCTTCATCTGAACTTTCCCTTCTGCTCCCCAAATCTTTGGGATTAGCCTCTGAAAATGTTCTGCATTCACTCCCTTTGAGGTTAAGATTTTACAAACTGCTACTTTCTTGATGTCCTTATCTGTGTTGTCAATATCATTGTCCTCTACTTCCACGACTCATTTTTCATCCTCAGTTAGCTTCATTCTACTGAACTCCTTAAGAGTTTTGTCTTCCTCCATTGAAATAGGTTATCTCAACCCCGACCCGATCACAGAGGATCCCAAGAAGCAAACTTGTTGCCCTTACTACTCATGAACGTTGCTTCCCCTCGCTAGCAAGAAAACCGGTTGTTCAGAGCCCTGATACACTATTTTTTAAAGAACCAGAGCTTTTATGGTAAAAATAAGTTGTTTCCTAATTTCCTTAACTAGCATAAGTATGAGAGCTAAGAAGATCAACCACATCAACATGCTGGAAATGAAACTCATAGGCCCCGTTTGTTAATCATTTAGGTCCCGTTTGATAACCATTTGGTTTTTGGTTTTTAGTTTTTGAAAATTAAGCTTATAAATCCTACTTTCACCTAAGTTTCTATGTTTTGCTAATACTTTTCTTTCCTTGTTTTTAAAAACCAAGCAAATTTTTCAAACTAAAAAATGTTAAGGTAGCCCATTGAATTTAGTTTTTTTTTTCAATTTAGTTTGTTATTCAAAGTTGTTAAGATATTTTAGTTCAATTTGTTACTTAAAGTTGTTAAGATCTTTTTCCATGTAATTTGCTGAAGTAGTTCATTTGGTTGCTAAGGAGTTTTTTCCCTCTATCTAGCAGTATATATATCTGCTATGGGTATTGTGTATTCATTAAGCCAAAGTAATACAAATCCGATAGAGGTTTTCTCCTTGGCCATTTCCTCCTTGTTCACTTTTGTTTTCTTTATGTTTTGATGGTATCAGAGCTACTGTCCAACGACTTCGATCTTGCAATATGGATTTTTCAGAGATGAACTCTGAAATTTCAAGTGGAAATCAAGTCACTCAAGCAATTAATCCTGGAAACAAGATCTCAACAGTAAAGCTAACTGAGGAAAATTTCCTACTCTGGAAATTTCAAGTTCTCACGGCACTCGAAGGACATGAATTGGAAGAGCATATCAGTGAAGATTGCCAACCTCCTCCACAGAAAATCCAAGTAAGTGAAGGTACCTCCACTGTGAGTAAACCTAACCCTAATTATAAGTTATGGAAGAGGCAGGATAAACTAGTATCTTCTTGGATTGTTGGTTCAATGACTGAGTCTATTCTTGAACAAGTGATGCACTGTACGTCTGCAAAGGAAATTTGGAGTTGTCTTTTGCAAATTTTTAACTCTATACATGTTGCCCAAATAATGAAAATAAAGTCTAAATTACAGAATCTTCAAAAAGGGGGCTCAACCATGAATGAGTATATTTCCAAGATTAAGAAGTGTATTGATGCTTTAGCTGCCATAGGGAAAACTGTACCAGTTGAAGATCAGATTATGTATATCCTAGCTGGTCTAGGTGCAGAATATGAAACTATGGTTTCAGTGATTACTGCCAAAATAGGGTCACAAACTGTTCAAGATGTTATTGCATTGCTTTTAACACATGAAAGTAGGATAGAAAGAAAATCTTCTATTAATGCTGATGGAGTCTTACCTACGGCTAATCTCACAATTCAAAATCCTACACAAAAAGATACAGAAAATTTGAGAAATGTGAGTCAGTCGCAACAACAACAAAGTTTCGGTAATGGTAGAGGCAGAGGAAGATTTAATTCTAGTCAAGGTAGAGGAGGAAGGTCTTGGAATAGTAGAAACATACCTCAGTGTCAAATCTGTAACAAAATTGGTCATATAGCCTTAAAATGCTATTCTCGTGTTCAGATGCCTGGGGCTTACTTGACTCAATTCAACCCCTCTAGTCAGTTTTTCCCAGGACAGAATTCAGGTCAGATGTATGGGAACCAGTTTTCTCCAATGCAGGCCATGACAGCTACTCCAAGCTTTAATCAAGATTGTAATTGGTATCCGGATTCCGGAGCTACCAATCACTTAACAAATAGCCTTGGGAACATGTCTGTCAGCTCAGAATATCTTGGAAACAATCAAATTCATGTGGGCAATGGTACAGGTTTGGCTATACATTGGTTTGGATATGCTTCTCTTACTTCGCCTGTAATCATGTCTTTCATCTAAATAATCTTTTACATGTTCCATCCATTACCAAGAATTTGATTAGTGTCAGTCAGTTTGCCAAAGACAATTCTGTTTTCTCTGAATTTCACCCTACTTTTTGTCTTGTGAAGGACCAAGCAACTAGGCGAGTACTTCTCCACGGGACTCTACATGAAGGACTATACAAGTTCAACCTATCCAAGCCTCAGCACTCTATCCCATAAAATGCCAATTTTGTTGGTAATCATGTCTTTCATCTAAATATCATAAGATTTATTATTCTATTTTTGCTGTTTCTGAATATGTTTTGCCTTCCAACTCTATTGCTTTGCTTGCTTCTGTCCAATCTTTGAATAATAAATCTTATGATATTTGGCATCAAAGGCTAGGTCATCCAACATTTTCTATTGTTAAGCAAGTTCTTCAAAAGTGTAATCCCAATTTCTCTGGTAATGAAAACATTTCATTCTGTAATGCATGTGCTATTGGTAAGCACCATGCTCTTCCGTTTTCTCCATCCACTACTTCCTATTCTTCTCCTTTACAACTTATTGTGACTGATCTATGGGAACCTTCATACAAATTATCTAGAAATGGCTTCAGGTATTATATCAGCTTCATAGATGCATACTCTATATATACTTGGGTTTATTTCTTACAAACTAAATCGGAGGCTTTTCAGGCTTTTGTTAATTTTAAAATTCTTGTTGAAAAACAACTTGGTTGTCCAATCTTAAGTCTTCAAACTGATGGAGGGGCTGAGTTTAAACCGTTTATTCCTTTTCTAAAAACTCATGGCATTTCTCATAGAGTTACTTGTCCTTATACCTCTCAACAAAATGGTATTGTCGAACGTAAACATAGGCATATCGTTGATGTAGGTCTTACATTGTTGTCTCAATCATCCATGCCTCTAACATTTTGGGACGATGCCTTTTCTACTAGTGTTTTTCTTATCAACACTACCTTCTATAGTTCTTGGTGGAGCAAGTCCCATGGAGAAACTCTTCCAGCGACAACCCGATTATACATCTCTCAACGTATTTGGGTGTAAGTGTTTTCCTTCTCTTCGATCCTATAACTCTCATAAACTTGATTATAGATCTTGTCCCTATATTTTTATTGGTTATAGTCATATGCACAAGGGCTATAAATGTCTTGATTCTATTGGTCGTATATATATTTCTAGACATGTGCTTTTTGATGAGACTTGCTTTCCCTTTGCGAATTCTAGCTCTAAATCTGTCACTAATGCTCCTCCAATTGTGTCACAGCAATTGTCTATTGTTTCCCCGTTTGTTAATGATCATGCCCCTGTCTCTTTACCCACAAATAGTCCACTTTCACCATTGTCTAATTCTCAACCTATTTCGCGTACTTTAGATACTACTAGTCCTTCACATTCGTCTCCCGTGCCTTCGGCTACCATTTCCTCTCATGAAACTTGTCCAATTCAAGAAGTTGAACCTGATACTCAACCTACCCATGTGGCTTCTGTTTCTAATCATCCAATAATTACTAGGAGTAAAAGTGGCATATTCAAACCAAAGGTATTTCTTACCACTTATGTTGATTTTGAACCACCCAATGCCAAAGAGGCTCTTAAGTGTTCTCACTGGAAAGAGGCAATGCAGGCTGAATATGATGCACTAATACAGAATAAAACGTGGGAACTTGTTCCTGTCCCTTCTAATCAGAAAATAGTAGGTTGCAAGTGGGTGTTTAAAATTAAACGTAATTCAGATGGGTCTATTTCTCGTTACAAGGCCAGATTAGTGGCAAAGGGGTTTCATCAATCAGCTGACATTGACTATTTTGAAACGTTTAGTCCTGTTATTAAGCCCATAACGATTCGTGTGCTTCTTTCACTTGCTATTTCTTATGATTGGCCAATTAGACAAATTGACATTAATAATGCCTTCTTGCATGGAGTGTTATCTGAAACTGTTTATATGGAACAACCCACTGGTTTTCAAGTTCATGGTTCGTACCCACTTGTTTGCAAACTTCACAAGGCTCTATACGACCTAAAACAAGCTCCTCGTGCTTGGTTTGATAAACTTAACCTGTTTCTTCAATCTCTTGGTTTTGTGAATTCTAGAGCTGATACTTCATTACTGTTTCGAAAATCTGGAAATATATGTTGTTACATCCTTGTGTATGTGGATGATATTATAATTACGGGTAATTCAATGGCTGCTGTTACATCTCTAATTACTGAGCTGAATGGTCGGTTTTCTCTTAAAGATTTGGGTCCTCTTAGTTATTTTCTGGGAATTGAGGTGTCCTACCCACCATCAGGTGGCCTATTTCTCTCCCAAGCAAAATATATCATGGATCTTTTGCAGCGTACTCATATGGCAGAGGCTAAAACTATATCAACATCTATGGTAAGTGGACCTATTTTGTCTGCTCGACAAGGAGAAACATTTGCAGATGTTCATTTATATAGGAGTGTGGTTCGGGCTTTACAATATGTCACACTCACTCGTCCGGAGATATCTTACAGTGTTAATGAGGCATGTCAGTTTATGCATGCTCCGACCATCCTACATTGGCAATTAGTGAAGAGGATTCTACGTTATCTCAAAGGTACATTTACTCATGGTTTGCTTCTTTATAAGACTAATAATTTTTCTTTACATGGCTATGCTGATGCAGATTGGGCATCAAACCCGGATGATCGAAAGTCAACGCAGGTTTTTGTGTTTTCTTTGGAGGCAATTTGATCACTTGGGGATCTAAGAAGCAGTCTATTATTTCTCAATCTAGTACAGAGGCCGAGTATTGTTGTCTTGCCTTAGTCGCCACTGAGTTGGTTTGGCTGCATTCATTATTTTCTGACTTGGGAATATCTGTGAATCAACCACCGGTGTTATGGTGTGATAACTTAAGTGCGGTGCATCTTAGTGCTAATCCGGTGCTCCATTGTGAGACCAAACATGTTGAGTTGGACATCTATTTCGTTAGAGATTTGATTCTTCAAAAAAAGCTGAGCGTTCGCCATTTACCAGCCTCTACACAAATAGCAGATGTTCTCACCAAGCCGTTATCTGCTACGACTTTTCTTCAACTTCGGTCCAAGCTCAATGTTCGAGATCCCTCTTCCATTGGCTTGAGGGGGGGTGTTAAGGCAACCCATTAAATTTAGTTTTTGTCAATTTAGTTTGTTATTCAAAGTTGTTACGATATTTTAGTTCAATTTGTTACTTAAAGTTGTTAAGACCTTTTTCCATGTAATTTGCTGAAGTAGTTCATTTGGTTGCTAAGGAGTTTTTTCCCTCTATCTAGCAGTATATATATCTGCTATGGGTATTGTGTATTCATTAAGCCAAAGTAATACAAATCCGATAGAGGTTTTCTCCTTGGCCATTTCCTCCTTGTTCACTTTTGTTTTCTTTATGTTTTAAAGTAGTTTTCAAAAACTTGTTTTTGTTTTTAGAATTTGACTAGGAACTCAAATGTGTCATTGGCAAATATGAAAACCATGGTAGGAAAATTGGAAGAAAACAAGCCAAATTTTCAAAAACCAAAAACCAAATGGTTATCAAACGAGATCTTGATTTTTTGTTTTCGGTTTTTGAAAATTATGCTTGTTTTCTCCCAAATTTCCTACCATGGTTCTCATCTTTGTTAAGGATCCATTTGAATTCCTAGCTAAACTAGCTAAATTACAAAAACAAAAACAAGTTTTTGAAAACTAGCTTTTTTTTTTCTTCAAAATTTGACTTGGTTTTTGGGAATAAGGTAGATACTATAACAAAGAAACTTATAGGTGGAAGTAAGTGTGTATAAGCTTAATTTTCAAAAACCAAAAATCAAATGGTTATCAAACGATTGACATTTGATAGACTAAGAGTATGTTTGGTTTAACTTATCAAGTGTTTAATTTTGATAAAAAATCATAGCCATTGGAATGATTTTTCTTTTCTTTTTATCTTTGGGCTTCGTGTAAGTATATATAAATTAGATTAGTCAAGAAATAGAAAGAAAATTTTATTTTTTTATTTTTTATTTTTTATTTGGACCTATTGAATTATACTGAAGTTAGCTATAACAACTTATTTCTAGTAAAACTAAATAATACAAAATATTAGTTCCTCGTTCCAACTATTTTTCTTGATTTTAATTATAACTTCATGGTGTTCGAAAGTTTTAGTTTCTCTTCAATCTCTCTTAATTCAAAACTATCTTTAAAAGACTTTACATAATTACTAGATTGGCGCATTGGAACAAACTTTTAAGATATTAAGGAAAAAAGAAAAGAAAACTAAAACTAGCTATCAAAGTAGGGTAACATTGAAACCAAATAAATTATATAAAATATCTATAAACATATGTAGTTGGTTTGATTTCAATTTTGGAAAACAGAGGTAGAATATTTAAACCATTAAAATGTGAAGCGTAAAATTGTTTTGTTTTTTGAGTTCAATAATTGTGGGGATGAGATAAGATCGTTGATGTTTAAGATGGTAATTGGTGCCTTATCCAATGAGTCATGCTGAAATTTGGCTGAAGCATAAAATTGTTACACAACTATATGCGCCGATAGTATTTTGTATAATTATAACATTTTTTACTAATATAAAGATAAATGGTGAAAGTAATATCTACAATGATATGCAATACACAAATTCAGAAATTAAGATCCGTTTGATAACTATTTGATTTTTTTTTTTTTTTTTGAAAAATAAGTTTATAAATACTACTTTCACCTATAAGTTTCTTTGTTTTATTATCTACCTTCTTCTCATGTTTTCAAAAACCAAGTCGAATTTTGTAAACTAAAAAAAAAAAGAATAGTTTTCAAAAACTTATTTTTATTTTTGGAATTTGACTAGGAGGAATTCAAATGTGTCATTAACAAATATGAAAATCATTGTAAGGAAATTGAGAGAAAACAAATATAATAACCAAATGGTTATCAAACGCGACCTAAGCCTTACCTGACTAACCTTACATGTAGGCTACTTCTCTATCATTAGAAAGAACAACATTCAAGCTCATGAAGATTAGGTGCTACTTTTGACATTCAAGCTCATGAAGATTAGGTGCTACTTTTTTTGGAGTTTGGAGTTAGAAGTTTTAGATTGAATTTGTGCTTTGTATGAGATTGAGTTTATTTTGTTGGAGGGTGAGATTGTTTGATATTTTTGTCCTTGGGGTGTCAAGTATCTTATATGCTAGTTTGTTTGATATGTTTGTCTCATACTATTTAATCATCATTATACTTTATGATCCCTATTTATGTGATTTAAATTGTTATTTGGAGGCTATTTTTCATGTTAAAAGTTCATTAATTGGAAAAATTGAAGTTAAATTTAATTCTTATATTCATTAGTCTAAAAATTCGGAGGCTATTTTGTGATAAATTTGGAGGCTAATGTGATTTTGAGCTTATTTTTGTGATTATATTTTGTTTTCGAATCTATTGTGTGTTTAAAAGTTTCATTTGAAGATTACTTGTATCATTAATGGATTGCTTTTTAAGTTTATACCGTAGATGAATTGTGTTCTCCTTATAATGTAATTTAGATTTTTATTGTCTTTTTCGTTATAAGTCATTTGGATTGGAGCTTCTTAATACCATGTAATTATTGGTATTGAGAAGTTGAGATTCAAACATTTCTCATATAGTTGATCCTTTTAGTCACTTTTGAAGATTCTTTTTAGTTCATACTTGCACTTTTTATGTCAAGTTTTTATGTTAAAAGTTCATTAGTTTGAAAATTCGAACCTAATTAAATTTTGTTTTTCTTAGGTTCATTGAATCGATGTACGAACAAGATTATTCTAACGAGGCAAAAGTTGCATACACGAGAAGTGTAAGGGTAGCCTTTTAAGTTTAGGTTCTATTGTAATTTTTTAAGTATAGTTGCTTTATAATTTTATTTTAATCTCAAATTTATATGAACAAATTTGGTTCCTTAACTTATTCGAATGAAATTTGGAAAATATTTGGGTTTGTATACGATTTTTTTTAGGTACAAATAATTTTGGGTTATAATATTATTGAAAAGGAACAAAAAAAACAATAAAAAAAAACAAGTTCCACACTTCTTCCGACGTAATCTTTACGATGTGACTTCTGCCGACGCCACCTTGACTGCGTTGGTAAAAGTCTCTTTTGCAAACTTCTACCGATGCCACAGTAAGATAGCGTTGACATATGTCTTTTCTGCTGAAGTGGTCCTATTTTGACATTGACAGAACCTTTGCTGTTTGTTTGTGTGTTGGAAGAATTTTGCTGATGCGTTTTTAGCATCAGCAAAACCCTAGATTCTTGGAGTGTTGCCATAAAATTTTATATGTGCTTTGAAAATAACAATCATTTCCTTCATCCTACCAACTTTTCTTTTTACGGTCCATAACTTAATATACATTGCAGATATGTTGAGGATAATATTTGGATACAAATGTCAAAATTCTATATAGTTTGTGAAGGTGAACTATATTAATTAATACACTATTCCCAACTTGAATTACACGTATATTTTGGTTGTCAATCTTTTGGCCTTTGAATTGTAGTGAGGGAAAAAGAGTGAAATTAATATCAAAATTTTTTATAACAAGATTATGACATTTCACATTTGAGGAAAGTAGACCCAAACTTGAGCATACAATCCAAAAGGAACAGCGATTATAGTACATGAATCAATTGACTTGAAAAACCATATCCTTTTCGATTCCAACTCAAGTGCCAAACTCAAGAAAAAATCCTTCGGATGGAGAACGATAAGA
The DNA here is from genome assembly GCA_017139565.1 of Luffa aegyptiaca. Taxonomy (NCBI): domain Eukaryota; kingdom Viridiplantae; phylum Streptophyta; class Magnoliopsida; order Cucurbitales; family Cucurbitaceae; genus Luffa; species Luffa aegyptiaca. Next base: position 12,531,294 of record CM029407.1, on the reverse strand, counting down.
AATTTTGTTTCTACTTCTGCTTCTACTCCGATTCTTCCAATTAGACATTGATTTTCCTACACAACCAACAATACATTTTATTTTACTCTAGAGTTAACAAGAACATGGTTTAACTGACATAAAACTTGTACTAATGTTGTCAAAAAAAAAAAAAAAAAAGTAAAAATAATCATGTGGTTGGCATAGCTAAATACTTTTAACTAATCAAAAGCATTTTAGAAATCTACCATTGAGAAATTTTAAAAATACTTCAAAATATTTTAAAATACATTCAGAAAAATATTTAATTTGTATTCTCTTAAAAAAAAAATTGTTCCCTAATATTTAGCTTAAGTGAATCAATTTTAACTTTAAAATTTTAATTTCATCCGACCAAATCTTAATTAAACTTGAATTAGATACGGTTTGGAATACCTTTTAGTTTAAGTGTTTTTCAAGAATGCATTCTCTTATAAACATTTGGTTTAAAAATTATTTAGAATTTAAAGTTTTGTTACATTTCACCATAAGTGTTTTTATACACAAGTTATTATATACTTAAAAAATTTGGTTTCTAGTGTTTCTCTAAGAAAAAAAAAAAAGGTTTATTTCCCAGTTTCATTTTTTAGTAATTCATTTTTAGTGGTTGTCAAACACTAGATTTTTTTTTAAAAAATGACTTTTTTTTTCAAAATTAAACACGTGAAGAGTTAAAACAAACACATGATTTATAACTTCTCAAAATAAATCAAATCTTATAAATGCTCAATCCTAACAGCAAAAACACAGAACCTAAAAATCTCACGCAGGTAGAAAAGTTTCAAGCTTAACAACAACATACCAAAATCCAAGTAAAAAAGAGTCAAACCCAACAAAAAGAACCAGCATCCACAAAAAAATTAAATATATACCCTTAACAACAAAAGAATTTTAAAACTAGCCACAATTTAAGTTAGATATTAATTTCCACTTAATTAATTTAAGTTTATGGTACAGAATGGAATGTTAATATATAATTTACTTACTTATAAATCAAATTAAACATACACACCAAAAGGCTGCCAATTTTTTGGAGGACACAGTTATCTTTTAGTAATAAAACTATGTTCAAAAGTGATTCCAAATGCAACCTAAGTGGATGTTTGGGAGTGATTTTGAAATGGTTAAAATCACTTTTGTCATATTCAAAATCACTCCGAAATATACCTTCAATAATTCAAAATCACGTTTAAAAGTGTAAAATCAAACATGAAACGGATTTTAAATGCAATTTCCGAGCCCTCAAAAGACTATATACCATACCTCTTTGGTGAGAACAATTTCAATAACTCCAACGGAGAATTTGACTTGTGAATCCGTCACAATAACAGTAACTGTGTCATACAACAACAAAATTTTTTCTTTAATAATTCTATTATCAAGCAATCCAAAATGGAAAAAAGTATAGAGAAAGTTGATGAGTTACTTGTATCGTGGTAGATATGTAACTCCGTTACAATGTGTTTGAACTCCTCCATATCCATTGAGAAAAAGTATCTGTAGTCAATTTCGCCCACCTCTGTTCCTTTCGACGGTAACAATACCAATCCAGAAACCGCTGGATATGAAAACCCTAGAGTAATCATTCACAATTAAAAGAGTTCAGAGACAAAAATGAAATTCTAAAACCGGTTCGATTCCTACCCGCAATTGTTGTAAATAAATAACGAGAAAAAAAATCCCATAAAACAATAGTAATAATAACAAATTGCTGTTTTCGATGCCCTAATCAACAATTTGATGGAGAGAGAAAAACAAGGAAAATTATGAACAAAACTTGGTTGCATACACGGATCTCCCTACGTACCCTATTAAAAACTTGACAACTAAGAAAGAGGAAGGAAGAAAATGAGAAAACTTTTTTTATCTCTTCTCGCAGTCTAGATTTTAATGGTGATATGCAAGGAGATTCCTATTCCTACATATCCGTATGTTCCGATCCACCTTTTAAAACCGTCAGATGTAAATCGATGTATTTTTGCTATTTCTCAATCTTACATTCCACGGTGCAAAACTATGGACCCTCATTGCATGGGGAGCACTTAAAAATTTCTCGAAAATAGAGGGTCCATTAAATGTTTCCAAAATTTGTGTATGATAACTCAAAAGCAAGTTTTTTGTTCTTTTATCATTCTTGACCCATAAAATACATAGAAAATATTAACCTACACATAGAACGATCCACAAGAAACGAGAAACGGTTACCAAACACCAGTTCTTTTGTTTCTCTTCTCTTTTTCGAACAAAGGTGAAACGAGAAACGATTCACAAGAAACGAAAAGGTTGCGAAATGGTCGTCGAGCAAACGGCTTTCTTGAAACCAAAAGAGAAAAACAAGATTATGGTTTCTTGGAGAAGCTATGACATACTCGGACTTTCGAACATAAGGAGGCTGCGATCGTGATCGACGTCGTCGCTGAAAACGAGTATCATGGATACAAAATTGTCGATATACATATTGAACATGATATCGTACAAGGCATCAATGAAAATCCGGCAATCGTAATATTGGGTGAAGGAAAACTCGGCGAAGAACTGCGGGGCAAGTCGGAGGGAAGCGGCGAAGCGAGACGAGATGTGGGAGGCTACGAACGAAACCATCGCCGGCGAGGAGTTCATGTCGGCTTCCTTTGAAAGTTGAGTCAGTAATTGTATTGCGTTCATGAGATGAATGGTGTGGCCCAGCTCGAACACTCTCATCGTCACCGATTGCTTCGTATATCCTATCCGACTTGAGGCTTTTTCTCCTAGCACTTAAATTTTTTTTGCTTGTTTTATACTCTCCAAGATTTGAGTTTTGTTTTGAAAGGTTCATCATGGTTGTTGCCAATCGTCCCACTAGAATCTTTTAGGATTAAAGCTCGGGCTTGAGATCGGACATTGTTTTTTTTTCCCTAAAAAAAGGTTCAATTACAAGTTTAATATTATCGTTTAGGTCGTCGAGCTTTCAATTTTGTGTCTAATAAATCTTTCGCATTCGAGATTTTTAAAAATTAATTGATCTATTAGATATATGATTGAAAATTCTAGGATCTATTTGACACTTTTTAAAGTTTAGAGACCAAAATTTATACCGTTGAATGAGAAATTTCGGCCAATCACAAATTTTCACTTTATTATTTCAAATTAATGACAAAATTACAAATAATTTAAATTTGGGACAATTATAAGTTGAGAAGTATCCCAAATTTAATTTGAAAACGAATTTGGCAAGTTCTAAATTGTCAAGTTTGAACCAAATTCAAATCCATATAGCTAGGCCCAAAGTCAATAAAGCCCTAGTTCAAATGACTAGGCCCAAAAGACATTCAAGCCCAAACCCACCTATCCATGGAAAACTCTATAAATAGAGGGGTCACGTTCTCCATTTCAAAGGTTCAGAAAATTAAACTCTCAACCCAAGACAAGAGAATTCAAGAGACTACCAAAAGAAAAGGCAGAAGACTACTTAAGTCCTTGAGTGTTGAACAACCCTTGAAGAGTGGAAGACTTTATGACTCCAAGGATCAATTGAAGCTTCAAACTTGAGAACAAGCATTTCAGTCCTCGAGTGAAACACACACAAGAGGGAGAATCAGAGGATCATACATTAGAGATTGTATGATACCCACAAAATCAATACAAATACAAAGTTTATTCAACGTGTTCCATTTCTTTAAAATTATTTGCGAACAAACTAGCACGTCCAGTGGAACCATCTCTACCTCTAATCTCTTTCTTTCATCTCAAAAACATAAGTGAAAATATGACGTTCAAGACACCTTTAATGATTGTTATCATGAGCAACTTTACACAGGTCTACTACCCATAGTTGCTTTAATGAACTCAAGTTGCGAAAAGATAAAGCTCTTATTATCTTAAGTGAAGAAACAACACTGTAGGGGGTATGTACTGATGACAAGTATCTTGTTAAGTATACCCCTTTATTCAAACCCGATTCTGACGTAGTGACTGTCATGATGACAAAGACAAGGATTATGGAAGAAAGAATGGTTGAGATGCAAGAACAGATCAACACCTTGATGTAAGCGATCGAAGAAAGAGATTCTCAAATTGAGCACCTAGAGAGCCAGATTGAGAACCAAAATTTTGCTGAATCAAGCCAAACCCATGTCATAAAAAATCACGACAAAGGAAAGGACAAATATCCAAGAAAGAAGTGTTCGGTTTAATGCCCTAAAACTCGCAGATAGTAAATGAAACAAATTAATCGATCTCAATAAAGCGTTATTTGAGTGATTTAGTAATTTGGTTATTGAATAATCGAGTTTGCATTAATAAACCCTAAATCCAATAAACTAAAATCCAAGGTTGTTTAAGTGAAACTTGGACTAGTATGTAGGGACATATAGGGATCGGTGTTCAAGTAACAACCTAAATGGTCTATAGTATAGGGATAAGGTTGGGTACCTTATCCTGGTGACACTATGTGATACGGCCCACTTTGTATTCGATACAGATGCATTGATCCAAAGCATCCATGTAGGAGACATGCGAGTGGGGGTATCCTATGCAATGAGTTTGCATAAGACTGGACTGCAAAATAGTAACCTCTAGATGTAACACCGTTAACTAGTTTAGGTTTCTATTTCAATAGGATGACCTAGGTAACTCAATCTCAATCCTGAGTTTGTTATGAACCCCTTTTCAGAAGAGATTGTCCTTATATTTGTATGGGTGAGAGTGGCCTGTTTGTCGACTCAATAATCCTACCATTTCAGGGACAAGACCGAATGGGGGCTGGAAACATAACAGTACAAGATGGAATTCACTCCTTCCCCTATCGGGGCAAGTAGATGTGTGTTCCCTTAAGGGCTGAATCCGGGGCTTGAACATGTTGGGTTTTATGCCCTAAAACTCGTAGATAGTGAATGTAAACAAATTGTATACTTGTTTCAATAAAGTGTTATTGAGTTCTACAATAAAGTGTTATTGTTAAATATTGCACAATTTGACCCAAATCCAATAAACTAAGATCCAAGATTGTTTACATGTGACTTGAACTAGTATGTGGGGACATACGGGTATCGGTGTTCAAGTAACAACCTAAAAGGTCTATAGTACAAGAATAAGGCTGGGTACCTTATCCTGGTAACACTATGTGATACGACCCGCTTTGTATTCGATACAGACGTATTGATCCAAGGCGTCCATGTAGGAGACATGTGAGCGAGGGTATCTTATGCAATGAGTTTGCATAAGACCGGACCACGAAATAGTAAACCACTAGATGTAACACCGTTAACTAGTTAGGTTACTATTTCAATAGGATGACCTAGGTAACTCAGTCTTAATCCTGAGTGTGTCATGAACTCCTTCTCACGAGGGATTGTCCTTTGATTAGTATGAGTGAGAGTGGCCTGCACGCCGACTCAATAAGCCTACCTTCTTGGGGACGAGACCGAGTGGGGGGCTTGGGACATGACAACACAAGATGAAATTCACTCCTTCCCACTTCTAGGAGAAGTAGATGAGTGTTCCCTTAAGTGGTGACTCCGGGACTTGAACAAAGGGATCCCACCCTCTCACTTGCCCGAGAGGGACTTTCTGTTTAATGGTTGGACTATAAACATGTTGTTCATTAGAGGAGCACTGATACTTAAGAAGACAGATGTAACACAAGGGTAAAACAGTAATTTGACCCAGCCGTGATTACGAACACTCGTGAAGGATTGACTTACAGTTATTGCTCAATATTCGTGGACACAGAAATATTCTACAGTGAGAAGAGTGCAACTGTGGGTCTTTAGTGGAGCGAACCACAGTTAATGAATATTGGTTAGCCTGATTAATGAGTTCAATTAGTTAACCTCATATCATTGGAGCTTCTGATCTGTAGGTCCATTAGGTCCCCTTGCTAGCTCGTAAAGAGTAATTAGGAACAATTATATCTTGAGAGAATTTGAATAGTTCAAATTCATATTGGGAATTAAGTTAATTGTATGAGATACAAATTAATTCAATGTATAGTGATGCATTAAAATATAAAGTCTAATTTGAGTTAAACTTTATTAAATGGAGAGATTAATATATTTGAAAGAGTTCAAATATATGTCTAATTACATATATGAGATTTAATTAGAAGATGAATTAATTAATCATGAATTAATTAATTATTCAATTCAGTTTAAATTAAATGAGATTTAATTAAACTATAGTCTATGAGGGAATTATTAGAATATGATTCTGATGAGTAATTAATTAAATATGGGTGATATTTAATTATGAAATTAATTAATTATTGGAATTAATTAATTGATTAGTTTAATTGAATTAATTAAATGCGATTTAATTAAGTTAATTAAACTATATATTATGTGAGGAAATTACATTTAAATAAGATTTAAATGTACATGCATGAGATTAATTAATTAACATTTAATTAATTGATTTAATCAATTAATTAATTGATCTTGATCTAACGGTCAAGATTGTTTCCTAACCTCACATTAGGGTTTTCTCTCTTATAAAAGGAAATGTTATGAGAACCCTAACCCTAAGGTCTCATTCTAGCCTCCCTCTCATATTCTCTCAACTTAAGAACTCTAGAGAGAATTTTTCTCTCTAAGAGTTTTTCCCATTCAAGATTAGTTAGTCCCACAACTACGTTCCTAATCTCAGAGTTATAGTGGGGAAGCCCTTGTGGTGGTGTCCATTGAAGAATTCAAAGTCGTCAGACGGAGGTATGTTTCTCATCGCTTAACTTTTTGCCAATGTATTGGTATTTTGTAGAACAAAATTAATCTACGAACGATCCAATTGCTTCCGCTGTAACGGAATTGGGAATTCCAATCCTTCAGAACAAAAGCGCGTTGTCCTCTCCTGGCCCGAGAGGAATTTCTGTTTAGTGGTTGGACCCTAAACAGGTTGTTCATTAGAGGGATCAGTGGTACTTAAGGATCTAGAGGTAACCTAGGGGTAAAATGGTAATTTGACCCAGCTGGTGTTACGAACACTTGTGAAGGATTGACTTACTGTATTGGTCGATATCCGTGGACACAGAATATTCTACAGTGAGAAGAGTGCAGTTGTGGGTCTTTAGTGGAGTGACCCACAATTAACGAATGTTGATTAACTTGGTTAATGAGTTTAGCCAGTTAATCTTGTATCGTTGGAGCTTCTAATCTATAGGTCCATTAGGTCCACCTGCTAGCTTGTAATAGGTACTGAGATTATTTAGTCTTGAATATTAAGGGATTTAATACAATGTATTGAGATACATTATAGTATAAGTTTAATTAGAGAATTAAACTTTATAATAAAATTATTTTTGGATGTGATTCAAAATTAATTAATGAGAGAATATGAATTTAATTAAATATGAGATATTTAATTAATTAAAGAATTAATTAATTTGGTTAAATGTGATTTAATCAAATTAATACCATAATTTATGTACATTTGATGCGCATTAAAATTATAGGTTAAATGAGAGAAGTATAATTGAATATGATTCAATTTTAAGCTTAATTAAATATTTGATGTTTAATTAATGTGGGGAATCAATTAATTGAGAATTAATTGAATGAGCAATTTAATTCAATTGAATATGATTTAAATTGAATTAAAAACTTTATATTATAATTGATTTAATTAATATTGTATTAATTAATTAATTAATATTTATTTATTTAATTAATTAATTATTATTTAATTAATTGATGGCTAGGATCTTGTTGATTATGATCAACGGTGGAAATCTTGTAGGGAAATAACTCCCTCCCCACTTATCGTAAAGTTGAGGAGGGAGTTCCCCTAACTGCCCTGATTATGCTATCCCTCACGCAAAATCAGAGAAGGCTCTCTGAATTCTCTCACTCTCTCAACCAAAAATACAGCAGCTTCTCCTTGCTGTTTAATTTTCCCTTACGAAGACTACGACGATCCCACAATTGAGATCTCACAGCCTAGAGGATAGCAGGTGATCCGTGGTGGTCGTGTCTTGATCAAAGAAGGAGCATTGTGCAGTTTTGATCTTCAATCCAAGTAAGTTTCTATGATCTAAAATCGTTTTAGATATTGAACATCAACATGCTTAATCTTAATTTATGAAAAATAGTTTATGTTTTAATGTTGCCAACGTATTGGTTTTTCTAAATTGAATTTTAAATTTGATAATGGTCCTGATCATTTCCACTGCCAAGGAATTTTAATCCTTCAAGAAGGATCCTAGGAAACCTCGAACTAAGAGGAAGAGAGTAAAGAGTTTTCTCAACCTGGATAACAGGTGATGTTGAATAAACTTTCCAAAAAAAAGGAGAAAGAGAACTATTCAACTTTATACTGCATTAATGTAGAAAAAGTTGCCAATTCCAAGAAATTGAACAAAGGACTTTCGTCTTTGATCGCATTAAGCCTTCAACAACTCGACCTTTGGTATTCTAAAGAATGAGTATGGTCGCAGCAGAAGAAGAAAACCAATATTTGATGTCCACCTCCACTTGAACTTTAGCCTTCCAATGGTTATGTTCTCTACATCGAAGAAAATGCGACCTTCAACATCTGTCTTTGATTGGCTCAAAGTAATAAGCGATCAACATGATGGAAAGACAAAGACCTTGGAGGTAAAGCTATTCGATGAACTAAAAAAATGACAAAAAGATTCATAGTAATGTCTCTTCACGTATGAAGAAAGTCTTATGTTTTCATAAATGCAGAAGGTTCCTTAAGGGTGAAGCAAAATCTCATCGTTTTAACTGAAGGGAATGAGAGCCTTTCGTGCAGCGGAAGAAGAGGAAGCGTGGACAGAACTTACTCAGAGTCTTAGATTCTAATTGAAATACCAATACAATTTGCAATAGAATATAGCGATAAAACTATATTTAAGATGTTGTACAGCGGCTATGATCATGCTTAATAATAGTCTAGATCTAATCTAGATGATCCTAGTGATCAAGGTTTTCAAAGAAAACTTACTTTCGTAGGAAGCCTTGATCGATTTGCCTTGATCTGTAGTAATTTGGATGAGTCTGTCGTTTCCCACTACAGATCCTTGGATAAATCGTGGAGGTAGCCTCAAGCCTATCAGCAAGAATGAAACTCTAGAGGACAAAAAAGTTAGTTGGTTGCTAGATGACAACAACAAATGGAGGGAAGACCGAATTCGAGAAACCTTTCTAATAGAGGATGTTGAAGACATTAGCTATTCCAACTAGTGAGGGAGCAACTAGAGATGAAGTGATCTGGTGTTATGACAAAAAAGGCACCTTCAAAGTAAAAAGCGCATATCTTCTGGCGATGGAGTTAAAAGGTCAAAAAGCAGCATCTCAATCAAATAGCGCAAAAGAAGAACCACAATGGAAAAGATTATGGAGCTAAAGAGTCCAACCTAGAATCAAAATCTACACCTGGAAGATTGCAAACGATATAATTTCGAGCAAAGCCAACATCCTAAAAAAAGGGATAGATCTTAATCCTCTGTGTTATTTCTGTGGGAAAAAAATTGAATCCACCCCCCACTTAATTTGGGACTGCAAGTTTTCCAAAGCAATTTGGAAAACTTTTATACCTAAATCCTTAAATCTTTTTGGTTTGTGCAGGAATCAATGGGAGGCTAAGGATTATTGGAGCTGGATTTCAGAAAATCTCAATTCAGAAGAGCTAGCAAAAATTTCGATCATCATGTGGAATTTCAGAAACAAAAAGCAAGCAACCAACATCAACATTGAAGCAGATTCAATCATCAAATCCATCGAAGAGAGTTTCAAAGAATGGGAAGACTCTTACCTTAAGAGATTAAAACCGTGTAAAGTGAGGAACCACGCTAGTCAAGCTACTTGGGAGAAGATGAAGTCGAATTTTTGGAAACTCAACTCAGACGCTGTTTGGTTTGAAGACCGTGGTGCTGGAGGTATTTGCTGGACAATGCATGACTCGTCTGGATCCCTAATTTGCATTGGTATGAAGAAGATGACTCACAAATGGGATATGAAAATTTTGGAAGCTACCGCCATTTTGGAAGGAATTAAGGTGATTAGAGATACTTGTATCCAAAGAAAAACTTCGCTGCAAGTGGAATCAGATGCTTTGACTGTAATCAAAGCTTTGAACGGTGAAGGTGATGATCTCTAGGAGGTGAAACTGCTCGTCGACGACATCCTCGGTGCATCATCTCGTCTTCAAGCTGTTGAATTTAGCCACTGTAATCGCCTTGCCAACTCAGTAGCCCACTGGTTGGCTAGGAAAGTGTCTTTTTTGTCGATTGTTGGTGATCAGGCGAATCCCTGGATGAGGGATTGTGGGCAAATTGTTTGGGCCCCCGATCTTCCAAATTGGTCTTCCCCTCCTTTTTATGAGGGTAGTTGTATGGGTGGTTAGTCTTTTATGAAGATCTTTTATTCAAAAAAAAAAAAAGTACTCCAAACTATAATCTCAACATTTATAAAGTAAATTTATGAGTAAACATTGTTGCCAAAGGGGTTTTGGTATTTTTGTCGAGGTCTTTGCAGGTCGGGAAAAATCTAAATTCTTGAGTCTGAATCCTGAGTGGATTATGGACTCCTGTTCACGAGGGATTGTCTTTTGATTTGTATGGGTGAGAGTGACCAGTACGCCAACTCAATAAGCCTACCATTTTGGGGACAAGACCGAGTGGAGAGCTAGGAACATAATCACACAAGATGGAATTCACTCCTTCCCGGCTATGTAGAAAATACCACTGAGTCTGACCCCATTGAAAATCTTAAGGTTGTTGAAACTGTTCTTCCACCTCCCGACACTTCTTCTGAGGTTGTCCCTCAATCCCATACTGAACAGATACCACTTGAAGAAGAAGTTGTTCAAGAGGATGAGGAAGAACAAGACACCCAAGATCTTACTGATGGATAGGATTAGGAGAACTACTAGGCCACCTACTAGGTTTGGTTATGCTGACTTAATAGCTTATGCCCTAACCGTTGCTAGTGAGTTTGTTGACTTAGAACCTTCCACTTTCAATGCAATCATGAATGATAAGAATAGAGAAAATTGGTTAACTGCAATGAAAGAGGAAATGGATTCTTTAAATAAAAATAAAACTTGGACTTTAGTCAACAAACCTAGAAAAGTAAAAACAATAGGGTGTAAATGGATTTTCAAGTTAAAAGAAAATGTTGAAGATGAGAGTAAACCTGGATTTAAGGCTAGATTAGTAGCCAAAGGTTTCACTCAAAAAGAGGGTATAGACTATGATGAATGTATTCTCTCCTGTAGTAAGACATACATCTATTAGAATTTTGCTTGATTTTGTTGCTTATTTTGATCTTGAACTTGAACAAATGGATGTTAAAACAACTTTCCTTTGCATCGTGAACTTGATGAGATGATCTACATGGATCAACCTCTTGGATTTATATGTTGTCGTACTTATTGCATGTTTGTATACAATTACTTCTGTGCTACCATGTATGTGTTATTATATACACATAAGTATTGAGTGGTTTTGCACGAAAAAGTGTATATTAGTTGAACGTAAGTTTTATCAATATTAAGAATTTATAATTTTTGTTTAAATGATGTTAATTATGATTATAGATTTAATTCAAGGTTGTTAAGATGTCAAATTTGGTTTCAATCTTCCGCTACTTCTTTTTTGTTTTGATTTAGTTGGTTAGTTTGTTTTAAAATTATATTTTCTTTCTTCTTTATTATACTCCACTATTATAGATTGTATTTCTCTTCCCAAAAAGACTAAATTGTACGTTAGGGGTATTTTTGTCCATTCTAATTATTAATATCATAATAAAAATTATATTTAGCCATTACTTAATTTCTAAACGTAGTTAGTCATTTTTCAAGTCTAGTATTAAATCCTAACCATTTTTCTTGTTGCCCCAAAACTTTTTAGAGACAAAATTGGACTTTGCAAACTTGAACTCAAATCTAAGGAAGGTCTAAATTCTCAAAATTAAGGATTTGAGACTTCATTAAAAATCTCTCATTCAAAATTACAAAATTTAATCATCTTAAGTTAATTCTCTAAAGTCCTAATTTTCTCAAATCTAACCTCAAACAATAATTCTAATAGGCCCAATCAGAACTACATTAAAGGGAAATCCTTAAAAATGGCCAGATTTACACTGTATTTTTTGAAAAATGGCCAAGCAAATTTTTTCAATGAAAAATGGCTAAACCGTTTTTTAACCTATTTCGTCATGAATTATTCTTCCAATTATACCCATCTCACCCCTGATTTCACCCCACCCCTAATTTCATGGTAGAATTAAACTATTTTTTTTATATATATAAAAAAATCATTATCTTCCTTGATTTACGAAATCTAGTTGGTTTGGCATATATTACTATATTTTTTCAAATTTCAATTTCAAATTATGATTTTATCTTTTTTTTTTCTTTTTTGAAATTTTTTTTTTGAAAGAAATTATGATTTTATCTTTTAAATCCCTAAAGATAAACCTGTATTAAGATTTTTCATTTTTAATCCTCAAATCAAGCATCTTCATTATCCAAATCGACATCTTTATTATCCAATTCAACATCTTTCATCGTTAACCCAGAAATCATCGTACTAACAATCCATTGTTAAAAGAGTTATCAATCATGAAACATAGGTATGTTAAATACGTTATTTTGTATTTATCTATCATTATTTTACTCATCGTATATCTTTTTTTTTCAACACAAAGTATTTTTCATTTTTTTTTCAAGATCTTCAATGGTTTCCGAATGAAAGCTTTTGGAAGAAGATATTAGAATGGTGAAAGGTACCCAAGTTGAAGAAAATTGGAGATTTCTCAAGAATTTTGTTTGTAATTGCTGGGACGAGAAGATGATAATGGGAAAGACTGCAAAAACTCAAGAAAATTGGAAGAATCTCAAGGGTTTTAGAAAATTTTTGAAAAAAAAAGGTGAATACTAAATTCTAATTTTTGAATTAAGCTAAGAGAAATAGTGAATAATGATTTCTTCCATTTTTAGATGATTTTATGTTTACTATAGTGAAGTTATTTGCATGTTGTCTAATAGGTTAGTTTACTGTATACACTGTATTTGCATAATTTGTTTACTGAATACACTGTATTTGCATAATTTTTCTTTTTGTAAACTTGAATATTTTTTATTGTTCCAGTAACATTTGTGAGTTATGATTTCTTCCCGTTTTTCAAGATGATTTGATATTTACCACAATGAAATTATTTGCATGTTCACTAATAGGGTAGTTTACTTAATACACTTTGAAGTTAGTTTATTGAATACACTATATTTGCATAATTTTTCTTTTTGTAAACATGAATTCTTTTTATCGTTAGAGCAACATTTGTTTCAAATAATTTCACTTATTTTATTAATTTTAAATTTGAATACTTGTTGAATATATGTAGTTAAAATATATTATAATCTTCATATTTTTATCTCAGGATTATAGGGTAGTTTAGATTTAACTATTAATAGTTATTGTTTGACTTTATCAGAAATAATAATTTCACTTATTTTATTAAATTAATCTATAAATCCTAGATTCTCTCCCTATTTTAGAGTGTATTTTAATTTAAATAGTCTTTGGATTTAGATTTCGGTTAGGGGCATTTTGGTCTGTTTCATGGCTAAAAAAATTTACCAAAAATAGAATTTGGTCATTTTTCAAATGAAAAGTTCATATGGTCATTTTTCAAAACGGTCAATTAAAAATAGTCATTTATCTAGTTGCCCCCTAAATTAATTCAACATCAATTAGGTGGGAGTTAAAACCAAAATATACCTCAAAATTAAAAGTTAATCTTACCTGAAAACGCAAGGCGTCACACATTTGGAGGAAAAAGGAGTTAGAAACAAAGAAGATTGCTAGACAAATATGAGGTGTTTGGTGCTTCGGAATGGAATTTGGATTCCTGGGAATCCTTGTCTGGAATCTGGATTACAAGGAATTCTAATGCTTGTGTTTTGTGCCCTTTATTTGGTCTGTATTTAGTATGATACCTGTGTTTGAAGTGCAGGGTTAGATTTGAGCTGAAATCGTATTTGTAGTTTTTTTCTAAGTTTTTTTTTAAGCTTTTTTTTTTTCCTTCCTATACTTAATATTTTCCCCCCATTTCAAAGGGCTTATTCAATATAGCAATGTGTACATAAATTTTTAGTCAATTATGTGAACTTTGTGAACACATCAGAATGTATTGGAATACGAGAGAATAAATTATTTTAAAAAATCTTAACAATTAACCATCCTCAACAAAGGTGATTTAATTATCTTCAAACATCTAAACATGATTTAATTACTTACAAAAAGATTTTAATTATTTTCAAAGAAGGAGACTAAAATTATTTTAAAAAAATCTTATCAATTTAATTATTTTCAAAAAAAGAGATTCAATTACTTTCAAAAAAGGAGGTTAAAATTATTTTAAAAAATCTTACCAATTTAATTATTTAAAAAAAAAGAGATTCAATTACTTAAAAAAAAAAAGGTGATTAAAATTATTTTAAAAATTCTTAACAATTTAATTACTTAAAAAAAAGTTTTAATTATTTTCAAAAAAGGAGATTAAAATTATTTTCAAGTTTATTACCAATTTAATTACTTAAAAAAAAAAAAAGAGATTCAATTACTTTCAAAAAAGGTACTAAAGTTTTTTTTTTTTTTTTTAAAAGGGTTTTAATTATTTTCAAAGGAGATTAAAATTATTTAAAAAAATCTTACCAATTTAATTACTTTTAAAAAAAGAGTTTTAATTACTTTCAAAAAAGGAGATCCATGGGTAAAACAACCTTTAAAAAACGGATCCACAGATCTATGGAAGAAAAAGGTTAGATCCATGGAAATATAGGTTCGCCCATGGACGAAGGGAGGGTTTGGAAGAAGAAACCAGACGAACGTGGTCGAGAACAATGAATAAATCTGCCGGATGTCAACCATGTCGTGAGGTCGGACGAAAGACAGTCGCTATCGACTGAGAAGAGACGAGGAGTGGCACCGATAGGTCAATGGACGACCATGTGAGAACAGAGTAAGGGAGGAACGAGGAAGAAGATGGAGGTAGATGGAAATTGTGGGAGAAATGAGGAGGTGGGAGAGAGCATTGTTTGAAAATGAGAGAAAGAGCATTGATTGAGAGTGTGAGAGAGAACATTGATTGAGAATGGAAGAGAGAGAGAGGATTACAACCTTGATTTACAACCTTGGATTCCATTGATTCCAATTGCAATCCAAATTTGATTACAATATAATCCAAATCCGACCCAACAAACAATGGATTCAAATTCCATTACCTTACAATCCAAAACATTGCTTTTCTCCCAAACAACCCCTATATGTTAAAGAGAAATATATATATATTTTGTTGGAAGGAAAAACAAGAATTTGAAAAAAAAAATATTTTTACAACCTACGTACCTTTTTGGGTTTTTAAAATTTACTCACCATTTCAAAAACATTTTTAAAAAAATAAAGAATATAAAAGAGAACGGATTATCAAAGAACTCTACTTTTTTAAAATAAATAAATAAATAAGAAGGTGAAAGGATTATCAAACGATATTTAAATAAGGTTTTCTTTTTTGAGTTCATACAAAAAATAAGGTTAATGCAACATAAAATTTAGGTCCCGTTTGATAACAATTTGGTTTTTTGTTTTTGGTTTTTAAAAATTATGATTGTTTTCTCCTAAATTCCCTACCATGACTTTCATCTTTGTTAAGGATCTATTTGAATTCCTAGCCAAATTTTAAAAACAAAAACAAGTTTTTGAAAACTACTTTTTTTTGTTTTCAAAATTGAACTTGGTTTTTGAAAACAAGAAAGAAGATTGATACTAAAACAAAGAAACTTATAGATGGAAGTAGGTGTGTATATAGGCTTAATTAATTTTCAAAAACCAAAAACCAAAAACCAAATGGTTATCAAACGGGACCTTAATTTTTAATTTTTTGAAGCAAGATATAACAAACATATCTTATTGTGTCATCCTATACTTATCCACCTATTCACTTTTCTCCATTATTTATTTGTCATATTGTGTAAAATTAATCACCATTCAGTACTAAACATGTGACGCCATCATTTAGTGATTTTGTTGATGACAAATATTCTTTCTAATCACAGTTCAAAATTCAAGAGTACAATTGAAACTCAAGTATTAACGTCAAAATATATATATATATATATATACACTCAAAAAGAACGAAGAATTACTATGTATTCTCATAGCCACCATTTTTAGAAACATTGCCACATGGTCTTCGGGCTCTCCATGCTCCCAAGAAGGAAAAAAAAGAAAAAAAAATTTATGACACTTCTATTTTTGGCATTTAACTGACAAACCTCAAATTTCTCAAACTGCCAATTAATCCAACTCCCTCCATTTCCAAAAAACAAGGAAAAAAAGGAAAGAAAAAAGCTCATATAAAAACAAACAAACACAAGCACTACAACAAATTAAAATAGGTTAGCGACGAACTCACAGTGACAAAGACAGAATAATCGTCGCACAAGGCAGCGACGAAAGCGTGGTATCGTCGCACATTTCCGACGAAATAACTTGTAAGTCGCAAACCTAGCACCATAATATTGCGACGAAAATATATTAAACGTCGCAGCATCATGCCCGAAAATAACAAACATAGCGACAAAATCAGTTCATTCGTCGCATGCTTTTGCAATGAAAAATAAACTTTCGTCGCAAGCTTCATATTTTGTTCGTCACAGGTTCTTGTAATGAATTGCAAATTTTGTCACAAGGTTTAAAAAAACTGTCCCTTTTTTCTTTCGATTTCAGTTTTCATTTGTTTCTTTTACTTTGTATTCGGACAGAGAAGGGCCAGGGGCAAGAGAGGCGACGACATTGTCGGAAAATCATCAGAAAGGTCGTCAGAGATAGCTGAAAAATGCCGAAAACATTGTGGTGGTTTGTCTCTTAAAACATTGTTTACTTTGTTTTGGATTTTTTTTCCTTTTTTTGTGATTTACAATACTTTTTGTTTCTATTTTTTAGAAATTTCTTTGTATTACTAAGTGGAGTCCAATTTCTCTGTGAGTTTCATTGTTAAAGGTATGTGTTATTGTTTTTTTGGGTTCCATTTTTAGTTATTTTTGTGTTTACTCTTGTTTTGAATTATTTTTTTTCCTTTGTGTAGAAATTTCATTGAAAGGTTGATTTTGTTCTTGGTTAAGCATTTAGAGGTAAGTAAGATATTTGCTATGTGTTTTTTTTTAAATTTTTTTGTAATTATTTAAGATTTAAATTTTGTTATTAGACTTTTTTCGAATAATTTTGTGTGTATGATGTGTTTAAAGTACAATATAGAGAATATTTTTTTAAAGTGTAATTAATTGATTCTATTGTTGATTGAAATTGTGATTGGAAGTCTATTGTTTGTTGAGAATGTGATTTGAATGGTATTTATGTGATGTAATTGAGATTTTAGGTGTGATTAAAAGAAGTTTGATTCCGAGCTTATTGTGTAATTTTATTTCAAGTGTAGGTGTACTTGGATCCTTCTCATACCATCAACAATGAGACCACATCAGATCATGTTCTTCCTAGCACTCTTGCTTATTACCTCTTTCGACATGTCAATAGCCAAAGGCAAGTTTAAAAAAACCAAAAATGCTAGACTAACATTCCCCACACCGCCGAGCGACACACGCGGACCTCTCGTTTCCCTTCGTGAATATAGCGTCGAGATTGCAAATGAATTGCAAACATTCGTGTTGAACACCCATTGCCAGTCCAAAGATGATGATTTTGGGTTGCATAAAATTCAACCAAATGAGCAACAAGATTGGTCGTTTAGAGGAAATGTGTTGGGGACGACAAGATTTTTTTGTAGATTGGAATGGCAATATGGGTATTTAACATTTGATGTTTTTTATAACAATGAAGAGTTCTTGACTAATTATTGCGGTGAATCAGTATGCTCTTGGAGTGCGAGACAAGATGGGGTTTATGTGATGAACAACGATGGTCAATATGTTTTTAGAGATTATTGGGAAATGATTGCATAATCAAAAGGCCAACTTATTATTCATTTATTTATTCTTTTTGTACTTGTAATTGTAATTTAGCAGCCAGATGTAAAAAATCTGTCTAATAATAATGGCCCAAATTTTTCAGTACTGTTGAAGTATTCTTTTGAAAAAGCTTCATAATATTTTGTATTTTTTTTTATATAGTTTTGGATACATGGAACTAATATAACTAGAGAAAATAATTTATATTTTTATTCCTGTAGTAGTTGGTTCAATTAATCAATTTTTAACTTTAGTTTTTAAGTGATGAAATTAATCTGTCCTCAATGAATGAAGTTTATTTTCTATGGTTAACTATGTGTATTGTTGTCACCAAAATCTAGATAGGGAAAAGCACACTTGACCTTCATGAGTGACAACAACAGTAAATTTGTTTGAGGGGAGAAAGACGTGGTCTGCAAGATAAGAAAAATTGTACACTAGTGTGATGTTTGTCACACCGATTCCAATACCTAAGTTAACTAGGAGGTTTTGAGTGTAGAAAATGAATTGAGAATGAGAAAGAAGCTTATCCCTTCTTTGTTTACATGTATGTTGTGATTGATGTGATGTATATATTGCATATCGTTTGGTTGCTCTTCAAGTGGGGGCTTCTTACTCAATAGGTTTGTACCTATCTTTCCCACCTCCCTGTAACATTTTTCAGGTGATTAAATGTCTCCATGATGTTTGATGATGAGGATGAGGAGACCATAAATATTTTACTCCTTTGTAGTTTAGGATTTTATTTTGTGGATTTATTGTTCTTCCATTCTTTATTACTTGTTTTTTAGGTTTGAACTTGAGCTAGGTGGTGAGTTGTGATCGACAAAATTGTTGCTATTCTTTTAGTTTTTTTTCGAGTTGAGTTTGTGATCGACAAATAATTGGAGTTTGGCGTTGATGTCACTAAATATGTTTTAAAGGTTTCAGGTTATTCTTGGATGTATTCCTTTTCTAAGAATTGTGAACTTTTTGGCTATATCAAGTAGTTTTGTTCCAAGGTTTGACCAAGAGAGGTCATTTAGGTTCCGATTGATAACATTTTTCGTTTTTTAAAATTAAGCTTATAAATACTTCTTTCACCGCCAACATAAGCATAGCTCAACTGACATAAAATTGTACTAAGGACCAAGAGGTATGTAGTTCGAATCCCCCCATCCCCACATGTTGTAAAAAAAAAACACTCCTTCCTCCGATATATTTATTTGGATTGTTACCTACATCCTTCCCATATTTTTAAAAACCAAGTCAAATTTTGAAAAAAAAAAAAAAAAGTAGTTTTCAAAAACTTGTTTTTGCTTTTGGGATTTGGCTAAGAACTCTATTGTCTCCCTAACAAAGATAAAAACCATGGTAAGGAAAGTAAGAGAGCATAACTTTCACAAACCAAAAACAAAAAACGAAATGGTTATCAAACAGACATTAGTTATCCTATTTAGTTTAGTTTGGAACCTTGAAATAAAGTTTATCTCTTATCTTTTAGGCTATTGTAATAAAGTTAGGAGATTGGATCCTTTTGCTCGAGACTCGAGGTTATTGTTATTTCATTTACTTGGATTATATAGGCTTTTCTTGAAATGAGTAGATTTGAAAATAGAATAGAGTAGATTACAAATCATGAATATTTTTGGGAAATTGCAATGGGTAGCAAAAAAAACATTAAGATATTTGTAAATTTAGCTATGTTTTTTAGATTTGCAAATATAGCAAACTTTTTAAAATCTGATTTTCGATTTTTTTATTATTCCAGTCTTACCCTTGTTGGTATATCAAATGATATATTAATAGTATATCTGATATACTTTATATTTATTGATATACAAAATATAAAGTATATCAGTTAACTGATATACCAAATTTGATATACCTAATATTTTGAATATATATTGAATTTGATAAGCATAACCTCTGATATACCTAATTATGAGTATTGATATATGAATGTTGATATACCAATGATATACTCGATATATTACTTTTCTTTACTTATATTTGTTATGTTTCATTTTTTCTTTATTGAATTGTGTTGTGTTATTTACATATTTTAAACGAATCTTTGTCTTTTATAACATAAATGTTTGTCTTCTATACTTGTTATAAATTGATATACCTCATTTGTTATATTATTACTCAAATAATTAATAACATTGATATACTCGATTATGAGTAGTAAAATACATCAATGATAGACTTGTTATTTTTTTTTTAAAAAAAATCATTGATATATATTTTTAATAGTTGTTGTATTATGAAGGTCGTGGAATGCAAGATTTGTTATAAGTATATCAATAAAATGCAATTTTAAACATATCATTGGTGAATAGTAGTATATCAATACTCACTAAAAATATGTAATTTCAAGTATACCATTAGTGTATCAATAGTTTAATAATTAAAATGATATATAGTATATCGATGATATAATTGCCAACATGAGCACAGTTCAACTAGCAGAAGACAAACACATCCAACCAAGAGGTTAAATGTTTAAATCTCTTGCCATACATATTGTCCCAAAATAAAGCTAATATATCTAATTCTTTATTAATGAAGTATATCAATTACAAACATCTAAACTAATGAAGGCTCATGTGTATACTTCAAGAATGAAGCATATTATGTTCATGAAATATACATCTAATCTACTATATATATTTAGTATATCAGTTGATTGATAAACTAAATATCTAGTATATCAGTCACATTAAATAACTGAATGATGTAACTGATATACGATATATCAATAACACTATTGATATACTTTTTAAACTTCCCACTTTCAGCGTGTTTTTTAGGTTTTTTTTTTTCAACTTTAATGTTTAGGTTGGACCCACTTTTTTTTTTTTTTTTTTGCTATATTTGCAACATTAAAAAACCGATGACATGGTTGCAAATTTCATTTTTATTTTTCTATTCTTGCAACTGCCCCAATATTTTTCTTACACAATATACCCACACAACTAATTTATATAGATCTAAATACATGTTCACATCAACATATTAATACAAAGGTCATTCATCAATCAAATAAAACAATAATAATATTCTTTTATGAATTTGAAGATCGATTAATCAACTTATTTAATGTTAGAGATTCATATTGTGTAACATAATGGACAATAATTTGATCCACAAACACCAAGCCAAACACTCTTCAAATTAGGGCGACCGATGCAGTTTCCAACGATGGTTAAGAACATGCTGACCAGCTGCATTCACCATGTAAAGCCCATCTTGTTTGGCCAACCAAACACACAAAAAATTGGGACAAAATTGACGAACGAAATCTTGATCAACAAAAAATGCATCAAACTCTCTAAACCCTCTTTCCCATTCCAATCTACAATGGAACAAAGTTGTTCCAAAATAATTGATACTGAAAGACCAATCTTGTTGCTGATTCGGAGAAAGTACATGCAATCCCAAATCATCATCCTTTGAGAAGCAATGGCTATCCAATATATACATTTTCAATTCATTGTGAATTTCTACGCGATATTTGCTCACCTGAATGAGAGATTCGTTTGGTCGACTTACATCATCGCTCGCGTTCGTTGGCCAGGACGCAACGAGTAAGAGCCCGAGCAATAATAATACGAGTTGATGCATGACGAAACTCTTAATTACTTGTTTGGTTTCCTCTCACTCTCTAAAGGATATATAAAGGATTCATGGTTTATTTATGTTGTGTGTGTGTATAAATATAAGTATTTTGACATGGAAATGACTTAAAATTAGAAAAGCCAGCATGGGAAACTTGAAAGCTTGAATGGTCTGTGTGTTTTGAGTGATTGTTTTTCTGTTGCTTGAATGATGTGTGTTTTTGGAGGGTTTATTAAAATTAGAAAAGCCAGCCTGGGAAACTTAATTGTACCCTCTTTGATTAAGAAACAAGAACCTAGAATAGAAATATTAAAACTGAAAGGTTTTTATTTTCTTCCTTTTTTGTTGACAATATATATATATAACATTACATATATATATATATATGATGTCGGGTAGGGATTCCAAACTTAACCTAAAATAAAAAAGATTAGTGATATATTTGGAGATTTAGAAGTATAGTTCTGTATTTGATCAGCTCAATATAGTGAAATGAATTACAATTTTTATACTTGCTATACAAAAAATTAAAAGATCAAGATTGTGTATTTGACCAATGGAAAAGGCCGCTCTCCAAAGACCTAACATTCTATTAATTTCCCCTTAGCACACAGTAGCTTATAATGAGGCAAATTCAAGAAAGAACCTCACCAAATTCCACGACTCGAGCTCCAATCTCAATGGGTACCTAAAAATTGGGGCCAAACTTTAGTGGGTATGCATTTAAACACTATAATCCGTCGTAAGATCGATGCTTTAATCTCGCTTACCCACAGCTCGAAATCATTGGAACTTGAAGGAGAGTTGCTGTCCACGAAGAGGAGTTGCCGGAATCATGTCGAATTGTTGCTGCTTAGCCGAAACGATCGAAAAAGACCCACCTTGATGCTGTTGGATTGCTCAAAACTCGAAGGAAAAGAGATTGCCACCAGTGCCTTACCAGAACTCACACATACACACCGAAGGAGGAGATCCCAGTTGTTGCCGCTGCGTGCACCGGTGGCTGGAGGAGTTGTGGTGTCAATAGTGGCCACAACGGCTGGAAAAGGTGCGAGTGAGAGAGAGAGAGAGAGTTCGACGGAGAGAGGCGGCGATGGCGCTCGTTAGGCATAAATTCGATCTGAGACAGGGGCGTGAGGGAGCTGACGACGGCTCGAGGGCTTGGAACGAGAGGTTAGAGAGGTTAGAGAGAGAGTGACGACGGTGTGAGGGGTTGGAATGAGAGGTTAGAGAGAGAGAGGGAAAATCGAAAGAGGGAGAGACCGTGAGGGCTTTTGATTTTTTTTTTTTTTAATTCTACTTTTATTTTTGGGAAAAATACACTTTTAGTCCCTGAGGTTTGGGTTGAGTTACACTTTGGTCCCTGAGTTTTCAAACTCAACAAAAATACCCCTGAGGTTTGAGATAAGGAGCACTTTGGTCCCTGCCGTCTATTTTTCTGTTAAATCCCAACGGTTGCTGACGTGGCACCATTATTTTAATAAAAAAAATTATTTTTTTAATTTTAAAATAAAAATCAATAAAAAAAATAAAAATATTATTATTTTAATTATTTTTGAAAACTCAACCCTCAACCCTCCTCTTCATCCTCTTCCCTCAACCCCTCTTCCTTCTTCAAATCTCCATCAGCCGGCGCCCGGCGAATTTTTTTTTTTCTCTTTTTTCTCTTCTCTTCTCCTTTCTTCTTCTCTAACCCCATTTTTCTTCTTTTCTTTTTTTTTTTAAAAAAAAAAATTACAAGAGGTAGGAGGGACCTCGCTCCTCCTCCATTTCCGACCGGAAAACAGAGGAGAAGGGAGGTCCCTCCTCCCTCCCCGTCCCTCTTGTATTTTTTTTTTAAAAAAAAAAGAAAAGAAGAAAAATGGGGTAAGAGCAGAAGAAAGGAGAAGAAAAGAGAAGAGACAAAAAAAAAAAAAAAAAAAAAAAAAAAAGTCGTTGGCGGCCGGCCGCCAGCTACCGGAGATTTGACGAAGAAAAAGAAGGGGTTGAGGGAAGAGGATGAAGAAGAGGGTTGAGGGTTGAGTTTGTTCACACGTAACTTCGAAGATTGAGACACATGAAATAAATATGTAATTGTATTTATGTTGTATGCGTGTGGGTGTACAATCTCTAACTTTAATCCTCTTATTCTCTCTCTTATGTGTGTGAGTGTGTTTCACTCGAGGGCTGGAACGCTTGATCTCGAGTTTGAAGCTTCAATCAATTGCTTGGAGTCTTGAAGAGTATTTGGTCTTCAAGGATTGTTGAGATCTTCCGGTCTTAAAGGGTCTTCAGTCTTCAAGAAGTCTTGGGGCCTTGAAGAGTGTTTGGTCTTCAAGAAATGGTTAGATCTTGAAGAGTATTTGGCCTTCAAGGAGCGTTGAAATCTTGAAGAGTGTTTGGTCTTCAAGACTTGTGGATTTTAGAGAGTCTTCAGTCTTCAGGCTTGGTGGAGTCTCTCTGAATTCTCTGGTTCTGCTTGAGAGCTTTAAAATTATGAACTTTTGTCTTTATGAGAGTGTAGAATTTCTGAACCCTTGAAATGGAGGAGAACCCCTCTATTTATAGAGTTCTCGTTGGATGGGCCCTGGTGACTTTTGGGCCTAACAACTTGGACTTGGACTTTATTGGTCTTGGGTTCTTTTATTTGGTCTTGGGTCTGGTTTATATTTGACCCAAAACCATATGACCCAAATATTTAAAAGACCCAAATTTGATCCAATTAATTATTTTCATTAATTAATTGGTCAAATTAATTAATTTGATCAAAATAATTTATTTTTAATTAATTCATCAAATGGACATTTGGTCCTAAAAATTTATAATTGGTCAACTTTGTCTTCAAATTAAATTTGGGACACATGTCAATTTATAATTGGTCCCAATTTTAATTATTTGTAATTTCGTTATTAATTTTTAATAACGACGTGACAATTTGTGATTGGTCAAAATTTATCCTTCAATAGAGTTTTCAAAAATAATTAAAATAATAATATTTTTATTGTTTTTTTATTTATTTTTATTTTAAAATAAAAAAAATAATTTTTTTTATTAAAATAATAATGCCACGTCAGCAGCCGTTAGAATTTAACAGAAAAATAGACGGTAGGGACCAAAGTGCTCCTTATCTCAAACCTCAGGGGTATTTATGTTGAGTTTGAAAACTTAGGGACCAAAGTGTAACTTAACCCAAACCTCAGATCAAAAGTGTATTTTTCCCTTTATTTTTTTAATTTTTTTCTAATTAATGACAGTTAATTAAAGTCATAAATCTATGACATTGAAAAAACGTCATAGAATATCAAAAATCTGAAAACTTCCGTCTTTTCCCGCTGAAAACGTGCCCCAATCATTTATGACGTTTTTTTTCTCTTCCTCCCCTTTATTTGGTTTGACTATGGTGTCATGACATGTCAAAATGGTAGTAGTGGATACAAAATTACAATGCGTCAGAGTTTTAACAGATACAATATTGAATGTCCAATAAATTATTAATCACAAAATTGAAAAATTTAGGAATCTTCAAACACTTCTAAATTTTAAGGTTAAAAAACACTTTTAGCCCCCAAACTTTCATGAAAGTAACATTTTAGTCCCTGAACTTTGATTTGTAATGATTTAGTCCCTATACTTTCAATTTTGTAACGATTTAGTCTCTGTACTTTCAATTTTGTAACAATTTAGTCCCTGAATTTAATAAGTAACAATTTAGTCCCTGTACTTTCAAACTTGTAACGATTTTTCCCTATTGTGAAAAATTAATGTAAAGATTTAATGAAATTTTTTACCGAGATAGATCAGTAAATTAACTTGGGACCCAATAAGTTAATAAGCTACAAAATTTAATCATTAAATAATAAAAATCAACATTTAATTTTGACGATTTTTTTTGACAAGGATTAAATTGTTACAAATTTGAAATTATATGGATTAAATTGTTACTTATTAAAGTTCAGGGACTAAATTGTTACAAAATTGAAAGTAGGAGGGACTAAATCGTTACAAATCAAAGTTGAGAGACCAAATTATTACTTTCATGAAAGTTTAGGGGCCAAAAGTGATTTTTAACCAAATTTTAATGACTTTTATTTGATATAAAAATAAAAGTTTTAAAATCTATTAATCATTTTTTAAAGTTTGGAAATTTATTAGACACCACCGTCTAAATCTTTGAGTAATTGTGGTGGGTGGCAAATTAATTATCTATAATAGCAAATTTAACACCAAGTAAAAAGAATTGCAAATATGGCAAAAAAAATTAGAATATTACCATTTTACCCTTCTCTTTCTCTCCCTTCTCATTTACCCTTTCTTCCCTCATTTCTAGTGTATACGATTTTTTTATTTTTTTATTTTATTTTATTTTTGCATTTATGAGCCTTTCTTCCCTCATTTCTTGTGTATACGATTTCTTCTTCTTCTTCTTCTTTTTTTTTTTGCTTTCTTTTTCTTTTTTTTTTTTGTGCATTTATGAGCTGTTATGATTTCTTGTTTTTTCTTTTTTTATAATGAGTTATTACGATTTCTTTTTTTCCCTCTGTTTTTTGAACCAGAGACCTTGTGGTTATCAGTACAACTTTATGCCAAATGAGCTAAGCTCTTGTTGGCCTTCTTTTTAATTCAAGAATGTCAAGAATACAAAAACAGCAATTTTGGTGAGTGTTTGTATAGGTATATCAAAGTATATCACTGATATACTCCGGTTAATCGTAGTCTATCACTGACTATCACTGGTCGAAGTCTATCAGGGCTATAATAGATAGATAATGAAATACAAAGAATACAAGAATAGCAATTTTATGGTGGTGGTCACGGAGCTTGTGTGCTAGTGTTTAAAAATTATATTGTTGATTGAGAGTCACTTGTTCGTAATGGTTATTTTTGGATTTTATGTTCTAATTACCATAAGAGACTTAAATTTTTTGTTCAATTTATGACTGTAGTATAATAATTTTGGATGAGTTTCTAATTACCGAGATGATTGTAATGCAAAATACTTTACTGATAGATTTCAATTAAATTGATTTCTATCAGTAACAAACATTGGTAGACTTCAATTAATTGATAATTAACTGATTTATATCCGAGATAGAAACTGATAGACTTCAATTAACTGATTTCTATCCTCGATAGAAAATGATAGATTTGAATTAAACTAATTTCCATCAGTGATACAAGTCAATAGACTTTAATTAAATTGATTTCTGATAGAAACTGATGAACTTCAATTAAATTGGTTTTTATCAGTGATAGAAACTAATAGTCTTGAATTAAATTGATTTCTATCAATGACAGAAACTGATAACCTTGAATTAAACGGTTTTCTATTAGTGATTATCACTGATAGACTTAAATTAAACTGATGGATAGAAACTGAATAGCCTTGAATTAAACTGAACTAATAACCTTGAATTAAATTGTTTTCTATCAGCGGCTATCACTGATAGGCTTGAATTAAACACGATAAAAACTTATAGATTATGATCATCAACTTCGATTAATCAAAGTATATATGTGTCTATCACTAATAGACTCCGATTAGTTGAAACTTATCATCAAAATCTATCAGTATTTATCATTGATAGACTCCGATTAATCGAAGTCTATTAGTGACTATCAATAATAGGGACTGATAGACTATTGGAGATACTAAGGGTATTTTCGTAATTTAACGTATTTTTTGCTATTTCAGCAAATAATTTTATTTTTTTACTATTTTTGCAATTATTTTGCCGGTTTTTGCTATCTGTGCAAAGCCCCCTAAATCTTTTAACCCTTTTTCCTTGTAAAAAAAATATATTGGGAAATGCTTGCATAATGAAAAGGCCAACTTATTATTTATTTATTCTTTTTGTACTTGAAATTGTAATTTAGCAGCCAGATGTAAAAAGTCTGTCTAATAATAATGGCCCAAAATTTTCAGTACTGTTGAAGTATTCTTTTGAAGAAGCTTCATAATATTTTGTATTTTTTTTATATAGTTTTGGACACATGGAACTAATATAACTAGAGAAAATAATTTTAAATTTTTATTCCTGTAGTAGCTGGTTCAATTAATCAATTTTTAACTTTAGTTTTCAAGTGATGTAATTAATCTGTCCTCAATGAATGAAGTTTATTTTCTATGGTTAACTATGAGCATTCTTCTCGCCAAAATCCAGACAGGAAAAAACACACTTGACCTTCACAAGTGACAACAACAGCAAATTTGTTTCAGGGGGAGAGAGACGTGGTCTGCAAGACAAGAAAAACTACACACTGGTGTGATGCTTGTCACACCGATTCTGATGCTTAAGTTAGCTAGGAGGTTCTGAGTATAGAAAACGAATTGAGAATGAGAAAGAAGCTTACCCCTTCTTTGTTTACATGTATGTTGTGATTGATGTGATGTATATATTGCATATCGTTTGGCGTGGCTCTTCAAGTGGGGACTACTTACTCAATAGGTTTAATTTGTACCTATCTTTGTGATTAAATGTCTCCATGATGTTTGATGATGAGGATGAGGAGACCATAATTAGTTTACTCCTTTGTAGTTGGATTTTATTTTGTGGATTTATTGCGTTCTTCCATTCTTTAATACTTGTTTTTAAGTTTGAACTTGAGTTAGCTGGTGAGTTGTGATCGACAAATTGTTGCTATTCTTTTAGTTTGTTGTTCGAGTTGAGTTGGCGTTGATGTCAATAAATATGTTTTAAAGGTTTCAGGTTATTCTTGGATGTTTGGTAATCTTGAATGTATTCCTTTGGTAAGAATCATGAAGTTTTTGGCTATATCAAGTAGTTTTGTTCCAAGGTTTGACCAAGAGAGGTCATTTAGGCTCGATTGATAACATATTTTCGTTTTTTGTTTTTTGTTTTTGAAAATTAAGTTTATAAACACTCTTTCCACTGTCAACATGAGCATAACTCAACTAACATAAAGTCGTACTAAGGACCAAGAGGTGTGTAGTTCAAAATACCCCCCCCCCCCCCACATGTAAAAAAACACTCCTTGGTCCACCTATGTATTTATTTGGATTGTTACTTGCATCCTTCCCATATTTTTCAAAACCAAGTCAAATTTTCAAAAGAAAAAAATAGTTTTCAAAAACTTGTTTTTGCTTTTGGGATTTGGCTAAGAACTCTATTGTCTCCTTAACAAAGATGAAAACCATGGTAAGGAAATTGAGAGAAAACAAACATAATTTTCAAAAACCAAAAACAAAAAACGAAATGGTTATCAAATAGGCCTTAGTTATCCTATTTAGTTTTATGCTTGGAACCTTAAAATAAAGTTTATCGGGGTCCTTTTAGCATGCTTTGTTCTCACTCACATGCTCCCTAGGAAAATTCCCACTAGGTCACCCAACATAGAACTTCTCCAAACTAAGCACGCTTAACTTCAAAATTCCTATGATTGACCCACCGAAAAGGAAAATGCACCTTGTTGGTATGGGTAGTATCTATCAATTCTTTTAAGCTTTTCTTGACTATACTTTTATGTCCTCAAGATCTCTCTCATTTGGATGTGATCTTGGTTTATTCATGTACCCCTCCTATCCTCGGGTGTCAGAAGAATACAAATAATGAATATTTTTATTACACAATATACCCACACGACTAATTTATGTGGATCTAAATACATGTTCACATCAGCATATTAATACAAACCTCATTCATCAATCAAATAAAACAATAACAATATTCTTTTATGAATTCGAACATCGATAAATCAACTTATTTAGGCCCCGTTTGA
The DNA here is from genome assembly GCA_017139565.1 of Luffa aegyptiaca. NCBI lineage: Eukaryota > Viridiplantae > Streptophyta > Magnoliopsida > Cucurbitales > Cucurbitaceae > Luffa > Luffa aegyptiaca. The sequence goes on along the minus strand of CM029407.1, from coordinate 12,502,017 downwards.
TAACCATTTGGTTTTTGGTTTTTGGTTTTTGAAAATTAAGCTTGTTTTCTCCTAAATTTCTTACCATTGTTTTCATCATTGTCAATCACACATTTGAATTCCTAGCCAAATTCCAAAAACAAAAACAAGTTTTTGGAAACTACTTTTTTTAGTTTTCAAATTTTGAGTTGGTTTTTGAAAACATGGGAAGATGGTAGAGAACAAAACAAAGAAACTTTAGTAGTTGAAGTATTGTTTAGGCTTAATTTTCAAAAACCAAAAACCAAAAACAAAATGGTTATCAAACGGGGCCTTAATGTTAGAGATTCATATTGTAACATAATGGACAATAATTTGATCCACAAACACCAAGCCAAACACTCTTCAAATTAGGGCGACCGAAGCAGTTTCCAATGATGGTTAAGAACATGCTGACCAGCTGCATTCACCATGTAAAGACCATCTTGTTTGGCCAACCAAACACACAAAAAGTTGGGACAAAATTGACGAACGAAATCTTGATCAATAAAAAATGCATCAAACTCTCTAAACCCTCTTTCCCATTCCAATCTACAATGGAACAAAGTTGTTCCAAAATAATTAATACTGAAAGACCAATCTTGTTGCTGATCTGGAGAAAGTATATGCAATCCCAAATCATCATCCTTTGAGAAGCAATGGCTATCCAATATGTACATTTTCAATTCATTGTGAATTTCTACACGATATTTGCTCACCTGAATGAGAGATTTGTTTGGTCGACTTACATCGTCGCTCGCGCTCGTTGGCCGGGACGCAACGAGTAAAAGCCCGAGCAATGATAATACGAGTTGATGCATGACAAAACTCTTAATTAGTTGTTTGGTTTCCTCCCACTCTCTAAAGGATATATAAAGGATTCATGGTTTTATTTATGTTGTGTGTGTATAAATATAAGTATTTTACATGGAAATGACTTAAAATTAGAAAAGCCAGCATGGGAAACTTGAAAGCTTGAATGGTCTGTGTGTTTTGAGTGATTGTTTTTCTGTTGCTTGAATGATGTGTGTTTTTGGAGGGTTTATTAAAATTAGAAAAGCCAGCCTGGGAAACTTAATTGTACCCTCTTTGATTAAGAAACAAGAACCTAGAATAGAAATATTAAAACTGAAAGGTTTTTATTTTCTTCCTTTTTTGTTGACAATAAATACATAACATTACATATATATATATATATATATATATATATGATGTGGGATAGGGATTCCAAACTTAACCTAAAATAAAAAAGATTAGTGATATATGTGGAGATTTAGAAGTATAGTTCAGTAATTGATCAACTCAATATAGTGAAATGATTTACAATTTTATACTTACTGTACAAAAAAAATTAAAAGATCAAGATTGTGTATTTGACCAATGGAAAAGGCCGCTCTCCAAAGACCTAACATTCTATTAATTTCCCCTTAGCACTGATAACGAGCATAGCTAGCTATTTTTCCCTAATTCATTTAGCTAGTCTTTGATATTTAATTGGCCAAATTTATGCATTTTAGTGTTTTATTTGTAGGAAATATGTATGGGAGCTAAATTGAGAAATTGGAAATGATCGGGTGTTCGGGACGTGAAAAAAAGGCCAAAGAAACGAAGTTGAATCGAAGTGGAAGCTTGGTGATTAGTTCAATCCGTGAGCCAGCGTCGAAACCCTTGGTTCTAGGCGTCTCGACGCTGGAGCTTTCCTCTTCTAATTCAGGCGGCAAAAGGTCACAGTGTCGCGACGCTGTGACCATAGCATCTCGACACTCTTGGAATTTTCCTAAACAGAATGCACGGTTTTGCGACAGCGTCGCAACACTGTGCCTATAGCGTCTCGACACTGTTGACTATTTTCCTATAAATAGATTGCGATTAGGGCTGGCCAAGGGGACTTCTTTTGATGCAATTTTGGCCTAAATCTCGACTAAAAACCTTTTGTGGAAGCTAAAGCAAGTGGAGAGGAGCGGGATTCAAGGCTTTGCTCGTGGAGATCGTGATGGGAACGTGCAGTCTCGGCAACTTAGCGTTTAATCTTCTTTCCCTTTAGTTGTTTTCAATGGTTGTTTTAGACTTAGCTTATATCGTAACGCGTTGTATGAGTAGCTAGGTTCTTTATCTTAAGGATTGATGTAGCCCTTTGGGCAATTATGAATTGATTTATGGATTATTGCTATGATTTCATTTATGCATGATGTTTCCTTAATGCTTTCAATTTACCGGCCATGAATTGAATGCTGCTTGTGTCTAAATCTAGCTTGAGAGAGGGGGTTTAGCTTAGATCTCATTATGCATAACTAAGATAGTCTTGAGATCGGGAGATAAAAGATAATTCTAGAAATCGTTAAAAAGGATAACCTTAATGTCTTGCATGTTAAATGAATTTAGATAGGGATATTGGATTGATTGCATGTGAGAGAATTATGTATGCTCGGGAGAGATATATATGAGTTTAGTATTCCAAGATTTATGAATCATAGCATGTTAATCATCCATAGATTAATTCATAATCCTAATTGGTGAAATCAACTCCCTAAGAAATTGCCATCATTTGATTTCCATCTCTTTAGTTTTGTGTTAATTTCCATTCTTTATTTCACTAAGTTTGGTTCCCTGAATAAAATTGGATTAGAGTATTTGCAGTAATTAAATTGATTAGAAACCAAATCTAGAGGACGACATTCGATTTAAAAATCACTATATTATAACTTGGCCCGTACACTTGCGGTAAGCAATTTGCACAACAAACACACAATAGCTAATGAGGCAAATTCAAGAAAGAAACTCACCAAAATAGAACCTTTCTTTCTGGTTTGGTTCTAATTCAATCCAAATTTCGTGACTCGAGCTCCAATCTCAACGGGTGCCTAAAAATTGGGGTCAAACTTTAGTGGGTATACATTTAAACACTATCATCAGTCGTAAGATTCTTTAATCTCGCTTACCCACAGCTCGAAATCATTGGAACTTGAAGGAGAGTTGTTGTCCACGAAGTGGAGTTGTCGGAATCATGCTAAATTGTTGTTGCCTAGCCGAAACGATCGAAAAAAACCCACCTCGATGCTGCTAGATTGCTCAAAACTCGAAGGAAAAGAGATTGCCACCAGTGCCATACACTCACACATACACGTTGGATCTCACACATACACGTCGAAGGAGGAGATCCAAACTGTTGCTGCTGGACGACTGGAAAAGGTGCAAGCGAGAGAGAGAAAGAGTCCGACGGAGAGAGGCGACGACGGCGCTCGTTGGGCATAAATCTGATCTGAGACAGCGGCGTGAGGGAGGTGACGACGACGCGAGGGCATGGAACAAGAGGTTAGAGAGGTTAGAGGGAGAGTGACGACGGCGTGAGGGGTTGGAATGAGAGGTTAGTGAGAGAGAGAAAATCGAAAGAGGGAGAGACCATGAGGAATTTTGATTTTTTTTTTAATTCTACTTTTATTTTTTTTTTAATTTTTTTTCTAATTAATGACAATTAATTAAAGTCATAAATCTACGACATTGAAAAAACGTCATAGAATATCAAAAATCTGAAACCGTCCGTCTTTTCCTGCTAAAAACGCGCCCCAATCATTTATGACGTTTTTTTTTTCTCTTCCTCTCCTCTATTTGATTTGACTATTGTGTCATGAAATGTCAAAATTGTAGTAGTGGATACAAGATTAACAGACACAATATCGAATGTCCAATAAACTATTAATCACAAAATTGAAAAATTTAGGAATTTTTAGACTGTTCTAAATTTTAATGACTTTTATTTGATATAAAAATAAAAGTTAAAAAATTTATTAATCATTTTTTAAACTTTGTGAATTTATTAGACACCACCGTCTAAATCTTTTAACCCTTTCTCCATGTAAAAAAAATATATTGGGAAATGCTTGCATAAAGAAAAGGCCAACTTATTATTTATTTATTCTTTTTGTACTTGTAATTGTAATTTAGCAGCCAGATGTAAAAAATCTGTCTAATAATAATGGCCCAAAATTTTCAGTACTGTTGAAGTATTCTTTTGAGAAAGCTTCATAATATTTTGTATTTTTTTTATATAGTTTTGGACACATGGAACTAATATAACTAGAGAAAATAATTTTAAATTTTTATTCCTGTAGTAGCTGGTTCAATTAATCAATTTTTAACTTTAGTTTTTCAAGTGATGAAATTAATCTGTCCTCAATTAATGAAGTTTATATTTTCTATGGTTAACTATGAGCATTGTTGTCGCCAAAATTCAGACAGAAAAAAACACACTTAACCTTCACGAGTGACAACAACAGTAAATTTGTTTCAAGGGAGAAAAATGTAGTCTGCAAGACAAGAAAAACTGCACACTGGTGTGATGCTTGTCACACTGATTCCGATGATTAAGTTAACCAGGAGGTTTTGAGTGTAGAAAACAAAATGAGAATGAGAAAGAAGCTTACCCCTTCTTTGTTTACATGTATGTTGTGATTGATGTGATGTATATATTGCATATCGTTTGGTTGCTCTTCAAGTGGGGGCTCCTTACTCATTAGGTTTGTACCTATCTTTTCCGCCTTCCTGTAACAGTTTTCAGGTGATTAAATTTCTCCATGACGTTTGATGATGAGGATGAGGAGACCATAATTATTTTACTCCTTTGTAGTTGGATTTTATTTTGTGGATTTATTGTGCTTCCATTCTTTATTACTTGTTTTTAGGTTGGAACTTGAGTTAGCTGGTGAGTTGTGATCGAAAAATTGTTGCTATTCTTTTAGTTTGTTGTTCGAGTTGAGTTGTTGATCATTGGAGTTTGGCGTTGATGTCAATAAATATGTTTTAAAGGTTTCAGATTATTCTTGGATGTTTGGTAATCTTGAATGTGTTCCTTTTGTAAGAATCATGAATTTTTTGGCTATATCAAGTAGTTTTGTTCCAAAGTTCGACCATATGAGAGGTCATTTAGGCTCCAATTGATAACATATTTTCGTATTTTTTTTTTGTTTTTGAAAATTAAGTTTATAAACACTACTTCCACTGTCAACATGAGCATAGCTCAGCTGACATAAAGTTGTATTTAAGGACCAAGAGGTGTGTAGTTCGAATTCCCCCCGCCCCCCACATGTTGTAAAATAAAACACTCCTTCCACCTATGTATTTATTTGGATTGTAACCTGCATCCTTTCCATATTTTTCAAAACCAAGTCAAATTTTGAAAAAAAAAAAAATTCAAAAACTTGTTTTTGCTTTTGAGATTTGGCTAAGAACTCTATTGTATCCTTAACAAAGATTAAAACCATGGGTAAGGAAATTGAAAGAAAAAACAAACATAATTTTTAAAAACAAAAAACAAAAGACGAAATGGTTTTCAAACAGGCCTTAGCTATCCTATTTAGTTTTATGCTTGGAACCTTGAAATAAAGTTTATCTCTTATCTTTTAGGCTATTGTAATAAAGTTAGGAGATTGGATCATTTTGCTCGAGACTTGAGGTTATTGTTATTTCATTTCCTTGGATTAATCGTCTTATTTCCTTTTAATTTGGTTTGTTGAGATATGGAAACTTTAAGCTTTTCTTGAAATGAATAGATTCAAAAATAGTATAAAGTAGAATACAAATCATGAATATTTTTCTTACACAAATACCCACCCAACTAATTTATGTGGATCTAAATACATGCTCACATTAACATATTAATACAAACGTCATTCATCAATCAAATAAAACAATAATAATATTTTATGAATTCGAAGATCGATAAATCAACTTATTTAATGTTAGAGATTCTTAACATAATGGACAATAATTTGATCCACCAAACACCAAGCCAAACACTCTTCAAATTAGGGCGACCGAAGCAGTTTCCAACGATGGTTAAGAACATGCTGACCAGCTGCATTCACCATGTAAAGCCCATCTTGTTTGGCCAACCAAACACACAAAAAGTTGGGACAAAATTGACGAACGAAATCTTGATCAATAAAAAATGCATCAAACTCTCTAAACCCTCTTTCCCATTCCAATCTACAATGGAACAAAGTTGTTCCAAAATAATTGATACTGAAAGACCAATCTTGTTGCTGATTCGGAGAAAGTACATGCAATCCCAAATCATCATCCTTTGAGAAGCAATGGCTATCCAATATATACATTTTCAATTCATTGTGAATTTCTACGCGATATTTGCTCACCTGAATGAGAGATTCGTTTGGTCGACTTACATCATCGCTCGCGTTCGTTGGCTGGGACGCAACGAGTAAGAGCCCGAGCAATAATAATACGAGTTGATGCATGACGGAACTCTTAATTACTAGTTTGGTTTCTTCTCACTCTCTAAAGGATATATAAAGGATTCATGGTTTTATCTATGTTGTGTGTGTGTATAAATATAAAGTATTTGACATGGAAATGACTTAAAATTAGAAAAGCCAGCATGGGAAACTTGAAAGCTTGAATGGTCTGTGTTTTTTGAGTGATTGTTTTTCTGTTGCTTGAATGATGTGTGTTTTTGGAGGGTTTATTAAAATTAGAAAAGCCAGCATATGGGAAACTTGTACCCTCCTTGATTAAGAAACAAGAACCTAGAATAGAAATATAAAAAACTGGAAAGTTTTTATTTTCTTCCTTTTTTGTTGACGTACAATATATATATACCATTAGATATATATATATATGATGTGGGGTAGGGATTCCAAACTTAACCTAAAATAAAAAATATTAGTGATATATTTGGAAAGTTAGAAGTATAGTTCAGTATTTGATCAGCACATTATAGTGTGAAACGATTTACAATTTTTAGACTTACTATACAAAAAAATAAAAGATCAAGATTGTGGATTTGATACAAAATTAGAATAAGTCAGAGTTTTAACAGCCACAAAATCGATTGTCCAATAAACTATTAATCACAAAATCGAATGTCCAATAAACTATTAATCTACAAATTCTTCCTCCATGAAAATTAGTCAGAAACTTTACTTATTTTCCATATATTCATAAACTAGGATTTTTTATCTTTCAACACATCGTCCCAAAAGCTTGACTAGATTCTTGTGTTGAAGCTTGATAGCACCAAATTAGTGCTAATTAATTTCATTAAATCTTGTTTATCCTAATGTTACTATTTGTAAAAAAATGATTAATTTTGAGTATAATTGTTGTATAGGTGATTTCGGCGTTCTCGGGATCAAGAAGGGCATTTTGGTAATTAACAAAGAAGCGAAAGTCAACCTAAAAGTCAACATAGACCAAAAGTCAGCCAAATTCTCGAGCTTGGAGCGTCTCAAAGCCCCTCAATGCTGCAGATCCGAGGGCACAACGTCAAGACGTTGCCCTATAGCGTCTCGACGTTGTCACAAGTCCCAACCTGAAGACTTCCAGTGCGCGTGCGTTTTTTAAGCCCTTTCGTCTGAAGCGTCTCAACACTCTCGGTTTGGGTATTTAAAGATCTCTTCGTTTTAGGTTATTTTTCAGCTGGCAATTTTCTTCATCTTAGCCGCAATTAGATCGTTTTCTCTTTATTTTGTAAGTTTTCCTTGTAATTCCATTAGAGTAGATTAGTTTTAGTTAGTTTTAATTAGGATGGCTAATTGAGCCCTGGAGCTTTATTTCAACATCTCAATGGCGGGCTAAGCGTAGAACATCGTGACTGGGGACTCTCTGTATGTTTGGTTGTAATTCTTGAGACTTAGTATTGAATTTCCAGATTTTAATCCAATTGGAGTTTTATTGAATCCCAAGCATGTTATAATATTGATTAATTGAGTAGTTTGACAAACTTCTTTTTTATCTTAATTATTGAGCTAATTGGTAGCTTTAATTTTATCGTACGATGATTTGACATTTTCTCCTAGATCGCAATTTGTATGCTAGAATTAGGATTCAATAATTTAGCTTGCTTGAATTTAGGCTTTTCCTAGTTTTTGATTTAGCTAGCCAGTGATCCTTAGATCTTAATGTTGTCGGGTTCTGTTTTTTAATATTTTAAAGTTTAGGGGTATTTATGAAAGTTTTTAAAGTTCAAAGGTATTTTTTAAACAAGTCCCATAATTCAGGGGTATTTTTTTATAATTCAACTTTCGGTCAAAAATCAAAAGGAGGCATTATTGTAAATTCGGCAGAAAAACTATAAGAGGCCGTTTGGCCCCCTGTGTTGGTTATAATAGAGGGCGTTATTATAGCCTACTCAGTGTTTGGAGCATCAACAAAAATAAGTGGTGAAGTGAGTTATTTTTACCATTGTGTTTCTACAGTAACCATCATTCAACCCACCTAATTATTCTATCCATTTTCTACAGTAACTCTTTTTCCATGTGACTCCTTGAATTTTCCGGTGACCGTCGACCGAAGAATTTTACGGCGACCGTCAACCGTGCCAACCAACGACTTTTCTGACGACCGTCGGCCGTCGGTGGCTGGCAGCGTTCCAACGACCTCCGATGACCGTTTTTTTTTTCATCTTTTTTCTCATTTTTATTTTGAAAAATATGAAAAACGAAAATAAAGAAAAAAAGATGAAAAGAGGTAGAAGAAAAGAAAGAAATTGATAGGGCGCATAGCGAGCTATTTTTCCCTGTTCATTTTAGTTAGTATTTGAGATTAAATTGGCCAAAATTATGCATTTTTATGTTCTATTCGTAGGAATTAATTATTGGAGTTAAATTGAAAAAATGGAGTTGATTGGGTGTTCGTGACGCTAAAAGAGGCCAAGGAAACGGAAATGAATCAAAGTTGGAGGCTTACAAATGAGGCAAACCCGAGAGCTAGCGTCTCGACGCTGCTTTCTCGGCGTCTCGGCGCTAGTAATTTCCATTTTTTATTCTGACGGTAAAGAGCACAACTTTAAGTCGCTGTGACTATAGCGTCTTGACGTAATCAGTTTTTCCTTAAACAGAATAGGCGGCAAAGGGACATCGTCAACGCTGTCCGTAGTGTCTCGACGCTGTCGATAGATTCCTTATAAATAGAAAGCGATTTGTTACAGCCAAGGGGAGTCCATCTGATGCAATTTTAGCCCTAAATTCGACTAGAGACCTTCGGTGGGAGCTGAAGCAAAGTGGAGGAGCAAGATTCAAGGCTTAGCTCATGGAGATCGTGACAAGAACGTGTGGTTTCGGCGACAATAGTGTTTTATCTCTTTTCTTCCCTTTCTTTAGTTGTTTTTAATGACTTTTTCAGACTTAGCTTACATCATAACACCTTGTATGAGTAGCTAGGTTTGTTTTCTTAGGGATTGATGTAGCCCTTTGGGCATTGTTGAATTATTTGATGGATGTTTATTGTTTTTAATTCATTTATGCAATTTATGTCCTTAACGCTTTTAATTAACTGGGCATGAGTTAATTGATGCTATCTCTAATTCTTGCTCGGGAGACGGAACTTAGTTTAGATAAATAAATTGCATAACTATAATAATCCTAGAATCGGGAGATTTAGGATAGTTGTAGAAATTATTAATAGGATTCAATGTAAACCATGCATGTGAATGAATCTAGATAGGGATATCGGATTAATCATATGTGTGAGAATTACTTATGCTCGAGAGAGATAAATATGATAATAGAAAATCTTAGATTTATGAGTCATTGCATGTCATATATCCATTAATTAATTCACAACCCCAATAGGTGAAATCAATTCCCTAAAAGTTTTCATCATTTGAATTCCACACTTTTTTAGCTTTTGTGTCTTGATTTTAATCATCATCATTAAGTTTAAATCCCTAGATAAGTGTTTGCGGTAATTAATTTGATTAGAAACCCAATCCAGAGAACGACACTCGTTAACACGAAAAACACTATATTAAAACTTGACCTGTGCGCTTGCAATGGGAAAATTCCAAATCAAGTTTTTGGCGTCGTTGTCGGGGATTGACATAGTTAGTCAAATTGATATTGTAAAAAAATTGTTCAGTCTTAATTTAGGGTGTATTTTTATTTTTAGGTATTTTGCAAAAAAATTTCCTTATTTGCTTTCTTTTCATTTTAGTTTTTTTCTTTTTTGTTTTTTGTTTCCATAGTTGTAATTTTTCTTTGGGCAAAATACACTTTTGGTCCCGAAGGTTTGAGCTTGATGTCTATTTGGTCCCTGAAGTTCAAAAAGTGACACTTTAGTCCCCGAGGTTTGAAAAATAGTTCTAAATGGTCCCTGAGTTAATTTGACCGTTAGTTGACTAACGGAAAAATGACGTGGCATGTTGAGGTAACACATTTTAATTTTTTTTTTTTTTTGAGACAGAGGTAACACATTTTAATTGAGGTGGCCAATTTAATAATTTATATTATTATTTTTTACATTACATGTCATTTTTTTCCCTTCTTTCCCTTTCTCTCTCTTCCCTTATCTTCCTTCTGCCCTCCATCCTCCCTCTCCCCTTTCCTCTTTTGATGTGCTTTGTAGAACGATTCTCTGTTGCCAAACAAACAAAAGGAGAATGAAAAATTGGGAGAAATGAATGGAATAATTGTGAATTTGGCCACCTGACTAGGAGGGTTGAGAGCGCAGTGGAAGAAATGGAGAGAGAGAAAGGAAACAACTTGGAAATTTTATATGGCAGCAACAAGAATTCTGGAAGTGGAGTAAATTGTATTCAATGCATTCAGCAACCATCCTTCTTCTCTTTTTAAATAGAAGAGAAGTTCAATACAGAGAGTAGTGAAAGAATGACAAGATTGAAAAGCTTAAACAACCTAAAAAATAGGAGAATTAGATAAAAAGAGAGATTTAGACAAAAACACTTTGACTAATCTAATTCATGAGGTAATGCCTAAACAGTCACTGACAACACGTTATGTCCTAACAGAGAGGGCCAAGACGTTTGCCGGTGAGCTTGCAGAAAGGCAAGATAGGGGAATGGATGGCCACTGATATGTTGTCGTGGATATTGAGATTTTAAGCTTTCTTTCTCACCCATCCTTCACGATGAGGATAGTTTTCTTGCCGGAAAAGTGGAAAAGAAGGAAAATGGAGGGGAGAAGGAACATAAGGGAGGAGAGAGAAAGGGAAAGAGGAAAAAAAAAAGAAAATGACATATAATCTAAAAAATAATAATATAAAATTATTAAATTGACCACCTCAATTAAAATGTGCCACCTCAACATGCCACGTCATTTTTACATTAGTCAACTGACGATCAAATTAACTTAGGGACCATTTAGAACTATTTTCCAAACCTTGGGGACTAAAGTGTCACTTTTTGAACTTCAGGGACCAAATAGACATCAAGTTCAAACCTTAGGGACCAAAAGTGTATTTTGTCCTTTTTCTTTTTAGCACTCTCTTCTTTTTTTTTTTTTTTGATTTGTTTGATTTTTTTCCTTTTTTGTTAGTTTCCTTATTGGTCTTTTCCTTATTTGGTTTTGCATTCCTAATTTGATAGTCTTTTCCTTTTCTAGAATATCTTTTCCTTATTTAGTTTTAGTTGTTTCCTTTTCTATTTTCTTTCCTTATTTGTTTCCTTTCCTTTTCTTTTATTTCGTTTTTTTAGGTTAGTTTAGATCGTGTATGCGAAAGCATAGGGATTTGGCCTTACTACCTTTGGACCCCGAAATTGAAAGGACAAGTAGTAGGATTCGAAGGGAAACCAAAGAATAATCTATCCAAAGGGCCAATCCAAATCCTCAGGAGAAACCCAAACCCATTACAGACTCCTTTCAGCTAGTGTTTCAAGGGCAACAGTCAGGGATTGTCTATTCCCCAATTAATGCCAACAATTTTGAGCTGAAAACCGGTCTCATTCAAATGGCTCGAGATTGCGCTTACAGAGGATCACCCACAGAGGATCCAAATTCTCACTTGAAATCCTTTTTAGATATCTGTGGGACGGTAAAAATTACTAGTGTTACTGAGGATGTCATTCGCTTACATTTATTTCCCTTTTATTTGCAGGATAAAGTGAGGGATTGGCTGCAGTCTATTCCACCTGGGAGCATTACCACTTGGGATGCTTTGGTCCAGGCCTTCCTGAAGGAATTTTTCCCTCCTTCCAAGACGGTCAATCTGAGAACTGAAATTGGGACATTGCAGCAGTAGTTTGATGAGTAGTTTTTTGAGACATGGGAGCATTACAAAGAGTTACTGAGGAAGTGCCCTCAGCATGGATATCTCGATTGGTTGCAAATCCAACTCTTTTACAATGGTTTAAATCCTAGTACTAAAACCATTGTTGATGCAGCTGCAGGTGGGACTTGGTTGTCCAAAACTGTGGATAATGCACGTACTTTGTTCGAAGATATGGACACCAACAACTATCAGTGGCAATCTGAGCGGTTTACACCAAAGAAGGTTGCAGCTGGAGTATTTGAGATCGATAATGTAAGTGCCCTCCAAGCTCAAATGTCATCCCTTGCTAATGTTTTCTTGAAGTTTTTAGTTACAGGGAGTGCTCAATCTATCGAGTTAGCAGTTGCCATTGCATCTCGGTCTCAGGAGGAGACCATAGAACAAGTTCAGTATGTTTCAAATTCCAATTTTAGGGGATATAATAATTCTACACCTACACACTATCACCCTAACAATAGGAACCATGAAAACTTATCCTATGCTAATAATAAAAATATTTTAAATCTTCTTGGTTTTGCCCCTCAAAAGCAAGAGAATAAAAAATCTTTAGAGGATCTTGTTGGAGCTTTTATTGCAGAATCAAGCAACAGGACAAACAAGCTAGAGGAGATAGTGATCACCATTAACACCACAGTGACTAGCCACAGTGCACCGATAAAAAACATTGAAACTCAACTAGGACAATTGGTGAGTTTTGTTAACACAATGCAAAAAGGTAAGGCCCCAACTGAGCAGGAGAGATCCCAGATGGAGTACTGCAAAGCCATCACTGTGCATCACTAGGAGGAAATCCAAGCAGCTGAGGAGCAGGAAACTACTGAACTAGAAGGCACCATTGGAGAAGCTGAAGAGGGCACATCCTCAAACGAAGCTGAAAAGCTTAATCATGAGCCCGCTATTTCTTCTCCTACTGTTTTAATTCCTAAGCAAAAGAAAAAGAGAGAAAAAAATTCTGCAGCTCAATTTAAAAAGTTCTTTGATGTTTTTATGACTCTTAATATTAATTTACCATTTGCAGAGGCCTTGGAACAGATGCCTAGCTATGTAAAGTTCATGAAGGAATGACTATCCAAGAAGAAAAATGAGAAAAGAATGGAGACAGTGTACCTCACGGAGACTTGCACTGTGAGACTTAAACAGAAGGTACCAACAAAACTGACTGATCCAGGGAGTTTTTTTGTTCCTTGTAGCTTTAGTAATCATTCTTTTCGTGCTTTGTGTTTTAGGAGCTAGCATTAATGTGATTCCCTTATCATTGTGCAAAAGGTTAAAAATAGGAGAAATTAAACCTATAGCTGTGAAATTGCAATTAGTTGACCAATCTGGTGTTAGCCCGGTTGGAATTATTGAAAATGTGTTGATTAAAGTAGGTAAATTTTTTCTACCTGTTGATTTTTATGTAATGGATGTCAAGGAGAATCCCTTAATGCTAGTTATTCTAGGGAGACAATTCCTCGCTACTGGGCGAGATATCATTGATATTGAGCGCAGGGAGTTCGTCATTAGGGTTCAACTGGAGAAAGAAATTCTAAAAGCTCTTGAGGACCCTAAAAACCCTTCTGAGGCAATGGTGGTGGGCTACAAGAAAGGTGCAAGAAAGAGCACCATTGATGGATCTCCTGACATATTAGACCTCCTTGACACATACATGGTCAACACGTCGAGCTAAAGACGTTAAACAAGCGCTTATGGGAGGCAACCCAAGTAAGTTTATTTTTGTTTCTATGCTTTTGATTTGCTTGTTGTTTTTGTTTTGTAGGTCTTTTGTTCCCGTGGCTCTTATCTTTCCTGGCATCTATGAGAAGGTCATCATTATTCAGGACAGTATCATTCAACCCCTTTATTACTTTTCTTGTTCTCATGCTTATCTAGGCTTTAGTTTTCTCTACATTAAGGACAATGCATGCTTTAAGTTTGGGGGTGGAATGCTTTGCTTGTTGAGCCCTTGGGCATATGGGTTCGGGCTATAATTTTAAGCTTATTGTGATTATGGCATATGGTTGTTTTTGGATGCTATTTTTGCATGATTATGATTTTCCGATATAGGCTTCCTTGTCAATTTTTAAGCTTTTGATGAGTTGTAAGCATGAGTGCTCCAAAAAGGGAGACTTTTAAAAAAATTTCTATGTCTTGCATTAGTGGAGTATTTTCCTTGGTTTAGAATTGGACTTGAATGCTTAGGAGCGAATTATTAGGTTCATATCCTTGTTGTCACCTCGATAGATGTAGGGAAGAACTAAAGAGTTAACTTCTTGCAAATTAGCATGTTTAATCTTGCCTAGGGTGAAAGAAAAGAATATATGCTTACCATGATCATAATGAAAAATCATTCTTGTTTTTACTTTTGGAAGAAAAAAAAAATAATGACATGTCATGAGCGCTCTATGCAATGAATAATAATGTTTTAGGCAAAAAGAGATACCCCTGTTGTGATCAGTTAGGCCAACCAAGGGTTCAACTCGGGTTATGGGTCCCTACAATAGGTGTGTGAAAGCTAGTGCCACATATAAATGCTTGAACTAATTTTAAATTTAAAGCACCTAGGTATGGAAAAAAAAAAAAACAAACTAATTTGTTTCATTGGCTCATTAGTAAATCCTTAGTGCTAGTGTAGAGGGAAGATGAGTTGAGAGTTTAATAATCCAATCCCGAGCTATTAGAGTCTAATCTAATTAATTTAGATCTCGCTTATGCAAGTTAATTTTGAAAAATTTTCGATTTGTCTCCTTCATTGGGCCTTATGTGCATGTCTCTTGATTGCTTTGATTATTGACTTGTGAGTCTTGAGGATTGAGTCATGTTTGTTGCATCTATTCTTCAACCTATGCTTGATTTTTAGTTTGCTCGAGGACTAGCAAAAGCATAAGTTTCTGGGTGTTTGATAGCGCACATAATGAGCTATTTTTCCCTGTTCATTTTAGTTAGTCTTTGAGATTAAATTGGCCAAAATTATGCATTTTTATGTTCTATTTGTAGGAATTAATTATTGGAGTTAAATCGACAAAATGGAGTTGATCGGGTGTTCGGGATGCTAAAAGAGAACAAGGAAACGGAAATGAATCAAAGTTGGAGGCTTACAAATGAGGCAAACCCGAGAGCTAGCGTAGAGACACCGCTTTCTGGGCGTCTCGACGCTAGTAATTTCCATTTTTGATTCTGGCAGCAAAGAGCACAGCGTCTCGACGTTGTGACTCTAGCGTCTCGACGCTTTTTAGTTTTTCCTTAAACAGAATAGGCGGCAAAGGGACAACATCACGATGCTGTCGACAGAATCCTTATAAATAAAAAGCGATTTTCTACGGCCAGAGGAGTTCCTTTGATGCAGTTTTAGCCTTAAATTCGACTAGAGACCTTCGGTGGGAGCTGAAGCAAAGTGGAGGAGCTGGATTCAAGGCTTAGCTCATGGAGATCGTGACGGGGACGTGCGATTTCAACGACAATAGTGTTTTATCTTTTTTCTTCCCTTTCTGTAGTTGTTTTTAATGGCTTTTTCAGACTTAGCTTACATCGTAACGCCTTGTATGAGTAGCTAGGTTTGTTTTCATAGGGATTGATGTAGCCCTTTGGGCATTGTCGAATTATTTGATGGATGTTTATTGTTTTTAACTCATTTATGCAATTTATGTCCTTAACGCTTTTAATTCACTTGCCATGAGTTAATTGATGCTATCTCTAATTCTTGCTCGGGAGAGGGGACTTAGTTTAGATAAATAAATTGCATAACTATAATAATCCTAGAATCGGGAGATTTAGGATAGTTGTAGAAATTGTTACTAGGATTCAATGTAAATCATGCATGTGAATGAATCTAGATAGGGATATCAGGTTAGTCATATGTGTGAGAATTATTTATGCTCGAGAGAGATAAATATGAGAATATATAGAAAATCCTAGATTTATGAGTCATTGCATGTCATACATCCATTAATTAATTCACAACCCCAATAGGTGAAATCAATTCCCTAAGAGTTTTCATCATTTGAATTCCACACTTTTTAGCTTTTGTGTCTTGATTTTCTTCATCATCATTAAGTTTAAATCCCTAGATAAAATTGGACAAGAATATTTGCGATAATTAATTTGTTTAGAAACCCAATCCAGAGGACAACATTCATTAACACGAAAAACACTATATTAAAACTTGACCCGTGCGCTTGTAGTAGGAAAATTCCACATCAGAAATAAAGAGGGGAAATTTTTTCGGTCGTTGGAAAAGTGGCCGGAAAATTTTTCGGTAGTTGCTGGCGTTAGGGTTAGAGGAAGAAGAAGATGATGAAGATGGAGGTTGAGGTTGAGGAAGAAGATGAAGATGATGATGATTTAATGAAAATGAAGGAAGAAGATGATGAAGATGAAGATGGAAATGGAAGAAAATGATGAAGACGGGGGAAGAAGATAAAGATGGAAGAAGAAGATGAAGAAGAAGAAAAAGGAAAAAGATAAAATAAATATTATTTAAAAAATTCAAAAAAAACTATTTTTTAATAAAAAAATTGCATGACACGTCAACAATCTATTAGAGTTTAACGAAAAATTGGACAGATGGACCAAAATGAAACGAAATCCAAATCTCAGGAGCTAAATTGTCGAGTTTGAAAACTCAGGGACCAAAATTTTAATTTTTCCAAAAAACTAATATGGTTTTTGAACTAAACACTTACAATTTTTTTAGGTCAATTTTTTTCCCTACTTTTAGCAACATTGAAGGTTAACCCGGGTTAACAACTTTTTAAAAAAAAAAACATTCAAACGAAATTGTATTTACCACACTCAAGTTTATTTCAAATGATTCTATTGATTAAAAAAGAAAAAAGAAAAAAAAGAAAACTAATATGGTTTTTTAACTAAGCACTTACCATTTTTATTATGGCAATATGAAAGTTAACTAATATGATTTTTCTATACCAAATCCTAAACATTTTTGTTTTGTAAAAAAAAAAAAAACATAACCCTATATCAAAGTGAATCGTATATCCTAAACTTTTTTTTTTCTAATTTTTAAGTATCGAACACTTACTCTAACGATCTTTCTGTTTTTATTTTTAATTGATCACATCATTTAACCCCTACACCGAAAACTTATTTTTTTTCTTTTTGAGAAATACTTACCACAAAAGTTTTTTTTAGATAGGAAAAAAAACATATATCCTAATCATATTTTATCCATATTCAACGATATTCATACAGCCAAACAAGACCAGATTGTCAAAGAATAACATAACTTAAAACCCTCAACTAAATTCTTAAGATTGATGGAACAAACATTCTTTTATTAATATTTACAAAATATGATATTTGATGTACAAAATTGTACGGGGAAGATTAAAAAAAACTAGAAAAAAGAAACAATTAGCTTGAACCGGTTGATTCAGAACCCCATGTTAAACATATTAGCACCCCAAACACAAACTATTTTAACCCATACTAAAATAATTTGTACCCCTAACACACAAATTTTTATCCCAGACTAAAATAATATGCACCCCAAACACATACTATTTTATCCCATACTAAAATAATCTGCACTCCAAACACAGAATATTTAAGTCCACAAATTATTATAACCAACTCAACGCCCCAAACAACCCCTAAGATATTAAAATCTAGAGAATACGTAAAAAAATATACTCAAAACTCACGAACTACAATATATTTTTTCTTTCAAATAATTATATTTTTTGATCGGTTCAAATTTACCCTTTTACAATTATTGTTATTTTTAAGAAAAAAAAATATATTTTTAATTAGTGTATGAATACCTCATTTCTTAGTTTTCTCGCCTCCCTCTGGTTTCCATTAGAGTTTCTCTCTAGGCTGTTGCCGGTATCG
Organism: Luffa aegyptiaca; assembly: GCA_017139565.1. Taxonomy (NCBI): domain Eukaryota; kingdom Viridiplantae; phylum Streptophyta; class Magnoliopsida; order Cucurbitales; family Cucurbitaceae; genus Luffa; species Luffa aegyptiaca. The sequence continues at coordinate 12,484,173 of CM029407.1, read as the reverse complement.
CCCTTCTCTCCTTAGGTGTAGAAATCATGTTTTCCTCTACCTTACTCTCATGGATATCACTGACAACCTGAATCAGTTTAACCGTGTTTCACATTCACACAGAATTCTCTTCCTGACTCCAAGTACAAGAAACACTCTCTCAAAACTTTATCACTCACACAACTAGAGTTAGTATACTCAGGCTCAGTGGCGAATCCATAAATTTTGTTTAGGGGAACTTTCACTTAAAAACTCGTAAAAGTAATATACAAGTAGACAATCCAAAAAAATCATAAATGAAACTGAACTATTAATTTTATTCATTGCCATTGTCTTCTATAAACTTTTATATTATGAGATTTTTTTTTTTTAAATAACTACTTTTTTTTATAATATTATATATTTATTAAGTCAAAATTACAAGTTTAGTCTCTAAACTTTCATGATTGTGTCTAATATATTCCTAGACTTTCAATTTGGTGTCCTGTTTAATTTTTAAAAACATCAAATAGATTTCTAAAATCTCATTTGATAATCACTTTGTTTTTTTTTTTTTTTTTTTTTGAAAACTAGTTTTTTCAAATTTTCTTACAATGGTTTTCATTTTTATTAAGAACACATTTGAATCCTAGCTAAATTCCAAAAAGAAAAACAAGTTCTTGAAAACTACTTTTTTAGGCCCCATTTGATAACTATTTGGTTTTTGAAAATTAAGCTTATAAATACTACTATCACCTACAAGTTTATTTGTTTTTCTAATACATTCTTTCCATGTTTTAAAAAACCAAGCCAAATTTTGAAAACTAAAAAAATAGTTTTCAAAAACTTATTTTTGTTTTTGAAATTTGGCTAGGAATTCAATTGTGCCCTTGACAAAGATGAAAACCATGGTAGGGAAATTGGGGAAAAACAAACATAATTTTCAAAAACCAAAAACAAAAACCAAATGGTTATCAAACGAGGGCTTAGTTTTCAAATTTTGACTTGGTTTTAGAAAATATGGAAGGAAGGTAGATAACAAAACAAAGAAACTTTTAGATAGAAATAGTGGTTACAAGCCTAATTTTCAAAAACCAAAAACTAAAAATCAAATGGTCATCAAACGAGACCTAAACTTTTAATTTTGTGTCCAACAAATCCTTGACATCTGTTAAAAGAAAATCGGTAACATACTCAACATTTTTTAAAAGTTACAAAAATATATTTGACAAAATTTATTTTTGTGTCTAATAGAACATTCAAAATTTAATTTTATGTTCAATAAATTCATGAGTTTTAAAAAAGGTTGAATAAGTCAAAGATTTATTAAACAAAAATTAAAAGTTCATAAACTTATTAGAAATAAAATTGAAATTTAGACAAAAAAAAAAAAAAAACCAGCGTGTCCATTGAGGATCAAACCATAAACCAGCAGCAGTGTGAGGGGGGGGGGGGTTGGCGGCGCCTTTACAAACAGAGCAAGTGAAAACATTTTTATAATTTAGCCAACTTCTTTATACTAATATATAAATGATTTCACAGTTCAGAGGGGGCTAATCCCCCCGGCCCACTGTTTAGGCTTAAAGTGATTCTATTCTAATTAAGATGTTTTAAAACCAAAGTCATAGGCTCCTTTTATAGTACTTGGAGCCCATCACTTTTTTGAACCTTTCCGATGTGGGACTGCTAATTTATAATATTTTGCCAAAAACCCAATACTATATCGGTAGTTCTGTTTCAAGTTTTGACGAAGAGAGGTCATTTAGTTGTCCTATTTGTTTTATGCTTGGAACCTTCGAATTAAGCTTCGCTTATCTTTTCGGCTATTGTAATAAAGTTAGGAGGTTGGATCTTGATAGCACCTAATTCATGCTATCTTATTACCGCTAATCTAAACTTGTTAGAGGAATTTTATGCTTTAATTGTCTTATTTTCAGGTAATTCGAGCATATGTGACATTTGGAGCCAACCACTCATGGACAACAAGGAGGTATGAAAAGACCCAAGTGGACCACGACGTGTCTGAAAAGAAGTGCCGAGAGGTCAAAGGTTCGAGCCCCAAATGAAGCAAATGAAAAAAGGCAACAAGCTAGAAAAGGGGTCAGCGTCAAGACGTTGATCCTAGCGTCTCAATGTTGACGAGAAAATTCACGGAAGACAGAACCGTAGCGTCAAGACACTGTTTTCCCAGCGTCTAGACGCTACGACAATTAGTATAAAAGTTAGGTCTCGGTTTAGTCCGTCATTAGGTAAGAATTTTCACACTTTTACGATTCTTTTCGCTTTCTTTTAGTTTTGTGAGTTGTTTAGACCTTTTAGGGTTGTTTCTTATGTATTGTTTTGCCATTATTTGTTGTTTCCTTTCATCTATGAGTAACTAAACTTTTTAGAATCGTTGAATTTGGGATTGCTTTGAATGGTTTGAGACCTTGATTGAGTTTTCTGGTTTTATCTTTGTATTTTCTTCTAATTCATCGATGCTTTTCCATGCAATCTTGTTTAAACCAATGTATGTTATTAAGTTCTTGGAATTGATGTCTCTTAGAATTTAGTTTCGTGCATTCTATCAGTTATTTGAGATAGCCACTAGGCTGAGGCAGGTCCATCACTAATCTCGCATGTTTAGTGTAGATTCTTGATAGGCCTAAGATGTACGTTAAAAATTAACTTAGTTGAATCTGAATTTTTATTCTATTTAATTAACTCAATTTCAGACCCTTGTGTTTAAAGCAATTAACTTTTGTAAACAATTAAGAGATCTCAGGTTGTTTATTTTAAATTAATTAGATATAGTTTGATAATCATCAGACTATGCATGCGGGGTAGCGGGCGAATTACTTAAATTAATTAATTAGATTGGTTGAGGTATCCCGGGTTAATTAATTAATTAAACATAGGTTATTTAGGAGGATCCTTCGAGTAACCAAGAAGCACAACCGGGCTCAATTTAATTTGCATGAAGTAATCTTTAGAGAAAACTAGGAATGTAACGCTTCGCGTTTCGAAATCGAACCCTTTGGATTTGTTGAGTGTTTTATTCTAATTTGAAAAAAAAAAATTAGAATTTAAGCTTAGCCTTGGGTCGTTAAATTAAATTTCTATAATTTAGGAAAAAGGGATTTTTAATTAAATCTTTAATTTCCTAAAGTTTAGAGGTTTAATATTTGATATTTATTTTAAATCTCAAAAGATCCAAATCCTTAATCAATTGGGTTATTTTCTCTCCCAAATCTTTTAGGAGTTAAGTTTGGGTTTTTTAAAATAAAATCCTATATAAAACCTTATTCCTAATTTAATTGGATTTCTCCTCTTAGGGTTTATTTAAAAGAAAAGAAAGTAAAAAGGAAAAGAAAAGCTAAAAAGAAAAAAGAAAAGCCCTAAGTTCTATTCTTCTTCCCTCTCTTTTTCGTGTGAAGCCACCAGCCCCCTGCGTTTTCTTGTAGTCGCCGAGACCCCCCCTGTGTTTCGTTGATTCGCCGGCAGACCCACGACAGAAGCGTCGTCCCTTCGTCCCTCTCGTTCGCCTGCCAGCCACCCACTACGGTTCCAACTCCCCTTCTCTTTCTCGTGTTGTCCTTCTGCAGGTAGCAACCACACGCCCTCTCTCTCTCTTTTCTTCTCCTGTCGACAACCACAAGCTCACGTGTCTTCTTCTCCACGCAAGCAGCCGCAGTCGTCCCCTCTCCCTTGTACCCGCCGGTGTCTTCCTCCCTCCTTCGCGCGTGTTTTTGTCGACCTCAGCAGTGAGTAGAAGTCTGAATCTTCTTTGTTCCCGCGTTTTGGGCACGTTTAGGCTGATTTAAGGTCCTTTTCGGCGTGTTCGAGCTCTCTTGGTGAGTTCTCGTCGTTACCCATGCTTGGTTAGTGCTAGAATCAAAATGCCCACTTGTTTATGTGCTGAAAATCTAAGTTGGAATTGAAATTTCTATACTGCAGCGCCGTCTAAGTGATCGATTGAGTTTGAATCACTGTAAACTTGAATACCCACTGCCCAAAGAGCATTCTAACACGTTGTGCGAGGTTAGAATAACCCGTCTAGCGTGAAAGCGGGTCCATATGGGTAAGTTTCATCGTTGTTCCAAGCTTGATAGCTTTAGAGTAGTGTTGCCCAACCTTTAGAGTCCTTAGAATGTGAGTTAAATGGGTCATCGTTTGTTGTCCATGGCTTAAAAGCATGTTTCAATTAATGCCCATTCTGTGTCGTCGCCTAATTAGTTTTACCCAACCCTTTAGGTTCTTAAATCATTAATTAATGAGTTTTTGCTTGCTGTCCGTGGTTTAAAAAGCATGCTAAATCGATTCTCATTAATTAACTAAGCCTTAATCGCATTGCCTAATCTCTAGGAGCCCTTAGAATTCCTAAATGTGACTTTTTACTTGTTGTCCAGCAGCTAAAATGTATTGATTATAGCCATTCGGTGAATACCCATTGCCCCTTGTGCCTTAGACATGGTTGCCCATGGTCTAAAGGTTTTGATTTTTTATTTTGGGGAATTTTGAGTGGCTGTCCAACAAGGAAATAGACTTTCCTCAGTTGATTTAGGCCTTTCTAGCATGCTTAAAGTATTCAGTAGGTTGATTCTAATTTTTAGACGTTATCCTTGTTGTTTAGGAGTTTATCTGGATCTTTTGAGCTATTTAAGGAGTTCTTTAGGAGTGCTCGTAAGCTTTTGGTAAGTAGTTTCTATCCGTTGAGTCTGTTTGACTGCATGAGCATATTGTTTGTTACTCGTTTCTCTAGTATGCACTGATGGTTGTTATATAACTCGTTATATGTGATAAGCTCGTTGTTATGCTTGATTTAAAGTATGTTGTTCCGACTGGTGTTAAGCATGTTGTGTTATTGTTCTTGGGCTATGTTGCATGTGTGTCATGGTTACATAGTCTGTGTGCTCATGAAGAGGTGAGCTGGGTGTGTGTGCGGAGCGTGACGCGAAAATCACGTGTTAAGATTGCGCTACATGACGCGGAAATCATGTTATTGGTGTGAAGCGTGACAACTAAATCACGTGTGGGTTGTGAGTGCGGAGCGTGACTTGTAAGTCACGTGTGAGTGTGCGCTGCGCATGACACGTAATCATGTGTTGGGTGTGAGTGCGTGACGCGGAAATCATGTTTTGGTGCGGAGCGTGACGCGTAAATCACCTGTTAAGTTGTGTTGCATGGCATATAATTCATGTGTTTTGGTGCGTGGCATGACGCGTAAATCATGTGCTAAGAAAGCGAGCATGGCGCAGAAACCATGTGGGGTTGCATAACATGTTGTGTTGGGTTTTATGCCCTAAAACTCGTAGATAGTAAATGAAACAAATTAATTGATATCAATAAAGCGTTATTTGAGTAATTCAGTAATTTGGTTATTGAATAATCAAGTTTGCATTAATAAACCCTAAATCCAATAAACTAAGATCCAAGGTTGTTTAAATGAAACTTGGACTAGTATGTGGGGACATACGGGGATCAGTGTCCAAGTAACAACCTAACAGGTCTATAGTATAGGGATAAGGCTGGGTACCTTATCCTGGTGACACTATGTGATACGTCCCACCTTGTATTCGATACAGATGCAATGATCTAAAGCATCCATGTAGGAGACATGCGGGTGGGGGTATCCTATGCAATGAGTTTGCATAAGACCGGATCGCGAAATAGTAACCACTAGATGTAACGTCGTTAACTAGTTTAGGTTTCTATTTCAATAGGAAGACCTAGGTAACTCAATCTCAATCCTGAGTCTGTTATGAACCCCTTTCTAGAGGGATTGTCCTTAGATTTGTATGGGTGAGAGTGGCCAGTTCGCCGACTCAATAATCCTACCATTTCAGGGGCAAGACCGAATGGGGGCTGGGAATATAACAGTACAAGATGGAATTCACTCCTTCCCCTATTGGGGTAAGTAGATGTGTGTTCCCTTAAGGGCTGATTCCGGGGCTTGAACAAAGGCGCGCCGTCCTCTCCTGGCCCGAGAGGAACTCCTGTTTAATGGTTGGACCCTAAACAACTTGTTCATTAGAGGAATCAGTGGTACTTAAGGAACCAGAGGTAACCCAGGGGTAAAACAGTAATTTGACCCAGTTGGTGTTACGAACACACGTGAATGATTGACTTACTGCTTGATCGATATCCGTGGACACATAAATATTCTACAATGAGAAGAGTGCAGCTGTGGGTCTTTAGTGGAATGACCCACAGTTAACGAATGTTGACTAAACTTGGTTAATGAGTTTGGCCAATTAGTCTCGTATTGTTGGAGCTTCTGATCTATAGGTCCATTAGGTCCCACTGGTAGCTCGTAAAGAGACTTGAGGCAATTAAGTATAAATTGTAAATTGAAAGTGTTCAATTTATTTGGGGAATCGTATAATATATATTGATGCATTATAATATAAAGTTTATGAAACTTTATAATATATAATTTTTGAATTAATTTCAAAAATTAATTCTTGAGAGAAAATATTTGAAAGAGTTCAAATTAATTTAATATGAATTGGATTCATATTAATTTTAATTTTAATAAAATCCCTAAGATTAACTATATGATATTTAATTGGGTAAATTAATTAATTATGGAATTAATTAATTATTTATTAAAATTAGAGACATTTTCCTATTAGGAAAGAAAATATTTGAAAGAGTTCAAATAAATTTAATATGAATTGGATTCATATTAATTTTAATTTTAATAAAATCCCTAAGATTAAATATATGATATTTAATTAGGAAAATTAATTAATTATGAAATTAATTAATTATTTATTAAAATTAGAGACCATGTCTTCCTTTTCCTATTAGGAAAAAGGTCTTGGCCTTTACCTATAAATAGGACCCCTGGGATGGGGTGAAAGGCATCCCATTCATTCTCCTACTCTCAGAGAATTCTCCCAAAGGCTCCCACAAGTCTCCTGCCTCTAGTAGTCTCAGAGTCATACCGGTGTAGCCATAGTGGTGGTGTTCGCACTAGTTCGTGATTATTTCACAAGCAGTTGGTGATTTAATCTGAGTCGTCAACGAGAGTAAATAATTTGTTACTATATAAATTAGATTTAAATCTAATTTTTGTATGCTTAGCCTTAATATAAATTTAGAATAGTTCTAAAATTATTGCCAATGTATTGATATTTTAGACTAAACAAAATTAATTACGAATCGGTCCCAATCACGCTTCCGCTTTACGGAATTACGGAATTCCAATCTTTCATGTTGTGTGTGCATGAGTCATCCTGTTGAGTTAACATGAGTCTTGACGTTTAGTTCTCACTTTAAGAAACATGAATAGTTGTTTATTGTTTAAAAGTATGTTGGATGCGTGTGTTGATCATGATTGATGTGTTGTTTGTTGTTTGATGGCTCACCGGGTGTGAGCTGCTTACCAGTACCCTGGTTGAACTGACCCCCTCCCCTTTCTTCCCCCAAACATCTTTGAGATTATTCAGGTGACGATGGGTGTTATGAGCCTGGTGATGCAAACGGGGAGGCACACGAGGAGTGACTCCACTGGCCTAGGCGTTTTTGTTATCTAGTTATTGGTTCCTAGTTCTGTTATAGCATTTATCTTACTCTTCTGGTTGTATAGGATAGTGTTATGTTCCTTTCATTCAAGGGCTCGTTTAGTTGTTTTATTTCGAGAAGTTGGCCCTAGCTATGGTTAGCTTCATTAAGTTTTGTTTCCTTCCAGTTAATAACATTAAGTTGTTCCTAGCAAATGCATTGTATGTTTCTTTATCTAGTAGTTGTGAATCTGATGTTGGTTGTGAATGCGAGATTTGACTCGCTAGATTGTGGAAGGAGTTCTGGTGTGTATCTGTGGTGCTGTGGAGTGTAGTCGTGGGTTGTCTGACTTATAGAAGTGTGTTTTCATGCTTAACAGGTGTTATAAAAATTTTGGTTTAGTCCTATGTATGCCATTATGCTGCCTAAATTTTCGGTGCATCCGGTTAGTTTGGTTTTAGAGTTAGTAATGTCGCTAGGATTAGCTTTAAAATTCTGGGGGCGTTACAAGGAAGCCAAGTGAAAATCATTCAAGAATCGAACTCACAATCCAACGATCCTTTGTTTTATAGAATTTTGTCTTAATTTCTCCTCGTTGCATGCTTTATTTATTTAGCTTAAATTTGCATCTCGCATTTCTAAAACCCTCTTGTTTGTGTTCTGCACAAAAATCTGAACTCGACTAGAACTCCTTTCCCTGTGTTCACCAACCCCGGCCACTGTTACTACAGAAGTAGTTCAGGTGCTATGGACTATAAATTTATTTGATGCAAACGACCCGTTAGATCTTTTTGATTGAGACTTGAGGTTGTTATTCCATTTTCTTGGATTAATTGGCTTATTTCCTTTTGGTGCGTTGAGATATGGAAACTTTAAGGCAGTCGTTAGTTTGGTTTGTTGAACCTTGTTGTTTAGAGGTTCTTAGGTAACAAAGTTTAGAATTGTTCCCTTATTTGGTAAGGTTTGGGGACGTTACAAGAATAATATTTGAAAAAATATGTTAAAAATCACTTTTGATCCCTAAACTATCATGAAAGTAACAATTTAGTCATTGAACTTTAATTTGTAATGATTTAGTCCCTGTACTTTCAATTTTGTAACGATTTAGTCACTATACTTTCAATTTTGTAACGATTTATGATAACTCACATAATGAGTTAGCTTTCCCGATCTTTTATAGTTAGTCTTTGAGATTTATTTCACCATTTTCATATACTTTTATGTTATTTTGTAGGAATTGTGTTCTTGGTATGAATTAGAGAAATTGAAAGTTGATCGAGTGTTTGGGATGCTAAAAGAGGCAAAAGAATTGAAGAAGATGTCAAATAGGTGTTGCAGCAGCCAAGAATCCCGAGAGGACAGTGTCGAGATGCTGGCCTCAAGTGTCTCGATGCTCTACAGGCACTTTCCCAGCCAGTTTTTCCCAAGGGCACAACGTTGAGATGCCAACGCTGTGCCTAGAACGTCTTGACGCTCTATCAGTTTCCTAATATATTTGAGACGACAACAGGATAGCGTCGAGACGTTGTCCCTAGCGTCAAGACACTGCCCTACTTTTACTATAAATACAATGCGATTTCATCTAAGAAAGGGGAGTTCAATAGGTGATCTTTTAGCCCTAATTTTCACTAGAGATTTCTTGTGAGAGCTATAGAAGGAAGGACAAAGGGTGGGATTCAAGGCAAGAGCTCGTGGAGATCGTGACGGCCGGGGACGTGCGGCTTCAACGAGACTCGAGCTTTTTTACCCTTCTTTCCCTATTCTTTAGTTGTTTTTATTACTTTTTTTTCGAGTTTAGATTGTAACGAGAAAACTATGAGTAGCTAGGCTTTTAATATTAGGGATTGATGTAGCCTTTTGGGTTTTGTTGGATTAATTATTAGGATGTTATATTGTTTTGAATTCATTTATACAAATTACATTTTTAATGCCTTTAATTTACTGTCGATGAATTAATTGATGTTATTTCTGAGTCTTGCTTGGGAGAGGGGATTTAGTTTGGATCTTAATTTGCAGAACTAGAATAGTCCTAAGATCGGGAGATTTATGATAGCTTTAGAAATCGTAAGAGGGTTAGACTTAAAGGCCTTGCATGTTAATGAACTTAGATAGGAATATTAGGTTCATTGTATGCATGAGAATTAGTTATGCTCGAGAGAGGTAATTATGATATTAGTTTATCCGTGATTTATGAATCATTGCATGTTATCATCATTTAAGTAACTAATACACAATCCCAATAGGTGAAATCAATTCCCTAAGAATTTTCTCCATTTGAATTTCCAATTTTAGCTTTTGTTACTTTAAATCAATCTACGTTTTTCTCTCTAAATAAAATTGAACAAGAATATTCATGGTGATTAATTGGCTAGAAACCCAATCCTGAGGACGACACTCGTACTTTACGAAATCACTATATTAAAACTTAACCCGTACACTTGCAGTGAGCAATTTGCGCAACAATTTAGTCCTTAATCATGAAAATTAATGTAAAGATTTAATGAAATTTCTTAAATAGATAGATTAATAAACTAATTTGGGACCCAATATGTTTATAAGCTACAAAGTTTAATCATTAAATAATAAAAATCGACATTTAATTTTGATGATTTTTTCTGTGACGACAATGATTAAATGGTTACATATTTGAAAGTACAAGGACTAAATTGTTACAAATTTGAAATTATAGGAACTAATTTGTTACTTATTAAAGTTCAAGGACTAAATTATTACAAAATTAAAAGTACAAGGACTAAATCTTTACAAATGAAAGTTCAGAGATCAAATTGTATTACTCTCATGAAATTAAAGTTTAGAGACCAAAAATGATTTTTAATAAAAAAAAAATATAAAGTATGAATACAAATAATGAACATTTGCTTACACAATATACCAATTCCACTTATTGATGTGGATGTAAATACATGCTCACATGAGCACGTTAATACAAATGTCATTCATCAATTAAATAAAACAAAAATAATACTCTTTTATAAATTGGAAGATCAATGAATCAACTTATTTAATTTGATCAATAATTTGATCCTCACATACCAGGCCAAACACCTTCAAATTATGGCAATCGGAGCATTTTCCAACGATGGTGAAGAACATTCTGACCAGTTGCATTCTTCATGTAAAGCCCATCTTGTTTGGCCAACCAAACACACACAGAGTTGGGACAATATTGAGTAACAAAATCTTGATTGACAAAAAATGCATCAAACGGGGCCTAACATTTTCGTTTTTGGTTTTTTGTTTTTGAAATTAAGCTTATAAACACTTCTTCTACTGCCAACATGAGCATAGCTCAACTGACAAAAAGTTGTACTAAGGACAAAGAGGTGTGTAGTTCGAATCCCCTCCTTCCCACATGTTGTAAAAAAAAACACTCCTTCCACCTATATATTTATTTGGATTGTTCCCTATATGCTTTCCATATTTTTCAAAACCAAGTCAAATTTTGAAAAAAAAAAAAAAATAGTTTTCAAAAACTTGTTTTTGCTTTTGGGATTTGGCTAAGAACTCTATTGTCTCCTTAACAAAGATGAAAACCATGGTAAGAAATTTGAGAGAAAACAAGCATAATTTTCAAAAACAAAAAACGAAATGGTTATCAAACAAGCTTCAGTTATCCTATTTAGTTTTATGCTTGGAACCTTGAAATAAAGTTTATCTCTAATCTTTCAGGCTATTGTAATAAAGTTAGGAGATTGGATCCTTTTGCTCGAGACTTGAGGTTATTGTTATTTCATTTCCTTGGATTAATTGTCTTATTTCCTTTCAATTTGGTTTGTTGAGATATGGAAACTTTAGGCTTTTCTTGCAATGAGTAGATTTGAAAGTAGTATAAAGTATAGAATACAAATAATGAAGAGTTTCAAAAAAAAAAAAAAAATACAAATAATGAATATTTTTCTTACACAATATGTTGTAACATTTTAATATTTAATTGTAATTTAATATGAGTTTTATTCTTGGATGTTAAATTTTGGTGGTTTTCTCTTTTTTAAAAGAGTGAAAACATATTTGGTAAGAGAAGGTTTTAATTTGAATTCTGGTTACTCTTTTTTGTATTAAATTCCTAGATCTAAAATTCTTATATAAATAGCTCTCTTACCACACTTTCAATATACAACAAGAAACACAACAATTCCTATCTTCTTTTCTTTACTTTCTCATATTTCTCTCATTTGCTCTTTTAAGAGCAATTGGCCAAAAGAGGGGTGTTATTTGTTGTGGAGCTTTGAGCTCAACCTCTTAGTGCAGAGTGGTTTGAGCTACACAACGTTTTAGTTGGGTTGTTGTATCCTGAGAATACCTGCTGCACCGGTGATTGATAAAGAATTATACACCGCAGAGGGCTTGAATCTCCTTAAAGAGAGCGAGATACCCGCACCTCAACCTAATTGTTTACGTGTCTGTTCTCTTAATATTTTCTCCATTTCCTCTGTTATTTGTAATTTCCCCCAACAATTTTAAGGAGATTCACAAACATGGAGTCTACTATTGAGAAGCCAAATAAGAATGTTGGAGATCTCAACAAGCCCTTTCGATTTAAGGGAGCACACTTTAAGAGATGGAAAGGAAAAATGTTGTTCTACCTTAATCTTCTCAAGGTGGCCTATGTCCTCATAGAAAAGAACCCGAAGAAGATCGATACTGAAAGCATGAACGTTGAAGAGTTCATGGAACACCATGAGAAAATTGAAAAACACAAGAAAGATGAGTACACTTACCTATACTCTCTTTTAAGTTTTCTTACTAAGTGTTTTTATGATTATTATCATAATATTCTTACAACTGTCAAAAAAGTATGGAAAAACTTTGATGGCAAAGCGGCAAGAGGGCAAGATGCATTGATTCAAGAAGGCAATGGTCAAATTCCAAAAATCACTTATAGCCAAAGAAGAATTATATGAAAAAGAATAACAAACCTCACTTTTCTAATAAGAAAAATCCAAGTCAAGTGAATAAGAACCAAGTGCATCCTCAACACTCAAGATCAGTATGTTTTGTTTGTGGAAAAAGTGGGCATATTGCTCGAATTTGCAGATTCCGGAAACAAGAACCTGTACCTCAGGCCAATGTTACCGAAGAGCCACTTGTGGCTATGATTACTGATATTTATATGGTTCAAAGTGTTGAAAGATGGTGGGTTGATTCTGGAGCCAATAGACATGTCTGTTATGACAAAGATTGGTTCAAAGTTTATACTCCTTTTAAGGAGCCTAAAACAATAATGTTTGGTGATTCCCATACTACCCAAATTATGGGAACTGGTGAGGTTGAATTAAAATTCACCTCTAGAAGGGTTTTAATGTTGAAAGATGTGCTTCATACACCCTCCATGAGGAAGAATTTAATGTCGAGTTATCTTCTTAATAAAGCTGGCTTTAAGCAAACTATGGAATCTGATCAATATGTGATAACTAAAAAGGGAATTTTTTTTGGAAAAGGTTATGCTTGTGATGGAATGTTCAAATTGAACATTGAAAATATTAATAAAGCATCTACCAGTTCAATTTACATGCTTTCTTCTTTAAATTTTTGGCATGCTCGTTTGTGTGATATAAATATATAGTAAATATGTGGGAGTTATGAGCAGTCTTGGATTAATTCCTAGTCTAAAAAATAATTTTGAGAAATATGAAATTTGCAGCAAAGCAAAAATTACAAAAGGACCTCATAAAAGTGTGGAAAGAAATACCGAATTATTAGAGTTAATCCATACAGACTTGTGTGAATTTGAAGGAATTTTAACCAGAGGAGGAAATAGATATTTCATCACTTTCATCGATGATTTTTCTAAATATACTCATGTTTATTTATTGAAAAATAAAAGTGATGCTTTTGAGAATTTTAAAAAATTCCTCCTCGAAGTTGAAAATCAATTCGGTAGAAAAATTAAAAGAATTAGAAGTGATAGAGGTCGAGAATATGAATCATTTGAATTCAATTCATATGTTGAATCGTTGAGAATAATTCATGAAACTACTCAACCATATTCACCTGCTTCTAATGGACGAGCTGAGAGGAAGAATAGAACCTTAATTGGTCTAACTAATGTTATGCTATTAGAATCAGGTGCATCTTTTAATCTTTGGGGTGAAGTATAAGAGATCTCACAGCAACCTCCATGTCAACAACCAACTCACCAAAAATTGCCAGCACGTCACTCATAACCACTGCAGAATAAAGCATAATATTCACCCCTTAAATCACGTCTGTAGTCATGCAAAATAGTCCAAGGTAAAATCTCCAAGCTGATTTATTTTCTCCTTCCATAACAACCTACTCCTATCTAAGGCAAGTATTTAAAGGCCATGATCTTTTTCCTTATTGTTTGATTATTTGTAATATCTCTTTCCAAAAAGGTAGCACAGTACCGTTGGCCTCCTTGTGTATAAATTCCTTCATTTCATTGTCAATAATATACATGAGAATCATTTTTGTTCCTTGAGTGAGGCTAAGTTTGTTTATGAAGCAGTTTTGACTGCTTGTCATGTGTTAAATAGAGTGCCACATAAAAAGACAAAGATCACACCTTTTCAATTGTGGAAAGGGTATAAGCCAAATTTGGGATATTTAAGGGTTTGGGGATGTTTAGCTTTTGTAAGGCTAAAAGACCCAAAAAGGCCTAAGTTGGGGTCTAAAGCTACCACTTGTGTTTTTCTTGGATATGCATTTAATAGTACAACCTATCGATTTCTTGATATTGAACATAATGTGATTTTTGAATCAAGTGATGCAATTTTTCAAGAAGAAAATTTTCCTTTCAAGTCAAGAAATAGTGGGGGACAAAATTATGAACAAACTTCTACTAAGTTTGGTTCTTCTACTCCTAGTGATAATAATGAAAATAATTCTCAAGTAGAATTAAGGAGAAGTAAAAGAGCTAGAATTGTGAAAGATTTTGGTCCTGATTTTTATGTTTATAATATTCAGGAAACACCAATTTCTTTGCAAGAAGCTTTATCATCTCCAGACGCAATTTTCTGGAAAGAGGATATAAATGATGAAATGGAATCACTAATTTCTAACAAAACTTGGAAATTAGTTGATCTACCACCAGGGTGTAAAACTATAGGGTGAAAATGGATCCTGAGAAAAAAGCTGAAGCCGGATGGTAGTATAGACAAGTATAAAGCTAGACTTGTTGCAAAAGGTTTTAAACAAAAGGAAGATTTAGACTTCTTTGATACCTTTTCTCCGGTAACGCAAATCACATCCATTAGATTGTTAATTGCAAGTGCTGCAATTTTTTTTATATGAGCTTTCATCAAATGGATGTGAAAACAGCTTTTCTCAATGGTGATTTAGAAGAAGAAATATATATGGACCAACCTGAAGGTTTTATAGAACCTGGGCAAGAGAACAAAGTGTGTAAGCTTACTAAATCCCTATATGGGTTAAAACAAGCCCCAAAGCAGTGGCATGAGAAATTTGATTCTTGCATGCTAAATAATGGTTATAAACCAAATGAATGTGATAAATGCATCTATTATAAATCATGGGGTGATTTGCATGTTATAATTTAGCCTATATGTTGATGATTTATTGATCTTTGGCTCAAATATTTTTGTTATAAATGAAACAAAAAAATTATTGAGGAGCCATTTTGACATGAAAGATCTCCGTGAGGCTAATTATATTCTGGGTATGAAAATAACTAAAACCTCATATGGGTTTTTTCTTGACCAATCACATTATATTGAGAAAATACTCAGAAAATACAATTATTTTGATTGTAAACATGTATCTACTCCATTTGATTCAAGTGTTCACTTGTTTCCTGTTAAAAATGAAAGTGATATAATTAATCAAAAGAAGTATGCTAGCGTGATTGGTAGCCTACGATATGCAACTGATTGTACTAGACCTGACATTGCATATGCAATAGGAGTTCTTAGTAGGTTTACAAGTAAGCCAGGAAAAGAACACTGGCATGCCATTGATCGTGTTATGAAATATTTATTGGGAACGAAAGACTATGGCTTACTTTATAAAAAAATATCCTGCCACTACTACAATTTTGACATTCTATGACGCTATAATCAAACCCAAATCAAAGGAAAGAAAGAAAGAAATGTCATAAATAATTGGGGGCGCATTTTTTGCGGGAAAAAACGGAGATTTTCGTATTTTTGGAAATTTATGACATTTTTTCTAAGTCATAAATCTATGACCTTGATTAAGTGTCATTAATGAGAAATAAGTGAAATTGGGTCTTATCTTTGGAAACCCTAAATCCACTATTAAAAAAAAAAAAAGAAAAAACAAAAGAAAAAAGTTTCCCCCAAATCTCGATTTCAAGTGCTTTCCTCCTGCCTTCTCTCGGTATCTTCTCTCTATTTCCCTCGCTTCGCTCCAGCACTCCAGCACCAGTTCCGGCAATCCGCAGACTCAACCATCTCCCTCTCTCGCTCCAGCACCGCCGTTGATTCCAGTCGTCGCTCTCTTTTTCTCTCGCGAAAAGAACCACCGCAGGCGCGAAACACACTCTCTCCCTTGAGCGCCGCCGCAGAGTCAGTCATCTCCCTCTCTTTCTCGCGCTTCGCAACTTAGTCTCGCCGGTGGTTCCTTGTCGGTCAAAAGTTCCTTTCCTCCAATCAGTTCAAGTAAGTTTGTTTTTGGGTGAGTTTTTGGTTCGTTTGTGCGTTGGATTGAAGTTAGGGTGAAAATTTTCTTTTTAGTTAAGATAACCCATTGTTGTTGCACTTTAGATTCCAGCCATGTTGTTCATTCTCGGTGTTTAGATTCAATTGTTTAGTTGTTTAGTCAGTTGCCAGAGTTGTTAAGTTAGGTGAGATTTTTGTTTGTTTGAGTTCCAAATGAGATTTTTGTGTTAATCGGAGTTGATCCATTGTGTTTCGAACTCGTTTCAGCGTTCCCACTCAATTTAATCTTCATAAGTGGAAAGTTGTGTTTTTCGGAAGTGCTGTCCAGCAAGTGTTGGGTTATTTTGAGTGAGTCTTGGTGGGTAAAGTTTATTGTTTAAGCTTCACTATTAAGCAAAATTAAGACTTTTGAATTTTTAAGGGTTAGTTTGATGAGTGAGTTTGCGTGAGTTAAAATGTGTTTGTTTTGTTTTAAGTAGATTAGATGAGTTTGTAATAATTGGGGTGTGTTACATCTTCACAATGAATATTCCAATGAGTATTGTAGGTGTTCAAGTTTAAGCCGAACCAGCCTCTGCGCAACCAATATCATGGGTTAGAAAGCCTTACAAGAGAATAAACAAAATACAAGGAAAGTCGACTCAATTAAACACAGATAAGTTGATTGGTAAGTATGGAAATTGGAAACAATGGACTTGCATAATAATTACTGGAACCATTAAATCGAATGCAATCAATGAGCATGGTAATAACCTGAGACAAACAGATTATGGTTTCATTTATACATTTGACAGAGCTCAAACTCAAAAATCAATTATGGACTCACAAGTTTATGGACTCACAAGTTTTGACAGAGCTCAAACTCAAACTCAAAAAACAGATTATGGACTCACAAGTTTTGCACGTTGCAAAAGTAGCATGAATATGAAAGGAAAAATGGCTATTAAGAAAAACATTCAAAGGAAGTGGTGTGTTTATGTGTGTTTTGTGGGATTTGAGAGTGTGCTTGAGTGAGTTGATTGAATTTGGAATGAGAAATGAGTGGGGGAATGTTGTAACATTTTAATATTTAATTGTAATTTAAATATGAGTTTTATTCTTGGATGTTAAATTTTGGTGGTTTTCTCTTTTTTAAAAGAGTGAAAATGTATTTGGTAAGAGAAGGTTTTAATTTGAATTTTGGTTACTCTTTTTTGTATTAAATTCCTAGATCTAAAATTCTTATATAAATAGCTCTCTTACCACACTTTCAATATACAACAAGAAACACAACAATTCCTATCTTCTTTTTTTTACTTTCTCATATTTCTCTCATTTGCTCTTTTAAGAGCAATTGGCCAAAAGAGGGGTGTTCTTTGTTGTGGAGCTTTGAGCTCAACCTCTTAGTGCAGAGTGGTTTGAGCTACACAACGTTTCAGTTGAGTTGTTGTATCCTGGAGGGGACAGGCTTGAGAATACCTGTTGCACTGGTGATTGATAAAGAATTATACACCGCAAAGGGCTTGAATCTCCTTAAAGAGAGCGAGATACCCGTGCCTCAACCTAATTGTTTACGTGTCTGTTCTCTTAATATTTTCTCCATTTCCTCTGTTATTTGTAATTTCCCCCAACACAATATATCCACTCGACTAATTTATGTGGATCTAAATACGTACTCACATCAACATATTAATACAAACATCATTCATCAATCAAATAAAACAATAATAATATTCTTTAATGAATTCAAATATATTCTTTAATGAATTCAAAGATCGATACATCAACTTATTTAATGTTAGAGATTCATATATTGTAACATAATGGACAATAATTTGGTCCACAAACACCAAGCCAAACACACTTCAAATTAGGGCGACCGATGCAGTTTCCAATGATGGTTAAGAACATGCTGACCAGCTGCATTCACCATGTAAAGCCCATCTTGTTTGGCCGACCAAACACACAAAAAGTTGGGACAAAATTCACGAACGAAATCTTGATCAACAAAAAATGCATCAAACTCTCTAAACCCTCTTTCCCATTCCAATCTACAATGGAACAAAGTTGTTCCAAAATAATTAATACTGAAAGACCAATCTTGTTGCTGATCTGGATAAAGTATATGCAATCCCAAATCATCATCCTTTGAGAAGCAATGGCTATCCAATATGTACATTTTCAATTCATTGTGAATTTCTACGCGATATTTGCTAACCTGAATGAGAGATTTGTTTGGTCGACTTACATCGTCGCTCGCACTCGTTGACGGGGACGCAATGAGTAAGAGCCCGACCAATAATAATACGAGTTGATGCATGACAAAACTCTTAATTACTTGTTTGGTTTCCTCCCACTCTCTAAAGGATATATAAAGGATTCATGGTTTTATTTATGTTGTGTGTGTGTATAAATATAAGTATTTTACATGGAAATGACTTAAAATTAGAAAAGCCAGCATGGGAAACTTGAAAGCTTGAATGGTCTGTGTTTTTTGAGTGATTGTTTTTCTGTTGCTTGAATGATTTGTGTTTTTGGAGGGTTTATTAAAATTAGAAAAGCCAGCATGGGAAACTTGTACCCTCTTTGATTAAGAAACAAGAACCCTAGAATAGAAATATTAAAACTGAAAGGTTTTTATTTTCTTCCTTTCTTGTTGACAATATATATATATATAACATTACATATATATATATGATGTGGGGTAGGGATTCCAAACTTAACCTAAAATAAAAAAGATTAGTGATATATTTGGAGATTTAGAAGTATAGTTCAGTATTTGAGATCAGTTCAATATAGAGAAACGATTAGACTTGCTATACACAAAATTAAAAGATCAAGATTGTGTATTTGATACAAAATTAGAATAAGTCAGAGTTTTAACAGACACAAAATCGAATGTCGAATAAACTATTAATCACAAAATTGAAAAATTTAGGCCCCGTTTGATAACCATTTGGTTTTTTGTTTTTTGTTTTTGAAAATTAAGCTTGTTTTCTCCCAAATTTCTTACCATTGTTTTCATCATTGTCAATGAGACACATGTGAATTCCTAGTCAAATTCTAAAAACAAAAACAAGTTTTTGGAAACTATTTTTTTTTTTTGTAGTTTTTCAAAACTTGATTTGGTGAATTTATTAGACACCACCGTCTAAATCTTTTAACCCTTTTTCCATGTAAACAAAATATTAGACACCGTGAGGGCTTTTGATTTTCTTTTCTTTTTTTTTTTTAATTTTTTTTCTAATTAATGATAGTTAATTAAAGTCATAAATTTATGACATTGAAAAAATGTCATAGAATATAAAAAATTCAAAAACTTTCGTCTTTTCCTGCCAAAAACGCGCACCAATCATTTAAGACGTTTTTTTTTTCTCTTCCTCCCCCTTTATTTGGTTTGACTATCGTGTCATGAAATGTCAAAGTTGTAGTAGTGGATACAAAATTAGAATAAGTCAGAGTTTTATCGAATGTCCAATAAACTATTAATCACAAAATTGAAAAATTTAGGAATCTTTAGACACTTCTAAATTTTAATGACCGGTTTGATATAAAAATAAAAGTTTAAAAATCTATTAAACACTTTTTTACGTTGTGAATTTATTAGACACCACCGTCTAAATCTTTTAACCCTTTTTTCATGTAAAAAAAATATATTATAAAACCAAAAGTTGTTCTCTAACATCAACATAAAATTAAATGATATAAATTAATATTAAATGGTCTCAACCATATTGGAGTTACTCATGGGTTATGTTGGGTCAAGGCTAAATTATAAAAAATACTCCAGAACCAGGAGTTTGTTTCAAAAATATTCCTGAACTTTAAAAGTTTAAAAAATATCCCTGAATTTTAGTAAATGTTCAAAAATATCTTTACCGTTAAGTTTTGGATGGAAACTGTTAAAGGTTTCAGTTTCATTAATACCCTTGAACTTTCAAAAAACTTCAAAAATACCTTTATTGAAAAACATTTCTTATTTTTTCTTCCTCCATCTACAAATTCTTCCTCCATGAAAATTAGTGAGAAACTTTACTTATTTGCCATGTATATTCATAAACTAGGAGTTTTTTTTTCTCTTTCAACACATCGTCCCAAAAGCTTGACTAGATTCTTATGTTGAAGCTTGATAGCACCAAATTAGTGCTAATTAATTTCCTTAAGTCTTGTTTATCCTAATTTTATTATTTGTGAAAAATGATTAATTTTGAGTATAATTGTTGTACAGGTGATTTTGGTGTTCTCGGGATCAAGAAGGGCATTTTGGTAATTAAAAGTCAGCCAAATTCTCGAGCTTGGAGCGTCTAAACGCTAAGAATTCAGCCCCTCAATGCTGCAGACCCGAGGGGGCAGCGTCGCGTCTCGACGTTGTTGCAAGTCCCAACTTGAAGATTTTCAGTGCGCGTGCATTTTTTAAGCCCTTCTGTTCGAAGCGTCTCAACGCTCTCGGTTTAGGTATTTAAAGCTCTCTTCATTTTAGGTTATTTTTCAACTGGTAATTTTCTTCCTCTTAGCCGTAATTAGATCGTTTTCTCTTTATTTTGTAAGTTTTCCTCTGTAATTCCATTAGAGTAGATTAATTCAACATCAATTAGGTGGGAGTTAAAACCAAAGTATACCTCAAAATTAAAAGTTAATCTTACCTGAAAAATGCAAGGTGTCACATTTTGGAGGGAAAAGGAGTTAGAAACAAAGAAGATTGCTAGAGAAATATGGAATCTGGATTCCTGGGAATCCTTGTCTGGAATCTGGATTCCTGGGAATTCTGATGCCTGTTTTTGGTGCACTGTATTTGGTTTGGATTAAGTTTGATGCGTGTGTTTGAAGTGCAGGGTTGGATTTGGGCTGGAATCGTATTTGCAGTTTTTTTCTAAGTTGTTTTTTAAGCTGTTTTTTTCTCCTTCCTATACTCAAATATTTTCCCCCCATTTCAAAGGGATTATTCAATATAGCAATGGGTACCTAAATTTTTAGTCAATTATGTAAAGCTTGTGAACACATCGGAATATATTGGAATACAAGAGATTAAATTATTTTAAAAAATCTTAACAATTAACCATCCTCAACAAAGGTGATTTAATTATCTTCAATCATCTAAACATGATTTAATTACTTACAAAAAGATTTTAATTATTTTAAAAGAAGGAGATTAAAATTATTTTAAAAAATCTTACCAGTTTAATTATTTAAAACAAAAAGAGATTCAATTATTTAAAAAAAAAGAGATTAAAATTATTTTAAAAAATCTTACCAATTTAATTATTTTCAAAAAAAGAGATTCAATTACTTAAAAAAAAAAAAGTGATTAAAATTATTTTAAAAAATCTTAACAATTTAATTATTTTCAAAAAAAGAGATTCAATTACTTAAAAAAAAAAAGTGATTAAAATTATTTTAAAAAATCTTAACAATTTAATTACTTAAAAATGTTTTAATTATTTTATAAAAAAAAAAGAGATTAAAATATTTTCGAGTTTATTACCAATTTAATTATTTAAAAAAAAAAAAGAGATTTGATTACTTCCAAAAAAGAGTACTAAAATTAGTTTTTTTTTTAAAAAAAAGGATTTTAATTATTTTCAAAGAAGGAGATTAAAATTATTTTAAAAAATCTTACCAATTTAATTACTTTCAAAAAAGAGTTTTAATTATTTCCAAAAAAAAAAAGAGAGATCCATAGGTAAATTAAAGAACCTTTAAAAAAGGGATCCACAGATCTATGGAAGAGAAATGTTAGATCCACGAAAAATAGGTTTGTCCATGGACGAAGGGAGGATTTGGAAGAAGAAACCAGACGAACGTGCTCGAGAACACTGAATAAATCTGCCAGACATCAACCATGTCGTGAGGTCGGACGAAAGACAGTTTTTGTCGAGTGAGAAGAGGTGAGGAGTGGCACCGATAGGCCAATGGACGACCATGTGAGAACAGAGCAAGAGAGGAGCGAGGAAGATGATGGAGGTAGATGGAAATTGTGGGAGAAATGGGAAGGTGGGAGTGAGAGCATTGATTGAGAATGAGAGAAAGAGTAATGATTGAGAGTGTGAGACAGAGCATTGATTGAGAATGTAAGAGAGAGAGTGGATTACAACCTGATTACAACCAGATTACAACCTTGGATTCCATGGATTCCAATTGGAATCCAAATTTGATTACAATACAATCCAAATCCGACCCAACAAATAATAGATTCAAATTCCATTACATTACAACCCAATCCATTCCCTTCCTCCAAACAACCCGTATATGTTAAATAGAAAAAAAAATATTGTTGGAAAGGAAAAACAAGAATTTGAAAAACAAATATATTTTTACAACCTACGTACCTTTTTTGGGTTTTTAAAATTTACTCACCCTTTCAAACACATTTTGAAAAATAGAGAATATAAAAGAGAATGGGTTATCAAAGAACTCTACTTTTTAAAAATGAAAAAAAAAAATAAAAAGATGAAGGGATTATCAAACGATATTTAAATAAGGTTTTCTTTTTTGAGTTCATAAAAAAATAAGGTTAATGCAACATAAAATTTAATTTTTAATTTTTTGAAGCAAGATATAACAAATATATTATTGTGGCATCCTATATTTATCCACCTATTCACTTTTCTCCATTATTTATTTGTCATATTGTGTAAAATCAATCACCATTTAGTAATAAACATGTGACGCCATCATTTAGTGATTTCGTTGATGACAAATATTCTTTCTAATCAGAGTTCAAAATTCAAGAGCACAATTGAAACTCAAGTATTAATGTCAGAATATATATATACACTCAAAAAGAACAAAGAATTACTATGTATTCTCATAGCCAACACTTTGTAGCCACATTGATACATGGTCTTCGGGCTCTCCATGAACATTATCATCAATGTATCTTGTAATTCATGTATTCAACAATTTCTTGAATCTCAACTATTCATGTATCTACTTAATGTTAGCTTTAGGGCTTCAATCAAACCAAGTATTTTGATGATAACAAACTCTGAATTTTTGGACTAACATTTTCAGTGTTTCAAAGTCACTATCTTGTAGAGCTCGAAATAACGATTCCAACGCCTTTTGAATCACTCAAATCGGAGCTCAAACGAAAAAGTTATGGCCAAAACAAAATTAATGAAGAAAATCCAACGTGGCATGACACGTGGCAAGCTAATGACGTGGCACGTAGAACGATCAAAACTGGTGACATGACAGCAAATGTGGCGGTTGACGTGGCACTCACAACGGTCACTTTTGCTGACGTGGCGATGACGTAGAAGGTGAGGTGGCTGATGACGTGGAAACGTGGACCAATCGAACAGTGACACGTGGCGAGCTGATTGCAATATTAAAAAAAAAAAAAGGGAAAAAGGGAAGGAATCGTTGATTGACGTGCGGACCAACCAGGAGACGACACGTGGCGCAATTTCAATTTTCCAGCCTTTATTTAAAAAAAATAAAAATAAAAAATAAAAAATTCGACAGCAGGACTACCTTCACGCGCGGAAGCGCACGTGTGCAACACGCGCCTGTAACCTCCACTGATTTGGGCGCGTGTAGCGCACTTTCCTCCCCTGCGCGTGGTGTTTGCTTCGTTCCATCCGACAATATTTTAATTTTCTTTTTATTTTCTTATTTCTTTTCAATTCCCTTCATCCAATTTTCCCAAAAATTTCACCAAAATTCTCCATATCTTCTCCAAATTTCATCCTTTTTAAATTTGAATTCTTTCCTAAAACTATCCATATAATCTTTGATTTCATTCTCAAATTTCAATACTTCCATGTCTTCAAAATTCTCTCTTAAATTTGAAATTCTTTCCTTTTCAAATTTTTATTCAATCTCCACCCTTCATTTGCAATCATATCCAACGACCAATATTCATCCTCCTCTCCTATAAATTGGACTTGATTTTCCCATTCATGGACACTCCAAAGCTTTCAAGTCTTTAAGCTCTCAAATTCTCTCTATTCTTAAAATTCTTGTCCTCCCTGCTCCAAAATTGGCCTAGTTATATTTTTGTGAGGTTTTTTTTTTAGAGTGCTCAACTTGTGTATCTAGCCTTAAAGAGGCAATATTGTGAGGTTTTCTTTTCTTTTCTTTTTGGGAATTGTATTGAGGTGTGGGTACACCTTGGGTTGTGAGAAAAAGAAATTGGTTTGATCCTGAACCAGTTAAAAGGATCTTGGGTTTCTCTTTAGCCTAGGAAAAAGAGGGTCGTGTGTCAGTTTGGTTCTCACCCGCAAGAGGATCACTAGTGAAATACCCAAGAAGTAGTCTTGGGGAGTGGAGTAGGCAATTTGCCGAACCACTATAAATTCCCAGTGTTTTCTCTTCCTCTCTCTCTTTTATTTTATGCTCTTAATTATCTCCTTTGCTTTATTGTCTTAATTTTTAATTTCTCTTTAATTGCATGATTTAATTTTAGTGGGCCATTTAAATTTCTCTTTGATTGAATCATATTTAAATTCAATTAATTTTTCTTAAATTAAATTTGTGTGTTAATCTTTAATTGAGCATATTTCATAGATAAATTTTTTTAAAAAAATTGGTAGTCAACCCTATTCACCCCCTCTAGTGTTGCCTTTCGATCCTACAATTGGTATCAGAGCGGGTAGCTCGGGTTTCTTATTTCAAAAAGGTTTTTAAATATTTTTTCTTTGTTTTACATTCTGTTTTTTTAATCTTATTAAATCTGGAATTTTTCTATTTTTTGCAAAAAGTTTTAAAATTTGAGTTTTAAAAGCCGTTTTCACTAGAAATTTTTTTCTTGAAAATTGGTTATTGAAACCTCATTTTTTTTCTACTTCTTAATCTTTGAAATCCTTTTTGATTAAAATCTAAATTTTGGGAAAGTATTTTTCTTTATAAAAATCTTTAAAAAAAAAAAATCATATTCTCTATTTTAAAAAAATCTTAATTGTTCGAGCTTATGGCAACTACTGGAATAAATGGGTATGGTGAAGGTCAATATACCACTAGGCCACCCTTGTTTGATGGTAATAATTATGCATGGTGGAAAACTAGGATGAGAATTTATTTAATTTCGATTGATTATAATTTGTGGGAAATTGTTTCTAATGGTCCTGTAATTCCTACTAAGTTAGTTGATAATAAAGACATTCCTAAGGAAGAAAAAGAGTTTAATGATGAAGATAAAAGAAAGTTTTCTATTAATGCTAAAGCCATGAATTGTCTGTTTTGTGCTTTACGTCCTGCTGAGTTTAATCGAGTCTCTGCATGTAATTCTGCTAAAGAAATTT
Source organism: Luffa aegyptiaca (assembly GCA_017139565.1). Lineage (NCBI taxonomy): Eukaryota > Viridiplantae > Streptophyta > Magnoliopsida > Cucurbitales > Cucurbitaceae > Luffa > Luffa aegyptiaca. The sequence goes on along the minus strand of CM029407.1, from coordinate 12,458,882 downwards.
GGGATATGCTTGAAGTAACTCATGAAGGAACTAATCAAGTTAAAGAGTCAAAAATTAGCATGTTAGTTCATAATTATGAATTGTTTAAAATGGATGCAAATGAAACCATATCTGAAATGTTTACTAGGTTCACTAATATTGTTAATGCTTTGAAGGGATTAGGAAAATCTTATACCACCTCTGAAAATGTGAGAAAAATTCTTAGATCATTGCCTAAGAGTTGGGAAGCTAAGGTGACAGCAATCCAAGAAGCAAAAGACCTCTCAAAACTTCCACTGGAGGAGCTCGTTGGATCTCTCATGACGCATGAGATAATCATGAAGGCCAATGTGGAAGAAGATGTCAAAATGAAGAAGAGCCTAGCATTAAAGTCCACTCAAGTTCAAGAGGACTCTGAAACTGAAACTGAACTAAATGATGAGGAGTTCGCCTACTTGACCAAGAAGTTCAAAAAGCATTTCAGGAAAAGGAACTTCTCAAAGAAAGTCAACAGTCAAGAAGGTAAAGGAGAAAAGAGCAACAGAGATACAATCATCTCTTATGAATGCAAAAAGCCTGGACACGTGAAGTGGGACTGTCCTCAAAGAAAAGCCATTTCAAAGAAGAACAAGAAGGCCATGAAAGCTACTTGGGACGAAAGCGATGAAAGTGAATCTGAAAGCGAGGAAGAAGTAGCAAATCTGTGCTTTATGGCTTTTGGAGACGACGACGACGACGATGACGAGGTAAGTCCTGAAAATCTTACTCTTGATGAGCTCATTGATGCATATAATGAAATTAAAATTGAATTCGAAAAATTAGGTTGCAAATATATGTCTCTTAGGAAGAAAAATGCTAAATTAGCTCTAGAAAATAATAATTTATTAATTGAGCTAGATAATCTAAAAGAGAAAAATGAGACATTAGGAAAAGATCTAGATTCTTCTAAATCCAATTTGCATGCTTTAAAAGAAGAGTATAAATTATTAGAAAATAAAAACGAAGATATTTCATCTACTCTTTTAAAGTTTACAAATGGGAAAAAGAATTTAGATATCATGATGGGTAAGCAACAAGGCATATTTGATAAAAGTGGCTTAGGTTATAAACCTCACCAAAAACAAAAGAAATTTACAAATTACTTTGTGAAAGAAGGTTCTATTACTTGTCATGCATGTGGAAATCATGGTCATAAAGCTTATGCATGCAATTTAAGAAAAATCAATATTATGAATGATAATAAAAAGAGATGGATTCCTAAATTTTTGTTAGCTAACCCCCAAGGACCCAAACAAATTTGGGTACCTAAGGTTACATCTTGAGAATTAACTCTTTCTGGTATGTTTGAGATCGATAAAGAATAAGTGGTACTTGGACAGTGGATGTTCAAAACATATGACTGGGGACCACACAAAATTCACATACCTAGAAAAGAAAGATGGAGGATATGTTACCTTCGGCGACAATAAAAAAGGTAAGATTGTTGGCAAAGGTAATATTAGTAACGGTTCAAATTTTATGATTGAAAATGTTCTGTTGGTTGATGGATTAAAGCATGATCTATTAAGTACTAGTCAGTTATGTGATAAAGGATATAGAGTAATTTTTAGTGATAAAAATTGCACCATAGAAAATGCATGTGATGGAAAGATTCTATTTGTAGGAAATAGAGATAAAAATGTTTATACTATTGATTTATTAGATTGTCCTACAGTAGAAAATAAATGCTTATCTGCTTTGCATGATGACTCGTGGTTATGGCATAGAAGGTTAGGTCATGCTAGCATGCATTTAATTTCAAATATTTCTAAGAAATCCCTTGTTAGAGGTCTTCCAAAATTAAATTTTGAAAAAGATAAAGTTTGTGAGGCTTTTCAAATGGGTAAACAAACTAAGTCTTCTTTCAAACCAAAGAAAATGGTTTCTACTTCTAGACCTTTGCAACTGTTACATATGGATCTTTTTGGACCCACTAGAGTTGCAAGTCTTAGTGGAAAGCATTATGCTTTTGTTATAGTTGATGATTTTTCAAGATTTACTTGGGTTTTATTTTTATCTCATAAGGATGAAGCTTTAAAATCTTTTATTAGCTTTTCAAAAAGAATTCAAAATGAAAAAGGTTTTATGATTTCGAAAATTAGAAGTGATCATGGAGGAGAATTTGAAAATGCTTCTTTCGAAAATTTTTGTGAAGAAAATGGAATTTCTCATGATTTTTCCTCTCCAAGAACACCTCAACAAAATGGTCTTGTAGAAAAGAAAAATCGATCTTTACAAGAATTAGCTACCTCTATGCTTAATGAATATGATTTACCAAAATCTTTTTGGGCTGAAGCTGTTAATACTGCATCTTATGTTATGAATCGTGTTTTAATAAGACCTGTTTTAGATAAAACCCCTTATGAGCTTTTTAATAATAAAACTCCAAATATTAGCTATTTCAAAGTCTTTGGTTGTAAATGTTTCATTTTGAAAGACAAAGGGAAACTTGGAAAGTTTGAATCAAAAACAGACATTGGCATATTCTTAGGATATTCCACATGTATTAAAGCATATAGAGTGTTTAATAAAAGAACTCATGTAGTTGAAGAGTCAATGAATGTTGTTTTTGATGAAACGCATGTTGCCATTAATAAAGTTTCTGCTAGTGATGAATTAGAAATACCTGTTGAAGATCTTAGTATTAAAGATAGGGAAGCAACATCAAATGAATCGCAGAAAGAGCCAGAGAAATCCCTCCCTCAGGATTGGAGATTCTCCACTCACCATCCTCAGGAGCTAATAATAGGTGATGTATCTCAAGGGGTAAGAACTCGCTCTTCTTTAAATGCTTTAAATAATGTTGCTTTTGTGTCTCAAATTGAACCAAAGTCTTTTAAAGATGCTGAATTTGATGAGTTTTGGTTAATTGCTATGCAAGAAGAATTAAATCAATTTGAAAGAAATAATGTGTGGGAACTAGTCCCGCGTCCTAGTAATCATCCTGTTATAGGTACTAAATGAGTATTTAGAAATAAAATGGATGAATCTGGTAATATTGTTAGAAATAAAGCTAGATTAGTTGCTCAAGGCTATAGTCAAGAAGAAGGAATAGATTATGAGGAAACATTTGCTCCTGTTGCTAGATTAGAATCTATTCGCATGTTGCTTGCATTTGCATCTCATAAGAACTTTACTTTATTTCAAATGGATGTTAAAAGTGCTTTCTTAAATGGTTTCATAATGGAGGAAGTGTATGTTGAACAACCTCCTGGTTTTGAAAGCTTTGAAAATCCAAATCATGTTTTTAAATTGAATAAAGCTTTTTATGGTCTTAAACAAGCTCCTAGAGCTTGGTATGATCGTTTGAGTAAATTTTTGCTAGAAAATGGTTTTAAAATGGGACTTATTGATACTACTCTTTTTATTAAAACTAAAGATAATGATATTTTATTAGTGCAAATCTATGTTGATGATATTATATTTGGTGCTACTAACTCTTCTCTTTGTGAAGAATTTTCTAAGTGTATGCACAGTGAGTTTGAAATGAGCATGATGGGAGAACTTAAATTCTTCCTTGGGCTTCAAATCAAACAACTTGAAGATGGAATCTTCATAAATCAAGAGAAGTACACAAGGGATCTACTCAAAAGGTTTAAGTTCGATAATGCAAAAGTAGCAAAGACCCCGATGAGTACCACTACAAAGCTTGATAAGGATGAAAAAGGTAAAAACGTAGATATTAAAGCTTATAGAGGTATGATCGGATCCTTGCTTTACTTAACTGCGAGTAGGCCTGATATTATGTTTAGTGTATGCATGTTTGCTAGATTTCAATCTTGTCCTAAAGAATTGCACTTGCATGCTGTAAAAAGAATTTTTAAATATTTACTTGGTACCGTTAATTTAGGCTTATGGTATCCTAAAAATGCATCTTTAGATCTGATTGCATATTCTGATGCTGATTTTGCTGGTAGTTTAACTGATAGAAAAAGTACTAGTGGAACATGCCATTTTTTAGGTAGTTCTTTAGTATCTTGGTATAGTAAAAAGCAAAATTCTGTTGCATTATCTACCACTGAGGCTGAATACATTGCTGTTGCTAGTTGTTGTTCTCAAGTTTTATGGATGAAACAAACCTTGCATGATTTTGGTTTAAATTTTGAACAAGTACCAATCTTTTGTGATAATACTAGTTCAATTAATTTAACCAAAAATCCTATTCAGCATTCTAGGACAAAGCATATAGACATTAGACATCATTTTCTTCGAGAGCATGTGCAAAACAAGAATATTGTCATTAAGTATGTTAATACTGAGAACCAGGTGGCAGATATTCTTACAAAAGCTTTAAATGAAGAAGCTTTTTGTAGAAATAGACTTGCACTTGGCATTATTAGAATTACTTAATTATGTTTGATAGGGGGAGGATTTATGTTTTATAATTTATTGAGGGGGAGCATTATTTGTATGATTAAGGGGGAGTAAAATTATGGTAATATCTTTTTGTTGATAACAAAAGGGGGAGAAGTAATTCTAGTATTATGGTGGTTTGTCATCATCAAAAAGGGGGAGATTGTTAGCTTTAGGGCTTCAATCAAACCAAGTATTTTGATGATAACAAACTCTGAATTTTTGGACTAACATTTTCAGTGTTTCAAAGTCACTATCTTGTAGAGCTCGAAACAACGATTCCAACGCCTTTTGAATCACTCAAATCGGAGCTCAAACGAAAAAGTTATGGCCAAAACAAAATTAATGAAGAAAATCCAACGTGGCATGACACGTGGCAAGCTGATGACGTGGCGCTGACGTGGCACGTAGAATGATCAAAACTGGTGACGTGACAGATGACGTGGCGGTTGACGTGGCACTCACAACGGTCACTTTTGCTGACGTGGCGATGACGTGGAAGGTGACGTGGCTGATGACGTGGATAACGTGGACCAATCGAACAGTGACATGTGGCGAGCTGATTGCAATATTAAAAAAAAAACAAAAAAAGGGAAAAAGGGAAGGAATCGTTGATTGACGTGCGGACCAACCAGGAGACGACACGTGGCGCAATTTCAATTTTCCAGCCTTTATTTTTTAATAAAAAAAAAAAAAAAGAAAAATCAAAAAATTCGGCAGCAGGACTACCTTCACGCGCGGAAGCGCGCGTGTGCAACACGCGCCTGTAACCTCCACTGATTTGCGCGCGTGTAGCGCACTTTCCTCCCCTGCGCGTGGTGTTTGCTTCGTTCCATCCGACAATATTTTAATTTTCTTTTTATTTTCTTATTTCTTTTCAATTCCCTTCATCCAATTTTCCCAAAAATTTCACCAAAATTCTCCATATCTTCTCCAAATTTCATCCTTTTTAAATTTGAATTCTTTCCTAAAACTATCCATATAATCTTTGATTTTATTCTCAAATTTCAATACTTCCATGTCTTCAAAATTCTCTCTTAAATTTGAAATTCTTTCCTTTTTAAATTTTTATTCAATCTCCACCCTTCATTTGCAATCATATCCAACGACCAATATTCATCCTCCTCCCCTATAAATTGGACTTGATTTTCCCATTCATGGACACACCAAAGCTTTCAAGTCTTTAAGCTCTCAAATTCTCTCTACTCTTAAAATTCTTGTCCTCCCTGCTCCAAAATTGGCCTAGTTATATTTTTGTGAGGTTTTCTTTTTAGAGTGCTCAACTTGTGTATCTAGCCTTAAAGAGGCAATATTGTGAGGTTTTCTTTTCTTTTCTTTTTGGGAATTGTATTAAGGTGTGGGTACACCTTGGGTTGTGAGAAAAAGAAATTGGTTTGATCCTGAACCAGTTAAAAGGATCTTGGGTTTCTCTTTAGCCTAGGAAAAAGAGGGTCGTGTGTCAGTTTGGTTCTCACCCGCAAGAGGATCACTAGTGAAATACCCAAGAAGGAGTCTTGGGGAGTGGAGTAGGCAATTTGCCGAACCACTATAAATTCCTGGTGTTTTCTCTTCCTCTCTCTCTTTTATTTTATGCTCTTAATTATCTCCTTTGCTTTATTGTCTTAATTTTTAATTTCTCTTTAATTGCATGATTTAATTTTAGTGGGCCATTTAAATTTCTCTTTGATTGAATCATATTTAAATTCAAAGCTATCTTAGTGTGCATGCTTTAGGTTTTATCTTGCTTAACTTTTCTTAAATTAAATTTGTGTGTTAATCTTTAATTGAGCATATTTCATAGATAAATTTTTTTAAAAAAATTGGTAGTCAACCCTATTCACCCCCCTCTAGTGTTGCCTTTCGATCCTACACTTAAATGTGATTCATGTATTTGAATATAAGTCTAGATTAATTATATCATCCTCCCTTAATCTAGACTTGAGCAACTCCAAGCTTTTTTCTCTAAACTTGACAAATAAGTCAAACTTCAGTGCCTTTGTAAAAATATCTGCCACCTGATCTTAAGTCTTGCAATGCTTCACCATCACTTCTCCATCTTTAACCAAGTCTCTGATAAAATGATACTTGATTCTAATATGCTTGCTCTTTCCATGGAAGGCTGGATTTTTTGATAACGCAATGGCAGAACCATTATCACAATATAAAAAATAGTCTGATTTCTTTGAGCGCACTTCAATTCTTTCAACATCCACCTTAGCCACAAAGCTTGACATCCAGTTGCAGATAAAGATATGTACTCTTCTTCGGTGGTAGAAAGAGCAACAACAGGTTGTTTCTTTGAAGTCCATGAAAAAACACCCGAACCAATGCTAAAAACATAACTAGATGTGCTTTTATGATCATCAATATTACCACCCCAATCACTATCACAAAAACCAACTAACACTGATTTTAGAACTTTCTTGTAATAAATGCCAAAATTTCTGGTGCCAAGAATATAACGCGAAGGACTCGCTTACCTACTTCCCAATGACTTCTTTTCGGGCTCATCATGAATCTGCTTAACATACTTACAACAAATAGAATATCAGGTCTTGTTGCGGTCAAGTACATCAAGCTTCCAACTAAGCTTCGATATAAGCTTGGATCAACATCTTCTCCGATATCATTTTTGCTCAATTTCAAATTTGCATCCATGGGAGTGTTGTAAGGAAAAGCATTTTCCATCCAGAATTTTTTCAGCAAATTACGAGCATACTTTTGTTGTGAGATGACACAATCTCTCCATCTTTTTGATTGACTTCAATTCCCAAAAAATAATGGATGAGACCCATATCACTCATCTCAAATTTCCTTTTCATGGAATTCTTAAAATCATCACTCAACAGTTTATCATTTCCAGTAAAAAGTAAATCATCGACATATAATGAAACAATAAAAAAATTTGCCAAACTTATCTTCTTTGACATAGAGTGCATGCACATATGGACACCTTCGAAATCCTGTCTTTATAAAGAGAATTGTCAATGCGACAGTACCAAGCTCGCGGAGCTTGCTTCAATCCATACAAGGCATTTTTCAACTTGTACACCTTCTCTTCTTCTCCTTTTGTCACATAACCCAAAGGTTGTTCAACAAATATCTCTTCCTTCAAGTGTCCATTCAAAAAATTCGGATTTTACATCCATTTGATAAACTTTCCACTCATTTTGAGCAGCCAAAGACAAAATCAATCGAAGTGTCTCAATTCTTGTCACAGGGGCAAAGATCTCTTCATAATTCACACCATATTCCTGCTTGTAGTCTTTTACAACAAGTCTTGCCTTATATTTTTCAACTTCACCATTTGACTTCAGCTTTGTTCTGTACACCCATTTTATTCCAAGAACTTTTTTATTCACCGGAAGATCCATCAACTCCCATGTTTCATTTCTTTTTATTGCATCAATTTCTTGATCCATTGCAATCTTCCATTTTTCATCTTTGATTGCCTCATCAAAATTTATAGGATCAACACCGGAAAATAATGCAAAATCAGCAACATCATCGTCAATTCTGCTAGTAACATTATAAATTTCTTGAATATTTCTCATTCTCCTTGGTGACATATCATTATCACTTGTGGAAGATGGCTATGCAAATGAAGATGACGCCACTGTCTGAATCTCTACTTGCTCTGAGTCTTGAACATCTCCATTCCCATCCATGCTATCATGAAATTGAAGAATTGGAATTCCCTAATTCCGTAAAGCGGAAGCGTAATTGGGACCGATTCGTAGTTAATTTTGTTTAATCTAAAATACCAATACATTGGCAATAAACTTAGAACTATTCTAGATTTACATTAAGGCTAAACATACAAAATATTATATCTAAATCAAATAGAGGAGAAACATACATACCGTCGTTGTCGTCTCTGAAATATCAAGAACGTCTTTCTTGATTTGCGTTAACAATTGGGACACCACCAATTTGATCTTCCTCGCTATGACTCTGAGATTAGGAATGTAGTTGTGGGACTACCTAATCTTGAATGGGAAAAACTCTAGAGAGGAAATTCTCCCTAGAGTTCTTGAGTTGAGAGAATATGAGAGGGAGGCTAGAGAGGATGCAAGAGTGCATTTTTGTGGCCTTGTGTTGTAGTTCCTGAACCCTAGGATTAGTGTTCAATTTACAGGAGAAAGGTCATGAATAAAATATTCAATATTTAAAATCAATTATTTCCATAACTGATTTAATTTTTTCCATAATTAATCAATTCCATAACCAATCAATTCCATAATTGATTAATCTTTTCCATAAATGATTGATTGATTAAATCATTTCCATAAATGATTAATTACTTCCATAAGTGATTAATCATTTCCATAATTGATTAATTTTCAATTAATTAATTCTTTAATGAATTACTCACCAATTAAATATCATATATTTAATTTCAGACCTTCTATTAGTTAATTAATTAATTACCCAATTAAATATCACATATTCCTTTAAAAAAAATAAATATCACATATTTAATTTCAGGCTTTCAATTAATTAACTGTGGGTCATTCCACTAAAGACCCACAACTGAACTCTTCTCACTGTAGAACATTTTTGTGTTCACGGATATAGACCTATATCGATAAGTCAATCCTTCACAAGTGTCCGTAACCACAACTGGGTCAAATTACTGTTTTATCCCCATGTTACATCTGTCTCCTTAAGTACCAACGCTCCTCTAATGAACAACATGTTTATGGTCCAACCAATAAACAGAAAGTCCCTCTCGGGCCAGTGAGAGGGCGAGATCCCTGTTCAAGTCTTGGAGTCACCACTTAAAGGAACACTCATCTACTTCTCTTAAAAGTGGGAAGGAGTGAATTTCTTCTTGTGTTGTCATGTCCCCAGCCTCTCACTCGGTCTTGTCCCCAAAAAGGAAGGCATATTGAGTCGGCGTATTGGCCACTCTCACCCATGCTAATCAAAGGACAATCCCTCATGAGAAGGAGTTCATGACACACTTAGGATTAAGACTGAGTTACCTAGGTCATTTTATTGAAACAGTAACCTAACTAGTTAACGGTGTTATATCTAGTGGTTTACTATTTCATGGTCTGATCTTATGCAAACTCATTACATATGATACCCCCGTTTGCATGTCTACCACATGGACACTTTGGATCAATACGTCTATATCAAATACAAAGCGGGTCGTATCACATAGTGTTACCAGGATAAGGTACCCAGCCTTATCCTTGTACTATAGACCTTTTAGGTTGTTACTTGAATATCGATCCCCGTATGTCCCCACATACTAGTTCAAGTTACATTCAAACAACCTTGGATCTTAGTTTATTGGATTTGGGTCAAATTGTGCAATATTTAACAATAGCACTTTATTGTAGAACTTCAATAACACTTTATTAAAACAAGTATACAATTTGTTTTCATTCACTATCTACGAGTTTTAGGGCATAAAACCCAATAGAAATGGACTTTCAGCTTCTTCAACGGCATCCCAGTTCCAGGATTCATCTTCATTGAAAATAACATCCCGACTGATAATAATCTTTTTCGACAAAGGATTATACAACCGATAAGCTTTAGAATTTTCACTATGGCCTATCATAATATATTTTTCTGATTTACCTTCTAACTTGCCCCTTAGCATATCTGGTATATGAGAATAAGCTATACTCCCAAAAACTCTCAAGTGACTAACACATGCTTTGTCACCACACCATGCTTCATAAGGAGTCATGCCTGGAGCACTTTTTGTAGTAGCTCGATTTAAAATAATGTAAGCAGTACATGCAACAGCATCTCCCCAAAACTCATTTGACATCTTTTTTGCTTTTAGCATACTTCTCGCCATCTCCATGATTGTTCTATTCTTCCTCTCTGCAACTCCATTCTGCTGTGGAGTCATTCGAGCTGTCTGCTGATGATGAATAACTTGTTCCTTGAAAAATTTATCAAAAACTATATATTCTCCACCATGGTCAAATCTCAAAGTTTTTATCTTATAACCGCTTTGATTCTTAGGTGAAGCTTTGAATAATCTAAAACATTCAAATGCTTCACTTTTTTTTTTCAAAAGATAAATCCATAACTTTTTGCTGAAATCATCAATGAAGGTTATGAAATATCGATTACCTCCATTTGATATTGTACGCATGGGACCACACAAATCTGTATGAATCAACTCAAGAGGATTGGAGCCTTTCCAAGCTTTACCAGTTGGAAACGAATCTCGGTGATGTTTTGCAAGTATACACACTTCACAAATATCTGTCATATGGTTGATATTTTGAATGCCTCTCACCAAATGATTTTTGCACAAATACGATAGTGATCCGAAATTCAAGTGACCATATTGAAAATACCAAAGCCAGGATGGATCCTTCAATATGCTGCTAAAACAAGAGATTTTGCCATATGTAAATTTAAGAGGAAACATCTTATTAGCAGTCATTTTTACCTTGACAATAAGAACACCAGTCTGATCTTTGATTGCACACACACCACCTTCAAATGAAACTTTTTTACCTTGTTGAATCAGTTGTCCAATACTCAAAAGATTATGCTTCAGACCTGGAACATAGAACACATCCAGAACTCGTTTTGTGCCTTTCTTCGTCTTAACGAGAATATATATCACCTCGACCTTTGACTTGCAATCTTGTATTATCACCAGTTTTCACTTCACTCTAGAGAGATCCATCCAAAGTAACAAATATACTTCTATTTCCTGTCATGTGGTTACTACATCCACTCTCAAGATACCATGTAGACTCTACAATATCATCATGAGCACTACATGCAAGAAATAGAACACCTTCATCATTTTTCTCCTCTTTTTGCATCATGGTGGAATTTCCATCTCCATTTTTTGGTGCCCAACAATCTGCTTGAAAATGACCATACTTTTTGCAATTAAAACATTGAATGTGAGAAAAATTACCACGACCACTTTCTTGATTTCTGCCAAAGCCTTTTCCTCTTCCGCCTCCTCTTCCTCGAGATGAAGAAGAGCTTTCTTGTTGATTTTCAGAATTCATACAATTTCTATTATCATAGTTTCTTCCACCTCCTCGTCTGCCACGACCACCACGTCTTCCACGAGAACTGCCTCTGAATGAAGTTTGCATCTAAAATGCTTCCTCGGGATTAACATCAAATTGTTTCAATCTAAGCTCATCGGATTGAAGAGAACTCATCAAGCTATTTACTGATAGTGTAGATAAATCTTTTGATTATTCAATTGCAACGACAATATTCTCAAACTTTCTTGGCATACTTCTAAGAATCTTTTCAACAACTCTTTGATCACTCAATTCTTCTCCATTTGTTCTCAAACTGTTGACAATTGCAAGAATACGATTGAAAAACTCTTCAACAGTTTCGGTCACTTTCATCTTAATGCGATCAAATTCAGATCTGAGAGCTTGTAGTCTTACCATCTTTACCTTATCTTCTCCTTGATAAGTGGATTGTAAAATATCCCAAGCTGCCTCTGCAGAAGTAGCTATTGAAATTCTTTCGAAGACATGTTCATCAACGGCTTGGTAAATGAAGAATAAAGCCTTCTTGTCTTTCTTACAGTTTTCTCTCAACTCAGCAAGTTGTTGATTAGTGAGCTTGATGACATGCAAAAATGTCATCATTTTCCTATTAATTATAGCTAGTTTTATGCTTGAATTGTGTTCTTTAATGCTATTTTCTGTTTAAATTTCAGAAAACCGAGTCAAAGAAGAAAAATCAGAATTTTGAGAGATTATAGATGATTTTGGAGGCTTTTGGAGCAATTTGAAGAATTACATTGAAGACCCAAATCCAAAAAGCCAAGAAGAATGAGTTAGAAGCCCAAATTCATGAATTTCAAGTTTTAAATTATCAAGTTGGGTCAAGAATAGTGCCCAAAATCCATTGCATGAAGTATTTGGGCCAAAAGAAAGTTGGAGGCCCAAAAATGGAGTCAAAATCGGGCCATTATTGAAGATTTAGGGCCTAGCGTCGAGACGCTAAGCCTGGAGCGTCCCGACGCTAGGCAGCCGCGTGGAGAGTTCTAGAATCGCGATAGCGTCGCGACGCTGTCTAGGTAGCGTCGCGACGCTGCGACGTCTTGGAGCCCAAGAAAAGATGACGTCAGAGCGTCGCGACACTGTGACGTAGCTGGTTGATGATTGAGTGAGCATGATTTTTGCGGGAGCAGTTCGCAGAGCAAAACTTTGAGCTCCCAGAATTTGTTGTGATTTTATTTTCGCTGTTATGATTTGGTTTAATTTTAATTTTAATTGTAGTGGATTTGATTGCTTTAAATTTTGCAAGATTTATCTCTATTTGTGGTTATTTTTAAATTCCGTAGATTTTATTTTCGCTAGATATTTAATTTGATTAGTGTAGATTCGAGTTGGTTTAGTTTTATTTTCTGATTAGATTTAATTAGATTTTAAATTCTGTATTTATTTTCAGTTGTTTGAATTTTTGTTTTAGATTTAATAAAGATTTTCTTGATTTATTTGGCTTCGAATAAAAATAAAAGATAAGATTTGATTTGAGCGGTTAAATTTGAATTTCCTGATTTGATTGTGTATCCGAGATTTTTCTGGAAAATAATCTTGTGTTCAGAAGGTTGTTACGGCAAAGTTATGGCTGAAGCAAATCTTCCGTCCAGATGGAAAGGATTTTATTGTGAATTAATTATTTTTACCGTTTGATTTTGAATTTCTGTGGGTAGGTAAATTACATGGATGCTGCCACGTGTCGCGCAGGGATAATCCAACGGTTTAGCCGTTGACAGCACACAATTATTTACCATGGGCGATTGGAATTCAAGATTTTACCGTTGATGGATTTAATTTTCAGATTTGCATGAGATTTGAACAGCAATTCCATTTAATGAGGACAAAATCTTTCAGTTATGATTTGATTTGCTGAAGCCCTATTTATTAAAAGCCTTCGGTAAGTTCTTCTCATTTCATCTTCTTGTTCGTCCTTTGCCATTTGTATTCTTTTTCTTTTTCTGTGTGCTGTAAAAATTCCTTTGAGTCTTCAATGGCTAAAACGAGAGCAAGAAAAGAGAGAGATAATGAGGAAGAAGAGGTACCCGTGACCCCCGAAGCACCGAAAGTAAAGGCGAAGAAGAAGAAGACACCAGAAGAAAAAGAAGCTAAAAGAAGAGAAGACAGCAGAGGGCTGAGGATCAAGAAGTTGTAGAGAAGGTGGTGGAAGATGTCGCTGCCACGGTGGTTGAAGAGGATCCGAAAGAAAAAGGAGAACAAAACCCAGAGCAGACTGAGCCAGGTGTTGCGGATACCGAGGAAGTTCGAGAGGAAAATACAGAGGAAGTTCGAGAAGAAATTACAGAGGAAGTTCAAGAAAAGCAGGTCGAGGTTATGCAAGAAGAGCAGGCAGAGGTTGCACCTGAGGAAGTTCATGAGAAAGAACGGAAGGCTCGGGTAGAGGTGATCATGCCGGAAGTGCCCAAACGCCGCCGTATAAAGCGAAAAGCGGGCTGTGTTAAGGTAGTCCGAACAGATACCCCCTCGCCTCCAACTACTGA